>CM035846.1:291179710-291779710 GCA_020510985.1 Pholidichthys leucotaenia
CCATTTTCAACAGGTGCGCAGGCGCAATGGAGGGCGCTGGTGATCGTGTCTGCAACACAAACTCTGCGTTCTTCAACGTTTTAGGCACAAAAGCACGCGGAAAACACTGCTGGCCTGGCCTCGCCAGCGTGCTTATGTTTGCGCGCAACTGCAAAACCTCACACGCGCAGCTGTCCGCCGACGGATTCTTTGCCAAGGAGGCAATGCTTTTACAACCGTAAAACGGGGCTATAAGGGACGGCGGGGTAATATGGGACACTTTTCTAAATGTAATTCTGCTTTTTTAATTTTGCTTCCGCCTACATTTGATGAAGGATTCATGGATATTTGACAATAACAACACAACTCAGCGTCCTGCTCAAAATAAAAAAAGCAGAATTACATTTAAAACATTTCCCACAAAAGTGTCCCTTATCAACCCGCCGTCCCTTATAGCCCCGTTTTACACTACTGAACCACTAATCCTATCACTATCACATTGATTGTCATTCATTAATTGTCTATTTATTGCACTGTCCATGTCAAATAAACAAATAATCATTGTGAATCCAATTGCTAGTCATATCTTTTCATGCTCGGGGAATCTGAAAACGTACACACAAACACTGTGTTAACCGTTCCTGCTTCTCGTCTCCTAACCGTGGTTGGGGGACGCAGGGGAGATCTGTCTTCTCCAGGGCCGGAGGCGCTTTTCCTCCTCCGGGGTCAACTCCCGAGTAAAACCTCACTCTTGTTAAGCAGGAGATATGGTGGTACACAGAGGCACAGGCCGTATTGCTGAAGCGTTGGGGCTTTATTTACAGACTGCAATATTGTTAGCAACCATTTCTACCTGCTCCGGTCGCCTCGCTCTCTGTCTCTCATCCGCCCAAAATCATACACACCGTTCACTCGTCGGGGCCATTTTACACACACCTGGGGCGCGCCTCGGCTGCGCGCACGCACTCACTCACGTTCACGCACTGAGCTGTCCTTTCTAAACACCTGCATTAGGCACATCTTACAACAACTGTATGGGGGGGAACTGTGCCGCTTGGCGGAGGTCTGCGCTCTCAGAGTGCTTTTCTAGTTATCATTAGGTCAAATACATTTTTATAAAATTTCCAGTTAGCCCCTGGAGGTGCATATACATTCAGCAGGGTGATATCTTCTCCCTCTAGCCGACCAAGTACCATGCTGAATCTCCCTTCTTTATCTTTGTGTTCTTTTTCTTCTTTATCTTTTGTTTTTTTTTTATATTTTTTTCAAATATAATTTTGGTTGAGATCAATGTTGCTACCCCCTCCTCCTCCCTGACTTATACGAAGATGAAGAGATCATTTTAAACCCTTATTTATTAAGTTTAGTGTGCTCCACGTCTGTTAGGTGGGTTTCCTGTAAAAATATTATTCCTGCTTTGTCTTTTTTTCATTTTGCCTAGAATCTTGGATCTTTTAACTGGATTCAGGATCCCTTTTACATTATATGAGATTATTTTGGTTACACCCTGTTTCTCCATTGTGTTGTCTTATTTAGTATAACAGTGTGGTGGCCCTTTTTATGCTACTCAGAAACTGAAAGAACATTAAGAACATAAAAAACATTAAGAACATAGTATATAAAACTTTAAAACAAAAAACTGTCAAAAGGTCTTCCAGAGCTGAGGTCTTTTTAGTGACCTTAGAAGAGCCTTGCTGGTGCGTTGGCTCTGAGGGAAATTCCTCAAACTCTGCTACGTGTTGAGGGCCCTCTCTTACCCCTGTAAGTTGTCCCATGTTTTTAACGTGAATTTCAGATCCCAATCCAAACTGGTAATGATTTTTTTTTTTTTAATGCCTATACCCTATGAAATTGTGCGCAACCTCCCACCACCATCACAGCAAACAATCACGTTAATACAATATTTGTTTTTTTAAAGAGTTATTTGTTTCTAATATTATGTCTGTTCCATGAAATGTTTTACCACTTGATACTTGCTGATTCTGCATCTCCTTTAATGTTTGTTACCTTGTAGGAGGAGGGTTGGATGCACAGATTGACTAAAAAATATCGTTATTCCCTCCTGAAAACGCTCAGTTTTTCCTTATAGCCCTGGAGCTGGGTTTCCCGCTGCTGGCTCGTGGATTTTGAGGGTCTCTGTGTGCACCACGTTTGAGCCTTGATTCTTTCGATCGGGTCTGCTGCGGGTTTATACACCGTTACCGGGAGCCCTCTTCTCGCCATATCTGTGGTTGCTTCTTCCGCAGAGTTGTAGAGACATGTCTCATCCCCGTAAAAAACCCGCAGCTTTGCCGGAAATGGAGTTTGAAAGCACAGTTTCTTCTCTCATAGTAACTTTTTAGCGTCGTTGTATTCCTGACGCTTTTTAAGGACCTCCGGGGCGTAGTCGTGCTTCACAAAAACTTTTCTCTCTTGGTGCATAAATCCTTTTTTCTGCCAAGCCAGTCTCACAACCTCTTCTTTTATTCTGGAGTTGGAGAACTTCACCACCACCGATCTTGGTGGCACTTCCGCCGATGGCCTTGGGGCTAATGTACGGTGCGCCCTTTCTATCTTCAAGTCGGTGGATTGGGGAATTTCCAACTTTTCTCTCAGTATGGATTCCACGCATGCAGCCATTGTGGTGAAACCGTCCTCGACTCCTTCTTTCAGACCACGAATTCTTAGGTTGTCTCTTAGTCTTCCTTCTTGGTCGGTTAGCTTAGCCTCCAGTCTTGACTGTCGTTTGAGTAGTTCCAGCATGGTTTCTTCCAGCCCTTTTATTCTTTCCTCTGCTTCCATGAGTCGGTCCTCAGCCTGGTCCACTCTGCTGTTTGTCCTTTTTATTTCGTCTTTAATTTCACGAAATTCGGCTCAACACTCTCGGCGAAATTGTCTTAATTCTTGAAGTACCATTTTTTTTTCCACAATATCTTTATTGAACCTTTTTTCTTAACAAACACGACACAAACAATCAAACACTAACACTAAAGTACTACAAAAAAAAAATGCACTAAAAACACCAACAACCACCAACAAAATGAAGTCTTCAACAATGCTCCTCTGTTTAGTCTAGACAATCCATTACATAAGTATACATATTATGTTCACCAGTTTGGAATTTACAAGGTCCACACACATCATTCACCTTCTTCTTCAAGAGTAATGTTTAAATTTTTTACATAATCAATAAAAGGTCTCCATATATTCTCAAACACAATTTCCTTTGATTTCAGTACGTATGTTATTCTTTCTAATGGAAGGTTTGTTAACATCTGTCTTAACCACTGAGTCACATCTGGTCTATGAGTCTTTTTCCACAGTAGTGCAATACATTTTTTGGCATTAAGCAAACTGAGGTCTATGAATGTTCTTTCACTTTTATTAAAGTTATGCTTTTTTGGGTACAGACCCAACAACAACAGTTTAGGATTCAATATGATTTGTTTTGAAATTATTTTTTCAATTGTTACCCTCACCTCTTCCCAAAACATTCTAATTATTCTACATTCCCATAAACAATGAAATAGGGTTCCTTTACTTTCCATGCATTTTGTGCATGTATCTGGTATGTTTTTGTTATATCTATTTAACTCCACCGGTGTAACATACATCCGCATTAACCATTTAAAATGTATCAATTTAAGACGTACATTTATTGATTTGGTTTGAGCTTCTGTACAAGCCAATTCCCATTGTTCCTCTGAAATTTCAGTTTGCAGATCTTCTTTCCAGTAGTTTAATCTTTTCTGTGAGTTTTCACTTGAGGATAGTGTCAATGAGTTATAAAACTCTGAAATAATACCCTTTCTTTTACTATCTTTCATCAACATTTTTTCCAAGGATGAATAAATAGGTCGAGTGAGAGCATTATTTTGGTTTGATCGAATAAAGTTCCTAAGTTGAAGATATTTAAAAAAATGTGTTCTATTAAGATTAAATTTGATCCTCAGCTCTTCAAAAGACATTATGTTGTCTGAACATGACAAATATAAATCTTGAATTTTTTGGATCCCTTTTAAACTCCATACTTTAAACACAGCATCCGCTCTCCCTGGTTTAAAATATTGATTACCCCATATTGGACTAAATTGTGACAGTAAGTGTGGTTCTTTTAAATATTTTTTAGTTTCACACCATATTTTAATCATATGTTTTACAAATGGATTTTTAACTTGTTTCTGTAATTTTTTTGCCGAGTCTGAATATATGAATATGGGAAGAGGTAAAGGTAAATTGTATGATTCCATTTCAGTCCAGTGAGGGAGATCATTTGATGAAAAATATGTCATAGACCTCAGTTGTGCCGACCAATAATACAACATAAAATTTGGACATTTCAGACCTCCACGATCAAATGGTAAATATAATAAAGACAGATGTAATCTAGCCCTCCTATTGTTCCATATAAATTCCACTAACTTTTTTTAATTCTTGAGAATAAATCTAAAGGTGGTGGTAAGGGAATGTATTGAAATAAAGTATTTTGGGTAAAATATTACTTTTAAGTATATTGATTCTCCCGATCATCGACATTGGTAGTGACATCCATCTCTGAATTAACTCATTGATATCTGTCATTAAGGCTTCATAATTGACACTGGCGACTGATTCTAGCTTAGGCACAATTTGGATTCCTAAATATTTAAACTGATTTACAACGTTGAATTGATTTACCTCAGGGGCTGGGTAATTTCTCTGGGTCTCATTTAGCATTAATATTGTAGATTTAGTTTTATTTATTTTATATCCTGATATTTCCCCAAAATTCTTTATTAAATTCAACAAGGTCGGAATTGATTTTTTTAAGATTCGACATAAACAAAATTATGTCATCGGCATACAGGGAGATTTTATGTTCTGTTGGTCCAACTTTAATTCCATATATTTGTGGATGTAAACGTACTGCCATCGCTAAAGGTTCAATTGTCATAGTAAACAGTAAAGGTGAAAGTGGACAGCCTTGTCGACATCCTCTATTGATTTTTATTGATTTTGAAATATTGTTATTTGTTAGGATTTCTGCTGTAGCATTATTATTATTGGGCATTATTGGGCAGCACGGTGGTGCAGTGGTTAGCACTGTTGCCTTACAGCTAGAAGGTTCCTGGTTCGAATCCCCAGGCTGGCAGGGGTTGGAACCTTTCTGTATGGAGTTTGCATGTTCTCCCTGTGCTGCGTGGGTTTACTCCGGGGGCTCCGGTTTCCTCCCACAATCCAAAGACATGCATGTTAGGTTAATTGGTTGTTCTAAATTGTCCCTAGATATCTGTTTCCTATAAGCCCTTAGAATAGAGGGTTAGTACTAGTGAAAGCGCTTTGAGTGGTCTTTGTGACTAGAAAAGCGCTATATAAGTGCAGGTTAGTTAGTAGTTAGTAGTAGTATTATATATTATCTGAACCCATTTTATGAAATTATATCCAAGTCCAAACCTTTGTAAGACTTCAAAAAGAAAGGGCCATTCAACTCTATCAAAGGCCTTTTCGGCGTCCAGTGATAGGAGAGCTGTATCCGGTGCTTCTTTATTAGAATAAATAATATTAAATAGTCTTCTTACATTATGGAAGCCTTGTCTTCCCTTTATAAAGCCATTCTGATCTCGATTAATAATATTTGGTAAAATTTCTTGTATTCGTCTTGCTAAAATTTTACAGATTATCTTAAGGTCGGCATTTAATAGGCTTATTGGTCTCATATTTTCACATTTATTAGAGGGTTTACCTGGTTTTGGCAACAGTATAATTAAGGCATTATTCATGTATGATGGTAAATTACTATTTTGAAATGCTTCTAAAACCATTACCAAAAAAGGTTTTATTAATTAATTCTTAAATTTTTTATAAAGGTCAACTGGAAGACCATCTGGTCCTGCACTTTTTCCTGATTTCATATTATCAATGGCTAGTCCAACTTCTTCTTGACTAATTTTAGACTCCAGTATCTCCCTATTTTCATTTGGAATACACGGTATAAATAGTTCGTTCAAAAACCCATGTAGTTTTGTTAAGTCAGATTCATTTTTGGTATCATATAATTTTTCATAGTAATCTCTAAAGGCTCTATTAATTTCTAAAGGATCTATAACTACCTGTCCGTTACTTATAATACTGGTAATTGGTGTTTTAAATTCTAACTGTTTAATCTGCCATGCCAATAACTTTCCTGATTTTTCACCTTGTTCATAAAAAGATTGTTTCAATCTTAGAAGACTCGAGGCAGCTCTATTCGCTGATTTTTTGTCATATTCAGCTCTCAAAATCAGTAATTCGTTCTCCAACCTTGGATCACTTCCTGCATACACTCTTTCTTGAAGAATTTTTATTTTATGTTCCAATTGGACTCTCTCCTCTCGAGTCTTCTTAGATTTTGAACCTGTATAACTAATAATATGTCCCCTAATAAAAGCTTTGAAAGCCTCCCACTTTACACATGCTGATGTTTGTGTAGTATTGATATCAAAGAACTCATCTATCTGTTTTTCTATGTACTTAACAAATTCCTCATCCTGAAGCCATTTATGCTGAAATTGCCACCCACCTGGTTCCTTTGTCATTTTCTTATCTACATATATTAGACAGCAGGGTGCATGATCAGAGATCATGATGTTATCATAAAAACAGTTTTGAATCTTGGACCTTAATTCTGTGGAGATCAAAAAATAATCAATACGTGAGAATGTCTTGTAGGTATTGGAATAACAAGAGTAGGCTTTAACTTGTGGTTTCATTTCTCTCCATATATCTAGCAATTTCAATTCTTTCATAAAATGATTAATGGTCATCCTACATCCATTGTGCGTACAGTCCAGTCCTGTTGATCTATCTATACTGGGATTCAATGTACAATTAAAATCCCCTGCTATTATATGTTGCCCTGTAAGTGATGATAAGATAAGGAATAAATTAGCAAAGAACTTTTGATCATCTATATTGGGACCATATAAGTTCACCAAATTTATATTTTCTAATAGCAAAGATCCTTGAATGATTACATATCTTCCAAATTTGTCTCCAATTACATTTTTCACTTGAAATGGGACTGATTTATGTATGAGAGTCATAACTCCCCTGGCTCGGGATGAAAATGATGAGGTGAAAACACTTCCTTGCCATCTACTCCTAATTCTTTTTACATCCTCCTCTATTAGATGAGTTTCTTGTAAAAACACAATTTTTGAACCCATGTCTTTTATTTTATTCATAACTTGTTTAGGTTTTTTTAAATTTTGTAGACCTCTGCAATTCCATGAAGTTAAATTAAGATTAACGCTTTGGTTTATGATCAATAGGGGGTTTAGGATTACCTTGCAGTGTAAACATGCTCAAACAGAGAAGCAAAAAAATGAGTGGTTGAACTTTCACCCTACAAACTACACACAAACAAATTCCCCCTTCCCACATTTGTGGCGATCCCCCCAGAATCAAAAGAAAAATTCCGTCTCCCGATATAGCCATCGACCGCTCCACACCCACGAGGATCAGCCAAAGCCACTCCTTCTTCATCCTCCCAATCACCCTAACTCTACTGCTTTTAATAACGTAACATTAACTCTCTTCTGTAATTTTCCAATTTAACTCCAAAATTTTATAGCAATTTTGTACATTTTTTTTTTAAAATATGTAATACAATCTATATTTTGTAATCTTGCTATATGCTTCAAATCAGTTTAATGCCTATGTAAATGCTCAAATATTCTACCCTATATTCTGTTCATGCTTAGCTCCCACCAGTCTCTTCCTGGATCTTCTTGATGAGCTCCTGCGCCTCCTCAGGGGTCTTGAAGATATGTGTTCTGCCCTCATATGTGACCAGAAGTCTTGCAGGGTGAATCACTCCATGACGAATCCCAAGGTTGCGCAGTTCTTTACGGATGGGGTCAAACTGCTTCCTTAATTGTTGGATTCCTGAGGCCAAATCTGGGTAGAACCGCACCTGTTGATCTTGGTATTTAATTTCTCCTTTGGCCCGCACCGCGTTGGAGATCGTCATCCTGTCTCTGTAGCTGAGGAACTTCATAATTAACGTCCTCGGTGGTCCCTTGTTACCTCTCGGTGGGCCAATTCGGTGGGCGCTTTCCAAGACGACTGATGAATTTAGCGCAGCGTTGTTCAACGCCTCCGGGATCCACTCCTCCAAAAAGGAGCATGAATCACGACCTTCGGCTCCCTCCGGTAGACCCACCAGCCTCAGATTGTTCCGTCTTGACCGGGACTCAAGTCCAGGACATTATTTTCCAGACTTTTATTTTTTTTTTCCCAAAGTGCGCACCTTTAATTGAAGTCCGCTGATTTCATCCTCCGCACTGGAAACACGAAGCTCCACCTGCGTCACTCGCTCCACGCAGTCACCCAACTCCTTTCTCATTGCATCCAACGCTGCCATAATCCCATCAAGTTTAGCGGAAAAGTCTGCTCTCATTGAGCTAATGGCAGCCAGCACTGCACCTGTGCCGCCATCATCAGCAATTACCGCACCACCGCTAGTTTCATCCGCCATATCCGCAGCTTTCCCTGCTGCGCCACAGACGTGAAAGTCCGTTAATTTCGACTGCTTCGGCGGTTCAGTTTTTCCCCCACCTGATTTCCCAGCCTTAGGCCTCACCGGCATATCCTCGCCCAAACGCTGAGAAAAGTTCTGTTCCAAATGAGAGAGTTATTTGCCGAATCTTTATCTCCAGGAGCAGAGCAGAGTGATACGTGTCCTTCTAGGTGGCCGCCATAACCGGAAGTCCCCGAAGTACCATTTTTAAGTTAACTGTGTTGCTAGCTTCATTCAGCTCCTCTGCTTCTGAGTGGATGTCCTCCAGGTCAGATTCTCCAGCCGATGCGCGTCTTGGCCTGGTAAATGTCGATCTCTTCTGTTTTCCTTTAGGCATAATGACTTTCTTTTGATTTTCACTCTTCCAAAAATCCGTTAAATCTGATTTTCAAGGTATTTTCACGGATCGGGTCTGGGAGCTTCAGCGTTAAGCTGCTATCACCATGGTGTCCAGACCGGAAGTCTTCCGTCCCTAGTTGGGCTTTTGCATGAACAATATAACCGGTCACTGGGGTTGGAAAAAAATCACAGAAACATCCTTGAATGAGTAAAGGGCTAACTCTGCTAAGGGTGGGCTGATCCATTGGTTTCTTCCTGCTGAGGTGATTTCTGACTGACCTAGGCCGGTTAGACAAGGTGCTAGCCTGCTGATATTCAACTGCTTATTACTGCAAATATCTTGTCAGCCGGTCA
The DNA here is from genome assembly GCA_020510985.1 of Pholidichthys leucotaenia. Classification (NCBI taxonomy): domain Eukaryota; kingdom Metazoa; phylum Chordata; class Actinopteri; order Cichliformes; family Pholidichthyidae; genus Pholidichthys; species Pholidichthys leucotaenia. The sequence goes on from CM035846.1 coordinate 291,188,901, forward strand.
CATGGTAGCAACTCAGTTGATTTAGGCATGTTGAAATGGTCCAGATGAGCTGCTGAAGTTCAGAGCATCAGAATGAAGAAGAAAGGTGATTTAAGTGACTTTGAACATGGTAACATTGTTGGTGCCGAATAGGCTGGTCTGAGCATTTCAGAAATTGCCATCTACTGGGATGTTCATGCATAACCATCTCTAGGGTTTACAGAGACTGGTCTGAAAAAGATAAAATGCCCAATGAGCAGCATTTCCCAGGGATTAAATGCCTTGTTGATGCTTGCTGTTGCCATGTTGAGTCAAGGTAAAATTGTCAAATGATTGCGTGTGATTACATCTCTTTCGCCTCCCGTCTTTAATAGTAGGCGTGGGTTCGAAAGATCAATTCTCCGATTCGAATTGATTCATGTTTGACTGAGCTGATATCGATCCACAAAATCTGTGGATCGATCTTTTAATATAATTCTTCTACTTCTATGAAACACAAAACGCTGGTTGTCCTTGCGCCAGCAGAACTCTCGCGTGATAGAATAATCACACAAGAGTTAAGCCGCAGGTCAAAGTGGATCAACATAGCGGCGCGCAGCTGACAGATTGGATTCAAGAAATGTGAAGGTGGTGAAGAACTTGACGAAATCAAAGCTGTCATGTTTAAGTTTATAGCGTTATCGGGCGCGGCTCTCACCTAGAAATTTGTCACAGTCTCCTCCAAAACTACACCTGGATAATGGTTGTTTACGTTGCTAGCCTGCTAGCCGTCATTAGCATGTCTGTGGCAGGCATACATGGGATGAATGGTGGAATGCAGGTGAGTGGCAGTCTCATTTTCAAACTAGTTTAAGATAAGATAAGCCTTTATTAGTCCCACAATGGGGAAATTCCAGGATTGCAACAGCACAGGGATAGCAACACTCAGAGCAACAATCAGAAGGCAAGAAAAAAACAAGAACAGCTAGTATACATATGTACATATTACTATAAATATATATATATATATAGACAGTGCGGAGCATTGTGGGTGGTGAATGTGCAGCAGAAAGTCTAAGCTCTCTCTCCCTCCGCGGGTGCGGTGGGCCAGCTGGATGTCTTTGGGCATGATGGTGGTGACCCTCTTGGCGTGGATGGCGCACAGATTGGTGTCCACGAAGAGACCCACCAGGTAGGCCTCGCTGGCCTCCTGCAGAGCCATGACGGCGGAGCTCTTGAAGCGCAGGTCGGTCTTGAAGTCCTGAGCGATCTCCCTCACCAGGCGCTGGAAGGGCAGCCTACGGATGAGCAGCTCCGTGGATTTCTGGTAGCGACGGATCTCTCTCAGAGCCACGGTACCGGGCCTGTAACGGTGAGGCTTCTTCACTCCGCCGGTGGCCAGAGTGCTTTTTTCGAGCAGCCTTGGTGGCTAGCTGCTTCCTGGGGGGCTTTTTCCTCCAGTAGATTTACGGGTGATCTGCTTGGTTCTTGCCATCGCTCTTTACTCTCCAGTGTTAATTTTACTCTGGTGACAGCAGACTCTCAAGGTTGATTACTTGCTAGCCCTCATTAGCACGATCCCTCAGACGTGAATCCATGTGCTTTCTGCATGTCTACATATATTCTTTGCTTCGATGCTGCAAGTATAGTACGTGCTGTGGAAATAATGGGCCAGTTGCATGTCGTTGTTTTGCACATGTCCTCAATTTAGCCTCACAAGTGTAGCATTTTCTCAGGTATTATTGTTTACTAAAAGTATGTTCTAGTTGCCCTGAATGCCTGATGCATTTGAAATTTAAAGTTGCTGGCAAATACAGTGAGATTATGTATACATGCTTCATGCATTGAATTTGTTTACTTACTCTGGGTTGTTAACTTGACACTACACACCCTTTGCACTAAAGAAAGTACTTAGCACTTTGTGAAATCATGTTAAATATTAAGTGCATTATTGGAACTGATTTTGGGTCAGTTCTTTGTGATGCTTTATTTATCAACAAAGTTGGAGTATTTTTGGTATAATTTGCAGCATTATGTCTCTAAGCAAGCCGGCAAGTAAAATAGCTGTTAAAATGGTAATTTCCCTTTGTGAATCGGCATCAGATCGATTCGAATGGGAATTGAATCGATCCAGAACCTCAAGAATTGGAATCAACTTGATTCTGAAAATGATTGAGGATTTTTAATAGTGCAGCAGTGTTTGTGAGCTCTTCAAAAGTCTGAACAAACAAATCAACATGTATAGCATCTAAATATATCCAGTCTTATCTGGATATTTGTGGATCATTTTCTCTGCAGCACATTACCTATTTGGCAGAAGGCTTTGATATTTACTGTGTGTAAAATCATATCGTTAGTAAGCTATGTGCTCTGCTGGCATCTTATGACTTAACAGGCTAATATTAAATTACCTAGCGCTATATTACACAAATTCTGCGATTAAAAAAACAGACTTACCAGTTGACCGACCTGTCCACTTGTATGCATGGTGGCCGTGCAAGTAATTGGAACTGCATCGATGCTTAAACCCAGTTTCATGGTAAAACCCATCTTAATTTTTTTTGTGAAGTTTTCAAAGCAGCTGTCGTAAAATGCTAACTGGCCATGGAGGCTAAGCTGATTCCTCAGTTCTGCCCTCTTCCTCCAAGGGCGTGAGCTCAGTTGTATAGCCATACCCAGTGCTTAGTCCGATTGAGTCCCCATTTGGGGAGAAGGGGGGACTGAAAAACACAGACATGGAATTTTTGACTGATTTCACTCTTGATATGTCATGTAAAAACATGTTACGGACATGTTGTTTAAAAAAAAAAAAAAAAAAAAAAATCACCGGAATGTCACTTTAAAGCTAATTATGTTCTAACTTTTGGAATAACCATTTTTTAATATCATTACATCAGAGGTGGTGCTGATTTAGGTTTTTGCTCATGTCAGAATGAAATATTTAATGTGTAATCTTTATTACAGATGGACAGTTTTAACAACACAAGTCTTTTCAGAGGCTTCTTCATTGCTAGTGATTGCTAAATTGAATATGAACATGTTTTCATAATCTGGAAGTGTCCTTGTTCCAGTATTTGTCAAGTAATGTAGGATCCCTTCAAAGCTATTTAAAAATGATCTACCAATGTGGCATTGCTAAATTGAAAGCACCAAGGTGCTGATGCCTTGGTGCCAGAGCCTTGGCGGAGGTATGCGTTCCTGGATCATCACCAAAATGTTATGGGTTCCTCTCTAGCCCAAGGACCACGTCTGGTAAAATTTTTATCCAAATCCATCCAGTAGTTTTGGAGTACACACAGGTGCAGTGAAAATAATGTGCAGTTCACATGCCCATACTGTTGGCAGCAGCCAAGAGCCACCAAATTGATTTGAACAGCTGCAATCCAAACACAGAAGAAGAGCACGGTGGCAGATGTTTTAAATGGCGGAAGCGATAGAGGTACATGAATACAGTGACAATCAAGATGAACAGGAGCTTTTGCTGTTTAGTGGCAGACAAAGAAAACAGACGGGCAAAAAGACGGACGTTTGTTCACCCAGTATTGGTGGATTGTTGAGTAACAGTGGTGTGCCATACTGCAAGATTTGGTATTGATCTGATACCAACTAAATACAGGGCAAGTACTGGTGATACGGTGCCAATACTTTTTAATCATTAAGGTGGATGGCATCATCATATTACTAAATTTGAATGAATTTTCATGATCTTCTAAGTGTTTTGTGATTTTTTCCTTTGGATTATTAATTTGTTAAAATGCAGGACAGAATTTGGGCAAAGTTTAGAGGTAAATACATACAGTATCACTTTCACAGTTAACACAAAAGGGTAATTATATTCAATTCAGTTTGAGCCATATTATATTCAGTATATTTGTTTCAATTCCAGTAAATGTATTCATTTAAAGAACACGTTTCAATGGGATAAATGTATTATACCAAGGTCTTAGCATAATGTATACTTTTTGAGTGAAAATTAATATCACCTAATGCCGAAGATGACTAATCTTCGGCATTAGTTAATTAGGCCTTTTAGTATGGCCTGCCATACTGAAAGGCCTCTGCCAGTGATCTCTGCCTCTGGGTCGGGGTCTGTCGGGGTCTGAGGGTGGGGTATTTCTCTCCTCCTCTCCGTTCTGTAGCTCGGCATTGTCTTTTGGATGATTTTTCATATGCTTGTATAATTTAGCTGTGTTACCACTGTATTTCACAGCCTTTTTACAAATTGTACAGCTTGCCGTTGTTTTATTTTGGCCTGGAAATATAGCCACACGACACGGCGCTCCTCTTCCTCTCTGGCATTCTTCTGCTCTGTCTCTGTGCTGTGTGTACGTGCTGTAGTAGCGCATCTTGATAAGCAGCATAAAACACCGGCAGCTGGTGGCTGCTGCTTGCTAGCTAGGGATGGGCATATCAATACTCAAGTATCGATACTTCAGTACCAACTGATCAATAGTAGATATTTTTTTAAAATATTGCAATACCACTATGCTAATACAAAACGTGCAGTTTGTTTTCACTTTTGAGAGTTTTAGGCATTAAATTTATGTGTGAAAACTGGTGAAAAACCAGCCCAGGAAGATTTTAGAGATGGTCTGCCGTGTCACATGATTATGGCAGCCTATCAGATGTCACAGCCGAAGACTCACTGCGCAGCCAAGCACTCACTTCTGTGCAGAGTGAGCTCAGCAGCGTCAGGGCGGCAGAAGTAGTATTACTGCTGAAATGTTTCACCATTCATCCAAATTCTATGGTGATGCCAAGCAGCATAAAATTTGAAAAATACTTCGGCATCGAAGAAAAAGTCTCATAAATTAATGGTATTGTATCGAAAGGAAAAATGCTGGTATCGCCCATCCCTATTGCTACCTTGTTTACCTGGTGCTGCTGAGTCACGTGATGGTACAAAAGGGAGGAGGTAGAATTACAAGAAGAGGAGCAAAGTGTGGCTGAGTGTGCCTGCTCCATGCTGTGACGGGAGCGGCAGCACAGTCATCAAAGATCATAGGATCAAAGATCAAATGCAGGCATCATAGGACTCACTATGACATCATCAAAGATCAAAGGCAGTTGTCACTCACGATCATAGGACTCAATATGGCATGATCAAAGATCATAGGACTCGCTATGACACCATCAAAGACAGGCATCACTGAATGAGCGGTGACGTGCTTGCTTACACCTGCTTTCTACGGGCATGCAGAAATACTTGCTTATACTTGGTTTCTACGGGCATGCACGAGTTTGAACAAGTATGCATTATATTTAGTAACGTGGAATGGCACAGGGAATAAGTATTGAACACATTTGATGAAATTCATTTAACTAGTGCTTACCCGTAGAAACCAAGTATAAGCAGTACATGCCCGTAGAAACCAAGTATGTTACCATGGGAACAGTAACCATGGTGATGCCTGCCTTTGATCTTTGACATGGTTACCATGGCAACAGTAACCATGGTGAAACCTGCCTTTCAAAATGCAGGACAGAATGACAAAATGACAGCTTAACAGATTGACAGTCGACACTTTGAACACTGTAAATAGACAAGCACAGGGTAAGGTGGTTTGGTGTGGGGATTTTAATGCACATAACACAGTGTGGGGTAGCAGGAATATAGATATAAATGGCACAGTAACTAAGGATTTTTTAGAGGACAGGGACTTAATATGCATGAATGATGGGAAAGGAACTAGATTTAGCAGTAATCTAGACACAGAAAGTGTGTTAGACCTAACTTTGGTTTCAAATGCGATTGCAGGAATCACATTAGATTAGATTCAACTTTATTGTCATTACACATGTATGAATACAAGGTAACGAAACACAGTTTAGCATCCAATCAGAAGTGCAAAGGACAGCAGTGCAGTATATACGGTAATTAACAGTATGTGCAATTTAAGCAAATATATGCAAATATATGCAGCAGTGCAGAAAGTTAAGAGTACTGTTATGTGCAAATAATGTGCAATAAGTTAGATGTAGTTACGTAGTTATGCAGTTATGTACAGGTGAGGATGGTAAGAGATGATGGTAAGAGAGTCAGCGGGGAAGTAAGTTCAATAACGTGACAGCTGTTGGAAAGAAACTGTTCCTAAACCTGCTGGTTCTAGTCCGAAGGCTTCTGAAACGTCTTCTGGAGGGGAGAAGCTGGAACAGTCCATGAGCAGGATGGTTGGAGTCCCTAAGAATGCTGCGTGCCCGGCGCAGACATCTTTTCCTGTAGACGTCCTCTATAACTGGATCTTGGGAGGCATTAAGTTGGTCAGCTAATGGGAGTGATCATTACCCAATAAGAATTAAAATTGGTCTAGAAGTGGGAGAAGAAGGGATGCAGTCTGGCACAAGATGGAAATTGGATAAGGCAGATTGGGATAAATTTAAATATCTGTGTAAGACTAGATGTGAGCAGCTAAATAGTGAGGACATTATCGATGGGGAGAAATTTAATAAAAGTGTCAGTGCGATTATAATCGAGTCTGCAAATCAAACAATACCAAAAAGTACAGGTTACAGACAACAAAAGAATCTTCCTTGGTGGGATGATAACACTGGTCAACACCAAATTTATTGTCTTAAGTTTTTTTTAGCTGATTTTGATTTAGGACAATTTTGATGTGCTGAATCCAAAAATCACATTGGTTTTGCTCAATCAGGTCAACTTTTTGAAGTATGGCCATATGTTGTTTTTTACATTTTTGTTTACATGTATGGGTATTTTTGCTTTATATGATGCAAAATTCTTTATTTCTTGAAATTTCTCGAACTCTGAAGAGTTTGCATGTGCCATCATGATGCGATCATGATGGCTGATTACTGTTGGACTCTGAAGAGAGACATACCCGCCGCTGAGCATTCTAGAGGTTCGAATAAACAGAAGTTGAAGCTCAGAATTTTGAACAATGATGACCTAACATTCAATTTACATGTACTTACCTTTATCAATGTCAACTATTCAATTTACAGTAATCAAAGTTTGTAACATTTAATCAATAAATTGTGTTAGAAAACGATTTTTTCCTCTTAAAAACCTGACCTGATCGGGAGAAATGGATGTCATTTTCGGATTCAGCGGTGCAGAATTGTCTTAAATCAGTTGAAAAAAACACAGACAACTTAAAAAAAAAATATTTTTGTAACCGTGTAATTGTAATAAAGCTATTAAAAATAGAAATAGGGCATTCAGACAAGTGAAAAAGCGTCATACTTTGGAAGCAGTGATTGAGTACAAACTGTGTCAGACAATCGTCAGGAAAATAATTAAAACAGCTTAGCGTTTATGTTGGAGACAGTATTGTAATACTATAGGAAGAGAAACACAGCTATCAGATATTTGGGGAATGATTAAGAAAATGAGTGGTATTAGAAGAGAGTACAAAATACCAGTGTTAGACAGTAATGGGGAAATAGCTATTATTAATACAGACAAAGCAGAACTTTTGGCACAAACTTTAGTGAAGATTCATAGTTTAGAAAACCTACCAAACACAATTAGACAAAGCAGGGAAAGCACTTTATCCAAACACCCACATGTAAACATAAGGAAGAATACTTCAAGGGACACGACTGATTTGCCATTCACTCTATCTGAATTGAAAAGGACTACTGTGAAATCGAAGCAGTCTTCACCAGGGAAGGATGTTGTCATACATGGAGGAGAGTGCACTTCAAACAATATTAAAGCTATTTAATAAAGTTTGGGAAACTGGGAAGATTCCTAGGGCATGGAAACAGTTATAGTACCAGTCTTAAAGCCAGGGAAAGAGTCATCAGATCCCAATAATTATAGGCCAATAGCTCTTACCTCACAGTTGGGGAAAACAATGGGATGAATGGTGGCTGAAAGGGACATTTTGGAAAGGAGTGTCTTTCTCCTTTTCAAAGTGGGTTCCGAAAAGGGAGAAATACTATGGATTCCATTTTGCACCTAGAATCTGAAATTAGGAAAGCTGTGGAAGATGTGAAAATGACGAGGCAGCGTTTTTTCTCAGAGTCAGCTTTATTCACATCTCCATCATTTCAAAGCAGAAAAAAGGAATCATGAAACAGTAACTCTCGTCCTTAAATATCAGGGACTTCACACCTCATAGATCACATGTCCCACAGACCACCTTGCATAATAAAGACAGTCACAATGCATTTCACCACCTGGCATAATAAAGACAGTCACAATGCATTTCCCTCCATGATATCACTTCCACTGTCTCCCACGCATCCTTTAATCGACCCCCCACAGTCTCCAGCCTTGCATAACAAGGCTAAGCTTCTTGCCTTTGTTCTGACCTAAAATGCGAGTCACAGAACCGGTCCAACAGGTCCATTGAGTGTTCGCCACACAAGCCCCCCCAGCATTTTAGAAAAACAGAACAACAAGAAAATAACCACATGCATGCCGTGATAGCATCAATACACATCAGTCTACATGCTGGATAGGTTTCAGCCTCCTGCCGAATCTGCTGTAGCTGGGGTTCACCATCTCTGCGGCGCCGTCCCGCTGGGGATTTGCTGTCTGGGGGCGGAAACCCTTTGTCAGTTTCTGCGGGTGTTCTGGGGAAACATTACTTTGGCAAACATTACTGTGTGAAACCATCCGTGGTGGTCTACCTCGCCGCGGGGCCTTTGCCAACAGCACTTCCTCCTCTGCCACCACAAAAGCAGGTTTAAGTCTGTCTACGGTTATCGCGCTGAGTTCCGCTGCAGCGGCCGTGGCTGCGCGCCGCTTGGTGGCGTTGACAATCCGCTGCGCCTCTTGGCCCAGCGCGCGGTAGTCCCGTAGGGCCAACAGTGGCGAACTGGCCAGAGCCGCTCTCGCTGCTGATGGTAGAGTCCTGAGGAAGAGGTGGGTGAAAATGAAGTGATCATCGTCAGAGTCTTTCAACCTCAACAACTTCTCCATCAGGCTCGCAGGCATGTCGTTTTCCCCCTCCGTCAGCGCCAGGAGCCTCTCTGCTCGCTCCTCTGCCGAGGGGGTGAATTGCTGGATGAGTGCAGCCTTCAACGCGCCGTATTTGTCGCTCTCCGGCGGCTGGTCGATCAGGCTCTCCACATGCTGGGCCGTGTTGTTGTCCAGCTTTGCGACTACGTGGTAGAATTTCGTGACATCTACCGATATCCCCCGGAGGTTGAACTGCACCTCAGCTGCGTTGAACCAGGAGCGCAGCTTGTTCTGCCAGAAGTCCGGTAGCTGGACTGTAGCGGCATTCGCTTGGCTGGGGGCTCCTGACGCGGCTGGTCCGGGGGAATTTCTTTCTTCCATGATACGTCTCGGGGTCACCAGTGTGGAAGATGCGAAAATGACAAGGCAGCGTTCTTTCTCAGAGTCAGCTTTATTCACATCTCCATCATTTCAAAGCAGAAAAAAGGAATCATGAAACAGTAACTCTCGTCCTTAAATATCAGGGACTTCACACCTCATAGATCACATGTCCCACAGACCACCTTGCATAATAAAGACAGTCACAATGCATTTCACCACCTGGCATAATAAAGACAGTCACAATGCATTTCCCTCCATGATATCACTTCCACTGTCTCCCACGCATCCTTTAATCGACCCCCCACAGTCTCCAGCCTTGCATAACAAGGCTAAGCTTCTTGCCTTTGTTCTGACCTAAAATGCGAGTCACAGAACCGGTCCAACAGGTCCATTGAGTGTTCGCCACGAAGCCCAGATAAATAGGGAAAATGTGATAGCTGTCTTCTTTGATGTAGAAAAAGCGTATGACATGTTGTGGAAGGAAGGGTTGCAGGATAAATTAAATCAATTTGGTATTGAAGGTAAATTATACAATTGGGGATTAGATTTCCTGTATGATAGAATCAATCAATCAATCAATCAATCAATACTTCCGGTTCCGGCGCCACACGAGTTGGCTGCCTTTTGCAACTGCCTTTTTTTTTTTTTTTTTTTATCTTCCTTCTTCTTTCTACACCTTTCACTCTATATATATCACGGACACACAGATCGCCCCAAAGGTCTCCCGAGTCGGCGGATGGAGCACTGTTTACAGCAGGAGACGATACAGCAGGGAAGAGCTAGCTAGCACTCAACCGCCACCCGGTGCTAACGGAGAAACTCGACATACCGGGGAACTGAAGCGAAAACGACGCGGGTGCCCGGCTGGAGTTTAGGCGGCGTGCAAGAAACATAAGACAGAATAATAAAGAGCGATGGCAAGAACCAAGCAGACCGCCCGTAAATCTACTGGAGGAAAAGCCTCCAGGAAGCAGCTAGCCACCAAGGCTGCTCGGAAAGCGCTCCGGCCACCAGCGGAGTGAAGAAGCCTCACCGTTACAGGCCCGGTACCGTGGCTCTGAGAGAGATCCGTCGCTACCAGAAATCCACGGAGCTGCTCATCCGTAAGCTGCCCTTCCAGTGCCTGGTGAGGGAGATCGCTCAGGACTTCAAGACCGACCTGCGCTTCCAGAGCTCCGCCGTCATGGCTCTGCAGGAGGCCAGTAAGGCCTACCTGGTGGGTCTCTTCGAGGACACCAACCTGTGCACCATCCACGCTGCGAGGGTCACCATCATGCCCAAAGACATCCAGCTGGCCCGCGGCATCCGCGGAGAGAGAGCTTAGACTTTCTGCTGCACATCCACCAACCACAATGCTCCGCACTGTGTGTGTGTGTGTGTGTGTGTGTGTGTGTGTGTGTGTGTGTGTGTGTGTGTATGTATGTATGTATATATACAGTGTGTATATATATATATATATATATATATATATATATATATATAGTAATATGTACATATGTATACTAGCTGCTCTTGTTTTTTCTTGCCTTCTGATTGTTGCTCTGAGTGTTGCTGTCCCTGTGCTGTTGCAATCCTGGAATTTCCCCATTGTGAGACTAATAAAAGCTTATCTTATCTTATCTTAATCAATCAATCTTTATTTCAGATAGATTAAAAGAAACAGAATAATATAACAAAGGGGGAAAGAAAATCCAACAAGGTCAAATTAGACAATAACTACTCTGATTATACAGTTCAACATAAGTTATCCGAAATGGGTGATGGCTGAAGCCGCAGCTTATATTGCCCACCCATATTCCATAGGAGAATTCAAAAGAAAAACAAACAAGAGCGATTACAATTCAGAACAAAGCTAAGACAAAATGTGACAAAAAACAAACAAACTAAGCAACAACACAACACAGACTGGATATGACAATCCTTATGTGATTTTATATGTCATCTTGTATATATGTTTGGAGTATTTCTTCCTTTAGTTTTTGTTTAAATTGTCCAAGCGTTGTACATGATTTTAATTCAGGTCCAAAATCATTCCATTGAGGTAAGAGTTGGTACAGAGTACTCCAAAATATATCAAGTTGAAAATTACCCCCCAAGGCAGCATGTGTAGCCCTGTTTTAGATTGCTCAGTACTTCCCCCTGGCGGGAATTTCCTGGCACATGCACAGTTCACTGTGATCACTTTTGTGCTTATACATGTATTCACTTTTTTGGGGCTGCACACGCTCTGTCAGTGCTCACCCTATGCGTAGGGTTTGCACACGAATGCGTCCACTGCACTTGTTGGGGTACCAAAGTGTTTTTGCAGGTGAAGATGAACATTTCCAGTCTGAACTCTGCAGATTTAAAAAAAAAAATGTTATGATTAATGATATTTTTGAAGAAATCAATAGTGGAATAGGGAAGGCCTTGTATGCAGATGATTGGGCCTTATGGATGAGGGGGTGTAATCTTGTGTACATTCAGAGGAAAATACAGGCAGCAATAGACCAGGTTGAACAATGGGCAAACCGGTGGGCTTTTAAATTATTGGTCTCAAAGACACAAATAATTTGCTTCTTTAAAAGTCACCAAGAAATTTCTTTAAAACCTTATGGCCAAAAGTTAGAGCAAGTAAAGGTTGTTTGGTATTTAGGTGTTTTGTTTGATGAAAAACTAACTTGGAAGCAGCACACTAAAAAAAAAAACTAAAGGAAATGTAAGAAAATAAATAATATTTTGAGTTGTCTGGCAGGACAGGAATGGGGGGCCTCTAGGGCCTCTCTGTTGAGGGTGTATCAAGGTCTAATGAGAGCTACACTAGACTATGGATGTGTTGCATTCATGTCGGCTGCTGATTGTCACCTGAACCAACTGGACATAGAGCAGACAAAGGCTCTTGTTGTGGTGCATTTAAAAATTCTCCAGTATCAGCGATCCAAGTAGAGATGAGCGAAATGCCCTTAAGATTAAGAAGAACCAAATTAATGCTGGCATACTGGATCAACTTGACGGGGCATAAGAGGTCACATCCTGCAAAAAACTATTCCTAATGATTGCTGGGAACACAATGAAGCCAACATTAGTAGCTTTGGATGGATAAGGGATGCCATTGCTGAGCAGGCAGGATTAAAATACATAGATTTTAGCCCAACGGTCATGTGGTCTGTTATTCCTCCATGGCTCTTTGAGATGCCATTGGTAGATTTTGAAATGCAACAACTGAGGAGGCAACATCAGCAATCAGCAACAGATTATGTAGTGCATAAATATATTGAACAGAACTTCAGAAGCAGGCTGATGGCATTTACCGATGGTCCCAAGGATGCTACAGCTGGTCATAGTGGAGCTGCGGTATACATTCCTCAGTATAAAATATCTATCAATAAAAGAACCAGTAATCACTTATCAGTATACACAGTTGAGCTAGTTGGTATTATATTAGCTTTACAGTGGTTGGAGATAAATTATAGGAATAATGCAGTCATTGCTTCAGATAGTTGGGCAGCTTTCAAGAGTATTCAGTCACTGCAGTCGTGTAGGCAGGACCTAATTGTAGAAATCCACTCCTTAATTTAAAAAAAACGTCAGTCAATAAACTTTCTTTGGGTTCCAGCCCACGTTGGAATGGAGGGTATTGAGAATGTGGATTTATTAGCAAAACAATCATTAAAATTCGAAGCAGTCAATCTGGACATCTCACTCAGTAAGGCAGAAGGCAAATCAATAATTAAAAATTATATAGTGGAAAAGTGGCAAGATTATTGGGACTCAATAGATACAGGAAAACATCTTTGACATTCAAAAGTAGGTAAACTCTGGAATGGGAGTTGCCAGAAACAGGAAAGAAGAGATACTCATCACCTGATTAAGAATAGGACACACTACTTGAAACCAGACGCTACATAGAATAGGTAAACACCCAACTGGCAGCTGTGCACATTGTGGTTCTCCGAAAACAGTTCAGCACGTTTTGTTGGAATGTCAGGGATACCAGGAACAAAGGAAACATCTGATTGCAGTAATGGAAAGGGCTAATTTAAGTTTTGTTTTGGAAAACATGTTAGGAACTACAGTCGAAGAAATATATGTAGGTTTATTTACTGTGGGGCAAAAAAGTATTTAGTCAGCCACCAATTGTGCAAGTACTCCCACTTACAAGATGCGAGAGGTCTCCAATTTTCATCATGGGTATACCTCAACTATGAGAGACAAAATGAGAAAAAAAAATCCAGAAAATCACATGGTCTGATTTTTAAAGAATTTATGTGCAAATTATGGTGGAAAATAAGTATTTGGTCACCTACAAACAAGCAAGATTTCTGGCTCTCACAGACCTGTAACTTCTTCTTTAATATGCTCCTCTGTCCTCCACTCGTTACCTATATTAATGGCACCTGTTTGAATTTGTTATCAGTATAAGACACCTGTCCACAACCTCAAACAATCAGACTCCAAACTCCACTATGGCCAAGACCAAAGAGCTGTCAAAGGACACCAGAAACAAAATTGTAGACCTGCACCAGGCTGGGAAGACTGAATCTGCAATAGGTAAGCAGCTTGGTGTGAAGAAATCAACTGTGGGAGCAATTATTAGAAAATGGAAGACATACAAGACCACTGATAATCTCCCTCGACCTGGAGATCCACACAAGATCTCACCCCATGGGGTCAAAATGATCACGAGAACGGTGAGCAAAAATCCCAGAACCACACGGGAGGACCTAGTGAATGACCTGCAGAGAGCTGGGACCAAAGTAACAAAGGCTACCATCAGTAACATACTACGCCGCCAGGGACTCAAATCCTGCAGTGCCAGACGTGTCCCCCTGCTTAAGCCAGTACATGTCCAGGCCTGTCTGAAGTTTGCTAGAGAGCATTTGGATGATCCAGAAGAGGATTGGGAGAATGTCATATGGTCAGATGAAACCAAAATAGAACTTTTTGGTAAAAACTCAACTTGTCGTGTTTGAAGGAGAAAGAATGCTGAGTTGCATCCAAAGAACACCATACCTACTGTGAAGCATGGGGGTGGAAACACCATGCTTTGGGGCTGTTTTTCTGCAAAGGGACCAGGACAGCTGATCCATGTAAAGGAAAGAATGAATGGGGCCATGTATCGTGAGATTTTGAGTGAAAACCTCCTTCCATCAGCAAGGGCATTGAAGATGAAACGTGGCTGGGTCTTTCAGCATGACAATGATCCCAAACACACCGCCCAGGCAATGAAGGAGTGGCTTCGTAAGAAGCATTTCAAGGTCCTGGAGTGGCCTAGCCAGTCTCCAGATCTCAACCCCATAGAAAATCTTTGGAGGGAGTTGAAAGTCCGTGTTGCCTAGCGACAGCCCCAAAACATCACTGCTCTAGAGGAGATCTGCATGGAGGAATGGGCCAAAATACCAGCAACAGTGTGTGAAAACTGTAGCATCATCGTCTCCTCAAACCAAGACAGAAGGTCACTTCTCTCCATTTTACAGGAGTTTCACTTTATTCCTTTTACAGGAATACCACTTTTCTGCATTTTTCAGGAATATCACTGGCTTTCATGTCGACTCATCCAGGCCTCTTCCAGGCCTGACCAAAGATGTTTGCTTTCCCAGGACCCCAATGTAAACAGTTGCCTCTTGCAGAGATTGTAAGGATCAGAATTTGCTTTTAAAGGCTCAAAGGAACATAAACTCGGGAGACCAGACCTCCAACGTGAACACTGCATTTGGATAACGTACCTTTTCACAGGAAAACAATGTTCTTAAAAGGGTCATAAACCGCTTAATCCGACGGGTTTATAGCCCCCGATGCTGTCCAGGTTTCCTCTCCAGATACCATGGACCTAAAGGGAATCATCTACAGCTCAACAGTACCTCCTAGTGGATACCTACGAAATGTGTTTCAGTACTTAGGATGACTTTTAATTTGTTCTAAACATTGTTTCTTTCAGCTTGTCCTTATTCTTGGATCCTAAGGACACTGAAAATCATCCCTCTTTTATCACCAACCATGGTTGCTGTACTACATTAAGCTTTGATCTAAACATGAATGCATGTATTATAATTATGTATAAGAAATGTTATATTCCTGAGTGTTATTCAAACAAATGTAATATTGGAGTAATGGTATAAATGCATGATCACCAAATATTAGCCAAGTCATTTAATTTAGTTAGATTTTATATTGAGCACCTAATTTCACAAGAACTGACTGAGTGTTGATTTTTCCTCTGCAATTTCATGGGATGGTGTCTTCGTTTGATTGGCTGCTTTCAAACAAAGAAATGTTCTCACATTGGATGGCAGCCATTTCAAACTACTTCTGAAAAAGTCGATTGGTCAGTCTTGCGATTGACATCATCAGTTTTATGACCCGGCGAGGTAACTTTAAAAGAGAAGTTAGATTTGAGTTGGAGATTAGTAAAAAGAGAAGTAACAAGAACAGCAAGATAGAGAACGGTGAGAGAATTAAGAATTAGAAACACAGAAAGAAGAAAGAGATTTTGAGAAAGATTAGGAACTAAATTAAGATTAAAGAAGCAGAATAGTAATCTAGATCTCAGAAGAAGATTTTATTCCACTGTTTCAAGGTCCTGTGAAGTTTTATGCTATCTAAACTGTTCTTTGTGGAGTTTGTCAAGTCTTATGTTATTTTCTGGTTACTGAGGAGAAACCACTTTTTCTTTAGAGCTCGCGCTTTTAGAGAATCAAATTCTCAAACTTTTTCCTTCACCTCAGAAGCCATTCTTATCCTAGTAAATGTTTTTCTCATTTTTTTTATGACTTTTCACGCCGTCAAAGTGGACCTTTAATTTGCCTAATTTAAAGTGAACGGAGACTGGGTTTCTTTTGGACTCTCGTTCCGGCCTCATACCTGCCTGACTGAGAAGATTTTCCTTCAGTTTTTGGGGTCGATCCCACTACAAGAGATCTCAAGTTTGGACTCTTTTCCAAGGACTTTTCACGCCGCCCTGAGACAAACCATCCACGGCTGCCACTGTCTCCTTGAAGGGCCCCCCAGCTGAGTTATCACCTCCACGGCTGTGAGGACAGCAGCCGCTTCCTCCGACGTCCTAACTTCAAAACCCAGCGGTACCGACCCGCGGAAACGTGGACCTACAGCTGTTGTGTGAGTGAAGCTCCTACTTTTCTTATCTCCTGGGTTAAAACGTGATGTCCTAATAATTAAATTATAATTGAATATGGCCCGTATTTCAGGGCTCAATTAGTCTCTCAGCCACAGGATAAAGCTATAAACTGAAGGAAAACTCTTAAGTCATTTTTAAGTAACTGCCCTTAAATTTTTTTTTTTTCCACAATATCTTTATTGAACCTTTTTTTTTTTTTAACAAACATGATACAAACAATCAAACACTAACACTAAAGTACTACAAAAAAAAAAAATACCCTAAAAACACCAACAACCACCAACAAAATCAAGTCTTCAACAATGCTCCTCTGTTTAGTCTAGACAATCCAATACATTAGTATACATATTATGTTCACCAGTTTGGAATTTACAAGGTCCACACACATCATTCACCTTCTTCTTCAAGAGTTATGTTTAAATTTTTTACATAATCAATAAAAGGTCTCCATATATTCTCAAACACAATTTCCTTTGATTTCAGTATATATGTTATTCTTTCTAATGGAAGGTTTGTTAACATCTGTCTTAACCACTGAGTCACATCTGGTCTATGAGTCTTTTTCCATAATAGTGCAATACATTTTTTGGCATTAAGCAAACTGAGGTCTATGAATGTTCTTTCACTTTTATTGAAATTATGCTTTTCTGGGTACAGACCCAACAAAAACAGTTTAGGATTCAATATGATTTGTTTTGAGATTATTTTTTCAATTGTTACCCTCACCTCCTCCCAAAACATTCTTATTAATCTACATTCCCATAAACAATGAAATAGGGTTCCTTTACTTTCCATGCATTTTGTGCATGTATCTGGTATATTTTTGTTATATCTATTTAACTCCTCCGGTGTAACATACATCCGCATTAACCATTTGAAATGTATCAATTTAAGGTGTGCATTTATTGATTTGGTTTGAGCTTCTGTACAAGCCAATTCCCATTGTTCCTCTGAAATTTCAATTTGCAGATCTTCTTTCCAGTAGTTTAATCTTTTCAGTGAATTTTCACTTGAAGATAGTGTCAATGAGTTATAAAACTCTGAAATAATTCCCTTTCTTTTACTATCTTTCATCATCATTTTTTCCAAGGATGAATAAATAGGTCGAGTGAGAGCTTTATTTTGATTTGATCGAATAAAGTTTCTAAGTTGAAGATATTTAAAAAAATGTGTTCTATTGAGATTAAATTTGATCCTCAGCTCTTCAAAAGACATTATGTTGTCTGCACATGGCAAATATAAATCCTGAATCTTTTGTATCCCTTTTAAATTCCATACTTTAAATACAGCGTCCGCTCTCCCTGGTTTAAAATATTGATTACCCCATATTGGACTAAATTGTGACAATAACTGTGGTTCTTTTAAATAGTTTTTAGCTTCACACCATATTTTGATCATATGCTTTACAAATGGATTTTTAACTTGTTTTTGTAATTTTTTTGCCGAATCTGAGTATATGAATATGGGAAGAGGTAAAGGTAAATTGTATGATTCCATTTCAGTCCAGTGAGGGAGATCATTTGATGAAAAATAATATGTCATAGACCTCAGTTGTGCCGACCAATAGTACAACATAAAATTTGGACATTTCAGACCTCCACGATCAAATGGTAAATATAATAAAGACAAACGTAATCTAGCCCTCCTGTTGTTCCATATAAATTCCACTAACTTTTTTTTTATTCTTGAGAATAGATCTAAAGGTGGTGATAAGGGAATGTATTGAAATAAAGTATTTTAGGTAAAATATTACTTTTAAGTATATTGATTCTCCCGATCATCGACATTGGTAGTGACATCCATCTCTGAGTTAACTCATTGATATCTGACATTAAGGCTTCATAGTTGACACTGGCGACTGATTCTAGCTTAGGCATAATTTGGATTCCTAAATATTTAAACTGATTTACAACACTGAATTGATTTACCTCAGGGGCTGGGTAATTTCTCTGGGTCTCATTTAGCATTAATATTGAAGATTTAGTTTTATTTATTTTATATCCTGATATTTCCCCAAAATTCTTTATTAAATTCAACAAGGTTGGAATTGATTTTTTTAG
Organism: Pholidichthys leucotaenia; assembly: GCA_020510985.1. Lineage (NCBI taxonomy): Eukaryota > Metazoa > Chordata > Actinopteri > Cichliformes > Pholidichthyidae > Pholidichthys > Pholidichthys leucotaenia. Next base: position 291,207,286 of record CM035846.1, read on the forward strand.
ATTCGACATAAACAAAATTATATCATCGGCGTACAGGGAGATTTTATGTTCTGTTGGTCCAACTTTAATTCCATATATTTGTGAATGTAAACGTATCGCTATCGCTAAAGGTTCAATTGCCATAGTAAACAGTAAAGGTGAAAGTGGACAGCCTTGTCGACATCCTCTATTGATTTTTATTGGTTTTGAAATATTGTTATTTGTTAGGATTTCTGCTGTAGCATTATTGTATATTATTTGAACCCATTTTATGAAATTATTTCCAAGTCCAAACCTTTGTAGGACTTCAAAAAGAAAGGGCCATTCAACTCTATCAAAGGCCTTTTCGGCGTCCAATGATAGGAGAGCTGTATCCGGTGCTTCTTTATTAAAATAAATAATATTAAATAGTCTTCTTACATTATGGAAGCCTTGTCTACCCTTTATAAAGCCATTCTGATCTCGATTAATAATATTTGGTAAAATTTCTTGTATTCGTCTTGCTAAAATTTTACAGATTATCTTAAGGTCGGCGTTTAATAGGCTTATTGGTCTCATATTTTCACATTTATTAGAGGGCTTACCTGGTTTTGGCAACAGTATAATTAAGGCATTATTTATGTATGATGGTAAATTATTATTTTGAAATGCTTCTAAAACCATTTCCAAAAAAGGTTTTATTAATTTATTCTTAAATTTTTTATAAAGGTCAACTGGAAGACCATCTGGTCCTGCACTTTTTCCTGATTTCATATTATCAATGGCTAGCCCAACTTCTTCTTGACTAATTTTAGACTCCAATATCTCCCTGTTTTCATTTGGAATACACGGTATAGATAGTTCGTTCAAAAACCCATTTAGTTTTGTTAAATCAGGTTCATTTTTGGTATCATATAATTTTTCATAGTAATCTCTAAAGGCTCTATTAATTTCTAAAGGATCTATAACTACCTGTCCATTACTTATAATACTGGTAATTGGTGTTTTAATTTCCAATTGTTTAATCTGCCATGCTAATAATTTTCCTGATTTTTCACCTTGTTCATAAAAAGATTGTTTCAATCTTAGAAGACTCGAGGCAGCTCTATTCGCTGATTTTTTGTCGTATTCAGCTCTCAAAATCAGTAATTCATTCTCCAACCTTGGGTCACTTCCTGCATACACTTTTCCCTGAAGACTTTTTATTTTATGTTCCAATTTAGCTCTCTCCTCTCGAGTCTTCTTAGATTTTGATCCTGTATAACTAATAATATGTCCCCTAATAAAAGCTTTGAAAGCCTCCCACTTTACACATGCTGATGTTTGTGTAGTATTGATGTCAAAGAACTCGTCTATCTGTTTTTCTATATACTTGACAAATTCCTCATCCTGAAGCCATTTATGCTGAAATTGCCATCTACCTGATTCCTTTGTCAATTTTTTATCTACATATATTAGACAACAGGGTGCATGATCAGAAATCACGATGTTATCATAAAAGCAGTTTTGAATCTTGGACCTTAATTCTGTGGAAATCAAAAAATAATCAATACGTGAGAATGTCTTGTAGGTACTGGAATAACAAGAATAGGCTTTAACTTGTGGTTTCATTTCTCTCCATATATCTAACAATCTCAATTCTTTCATAAAATGATTAATAGTCATCCTACATCCAATGTGCGTACAATCCAGTCCTGTTGATCTATCCACACCTGGATTCAATGTACAATTAAAATCCCCTGCTATTATATGTTGCCCTGTAAGTGATGATAAGATGAGAAATAAATTAGCAAAGAACTTCTGATCATCTATATTGGGACCATATAAGTTCACAAGATTTATATTTTCTAATAGCAAAGAACCTTGAATGATTACATATCTTCCAAATTTGTCTCCAATTACATTTTTCACCTGAAAAGGAACTGATTTATGTATGAGAGTCATAACTCCCCTGGCTCGGGATGAAAATGAAGAGGTGAATACACTTCCCTGCCATCTACTCCTAATTCTTTTAACATCCTCCTCTATCAGATGAGTTTCTTGTAAAAACACAATTCTTGAACCCATGTCCTTTATTTTATTCATAACTTGTTTAAGTTTTTTTAAATTTTGTAGACCTCTGCAATTCTATGAAGTTAAATTAAGATTAACACTTTGGTCCATGATCAATAGAGTGTTTGGGATTACCTTGCAGTGTAAACATGCTCATACAGAGAAGCAAAAACATGAGTGGTTGAACATTCATCCTACAAACTACACACAAACAAATTTCCCCTTCCCACACTTGTGGCAAACCCCCCAAAATCAAAAGAAAAATTCTGTCTCCCGATATAGCCATCGACTGTTCCACACCCACGGGGAACAGCCTAAGCCACTCCTTCTTCATCCTCCCAATCACCCCAACTCTACTGCTTTTAATGACGTAACATTAACTCTCCTCTGTAGTTTTCCAACTTAACTCCAAAATTTTTAACAACTTTGTACATCATAGTTTTTTTTTTTTTTGTTTTGTTTTTGTTTTGTTTTTTTAATATATAATACAATCTATATTTTGTAAACTTACTATTTACTTCAAGTCAGTCAGATGCCTGTGCAAATGCTTAAGTATTCTACCTTATATTTTGTTCATGCTTAGCTCCCACCAGTCTCTTCTTCTTCTTTGATCTTCTTGATGAACTCCTGCGCCTCCTCTGGGGTCTTGAAGATGTGGGTTCTGCCCTCATACGTGGTCAGCAGTCTCGCAGGATAGATTACACCATGACGAATCCCAAGGTTGCGCAGCTCCTTACGTATGGGATCAAACTGCTTCCTCAATTGCTGGATTCCTGTAGCCAAATCTGGGTAGAACCGCACCTGCTGGTCCTGGTGTTTAATCTCTCCTTTAGCACGTGCAGCGTTGAAGATCTTCATCCTGTCTCTGTTGCTAAGAAACTTCATAATTAAGGTCCTCGGCGGTCCCTTATCTCTCCGTGGGCCAATACGATGTGCTTTTTCCAGAACCACTGCTGATTGCAACTCCTCGCTGCCCAGCACCTCCGGAATCCACTTTTCCAGAAAGGAACATACGTCCCGACCTTCTGATTCCTCTGGAAGACCCACCAGCCTCAAATTATTCTGTCTCGACCGAGATTCCAAATCCAAAATATTATCTTCCAGAGATTTATTTTTTTTTTCCAAAGTGCGCACCTTTAATTGAAGACGGGTGACGTCATCTTCAGCACTAGCGAGACGGAGCTCCATCTGCGCCGTTCGTTCTACACAGTCACCCAATTCCTTTCTTATTCCTTCCAACGCTGTCATAATCCCATCAAATCTAGAGGAAAAGTCCGCTCTCATTGAACTCATGGCAGCCATCAGCGCATCTGCGCCATTCCCCGCAAACATCGCACCGCCGCCAGCTTCCTCCGCCATATATGGAGCCTTGTTTGCTGCGTCACAGACCTGAAAGTCCGTTAATTTGGACTGTTTCGGCGGCTCGCTTTTTCCTTTTCCTGGTTTTCCAGCCTTAGGCTTCGCCGACATATCCTCGCCCAAATGCTGGGATACGTTCTGTCCCAAATGAGAGAGTTATTTGCCAATTTTTTTTCTCCAGGAGCAGAGCAGAGCGAGACACGTCCGTCCTACGTGGCAGCCATAACCGGAAGTCCTTAAATTTTTGTAGATTAATTCAGAAGTCATTTTTAGATAATTAGCTTATGAATTTTCCCCATAAAATTGCGTTGTTTTGTTAAAACATTTCAGCCTCATTTACCGTTGAAACATAAGTCTGGTTCCTCCTTGGTTCTACAGAGGTGTAACGCTGGATTTTATGTTCAGGAATCCAATATCAGTTGAAGTGATATATTACGCTGTTATCATTTAAATCGGTTTATCCATCATTTGAACGCCATGCCATGTAACCTGAATGAGTTTAATAAAAGGGTGAATGAGAGAAGTTGAAGCGTTTTTCTTTCGCATATACATGTTTCCTAATCACAACAGGACAAGAACTCACTGAAATTTTGAGACTGATTCATTAAGTAACTAAAGGTACAAAATTAAATAAAATTAAAGTTAATATTATTGTCCGTTAGGACTGGTGCCCCTTTTGCGAGTGCTTTTATTTAATTTAGCGGGTGTAAAAGTGAAGGTTTAACTCCGCCCCCTTTCACACCCACTATTAAATAAAATAAATAATTCCTGTACCTTATGACAAATATTTTATTATAGGCCAATTCACGCTACAAAACCTTGTGAAGGCTTACAGAAAACGTTTGACCTCTGTCATTGCCAACAATGGGTATATAACAAAGTATTGAGATGAGCTTTTGTTATTGACCAAATACTTATTTTCCACCATAATTTGCAAATAAATTCTTTAAAAATCAGACAATGTGATTTTCTGGATTTTTTTTTCTCATTTTGTCTCTCATAGTTGAGGTATACCTATGATGAAAATTGGAGACCTCTCTCATCTTTTAAGTGGGAGAACTTGCACAATTGGTGGCTGACTAAATACTTTTTTTTTTTTTTTTTTTTTTTTGGACTTATTTTGTACCCGTAGGTAGATTTGTTCTGCAGTCCGGTGACAAGCCACCAGCTGCCGGTCGCTGCATGCGCAAGCGCCCCTTAACCCCCAACCTGCATGTTTTTGGCATGTGGGAGGAAACCGGAGAAATCCTGGAGTAAACCCACGCAAACACGGGGAGAACATGCAAACTCCACGCAGATCACTGTTGGCCGGGGGCAGGGATCGAACCCACGATCTCATGATCCCTGCGATCCCCCGGCCGAGGGTAAACTGTGCTGCCACGGTGCTAACCACTGCGCCACCGTGCAGCCGTGTGGGCTATATATATATATAAATATATATATCTATTTAAGTGCAACTGGATTAATTAAAAGAATTTTGGGTTTTTTGTTTTTCTTCCCTGCCATTCTCTTGTTCACACTCCAACCCGGTAGGTGGCAGTAATGCACCTGTAAGATGGTTGTCAACCGCCAATCAAATCTAAAAGAAGAATTTCTCAAAATTATATATAGAGTGATGTATGGATTACTTGCGTTGTTACTGATATCTGGTGAAAATCTCAGGTCAATGGCTCCATCAGAAATATGTTTAATGAGAAAAATGTTGACATGTTCAATATTTATTTTCCCCGCTGTATTTGTGTTCTCTGGGACAAAGTTGACTCAACATATGCATCTGTCATAACACTACAGCTGTTTATATTCAGTATGTCTGCACATATCACACTGTGTTTATAATATGCTTATGTAATGTAATTAAACTCCAATACATATGGTGCAGTGGAAAGTCCAGTCAGCAAATGTGTTCATTATTTTCTATCAATGCAACATGCCAAACTACATAATAAGAAGTATGACTGTTTTTAACCTGCATTTGTCTCCACCTTTCACCCAGATGGCCCAAAGTTCAAGCGGGCTGCTGCTTTCCAGAAAGAGAAGAAGAGATGGCTCCAATGGAGAGACAGAGGAGGGTGAAAGAGTTGGGAAAATCCCCAGATGTACTGTGGTGAGTCAGCTGTGAGCCAAAGTTGTCAGTGGGCAGCAGATTTGTGTTTCTGTGCATTTATTTGCATAATGCTGCAGATATTGTGCCTCACTGCAAAGGACACCAAGTAATGCAGTTTCAAAATGGCAACAGGAACGTTCTTGATTTCTCCATAAATTTGTTCTGCTAGAGGAAATTCTTATGACAGAAAGGACGGGAGACAGACATCTTGCCACGGCCAAGATGTATAGAGTGATGATATAGAGTGAAGTGATGATATAGAGTGAAGTACGAGGAGACGAAGAAGAGTGATGTCTGAAGGTAGAGTTGAGGTTCGATTGGACACAGCAATGATGATAGGAGGACTACAGCTCCTGACCAGATAAGTGATGATATAGAGTGAAGTACGTAGCGGTAATGCACCTGTAAGCTGGTTGCCAACTGCCAATCTAAAAGAAGAAGAAGAAATTCTTATGAAATTTGAAAGATATGGTTATTTTTCTCTAAGCAGAAGATAAAAGAATTAATATGCTGTAAAACAGTTGTTTTTAATGTTAATTAGATACATTTCATCCCTGATATCTGCTGCTTCGGTCTTTTAGGGGCTGAAGTACCCTGCACCTTTTGCAGATGAACTAGAACCAGCTGATGAACCCTACGAAAGAGTCAACATGGAAGAGGCCAAGAGGGGAACACCAAGTGAGCCTGAATTTTGTCTTCTAAGCAGACACAGTGCCAGTTTAAAAAAAAAAAAAAAAAAAAAAAAGTATGGATGTTTTCCACTTTATAAATTGTATCATAGTCAGTTTATTTATTTATTTTTTGGACAAGGATTAAAAACAACTGTAATAGTATAGTGAAAAGAGATTTCTACAAAGTAACATCAACAGAAATTAAATATTCAGTGTTTAATAGATGCACCTTTGGTCACAGTCACTGGACTGAGTCTGTGATTTTTATGTAAAATTGTTTCTCCATTCTTATTTGTAAAAAGTGCTCAATCTCTGTCAGCTTGCACTGAGATTGGGCATGAACATCTCTTTTCAAGTTCAGCCACAAATTCTCTGGATTTAGGTCTAGGTCGGGGTCACCAACTGGCGGAGGTCCAATCCAGACCTCGAGATTCCTCTGTCCAGACCCCAAAGCTTTTTAATATAATTTTGGGGAAAATTATACTGTTTTGTTTTAACCAAATGAAAAAGTGGAACTGAAGTGCTGTATCGGCAGCCGCCCAAACATTTTATGGCGTGAGGCCTTGGACGTTCTCTGGGGGATGCAGCGGGAGGCAAAATCACCATTTGCTGCGGGCGTCACATGAGGCAGGCGGCCACACTTCCTTCCCGGTGTGTGTACCCGTGGAATGAAGCACTGCTGTGAAGTTGTATCCATCGCCACTCTGGCTGCCTCCGATGGTACGTGTCCACCTGGGGGTCTGTTGACGGAAGGTCCCCACGTCTCCTCCACACTTTTCCCAGGACCGCGTCCCCGTTGGGCCAGCATGACGTTGGTTATGGAGGTAATTTCCATGACCCTCTGATATTGTATAAAAAGAGTAATTTGCTCTGTGTGTTACTGAACATGACAAGTTCCACACACATCCACCTCCTCGCTCCATGTGACAGTGTTACCCAGGCAGACACAGACGAGGTTAAAAAGATAAAAACATTGTTGACATACTTGTAAGAAAACGAGAAGAACACTGTTGACATTTAAAAAAAAAAAAAAAAACTCCAAGGAATTCTGTAGTGTGGAATTAATTATATTTTTGGTCCCTTTTTTAGGCTTACAGTTTGAAACTTTTTTAAATACTGAAAGTATAATATAGAGGCAGACTTTTTGTGAGATTTTGTTTTTTCTTCTTCTTTTAGATTAGATTGGCATTGCACTAGTTCAAATGGAGTGATATTGGCCAAGACGGAGTTCAGTCCGCAAGGACCAGTGGTTTTTTCACTCATAAGGAGTTGTTCAGAGCTCCTTGTACAGGGATGTGGAGTGATGATGGTCGGGTCAGTGGCGGTGGTGCACCTGTGGGCTGGTTGCCAGTCGCCAATCAAATTTAAAAGAAGAAGAAGCAGAAGATATAGCAGGCTTGCTGAGAGTGATGATATAGAATGAAGTACGTGGCGGTAATGCACCTGTAAGCTGGTTGCCAACCACCAATCAAATCTAAAAGAACAAGAAGATTTGATTGGCGGTTGGCAACCAGCTTACAAGTGCATTACCGCCACCTACGATATTATTGTGATCGCTCTATATATAATTCAAGAAAAATCCAGATTCTGTTTTTTTTTTCCACAGTATTTTTTATTGAACCTTTTTTTACAAACATGGCACAAACAATCAAACACTAACACTAAAGTAATTTAAAAAAAAAAAAACACTACAAAAAAAAAAGTACTAAAAACACCAACAACCACTAACAAAGGCAAGTCATCAACAATGCTCCTCTGTTTAGTCTAGGTAATCTATTACATAAGTATACAATTACCAAAAGAGAAAGGAGGCATGGGTCTACCGAGTCTAAAGGAATATTACTACTCAGCACAAATAAGATATATCATATGTTGGTGCGACGGAGGATATGAGGCAAAATGGAAAGAATTGGAAAAGGAAATTGAGGGACTCCCAATACAAAGCATAATGGGAGATAAGGATGCATATAAGCAAATCAAACAAATAGACCCAGTCACTAAATTTACTTTGGAACTGTGGTATAAAATAGTACAAAAGTATAATATAAAGGAGGACATAAAACTTTTGAAATGGGTAGCATTTGACAGTCAGTTTGAACCGGCAAAGCAAGATAGGGGATACAAAAATCTGGTGAGCAAGGGAATCACAGCATGGGGCAATATCTGAAAAAAAGATTTCGGGAGTTTTGTAAACATGAGAAGAAAATTTAAACTAGAAAAATCTGAATTCTTCAGATATCTGCAGATGAGAGATTATTATATGAGGAAGATTAGGCATAACCTCCACACAGATGTGAGCGAGATTATACAATTCATTTTAAGCTCATATGCAGGAAATAAAATAAGAATTATTTCAAAGCTATATCAGAAACTTACGGCAAACAAACATTCAAGTAACTATATAAAGGAGAAATGGGAGAAAGAGCTAAATTTAAACATAACAGAAGAAAACAGGCAAGAAATATGGAAAACACAACACACATCAACAAGAATGGAGGGAATTTGGATGGAAAAACCTGATTCGCTATTTCATTACACCACAGATTCAAAGAAAATATACAAATACCCAATCTATATGCTGGAGGGGCTGTGGGGCTCAAAATGCAGACCACTCACATATGTTTTGGAAACGCTGCAAAATCTCATCATTCTGGAAATCTATACATGTGACAATACAGAGGATATTGGGATATAATATACCGATGAACTGTAACTTGATGTATTTATGTGATCTTAAAAGAGACAATGTAATACAGGCTGAGGACAGATATCTAGTTAAAATCTTGCTGATTGCATGTAAAAAAACAATCACAAGAAAATGGCGATCAGAAGTTCTTCCTGACCAAGAGCAATGGACAGACATTGTTGAGGATATACATTTAATGGAAAAACTAACATATCGACAAAGAATGCAAGAAGGACAATATGAAAAAAAATGGTGGAAATGGACACACTACAAAGTGCAACAACGAGACAGAAATTGAAAGAATAACCAAAGACACTGGAAAAACCAGAAGAATTAAGAGATGGAAACTAAAAACTTGATGCTCCAACATTTGTCCTCCCCCCCTTTCCTTTTTTTTTTTTTCTTTCTTTCTTCCCCTAGCTCCTTTTTTAAAATATAGAGACTGTGATCTGAATGTAATATGTATGATGAAAAATGAATAAAAATCAAAGTTACGACTTCCGGTCTGGACGCCATGGTGATAGCAACTTAACGCTGAAGCTCCCAGACCCAATCCAAGGAAAACATCTTCAAAATCAGACTTAACGGATTTTTGGAAGAATAAAAATCAAAAGACAAAAACACCATGCCTAACCAAAAACAGAAGAAACTGACATTCCCCAGGCCAGGACGCGCAGCGGCCGCAGAATCTGAACCGGAGGACCTCCGTTCAGAAGACGAGGAGCTGAACCTAGCTAACAAGAAGGTTAGCTTGAAATCGCTATTTGATGAATTACGACGATTTCAGGCCGAATTTCATGAATTCAGAGAGAAATTAAAAAGGACGAACAGCAGAGTGGAACAGGCCGAGAACCGAATCTTGGAAGCTGAAGAAAGAATTAAAGTGCTTGAAGATTCTATGCTGGATTTACACAAAAAACAATCAAGGCTGGAGGCTAAGCTAACCGACCAAGAGGGAAGACAGAGACGAGACATCAGAATTCACGGTCTGAAAGAAGGAGCTGAAGATAGTTTCAACACAATGGCGGAATGCGTGGAATCCTTATTGAGAGAGAAGTTGGATATTCCACAAACCACCGATTTGAAGATAGAAAAGGCCCATTGTACATTAGCCGCAAAGCCAGCGGCAGAAGCGCCCCCACGTTAGGTGGTGGTAAGATTCTCCAATTTCAAAATAAAACAAGAGGTTGTAAGACGGGCTTGGCAGAAAAAAGGATTTATGCATCAAGAGAGAAAAGTCTTCGTGGAGCACGATTACGCCCCGGAGGTTCTTAAAAAGCGACGGGAATATAACAACGCCAAAAAGGTTCTACGGGAACAGAATCTACGCTTTCAGACGCCATTTCCTGCGAAGTTAAGGGTCTTTTACGGTGAAGAGTCATGTCTCTATAATTCGGCGGAAGAAGCAACAATTGACATGGCGAGAAGAGGGCTCCCGGTATCGGTGTTTAAACCCGCAGCGGACCTGAGCGAGAGGATCAGGGCTCAAACGTGGTCCACTCAGAGACCTTCAAAATCCACGGGCCAGCAGCGGAAAACCCAGCCCCAGAACTACAAAGATAAGCTTTCCAGTTCCAGGAAGGAATAGCGACCTTTTTGTTTTTTTTCTTTTCAGTCATTCTGCACTTCCATCCCCCCTCCTACAAGGTAACAAACATTAAAGGAGATGCAGAATCAGCATGTGGTAAAACATTTCATGGAGCAGTTATAGCATTAGAAACAAATGTCTTCTTAATTTAAAGGGAAAAAAAAAAAATCTTGTTAAAATAGAAATGTAACAATGACCCACATGTTCTCCCCACACTAACAAATACTGTATTAGAGTGAATGTTTGCTGTGATGGGGGTGGGAGGGTGCACACAATCTCATAGGGTATAGGCATAAAAAAAAAAAAAATCATTACAAATTCGGATTGGGATCTGAAATTCACGTTAAAAACATGGGACAACTTACAGGGGTAAGAGAGGGCCCTCAACACGTAACAGAGTTTGAGGAATTTCCCTCAGAGCCTACACTCCATCAGGGCTCTTACAGGGTCTTTAAAGAGACCCCAGCTCAGGAAGTTTTTTTTTTTGTTTTTTTTTTTTTTTTATTTAAGTTTTTGTAAAGGGTATACAGGTCGTTACAGCAATGCAGTGTTTACATTTTCATCACATGTTCCCTTATTTTCTGATATCTGACAACATTGGAAGATTAATTCTTACAACACCCCTCTTTTTTTTTTTTTTTTAAAGTGAAAGAAAAAGTGAAATTAAAGAGAAAAAAAAAACAAATAACAAAAAAAAACAAACAAACCAGTAAAAAACAAACAAAAAGAAAAAGTAAGTAAATAAAGATAAAAGAGCATCTGAGTAGCATTGGAACAAAGAGCGGAACCATTATTGAAATGGTATTTGTCAAAGATTAGATCTAATGGAAGACACATATGCGGTCCAGGGTTGCCAAAAGTTCATGAACACATCCATGTCCTGTCTCAGTGCGAATGTCAACTTTTCCATCGAGTAAATGTCTTGGATCACGTTAGTCCAATCTTCAGGTGTAGGACAGTCCTTCAACATCCATTTTTTAGTTAGAGCTTTTTTGCTTGCCAATATTAAAACATTGAATAAGTATTTTTCTCCTTGTCTTTCCAGTGAGTCCGGTAGTAAACCCAAATACAAAGTTACAAAAGAAAAGGGAACTGTAATTTTGAATATTTTCCCCAATATTGTCTGTACCTTGGTCCAATATTGGTGGATAACTGGGCATGACCAAAACACATGAAAATGATTTGCAGTCTTTTCACCACACAAGCGCCAACAGTTCAATCCCTTATGGGTAAATTTGTTTTGTGCAGGTGTTCTGAAAAATCTTGCCAAGTTTTTCCATCCAAATTCTCTCCACTGCAGGGATGAGGTACTTTTCCATTGCTGTTTATTTAGCTTTTCCCATATTTCCAGTTGTAAAGTGAAATTCCCCTCTTTTTCCCATCTCTCTTTTATATAAGATGTGTTGTCTCCTTTTAAGTCTTGAAGACCTTGGTATATTTTAGAAATGTATCTGATCCCTGGGATCCCTTTATATGCCATTAAGAAGACCTTCAGAACACCTGACTGGGCCCTTTCCAAAACCTCCTTTTTAAGTATATTGTTTATGTGGTGTCTAAGCTGGAAGAACCTGTAAAGGTCTTGATTTATTAGGCCTTGTTTTTTCAAATCTTCAAAACTTCTTAAGATTTGCCCTTTAAAAAAATCGTAATATTTTATCAGCCCTTTCTCCTTCCACTTTTTAAATCTGGTGTCTGTTTTATTAGGAGTAAAGTCCTGATCATAGGCGATCCATTGCAGAAGTCGATAGGGCTCTTTAGTTTGATTCTCTCTGACTATCTTAAACCAAATTTTTAGCGGGGTCTCTATCCACGGGTTAGTGTTATTCAAAAGCTTAGGTAAGACATTGTTCCCTATTATCGCCTGTAGGGGGATGTCACTTGTTATTTGGCATTCGATCTCCTTCCATTGTGCAGTGTAGACTGGGTTACATATCTCTACTAAAGTTTTAATTAAGGTGTTAAGAGAGAAGAAATTGCGCTTTCAGACACCATTTCCTGCGAAGTTAAGGGTCTTCTACGGCGATGAAACATGTCTCTATAATTCGGCGGAAGAAGCAACAGCTGACATGGCGAAATGAGGCCTCCCGGTAACGGTATTTAAACCCCCAGCAGACCCGAGTGAGAAGATCAAAGCGCAAACATGGACAACACAAAGACCTTCAAAATCCACGGACCAGCAGCGGGAAACCCAGCACCAGAGCGTCGCGGATAAACTATCCGTTTTCAGGTTGGAATAGCGACCTTTTTTTTTTTTTTTTTTTTTTTCTCTTGAATCAATCCGCACATCCAACCCCCCTCATACAAGGTAACAAACATTAAAGGAAGTTTTTTTGACAGTTTTTTGTTTTAAAGTTTCGTACACTATGTTCTTAATGTTTTTTATGTTCTTAATGTTCTTTCAGTTTCTGAGTAGCAAAAAAGAGGGCCACCACACTGTTATACTAAATAAGAAAATACAATGGAGAAACAGGGTGTAACCAAAATAGCCTCATATAATGTAAAAGGGATCCTGAATTCAGTTAAAAGATCCAAGATTCAACGCAAAATGAAAAAAGACAAAGCAGAAATAATATTTTTACAAGAAACCCACCTAACAGACGTGGAACACACTAAACTCAATAGACAAGGGTTTAAAATGATCTCTTCATCTTCATATAAATCAGGGAGGAGGAGGGGAGTAGCGACATTGATATCAACCAAAATTACATTTGAAAAAAAATCAGAACACAAAGATAAAGAAGGGAGGTGCAGTTTAGTAATTGGGCGGCTAGAGGGAGAAGATATCACCCTGCTGAATGTATATGCACCACCAGGGGCTAAATGGAAATTTTATAAAAATGTATTTGACGTAATGATAACTAAAGCCCAAGGTTTAGTGATATGTGGTGGAGACTTCAATCTAAGACTGAATCCATACTGGGATGCAACAGGTAATTCTTCACATCAAAATAACACTCAAAGTAGGAAAACTCGGATGCTATTAAAAGAAATGGGAATCTGTGACGTATGGAGGGAATTCAACCCCAATGTAAAAGATTATACTTTTTATTCAACGCCACATTCATCTTACTCAAGGATTGATTACTTTTTTATGTTTAATAGAGACATTGGAAGAGTAAAAACATGTAAAATAGGACTGATGGATCTCTCTGACCACAGTCCGATTTATATGGACTTAAACATCCAAAAATACACAAATAATACATTTTCCTGGAGGTTGAATTCAAATGTCCTGAAAGGACCACTGAAAGATGAATTGGAATCAGATATTCTCAGATATTTGGAAGAAAACGATAATGGAGAAGTATCCCCCTTAATACTGTGGGATGCGTGCAAAGCTGTAATAAGGGGAAAAATTATTGCAAAACTGGCAACCCAAAAGAAACTGAGACAAGAAAAACTAATCACACTAGAGTCAGAACTCAAGAACCTAGAAAAAGACCACAAAGACAACACTCATTCTAATGGCTCGCTCAAGATTAAAGAAATTAAAAATCAAATAAATGAGATCTACACAATAGAAATCCAGAAGAAACTTACATTTCTGAAACAAAAACACTATGAAGCAGGCAGTAAATCGGCAAAATTACTAGCTTATAAATTGAGGAAACGACAAACAGAAAGAGCAATCTACAAAATCAGAGACCCAGTATCAAAGGAAATAAAATTCAGAATTCAGGATATTCTTAAAAGCTTCGAGAATTACTATAAGAACTTATACTCCCACAAAAAACATAAAAACGCATCCGAGACATTCCTAAACACATTAAACCTTCCCCAACTTACGGAATCACACAATAAAACACTACTGTCAGAAATACAACCTAAAGAATTGGAAAAAGCAATTATGAAACTTAAAGCTAACAAATCCCCAGGAGTAGATGGCTATACAGCAGAATGGTACAAAACCTTTAAACAGCAACTATCTCCTCTCCTCCTGAAAACATTTAACTATGTCCTCCACACAGGGGAAATCCCCCCCTCCTGGAGAGAAGGGGTCATTGCAGTTATACCTAAACCTGAAAAGGATAAACTAGAATGCTCCAACTACAGACCAATCAGTGTATTAAATCAGGACTATTTTACCATTATCCTTGCCAAAAGGTTAGAAAACATACTGACAGACTTAATTCACTTAGACCAAACAGGTTTTATAAGACAAAGACAGACACAAGACAACATTAGACGCACTTTACACATAATTCATCATATAAAAAAATATAACTTAAATGCAGTCATATTGGGATTAGACGCTGAAAAAGCATTCGATTTGGTTGACTGGTCTTTCCTATATAGAATCTTATCCAGTTTCAATTTTCATAACAACTTTATTAGAACTATACAGGCATTATATAAAAAACCAACAGCTAAAATAAGGATTAACGGTAATTTATCATCATCTTTTGAGCTGGAAAGAGGATGTCGTCAGGGCTGCCCCCTGTCTCCACTGTTCTTTGCAATCTTCATAGAACCTCTGAGCCAATGGATAAGACAAAATCAAGAAATTCAAGGTATTACACTTGGTCAGAAGGAACATAAAATAGCACTCTTTGCTGATGACATTTTAATATACCTGGGGCAGCCGGACACTTCTTTACCAGAACTAATCTCAGTTTTTTCAGACTATGGAGATTTATCGGGGTACAAATTAAACATGCATAAAACCCAAGTTTTAACATTCAACTATGACCCAAATCATTATTCACTAAGTGAACTCAAAACTAACTGGGAGTTGGAATCTATGAAATATCTGGGGGTCAATATCTCGAAACAACTCAACAAAATTATAACGCTAAACTATGATCCACTGGTGACAAAAATAAAATCTGACCTAGCAAGATGGAATATGATACCATTCTTAGGTACTGCACAAAGAATTGAAGCAGTCAAAATGAATATACTTCCACGTCTTCTATACCTTTTCCAAACAATACCAGTAGAACCTCCCAAAAAAATATGGCAGGAGCTGGACAGAAGGATCTCAAGATTCATATGGCAGGGCAAGAGACCTAGAATCAAATATAGAACCTTACAGCTAAACAAAGACAAAGGTGGGCTCACGCTGCCAAATATCGGGGACTATTTTAAAGCCGCACAAATTAAACCTTTAATAGAGATATGTAACCCAGTCTACACTGCACAATGGAAGGAGATCGAATGCCAAATAACAAGTGACATCCCCCTACAGGCGATAATAGGGAACAATGCCTTACCTAAACTCTTGAATAACACTAACCCGTGGATAGAGACCCCGCTAAAAATTTGGTTTAAGATAGTCAGAGAGAATCAAGCTAAAGAGCCCTATCGACTTCTGCAATGGATTGCCTATGATCAAGACTTTACCCCCAATAAAACAGACACTAGATTTAAAGAGTGGAAAGAGAAAGGGCTGATAAAATATTACGATTTTTTTAAGGGGCAAACTTTAAGAAGTTTTGAAGATTTGAAAAAACAAGGTCTAATAAATCAAGATCTTTACAGGTTCTTTCAGCTTAGACACCACATAAACAATATACTTAAAAAGGAGGATTTGGAAAGGGCCCAGTCAGGTGTTCTGAAGGTCTTCTTAATGGCATATAAAGGGATCCCAGGGATCAGATACATTTCTAAAATATACCAAAGTCTTCAAGACTTAAAAGGAGACAACACATCATATATAAAAGAGAGATGGGAAAAAGAGGGGAATTTCACTTTACAATTGGAAATATGGGAAAAGCTAAATAAACAGCAATGGAAAAGTACCTCATCCCTGCAGTGGAGAGAATTTGGATGGAAAAATTTGGTAAGATTTTTCAGAACACCTGCACAAAACAAATTTGCCCATAAGGGGTTGAACTGTTGGCGCTTGTGTGGTGAAAAGTCTGCAAATCATTTAACTAAAAAATGGATGCTGAAGGACTGTCCTACACCTGAAGATTGGATTAACGTGATTCAAGACATTTACTCGATGGAAAAGTTGACATTCGCACTGAGACAGGACATGGATGGGTTCATGAACTTTTGGCAACCCTGGATCGCATATGTGTCTTACATTAGATCTAATCTTTGACAAATACCATTTCAATAATGGTCCCTCTCTTTGTTCCAACACTACTCAGATGCTCTTTTACTTTTAATTACTTAATTTTCTGTTTGTTTGTTTTTTTGCTGTTCTGTTTGTTTGTTCGTTTTTTTATTTTATTCTCTTTAATTTCACTTTTTCTTTCACTTTAAAAAAAAAAGGGGTGTTGTAATAATTATCCTACTGAGGAGGATGATAAAATAAAGGCAGCGTTGGATTTTTAATAGCTTTATTATCATCCGCCTTCATCAGAACTCGGCTCCAGCCCATAGTGTGAGCAGGCTGAAGCCGAATTCCTCAGGCTCTCAAAGAGGAGACGGTGTGTGTGTCTCGCAGCAGATGCAGAATCAGAGTGAGAGAATGAGAGGGTTTGCGTTACAGAGTTGCAGCATATATACTCGACGACAACAATACATCAAGGGCATACCCCAGCAGTTGGTATGATCAAAGAGATAACAGAACAGGCATTAGACATTTGCATTTGAGAGACATATTGATCTCAGTCCCTAGGTCACAGTGAGGACAGGACACATGAGCACAATGCATGAAAGGCAACATTAACATCACAGAAGTGAGCCAGACGAAACGAGTCTGCCTGTAGACATTAATACACATTTCACTGTTCTGTTATTTGCTCTAGCCGCTGTGTTTGACCAGTCTGTGGGGGTTACACCAAAGCACATCTACATATCAGTAGTGCAGCAGAAAAAACCAAGAGAAGAGAGCTGAGTGTCCTTAATCTGTTGTGGGGGTTAACCGAACCGCCACACTACCAATGTTGTCAAATAGCAAAAAATAAGGGAACATGTGATGAAAATGTAAACAATGCAATGCTGTAATGACCTGTATACCCTTTACAAAAACTTAAATTTAAAAAAAAAAAAATCAAAGTTACAAAAAGTACCAAGCTGTTTCACAGTGAGAGGAAAAGAATCCTGAAAAAAAAAAAATGCATTGAGAATCGTTTTAGAATCAAATCCAAGAACCTGAATCATAATTGTATTGTGAAGTGCCTAAAGATCCCCAGCCCTAATTCGGACCTCAGCTGGAGAGGAGGACTGACTTATCGGCCCTCTTGCACTTTTAGTTGGTGACCCCTGGTCTAGGTTATGACTCGGTCACTCCAGAACATTCACCTTCTTAGCTTTAAATAATTTGTGTAGCTTTCACCAAATGCTGTTGGTCATTGTCTTACTGAAAAATAAATATCCCAAGTCGTAATTGAAGACTTGCAGACTGAATCAGATTGTCAACCAGGGTTTTTCTACATTTTACTGCATTAATTTTACCCTGAAGCCTGTTGCAAAGAACCATCCCCAAAGCATGATGCAGGCACCACACTTCGCAATGGAGATGGTGTTTGTTTTTTTTTTCTTGTAAATTCTTGTCAAAAAAGCTAAATTGTTTTGATCATGATTCATTTATAAAAGGAGTAAAATGAAAAAACATCCAATGAGCTGAATATTTTTATACAGTGGGGCAAAAAAGTATTTAGTCAGCCACTAATTGTGCAAGTTCTCCCACTTAAAAGATGAGAGAGGTCTCCAATTTTTATCATAGGTATACCTCAACTATGAGAGACAAAATGAGAAAAAAAAAAATCCAGAAAATCACATTGGCTGATTTTTAAAGAATTTATTTGCAAATTATGGTGGAAAATAAGTATTTGGTCAATAACAAAAGTTCATCTCAATACTTTGTTATATACCGTTTGTTGGCAATGACAGAGGTCAAACGTTTTCTGTAAGTCTTCACAAGGTTTTCACACACTGTTGCTGGTATTTTGGCCCATTTCTCCATGGAGATCTCCTCTAGAGCAGTGATGTTTTGGGACTGTCGCTGGGAAACACGGACTTTCAACTCCCTCCAAAGATTTTCTATGGGGTTGAGATCTGGAGACTGGCTAGGCCACTCCAGGACCTTGAAATGCTTCTTACGAAGCCACTCCTTCGTTGCCCGGGCGGTGTGTTTGGGATCATTGTCATGCTGAAAGACCCAGCCACGTTTCATCTTCAATGTCCTTGCTGATGGAAGGAGGTTTTCACTCAAAATCTTACGATACATGGCCCCATTCATTCTTTCCTTTACATGGATCAGTCGTCCTGGTCCCTTTGCAGAAAAACAGCCCCAAAGCATGATGTTTCCACCCCCATGCTTCACAGCAGGTATGGTGTTCTTTGGATGCAACTCAGCATTCTTTCTCCTCCAAACATGACAAGTTGAGTTTTTACCAAAAAGTTCTATTTTGGTTTCATCAGACCATATGACATTCTCCCAATCCTCTTCTGGATCATCCAAATGCTCTCTAGCAAACTTCAGACATGTACTGGCTTAAGCAGGGGGGGCACGTCTGGCACTGCAGGATTTCAGTCCCTGGTGGCGTAGTGTGTTACTGATGGTAGCCTTTGTTACTTTGGTCCCAGCTCTCTGCAGGTCATTCACTAGGTTCCCCCGTGTGGTTCTGGGATTTTTGCTCACCGTTCTCGTGATCATTTTGACCCCACGGGGTGAGATCTTGCGTGGAGCCCCAGGATGGAGGGAGATTATCAGTGGTCTTGTATGTCTTCCATTTTCTAATAATTGCTCCCACAGTTGATTTCTTCATACCAAGCTGCTTACCTATTGCAGATTCAGTCTTCCCAGCCTGGTGCAGGTCTACAATTTTGTTTCTGGTGTCCTTTGACAGCTCTTTGGTCTTGGCCATAGTGGAGTTTGGAGTCTGACAGTTTGAGGTTGTGGACAGGTGTCTTTTATACTGATAACGAGTTCAAACAGGTGCCATTAATACAGGTAACGAGTGGAGGACAGAGGAGCCTCTTAAAGAAGAAGTTACAGGTCTGTGAGAGCCAGAAATCTTGCTTGTTTGTAGGTGACCAAATACTTATTTTCCACCATAATTTGCAAATAAATTTTTTAAAAATCAGACAATGTGATTTTCTGGATTTTTTTTTAATTCATTTTGTCTCTCATAGTTGAGGTATACCTATGATGAAAATTGGAGACCTTTCTCATCTTTTAAGTGGGAGAACTTGCACAATTGGTGGCTGACTAAATACTTTTTTGCCCCACTGTAGGCACTGTACACCACGTTCCAAATTATTATGAAAATGATGATGATCGGAGGGTCATGGGTTCGATTCCTGCTCTGTCTGCTGTCCGCTTGTTGAAGTGTCCTTGAGCAAGACATTGAACCCCCAGTTGCTCCTGGTGGCCTGGTTAGCTCCTGTGTGTATGGCAGCTCTGCCCCCATCAGTGTGTGAATGTGTGGGTGAATGGGTGGATTGTAGGATCTGTAAAGCGTTTTGGTCATCCTAGATGAGAAGAAAAGCGCTATATAAGTCAACGCCATTTACCATGATACTTTAAATGAGCTTTAAGATGCTTTTTCTTCAGCAATGGAGTCTTGCAAGGTGAGTGGGCATAGAGCCCACATCGGTTGAGTGCATTACTTATTGGTTTCTTTGAAACAGCAGTACTTGCTAACTCCAGGTCTTTCTGGAGCTCTCCAAGTGGGCTTTGGCTCTTGGATAACTCTTCCGATAATTCTTTTTACTCCTCTATCAGAAATCTTGAGTAGCTTCTGGTCATGGCCGGTTTATGTTGAAATGATGTTCTTTCCCCTTCCGAATGATGGCTCCAACAGTGCTCACTGGAACATTCAGCAGTTTAGAAATGCACCTGTAACCAATGCCATTATTACCTCCGCCAGGACGCAGGCCAGGAGGTTATGTTTTTGCCGGGGTTTGTCTGTCTGTTTGTCTGTCTGTCTGTTGGTTAGCAAGATAACTCAAAAAGTTTTGGACAGATTTCCATGAAACTTCCAGGCGTTGTTGGAAATGGTACAAGGAAGAACTGATTAAATTTTGGGGATGATCCGGGTCACCGTCTGGATCCAGGAATTTTTTAAAGGATTCTTTAACATTGTGAGATACGGCCATTTTCAACATGTGTGCAGGCGCAATGGAGGGCGCTGGTCGTTGTGTCTGACGAACACGAACTCCGCGTTCTTCAAAGTTTTAGGCACAAAAACACGCGGAAAACTGTGGTGGGCAGGGCCCGGCAGCGTGCCTGTGTTTGCGCTACGCTGCAAAAGCTGAAACGGGCAGCTGTCCAGCGCGGGATTATTTGGCAGAAATTCCCCGGGCAGCCATAGGGGCTGCGCAAAAACAAGCTCTCTGCCGGGGAAGCTTCCAAATCCTCTTTTGCCGTGGAGCGCAACCCCAATAAAACCCACGGCAACCTGTCTACCCAATTTGCATCCGTCAGTGAAGCCCTGAGTGCTGCTTTCAGTGATCTATGAAAACGCTCGCATAACCCATTGGCCTGTGGATTGTACGCGGTTGTGCGATGAATTGCAACGCCCGCAGCCTGGGAGTTTGGAGATGGAGGAGATGGACACAACAGCAACACTTGAGTTTATTACCTCCGCCAAGGAGGTAATGCTTTTACTACTGAACCACTAATCCTATCATTGTGAATCCAATTGCTAGTCATATGTTTTCATGGTCAAGGAATCTGAAAACGTACACACAAACACTGTATGGGGGAACTGTGGCACTTGGCGGAGGTGTGCGCTCTCCGAGTGCTTTTCTAGTTATGTTTTGCAACAATAAGGTTGTGAAGGTCTAGAGAGAGCTCTTTGCTTCTCCCCGTCATGAGTTCTGTGTGGTGTGACAATATGATATTCACAGACCTTTATAAAGGCTATCAGTCAGGACTTAACCAACTGAAATTAATTTGCACTGATGGGGGATGGGATGGCTTCCTAAGTTCTGATGGATTTCAGCTGGTTTCTTGGCTTTCTATGCTTTTTTGCACCTCTTTTTCTTCATGTGATCAATACTTATTCCCTGTGTCATTCCATTTTATGAAATATAACTTGTTTTGTGAACACAGTTACCTTTGTATGGATTACTTGGGTTGTTACTGATATCTGGTGAAAATCTTGACATTGGTGCCATTAGAAATATGTTGAATGAGAAAAATGTTGATGTGTTCAGTACTTATTTTCCCCGCTGTGTAAACAGTGGTGTGAAAAAGTGTTCCTTCCTGATTCCTGTCCCTTCCTGATTTCTCTTTTTTTTTTTTTGTATGTTTGTCACACTTACATCTCAAAAAATTAGAATATCATGAAAAAGTTCAATATTTTTGTCACTCATTTCAGAAAGTGAAATCCATATATTATATAGATGCATTACACAGACAGTGATATATTTCAAGTGTTTATTTATTTTAATTTTGATGATTATGGCTTACAGCCCATGAAAACCCCAAATTCAGTTTCTCAAAAAATTTGAATATTACATAAAATTAATTTTAAAAATATAGTTTTTTAATAGAAATGTTGGCCGACTGAAAAGTATGTCCATGTACACACTCAATACTTGGTCGGGGCTCCTTTTGGATTAATTACTGTATCAATGTGGCGTGGCATGGTGGTGATCAGCCTGTGGCACTGCTGAGGTGTTATGAAGGTCCAGGTTTCTTTGATAGTGACCTTCATCTCGTCTGCATTGTTGGGTCTGGTGTCTCTCATCTTCCTCTTGACAAAACTCTATAGATTCTCTATGGGGTTTAGGTCAGGAGAGTTTGCTGGCCAGTCAAACACAGTGATGCCATGGTCAATAAACCAGGTTTTGGTACTATTGGCAGTGTGGGGGGTGCCAAATCCTGCTGGAAAATGAAATCAGCTTCTCCATAAAGCTTGTCAGCAGAGGGAAGCATGAAGTGCTCTAAAATTTCCTGGTAGAAGACTACGCTTACTTTGGTCTTGATAAAACACAGTGGACAAACACCAGCAGATGACCTCTGTTCAGATAAAAGTAACTTTTGCATTTCATTTGGAAATCAAAGTCCCAGAGTTTGGAGGAAGAGTGGAGAGGCACAGAATCTAAGTTGCTTGAGGTTTAGTGTGAAGTTTCCAGTTAGTGATGATTTGAGGAACCATGTCACCTGCTGCTGTTGGTCCACTGTGTTTTATCAAGACCAAAGTCAGCGCAGTCGTCCAACAGGAAATTTTAGAGCATTTCATGCTTCCCTCTGCTGACAAGCTTTATGTAGAAGCTGATTACATTTTCCAGCAGGACTTGGCACCCCCCCCCCCCCCACACACACACACACACACACTGCCAAAAGTATCAAAACCTGGTTTATTGACCATGGCATCACTGTTTGATTGGCCAGCAAACTCTCCTGACCTAAACGCCATAGAGAATCTGTGGAGTATTTTCAAGAGGAAGATGAGAGACACCAGACCCAACAATGCAGATGAGCTGAAGGTCACTATCAAAGCAACCTGGACCTTCATAACACCTCAGCAGTGCCACAGACTGATCACCTCCATGCCACGCCACACTGATACAGTAATTAATCCAAAAGGAGCCCCGACAAAGTATTGTGTACATGGACATACTTTTCAGTCGGCCAACATTTTTTTTTTTTCCACAATATTTTTTATTGAATCTTTTTTACAAACATGGCACAGTCAGACACTAACAACAACAAAAAAAAAAAAAAGTGTAATAAAAACAACAACAACCATTAACAAAAACAAGTCAACAACAATGCTCCTCTGTTTAGTCTAGGTAATCTATTACATAAGAATACATAATTTACATTCACCAGCTTGGAATTTGCAAGGTCCGCACATATCATTCACCTTCTTCTTCAGAAGTTATGTTTAATTTCTTTACATAATTAATGAAAGGTCTCCATATATTCTCAAAACAGATTTTCCTTTAATTTCAGTATATGTTATTCTTTCTAGTGGAAGGTTTGTTAACATCTGTCTTAACCACTGAGTCACATCTGATCTGAGTCTTTTTCCACAGTAGTTCAATACATTTTTTGGCATTAAGCAAACCGAGGTCTATGAATGTTCTTTCACTCTTATTAAAGTTATGTCTTTCTGGATACAGACCCAACAAAAACAGTTTAGGGTTCAATGTGAATTGTTTTGAAATTATTTTTTCAATTGTTACCCTCACCTCTTCCCAAAACATTCTGATTTTTCTACATTCCCATAAACAGTGAAATAGGGTTCCTTTACTTTCCATACATTTTGTGCATGTATCTGGTATGTTTTTGTTACATCTATTTAATTCCACTGGTGTAACATACATCCGCATTAAGCATTTAAAATGTATCAGTTTAAGACGTACATTTATTGATTTGGTTTTAGCTCCTGCACAAGCCATTTCCCATTGTTTCTCTGAAATTTCAATTTGCAGGTCTTCTTTCCAATAATTCAGTCTTTTCTGTGAGTTTTCACTTGAGAATAGTGTCAATGAGTTATAAAACTCTGAAATAATACCCTTTCTCTTACTATCTTTCGTCAAAATTTTTTCCAAAGATGAATAAGTAGGTCGGATGAGAGCATTATTTTGATTTGATCAAATAAAATTTCGAAGCTGAAGATATGTAAAAAATGTGCTCTATTAAGATTGAATTTAATCCTCAGTTCTTCAAAAGACATTGTTATCTGAGTGTGACAAATATAAGTCTTGAATCTTTTGAATCCCTTTTAAATTCCATACTTGAAATACAGTGTCTGCTCTCCCTGGTGTAAAATATTGATTACCCCATATTGGGCTAAATTGTGACAGTAAGTGTGGTTCTTTTAAATATTTTTTGGTTTCACACCATATTTTGATCATGTGCTTTACAATTGGATTTTTAACTTGTTTCTGTAATTTTTTAGCCGAGTCTGAGTATATGAATAAGGGAAGAGGTAAAGGTAAATTGTATGATTCCATTTCAGTCCAGTGAGGAAGATCATTTGATGAAAAATAATACGTCATAGACCTCAGTTGTGCTGACCAGTAATACAACATAAAGTTTGGACATTTCAGACCTCCACGATCAAATGGTAAATATAGTAAGGACAAACGTAATCTAGCCTTCCTATTGTTCCATATAAATTCCACTAACTTTTTTTTAATTCTTGAGAATAGATCTGAAGGTGGTGGTAAAGGAATGTTTTGAAATAAAGTTTTTTTTGGTAAGATATTACTTTTAAGTATATTAATTCTCCCGATCATCGACATTGGTAGTGACATCCATCTCTGAAGTAACTCATTAATATCTGTCATTAAGGCTTCATAGTTGGCATTGGCGACTGATTCTATCTTAGGCAAAATTTGAATTCCTAAATATTTAAACTGATTTACAACATTGAATTGGTTTACCTCAGGACCTGGGTGATTTCTCTGGGTCTCATTTAGCATTAATATTGAAGATTTTGTTTTATTTTATATCCTGATATATCCCCAAAGTTCTTTATTAAATTTAACAAGGTCGGAATTGATTTTTTTAAAATTCGACATAAACAAAATTATGTCATCGGCATACAGGGAGATTTTATGTTCTGTTGGTCCTACTTTAATTCCATATATTTGTGGATGTAAACGTACTGCCATCGCTAAAGGTTCAGTTGCCATAGTAAACAGTAAAGGTGAAAGTGGACAGCCTTGTCGACATCCTCTATTGATTTTTATTGATTTTGAGATATTGCTGTTTGTTAGGATTTCTGCTGTAGCATTATTATATATTATCTGGACCCATTTTATGAAATTATTTCCAAGTCCAAACCTTTGTAGGACTTCAAAAAGATAGGGCCATTCGACCCTATCAAAGGCCTTTTCGGCGTCCAATGATAGGAGAGCTGTATCCGGTGCTTCTTTATTGGAATAAATAATATTAAATAGTCTTCTTACATTATGGAAGCCTTGTCTTCCCATTATAAAGCCATTCTGATCTCGGTTAATAATATTTGGTAATATTTCTTGTAGTCGTTTTGCTAAAATTTTACAGATTATTTTAAGATCAGTATTTAATAGGCTTATTGGTCTCATGTTTTCACATTTATTAGGGGATTTACCTGGTTTTGGCAACAGTATAATTAAGGCATTATTCATGTATGGTGGTAAATTACCATTTTGAAATGCTTCTAAAACCATTTCCAAAAGTGGTTTTATTAATTTATTCTTAAATTTTTTATAGAGGTCAACTGGAAGACCATCTGGTCCTGCAGTTTTTCCTGATTTCATATCATCAATGGCTTGCCCAACTTCTTCTTGACTAATTTTAGACTCCAGTATCTCCCTGTTTTCATTTGGAATACATGGTATAGATAATCCACCCAAAAACCCATTTAGTTTTGTTAAGTCAGTTTCATTTTTTGTATCATATAGTTTTTCATAATAATCTCTAAAGGCACTATTAATTTCTAAAGGATCTATAACTACCTGTCCATTACTTATAATACTGGTAATTGGTGTTTTAGATTCTAATTGTTTAATCTGCTATGCCAGTAATTTTCCTGATTTTTCACCTTGTTCATAAAAAGTTTGCTTCAATCTTAGAAGACTCGAGGCAGCTCTATTCGCTGATTTTTTTTGTCATATTCAGCTCTCGGAATCAGTAATTCGTTCTCTAACTGTGGGTTACTTCCTGCATACACCTTTTCTTGAAGAATTTTTATTTTACGTTCCAATTGGACTCTCTCCTCTCGGGTCTTCTTAGATTTTGAACCTGTATAACTCCCCTCCTCTCCCGATATAGCCATCGACTGTTCCACACCCACGGGGAACAGCCTAAGCCACTCCTTCTTCATCCTCCCAATCACCCCAACTCTACTGCTTTTAATGACGTAACATTAACTCTCCTCTGTAGTTTTCCAACTTAACTCCAAAATTTTTAACAACTTTGTACATCATAGTTTTTTTTTTTGTTTGTTTTCTTTTTGTTTTGTTTTTTTAATATATAATACAATCTATATTTTGTAAACTTACTATTTACTTCAAGTCAGTCAGATGCCTGTGCAAATGCTTAATTATTCTACCTTATATTTTGTTCATGCTTAGCTCCCACCAGTCTCTTCTTCTTCTTTGATCTTCTTGATGAACTCCTGCGCCTCCTCTGGGGTCTTGAAGATGTGGGTTCTGCCCTCATACGTGGTCAGCAGTCTCGCAGGATAGATTACACCATGACGAATCCCAAGGTTGCGCAGCTCCTTACGTACGGGATCAAACTGCTTCCTCAATTGCTGGATTCCTGTGGCCAAATCTGGGTAGAACCGCACCTGCTGGTCCTGGTGTTTAATCTCTCCTTTAGCACGTGCAGCGTTGAAGATCTTCATCCTGTCTCTGTTGCTAAGAAACTTCATAATTAAGGTCCTCGGCGGTCCCTTATCTCTCCGTGGGCCAATACGATGTGCTTTTTCCAGAACCACTGCTGATTGCAACTCCTCGCTGCCCAGCACCTCCGGAATCCACTTTTCCAGAAAGGAACATACGTCCCGACCTTCTGATTCCTCTGGAAGACCCACCAGCCTCAAATTATTCTGTCTCGACCGAGATTCCAAATCCAAAATATTATCTTCCAGAGATTTATTTTTTTTTTCCAAAGTGCGCACCTTTAATTGAAGACGGGTGACGTCATCTTCAGCACTAGCGAGACGGAGCTCCATCTGCGCCGTTCGTTCTACACAGTCACCCAATTCCTTTCTTATTCCTTCCAACGCTGTCATAATCCCATCAAATCTAGAGGAAAAGTCCGCTCTCATTGAACTCATGGCAGCCATCAGCGCATCTGCGCCATTCCCCGCAAACATCGCACCGCCGCCAGCTTCCTCCGCCATATATGGAGTTTTGTTTGCTGCGTCACAGACCTGAAAGTCCGTTAATTTGGACTGTTTCGGCGGCTCGCTTTTTCCTTTTCCTGGTTTTCCAGCCTTAGGCTTCGCCGACATATCCTCGCCCAAATGCTGGGATACGTTCTGTCCCAAATGAGAGAGTTATTTGCCGATTTTTTTCTCCAGGAGCAGAGCAGAGCGAGACACGTCCGTCCTACGTGGCAGCCATAACCGGAAGTCCTGTCTTTTATTTTATTCATAACTTGTTTAAGTTTTTTTAAGATTTTGTAGACCTCTGCAATTCCATGAAGTTAAATTAAGATTAACGCTTTGATCTATGATCAATAAGGAGTTTGAGATTACCTTGCTATATGAACATACTCTTACAAAGAAGCAAAAACATGGATGATAGAACATTCATCCTACAAACTAAACAAAAACAGATTCCCTTTCCCCACATTCATGGTGATCCCCCCCCCACCCAAATCAAAATATTCCGTCTCCCGTTATAGCTAGTGACTGTTCCACGCCTGCGAGGATCAGTCAAACCACTCTGTCTTTCTCCTCTCAATCACCCTGACTCTACTACTATTCTTATAACATTAACTCTCTTCTGTAGTTTTTCAACATAACTTCAAAGTTTTATAGCAACGTTGCACATCATGGCTTTTTTTTTTTTTTTAAATACAGTCTGTATTTTGTAGACTTATTAAATGTTTCAGATCAATCAGATGTCTGTACATTTGTTTAAAAGTTCTACCTTTGTCATGTTCATGCTTAGCTCCCGCCAGTCTCCTTTTGGATCTGCTTGATGAGCTTCTGCGCCTCTTGAAGGTGTGGGTTCTCCCCTTATATGTGACCAGCAGTCTTGCCGGATGAATCACTCCGTGACGAATCCCGAGGTTGTGCAGCTCTTTGCGGGCCGGGTCGAACTGCCTCCTTAATTGTTGAATTTCTGTGGCGAAGTCTGGGTAGAACCGCACCTGTTGGTCCTGGTATTTAATTTCCCCTTTAGCTCGTGCCGCATTGGTGACTGTCATCTTGTCTCTGTAGTTGAGGAACTTCATAATCAGCGTCCTCGGTGGTGTCTTATTATCTCTCGGTGGGCCGATTCGGTGAGCTGTCTCTAAAACGACCAATGACTGCAGGTCCGCGTTATTCAGCGCTTCTGGAATCCACTTTTTCAAGAAGGAACAGGGGTCCCGTCCCTCCCCTCCCTCCGGGAGGCCCACCAGCCTCAAATTATTCCGTCGCGAGCGGGATTCCAAGTCTAGGACGTTATCTTCCAGACATTTACATTTTAATTCCAGTGTTTGAAATTTAGTTTGCAGGCTGGTGACGTCATCCTCAGCGCTTGAAATTCGGAGCTCCGCCTGCGATACTCGCTCCATGCAGTCATTTATTTCTTTTCTCATACTTTCTATCGCTGCTATAATCCCATCAAATTTAGACGAAAACTCTGTTCTCATGGAGTTGATGGCAGCGAGCACTACGCTTGTCCCCTCCCCAGCAGTTTCCGCTCCGCCGCTGGCTCCATCCTCCGCCATTGCCTCTGGAGTTTTCCCTGCCTCGCCTCAAGCGTGGAAGTCCGTTAGCTTGGGTTGTTTTGTCAAATTGCCTTTTCCTCCACCTAATTTTCCAACCTTGGTCTTTACCATATCCACACCAAGACGCTGGGATGGGTTTTTATTCCAATTGAGAGAGTTTTAGTAAAATTTTTAGTTTTACGAACAGAGCAGTGTGAAACATGTCTTCCTACGTGGCCGCCATAACCGGAAGTCTCCGGCCAACATTTCTATTAAAAAAATATTTTTTTTTTACTTCCGGTCTGGACACCATGGTGATAGCAGCTTAACGCTGAAGCTCCCAGACCCGATCCAGGAAAATACCTTGAAAATCAGATTTAATGGATTTTTGGAAGAGTGAAAATCAAGAGACAAAGCCATCATGCCTAAAGGAAAACAGAAGAAATCGACATTTACCAGGCCAGGACACGCATCGGCCGGAGAATCTGATCCGGATGATTTCCATTCAGAAGACGAGGAGCTGAATGAAGCTAGCAGCAAGGTTAGCTTAAAAATGGTGCTTAAAGAATTAAGACGATTTCGCCGAGAGTGTTGGGCCGAATTTCGTGAAATCAAAGAAGAAATAAAAAGGACAAACAGCAGAGTGGACCAGGCCGAGGACCGAATCATGGAAGCAGAAGAAAGAATAAAAGGGCTGGAAGATACCGTGCTGGATCTACACAAACGACAGTCAAGACTGGAGGCTAAGCTAACCGACCAAGAAGGAAGACTAAGAAGAGACAACCTAAGAATTCATGGTCTGAAAGAAGGAGTCGAGGACGGTTTCACCACAATGGCGGCATGCGTGGAATCCATACTGAGAGAGAAGTTGGATATTCCCCAAACCACCAACTTGAAGATAGAAAGGGCGCACCGTACATTAGCCCCTAGGCCGGCGGCGGAAGCGCCACCAAGATCGGTGGTGAAGTTCTCCAACTCCAAAATAAAAGAAGAGGTTGTAAGACTGGCTTGGCAGAAAAAAGGATTTATGCACCAAGAGAGAAAAGTTTTCGTGGAACACGACTACGCCCCGGAGGTCCTTAAAAAGCGTCGGGAATACAACGACGCTAAAAAGATACTACGAGAAAAGAAACTGCGCTTTCAGACTCCATTTCCGGCGAAGCTGCGGGTTTTCTACGGGGATGAGACGTGTCTCTACAACTCGGCGGAAGAAGCAACCACGTATATGGCGAGAAGAGGACTCCCGGTAACGGTGTATAAACCCGCGGCAGACCCGATCGAAAGAATCAAGGCTCAAACGTGGTCCACACAGAGACCCTCAAAATCCACGGGCCAGCAGCGGGAAACCCAGCACCAGAGCTATAAGGAAAAACTGGCCGTCTACAGGAGGGAATAACGATATTTTTAGTCAATCTGCGCATCCAACCCTCCTCCTACAAGGTAACAAACATTAAAGGAGATGCAGAATCAGCAAGTGGTAAAGCATTTTATGGAACAGACATAATATTAGAAACAAGTCTTTAAAAAAAAAAAAACAAAACTTGTTAAAATAGAAATGTGACAATGAACCACATGATCTCTCCACACTAACAATTACTGTATTAACGTGACTGTTTGCTGTGATGGTGGTGGGAGGTTGCGCACATTTTCATAGGGTATAGGCATAAAAAAAAATAAAATAAATAAAAATCATTACAATTGGGATCTGAAATTCACGTTAAAAACATGGGACAACTTACATGGGTAAGAAAGGGCCCTCAGCACGCAACGGAATCTGAGGAATTTCCCTCAGAGCCAGCGCACATTTTCATAGGGTATTGGCATAAAAAAAAAAAAAAAATCCTTACAATTGGGATCTGAAATTCACGTTAAAAACATGGGGACAACTTACACGGGTAAGAGAGGGCCCTCAGCACGCAACGGAATCTGAGGAATTTCCCTCAGAGCCAACACACCATCAAGGCTCTTCTAAGGTCACTAAAAAGACCTCAACTCAGGAAGATCTTTTGTCAGTTTTTTGTTTTAAAGTTTTATATACTATGTTCTTAATGTTTTTTATGTTCTTAATGTTCTTTCAGTTTCTGAGTAGCATAAAAGAGGGCCACCACACTGTTATACTAAATAAGACAATACAATGGAGAAACAGGGTGTAACCAAAATAATCTCATATAATGTAAAAGGGATCCTGAATCCAGTTAAAAGATCCAAGATTCTACGCAAAATGAAAAAGACAAAGCAGGAATAATATTTTTACAGGAAACCCACCTAACAGAGGTGGAGCACACTAAACTCAATAGACAAGGGTTTAAAATGATCTCTTCATCTTCATATAAGTCAGGGAGGAGGAGGGGGGTAGCGACATTGATCTCAACCAAAATTATATTTGAAAAAAAATCAGAACACAAAGATAAAGAAGGGAGATACAGTATGGTACTTGGGCGGCTAGAGGGAGAAGATATCACCCTGCTGAATGTATATGCACCTCCAGGGGCTAACTGGAAATTTTATAAAAATGTATTCGACCTAATGATAACTAAAGCCCAAGGTTTAGTGATATGTGGTGGAGACTTCAATCTAAGACTGAATCCATACTGGGATGCATCAGGTAATTCTCCATATAAAAATAACAAAAATAAAATAGGACTAATGGATCTCTCTGACCACAGTCCGATCTATATGGACTTAGGTATCCAAAAATACACAACTAATACATTTTCTTGGAGGTTAAATTCAAATGTGCTGAAAGGACCACTGAAAGATGAATTGGAATCAGATATTCTCAGATATTTGGAAGAAAATGATAATGGAGAAGTATCCTCTTTAATACTGTGGGACGCATGCAAAGCTGTAATAAGGGGAAAGATTATCGCAAAACTGCCAATCCAAAAGAAACTGAGACAAGAAAAACTAATCACATTAGAGTCAGAACTTAAGAACCTAGAAAAAGAGCACAAAGACAACACTCATTCTAATGACTCGCTCAAAATTAAGGAAATTAAAAAACAAATAAATGAGATCTACACAATAGAAATCCAGAAGAAACTTACATTTCTGAAACAAAAATACTATGAAACAGGTAGCAAATCGGCAAAATTGCTAGCCTATAAATTGAGGAAACAACAAACGGAGAGAGCAATCTACACAATCAGAGACCCAGTATAAAAGGAAATAAAATTTAGAATTCAGGATATTCTTAAAAGCTTCAAGAACTACTATAAGAACTTGTACTCCCTCAAAATACATAAAAACGCATCCGAAGCATTCCTAAACACATTAAACCTTCCCCAACTTAATGAGTCACAAAATAAAACACTACTGTCAGAAATACAACCTAAAGAATTAGAAAAAGCAATTATGAAACTTAAAGCTAACAAATCCCCAGGAGCAGATGGTTATACAGCAGATTGGTACAAAACCTTTAAATAGCAACTATCTCCTCTCCTCCTGAAAACATTTAACTATGTCCTCCACACAGGGGAAATCCCCCCTCCTGGAGAGAAGGGGTCATTGCAGTCATACCTAAACCTGAAAAGGATAAACTAGACTGCTCCAACTACAGACCAATCAGTGTGTTAAATCAGGACTATAAGCTTTTTACCACTATCCTTGCCAAAAGGTTAGAAAATATACTGACAGACTTAATTCATTTAGACCAAACAGGTTTTATAAGACAAAGACAGACACAAGACAACATTAGACGCACTTTACACATAATTCATCATATAAAAAAATATAACTTAAATGCAGCCATATTGGGATTAGATGCTGAAAAAGCATTTGATTCGGTTGACTGGTCTTTCCTATATATAGAATCTTATCCAGTTTCAATTTTCATAACAACTTCATTAGAACTATCCAGGCATTATATAAAAAACCAACAGCTAAAATAAGGATTAACGGTAAATTATCATCTTTTGAACTGGAAAGAGGATGTCATCAGGGCTGCCCCTTGTCTCCACTGCTCTTTGCAATCTTCATAGAACCTCTGAGCCAATGGATAAGACAAAATCCAAAAATTTGAAGTATTACACTTGGTCAGAAGGAACACAAAATAGCACTCTTTGCTGATGACATTTTAATATACCTGGGGCAGCCGGACACCTCTTTTCCAGAACTAATCTCAGTTTTTTCAGAGTATGGAGATTTATCGGGGTACGAATTAAACATGCATAAAACCCAAGTTTTAACATTCAACTATGACCCAAATCAATATTTACTAAGCAAACTCAAATCTAACTGGGAGATGGAATCTATGAAATATCTGGGGGTCAATATCCTGAAACAACTCAACAAAATTATAACACTAAACTATGATCCACTGGTGGCAAAAATAATCTGATCTAGCAAGATGGAATATGATACCATTCTTGGGTACTGCACAAAGAATTGAAGCAGTCAAAATGAATATACTTCCACGTCTTCTATACCTTTTCCAAACAATACTGGTAGAACCTCCCAAAAAAACATGGCAAGAACTGGACAGAAGGATCTCAAGATTCATATGGCAGGGCAAGAGACCTAGAATCAGATATAGAACCCTACAACTAAACAAAGACAAAGGTGGGCTCGCGCTGCCAAATATCAGGGACTATTTTAAAGCCGCACAAATTAAAACTTCAGTAGAGATATGTAACCCAGTCTACACTGCACAATGGAAGGAGATGGAATGCCAAATAACAAGTGACATCCCCCTTCAGGCGATAATAGGGAACAATGCCTTACCTAAACTTTTGAATAACACTAACCCGTGGATAGAGACCCCGCTAAAAATTTGGTTTAAGATAGTCAGAGAGAATCAAACTAAAGAACCCTATCGATTACTGCAATGGATTGCCTATGATCAAGACTTTACTCCTAATAAAACAGACACTAGATTTAAAAAGTGGAAAGAGAACGGACTGATAAAATATTACAATTTTTTTTTTTTCAGGTTCCCACTAGTGCCAGTTTAATTAAATGAGCATGAGGAGTGAGTCTCCATGCACAACTTCCTCTAATACATGAGAATTATCGTCCATCCAGGAGAGTTCTTTGTGTGTGTCCGACTCGCATGGTCACCAGAAAGGAAGAGAGCGAAAAAGAAGGAGGGCTGGGCTGACACACCTGTCGGCACAGAGTGCACCTCTAGCGCTGAGATGCGGTACTACATACATGTAAATACACTGCAACAGCGCTGAAAGTTACACCTCCCTCCGCTGAGGCAAGTTCTAATGCAGTTAGACAGATGGAGCATCACGGTGAGAATATAACAAAATGCTAGAATGACATGAGATATATTACTGACTGTGGATTAGTGAACCAGGTGGAAACAGGGATGTCTATAAGGGTGACTGAAATTTTTTTTTTGTAACTTTGATTTTTATTCATTTTTCATCATACATCTTACATTCAGATCACAGTCTCTATATTTAAAAAAGGAGCTAGAGGAAGGAAGGAAAAAAAAAAGAAAAAAGGGGGGGACAAATGTTGGAGCATCAAGTTTTTAGTTTCCATCTCTTAATTCTTCTGGTTTTTCCAGTGTCTTTGGTTATTCTTTCAATTTCTAGTCTCGTTGTTGCACTTTGTAGTGTGTCCATTTCCACCATTTTTTTTTTTCATATTGTCCTTCTTGCGTTCTTTGTCGATATGTTAGTTTTTCCATTAAACGTATATCCTCAACAATGTCTGTCCATTGCTCTTGGTCAGGAAGAACTTCTGATCGCCATTTTCTTGTGATTGTTTTTTTTACATGCAATCAGCAAGATTTTAACTAGATATCTGTCCTCAGCCTGTATTACATTGTCTCTTTTAAGATCACATAAATACATCAAGTTACAGTTCATTGGTATATTATATCCTAATATCCTCTGTATTGTTAAATGTATAGACTTCCAGAATGAAGAGATTTTGCAGCATTTCCAAAACATATGTGAGTGGTCTATATTTTGAGCCCCACAGCTCCTCCAGCATATAGATTGGGTATTTGTATATTTTCTTTGGATCTGTGGTGTAATGAAATAACGAATCAGGTTTTTCCATCCAGATTTCCTCCATGTCCTTGAACTTGTTGATGTGTGTTGTGTTTTCCATATTTCTTGCCAGTTTTCTTCTGTTATGTTTAAATTTAGCTCTTTCTCCCATTTCTCCTTTATATAGTTACTTGAATGTTTGTTTGCCGTAAGTTTCTGATATAGCTTTGAAATAATTCTTATTTTATTTCCTGCATACGAGCTTAAAATGAATTGTATAATCTCGTTCACATCTGTGTGGAGGTTATGCCTAATCTTCCTCATATAATAATCTCTCATCTGCAGATATCTGAAGAATTCAGATTTTTCTAGTTTAAATTTTCTTCTCATGTTTACAAAACTCCCAAAATCTTTTTTTCCCCATATTGCCCCATGCTGTGATTCCCTTGTTCACCAGATTTTTGTATCCCCTATCTTGCTTTGCCGGTTCAAACTGACTGTCAAATGCTACCCATTTCAATAGTTTTATGTCCTCCTTTATATTATACTTTTGTACTATTTTATACCACAGTTCCAAAGTAAATTTAGTGATTGGGTCTATTTGTTTGATTTGCTTATATGCATCCTTATCTCCTATTATGCTTTGTACTGGGACTCCCTCAAATTCCTTTTCCATTTCTTTCCATTTTGCCTCGTATCCCCCGTCACACCAACATATGATATATTGTGGAGAATGTGGAAATGACGAGGCTGAGTTTATCTCACGAGTCAGGTTTATTCACATTCTCCAACATCATCAAAAACAGAAAGAGAAAGAAACCCCCAGACATTCGCCCTTTTATACCCCAGGACATCAAAGCACACAGTCACATTGTATTTAATCCCAAGTCACAATGCGTCTTCTTTCAGGTCTTCTCACCTCCACCTAAAGTCACTGGTGGCCAGGAAATAATAATAAGTTTAATAAGTTTATTTATAGAGCACCTTTCACAGACAGAGTCACAAAGTGCTTAACATGGTAAATAATCCCCCAAGGCCATCTCTTTGCATACAAAACTAACTAACTAACTAACTAACCTGCACTTATATAGCGCTTTTCTAGTCACAAAGACCACTCAAAGCGCTTTCACTAGTACTAACCCTCTATTCTAAGGGCTTATAGGAAACAGATATCTAGGGACAATTTAGAACAACCAATTAACCTAACATGCATGTCTTTGGATTGTGGGAGGAAACCGGAGCCCCCGGAGTAAACCCACGCAGCACAGGGAGAACATGCAAACTCCATACAGAAAGGTTCCAACCCCTGCCAGCCTGGGGATTCGAACCAGGAACCTTCTAGCTGTAAGGCAACAGTGCTAACCACTGCACCACCGTGCTGCCCACGGCCAAAAGGCCACATTTCGCATCCTCCTGTTATCTCCTAGGAGGCTCAGTCCTTTTGTTCATCTGAGACGTGAAGCATACAGTAAGCATACAGTAATATACATGTGAAGCATATGAAACCCACATGTGTCCCACATGACCCCCCCCCCCAAACGTCTAAGATGGAACAACGTAATAACAGTCTGCATGTCATGACAAAATCACACACATCAGTCCACATGCTGCTTGGGCCTCAGTCTTCTCCCGTATCTGCTGTAAGCGGGCTTTACCACCTCCGCGGCACCCTCCTGCTGGGGAGCTGCTGTCTGAGGATGAGAACTGTTAGTCAATCCCTGTGGGTGCTCTGGGGAATGCTCCCTAGGGGGTCTGCCGCGCCGAGGAGCCCTGGCCAACTGCACACCTTCGTCAGCCACCACAAAAGCGGGTTTGAGCCCGTTTATGCCAATCATTTCTTTTCTGCTCCCCAAATCTAGCAAAAAATGCTTATCTCCTGTCTTCAGCACTCTAAATGGTCTATCATAAGGTGGTCGCAACGGTGGGCGATGGGCATCGTGTCTGACAAAAACAAACTCCGCATTTTTTAAAGCCTTAGGCACAAAAACGTGCGGAAAACTGTGGTGAACGGGGCCAGGCGGCGTGCTCGATTCCGTGCTACTCTGCAACCGCTGAGCTGGGGAGCACTCTGGCGCCGGATTATCTGGGAGAAATTCCCCGGGCAGCCGAAGTGGCTGTGCAAAAACTAGCTCAGCCGGGGAGGCATCTAAATCCTCTTTAGGTGCAGAACGCAACCCCAATAAAACCCATGGTAGCTTGTCCACCGAATTTGCATCCGTAAGCGACGCTCTGAGGGCCGCCTTCAATGACCTGTGAAAATGTTCGCATAACCCGTTAAGCCTGCGGATTGTACGCGGTCGTGAGGTGGATCGTTGCCCCCAGGCTGCGGGCCATCGCTGACCAAAGTTCGGAAACAAATTGAGGGCCTCTGTCGGACGTAATGTCCGACGGGACTCCAAAACGCGCTACCCATGCCGTTAAAAACCGCGCGCCACCTCCTCGGCTGTGGTTGACGACAGTGGGACCACTTTCGGCCAGCGCGTGGTGCGGTCAACCATTGTCAGAAGATGTGTGCACCCCTGTGAGGGCGGGAGGGGGCCTACGAGGTCCACGTGAACATGATCAAACCTCTTAGCTGGGATGTGAAACGGCTCCAAGGGAGCTCTCGTGTGTCTGTGTACCTTGGCTCGTTGACAAGCCATGCAGGCTGCCGCCCACTCTCTAACTTGTTTGCGTAGGTTCGGCCATACAAATTTCTCTCCCACCATTTTGACCGACGCGCGCACTCCCGGGTGCGCCAGAGAATGGATCGAGTCAAAAACACGGCGGCGCCACGCGGCTGGTACCAAAGGACGCGGTCGCCCAGTGGAGACATCGCAGATTAGGGGGGGCATACCGTCTTGCAGCACCCTGTTCTCCAGCCTTAACCCTGTTGGTCCAGACTGGAGCGCGCACACGTCCGCGTCGCTAACCTGATCCGCGGCCATGGCTGCATAATCTATCCCTACGCGGACTGGGGCCGCGCGCACTTCTGCGTTGCTAACCCGATCCGCGGCCATGGCTGCAAAATCTACCCCTACGTGGGCTGGAGCCGCCACGGCGCGCGAGAGGCAGTTTGCCACTACATGAAGTTTACCCGCCACATGCTGGATATTGGTAGTAAACTGAGATCGCGGCCAGCTGTCTCTGCTGCCGGCCCGACCACGATTCTGAAACCTTGGCCATCGTGAAAGTCAGTGGCTTGTGGTCCACGAACGCGGTGAAACAGCGTCCTTCCAGCCAGAACTGGAAGTGGCGAATGGCCAAGTGGAGAGCTAACAACTCCCTGTCGAATGCGCTGTATTTTCGTTCACTATCGCGCAAGGTCCTGCTGAAAAAGGCGAGTGGTTGCCATGCTCCGGCTACATACTGCTCCACGACCGCCCCTATGGCCACATCTGACGCGTCAGTAGTGAGCGCTATGCGGGCCGTTGAGACTGGATGTGCTAACAACGCAGCATTTGCCAGGGCTGTTTTAACTTCCGAGAATGCGCGCTCTCGCTCCGGAGACTATTCGATTTTATTTGTGGGTTTTTGTTTTTTTAGTGCAGCATACAATGGTTGCATGAGCTGCGCTGCGCGGGGGAGGAAACGGTTATAAAAATTCACCATTCCCAGAAACTCCTGTAACGCTTTGACCGTTTGTGGCTGGGGAAAATTTGTTACTGCACGCACTTTGTCAGGCAGAGGAACTGCTCCTTCCGGAGTGACGCGGTGCCCCAAAAAATCAATCTGCATCACCCCGAACTGACACTTCACTAGGTTGATTATTAACCCGTGCTCTCCCAACCCCCGGAAAACTGCCGTGAGGCGGTTTTCGTGTTCGTCTTCGGACGTGCTGGCTACCAATATGTCGTCCAGGTAGACGAACACGAAGGGGAGATCGCGCAACACCGCGTCCATCATGCGTTGGAACGTCTGCGCCGCGCCTTTAAGCCCAAACGGCATGCGCAAAAACTTGAATAGCCCGAACGGAGTTATTACCGCTGTTTTGGGTATGTCTTCAGCGCGCACTGGGACCTGGTGGTAACCGCGTACCAAGTCTATCTTAGAAAAAACGCACGCCCCCGCCAAATGAACTGGAAAAATCTTGGATATGCGGGATTGGGTAGCGGTCGTGCGCTGTAGCATTGTTCAACCTGCGGAAATCTCCGCAAGGTCGCCACGAGCCATCAGCTTTCGGGACCATGTGAAGCGGTGAAGCCCATGGGCTTTTCGAACGCCTGATGATGCCCAACTTTTCCAGGTTGGCGAACTCCTCGCGCGCTATGGTCAGTTTAGCTGAATCCAAGCGCTGAGCTTTTGCAAAAACGGGCGGTCCGGTGGTAGTAATAAAATGTTCCACCCCGTGTTTAGCCACGGTCGCCGAAAATGTTGGGACCGTGAGTGCTGGGAACTGAGTGAGCAGTGTGTGGAACTTACCACTTGCAGCTGTGACATTGGCTTGTGCTGTTGGCGGGGCCACTCGAGCTGTACTGGGAATAAAATAAAAAGAGTGCATTAACCAGGCGCCTGTTAGCAAGATCAACCAACAAACCATGTGAGCACAGAAAATCAGCCCCCAACATATTGAAATTGACTGCAGCTATGACGAAAGTCCACTCAAATGTACGGCCGTGTAGGGACAGAAGCAGAGTCCTCTCACCAAAGGTCTTAATCGCCGAGCCGTTCGCTGCTGACACCCCGGGACCGCTGGAAGGCGCCAGCCGGTCAGCGGAGGAAGGTGTGATGAAACTCAGCTGGGAGCCTGTGTCCACGAGGAAATGCCTCCCCGAGTGTGCATCCTTCAAGTAGAGCAGCTTGTTCTCCTCCCCGAGGGCCGCAGCTGCTACGACCCCCGGTCTTGGCGTTTCCCGAGCGCTTGAAATGGCACGGTGGTATACATTTGCGTGCCCTCTCTGCGAAGCGGCGATGGTAGAAACAAAGGACGTCGTCTGCTCCGTGTTTCTTGGCCCCTGCCGCCGCCGTCGTCGTCGGTGAGTCTGGTACTGCTGCCTCTGGCCCCCTGCCATCTCCGGACGTTGCGCCGAGCTCCGCTGCCGTGGCCGCGCACCATTTGGTGGCGTTGACGAGTCGTTGCGCCTCCTGGCCCAGCTCGCGGTAGTCTCGTCGGGCCAACAGTGGCGAACTGGCCAGGGTCACTCTCACCGCTGACGGTATGGTCCTGAGGAAAAGGTGGGCGAAGATGAAGTGATCATCGTCAGAGTCTTTCAACCTCAACAGCTTCTCCATCAGGTCCGCAGGCCTGTCGCTTTCAAATTCAGTCAGCGCCAGGAGCCCCTCTGCTTGCTCCTCCACCGAGGGGGTGAAGTACCGGATGAGTGCAGCCTTCAACGCGCCATACTTGTCGCTGTCCGGCGGCTGGTTGATCAGGCTCTCCACATGCTGGGCTGTGTGGTTGTCCAGTTTTGCAATCACATGGTAGAACTTTGTGGCGTCTACCGAAATCCTCCGGAGGTTGAACTGCGCCTCGACCGCGTTAAACCAGGAGCGTGGATTGTTCTGCCAGAAGTCCGGTAGCTGAACTGTGGCTGCATTCGTTTGGCTGGCTCCTGACGAGTCTGGCTCGGGAGAATTTCTTTCACTCATGATACGTCTTAGGGTCACCAGTGTGGAGAATGTGGAAGTGACGAGGCTGAGTTTATCTCACGAGTCAGGTTTATTCACATTCTCCAACATCATCAAAAAGAGAAAGAAACCCCCAGACATTCGTCCCTTTATACCCCAGGACATCAAAGCACACAGTCACATTGTATTTAATCCCAAGTCACAATGCGTCTTCTTCCAGGTCTTCTCACCTCCACCTAAAGTCACTGGTGGCCAGGAAATCCCCCAAGGCCATCTCTTTGCATACAAAAGGCCACCTTTCACATCCTCCTGTTATCTCCTAGGAGGCTCAGTCCTTTTGTTCATCTGAGACGTGAAGCATACAGTAAGCATACAGTAATATACATGTGAAGCATATGAAACCCACATATGTGTCCCACAATATCTTATTTGTGCTGAGTAGTAATATTCCTTTAGACTCGGTAGACCCATGCCTCCTTTCTCTTTTGGTAATTGGAGAGTTTTATATTTCACTCTTGGCTTTTTACCTCCCCAAACAAATCTCGATATCATCCTGTCCCACTTTGAGAACTGGGCACCAGGAATCTCTGTTGGTAGAGCTTGGAAGAGGTAAAGCAGTCTAGGTTGTATGCTGATTGTGACTGTCTTAATTTTTGAATTCAGATCCATATTTAAGATTGACCATCTATCAATATCTTTTTTTATTTCTTGTTCTAACCTATCATAGTTTGCTTTATAGATTTTGCTTAAATCTTTAGGTATGTTCACTCCAAGGTATTTTATTTCTTTTTGTTTCCAGTTTAGTTTGATCTTATCAGTTATCTGGTTTATAGTGGAATGTCAGTATTTGTGTTTTTGTTATGTTTATCTTGTATCCTGATAATTTTCCAAAATTTTCTATCAAGTCCATCATTTCCATTATTGATTCATCTGGTTGTTCAAGGTAAACCATAATATCGTCTGCAAATAGCCCAATCTTGTGTTCCGTTCTCTTTATTGTTACACCTTTTAATTTCTTATTTTGTCGCATCGCTTGAGCCAGTGGCTCTATGAACAGAGCAAACAAGGTGGGCGATAGGCAGCATCCCTGCCTAGTTGATCTTTGTATATTTACTTTTGTGGAATGTGTGAATGACGAGACAGAGTTCTCTCTCAAGTCAGCTTTATTCACATCTCCAACATCTCGAAGCAGAAAAAGAGAGCCACACAGGGAACTCTCGTCCTTAAATACCAGGACTCTTACAGTTCACAAGTCACATGTATCGCATACCACGTTGCATTATAATGACAGTAACAATGCATCCTCTCTCCATGATATCACCCCCACTGTCTACAATGCATCCCCTCTTTAATCCTTTAATTATACCCCCACAGTCTCAAGCCTTGCATACCAAAGCTAACACTCTTGCAGCTTCCTGTAATCACCAAGGAAGCTCTGCCTTTGTTCTGGTCTAAAATGTGAGTCACCAAGCAGGTCCAAATGTGTGTCCACCACACTTTGTCTGTTAAGCTACCGTTTATCTTGATTCTTGCCACAGGTTTTTGATAGTGTCTTTATGCATTGCACTGATTTTTCGTTAAATCCAAAGCGTTCCAGCACATTATATAGGAACATCCAATTAACCCTATCAAATGCTTTTTCTGCGTCTAAACTCATTATTACTGCACTTTTCTTTTCTTTATGTATTTGATTAATTATGTGTATTGTTCTCCTGATATTATCATGTGTTTGGCTTCCCTCTATGAAACCAGTTTGATCATCCTCTATCAATTCCGTCAAGAATGTCTTTATTCGTTTACAGATAATTGTTGTATATATTTTATAATCCACATTTAATAAAGAGATTGGCCTATAGTTTCCGCATTGTTCTCTATCTTTCCCTGGCTTTAAAATAACTGAAATAATGGCTTTGTTCCATGAATCTCTTGTGTTGTTATTTCTGCTGTTAGCTTTTCATTTTGTTGGTTTCCTATTGATGACAAGTCCAATGTGCATAGAATTTTTTTAATATCCTTAACATTTGTCTCTTCAGGTTGCGAGTATAGTTCTTGATAGAATTTATGGAATATCTCTTTGATGTTTTCTTTGATGTTTTCTGGGGTAACTGTGGTTTTATTTGTGATGGGGTCCTTAATCTTATTCACTGTTTGTTGTTTTCTTAACCGTTTTGCCAGCAGTTTTGTGGCCTTTGGCCCCGTTTCATAATATTTTTGTTTTAAATATCTATTTTTCCTTTCAATTTCATCTATTTGTATTTCTTTTATCTTTATTTTTTCTTCCTTAATTTCTTGATATATTTTTGGGTCATTTGTGTTTTGATGTTTACGTTCTAATTCCCTCAGTCTCTCACATCTTTGTTCATATGATTCCAGTTTAGATTTTTTTGCTTTTCCTGATTCAACAATTAATTTACCTCTTAACACGGCTTTTAGTGCATCCCATAGTATTGTTGGGTCCACTTCTCCATTATCATTCTCCTCGATATACTCATTTATGTTTACCTTTATTCTTTCTTTCATTTTCTCA
This sequence comes from Pholidichthys leucotaenia, assembly GCA_020510985.1. NCBI lineage: Eukaryota > Metazoa > Chordata > Actinopteri > Cichliformes > Pholidichthyidae > Pholidichthys > Pholidichthys leucotaenia. The sequence goes on from CM035846.1 coordinate 291,249,946, forward strand.
TCATTTAATAGTCCTACATTAAGTTTCCATGTTGTTTGTCGTTTTCTATTGTTTAAATATATTTCCATGTATATAGGATTATGATCTGATATTTCTGCCCCTCCAATCCGACAATTTCTCACCCTGTGTCTGTCACCTTCATTCATAAGGAAGTAATCTATTCTAGAGTGTACTTTATGGACTGCTGAATAATGTGTATAGTCTTTTTCGAGTGGGTGCAGGTCCCTCCATATGTCTACCATACCCATTTCTGCCAGTGAGGTTCTTATGAACTTTGTTACATTTTTTTTGTCTTCTTAACACTTGTGTCAATTTAATGATCCATGACGGCATTTAAGTCTCCTCCACAAATCAGGACTCCTTCACTGTGTGTTGCTATGAGATCAAACAGTTGTTGAAAAAAACCCTTGTCACTTTCTGGTGGGGCATAGATGTTCACTAATGTGATCTGCATACCATCTATTCTTCCCTTTATTATTACATATCTGCCTTCTTTATCCTGGATTTCTTGTTCACATTCAAATTGTATTTTATTTGAAATTAGTATCATAACCCCCCTTTTAGTTCCTCCCTTAAATGAACTGTAGTAGGAGTTCGTATAGCCAAATCTCTAGTTTCTCATGTTCTGTCTTGTTCAAATGTGTCTCTTGCATAAATATAATTTCGGCTTTTTCCTTCTTGAATTTTCTTATTATTCTTTCCCTTTTAACAGGTGAGTTCAGACCATTCACGTTTAGTGTCATTATCGTAAGATTTTTTAACCATATTCATGTTTTTCCATTTTTTTAACTTGTGCTCCTAGCCCCTTTAACAACAAAACTAACACATATATGTACAAAAACACATTAACGAATCTCGACCTCCGTACTTTGGGCCTTTCTTCTGCCGACTGGTCCCTGTTGGAGGGTGGAGGGAATGTCCTCACCGAGTGAGGGGCCCTCTCTAGACCTCTAGTTACTATCCAAGTAATAGTCATTAGTCTAGAAATGTCCAACAAAAATCACTTTAACCTCTCCTAGCCGTTTTTCTCTTTTACCTTGTCTTCTTGGCCTTCATTTCTTCTGTGTCCTTCTTAATCTTTGTTATAATCTAGGCTTTCCGTTGAAAGCCTTGCAGTTTTTCCTGAGCTTGGTGCGCCACGTCCGTCTCCCGCCCTCTGCCGCTCACTTGCCTCCACTCTGGCTGTCTCGATGTGTTTCGTGCCGCCGCTGCTCCAGCCGCTTCCTCCGGTACGCTCACCACAAAGCCTCGCTCCGTCATGTCCCGCGATGCCTCTCTGGCCGTGTTGTAGGTTTTCACACCGTCCTCCCAATAAATTCTCATCTTCGTTAGCGGCGTTTGGAATCTAATTTTTTTCTCTTTCAGCATTTTTTAAATGTTGGCATATTTCTTTCGCTGCTGCACAATTTCTGTCGGGTGGTCATGGTCAAAGAATATCTGTTTGTCGCCGACTCGTATCTTTTTTTTTTCCACGCTTGTGTCAGGATTCTTTCCTTTACGTTGTATTTTAAAAAATTTACCACAACTGACCTGGGTGTAGAGTTTGGATTTGGGTTCTGTGCCAAGGCTCTGTGCGCTCGTTGGATCCGCAGGTCTGTTTCATCGGGCAGCTATTGCAAACGCTTGATTGCAGTTGTTGCTGCTAAGGGTGGCCCAACCAGTTTTTAGATTTAGGGTGCAATCACTTTTTCACACAGGGCCATGTAGGTTTGGATTTTTTTTTCCCCCTTAATAATAAAAACCTTCATTTAAAAACTGCATTTTGTGTTTACTTGTGTTATCTTTGTCTAATATTTAAATTTGTTTGATGATCTGAAACATTAAAGTCTGACAAACAAACAAAAAATTGAGAACTCAGAAAGGGGGCAAACACTTTTTCACACCACTGTATATAATAATTCTTGTGTTGTCTCTCTTTGTACAGTTAACAGGCCTGTGCGGGTCTACGCAGATGGTATCTTTGACGTTTTCCACTCAGGTCATGCCAGAGCTCTCATGCAGGCCAAATGTCTCTTCCCAAACACACATCTCATTGTTGGAAGTAAGCATGAGTCCAGTATTTTTGTTGTGCATAGCTCTAAATGTTAGTACTCCAGCCCTCTTTGTACTTTACCCCCTTTGAATTATTGTAAATACCTCTTCCTATTTCCAGTTTGCAGCGATGAACTGACTCACAAATACAAGGGCTTCACAGTGATGAATGAGGATGAGCGTTATGATGCTGTCAGACATTGCCGCTACGTCGATGAAGTTGTGCGAAATGCTCCCTGGACACTAACGCCAGAGTTCCTTGCAAAGCATCGTGTGAGTACACACGTGTTTTTATATCTTTTCTAAAATCTTAAATTGATAAGTTTTTAATCAGCCATTCTTCCTGATCCTTGGTTAACATATGCGTGCTGAGTTTTTTTCTTTTGAGTGAGTATTTTGATGTACAGTTGTTATGCAAATCTGCTTTGTTGACTTGTGTCACAATGACCTCTCCAGATTGACTTTGTGGCACATGATGACATCCCATACTCCTCTGCAGGCAGTGATGACATATACAAGCACATTAAAGAAGCTGGTGAGTTCCAGCATTATAAAGATTGTGAGATTGGTATTCTAGTCACATTTGGGCTGTCAAAAATCACATTTTATTATTTATTAGGGTTCCAAGCAACTGTGTTGTGGGAAACTTATTGTTTTTCTTCGTCTTCATTTTCTTCTTCGTCTTGTTCTTCTTCTTATTACCTCCGCCAGGAGGTTATGTTTTTGCCGGGATTTGTCTGTCTGTCTGTCTGTTTGTCTGTTGGTTAGCAAGATCACTCAAAAAGTTTTGGACGGATTTCGATGAAACTTTCAGGCGTTGTTGGAAATGGTACAAGGAAGAACTGATTAAATTTTGGGGATGATCCGGATCACCGTCTGGATCCAGGAATTTTTTGTTTATTTGTTAGCAAGATAACTCAAAAAGTTATGGACGGATTTTCATGAAATTTTCAGAGATTCTCAGAAATGGGGTATCCTACAGATGATTACATTTTGGTGGTGATCCGAATCACCGTCTGGATCCAGGAATTTTTTTAAAGGATTCTTTAACATTGCGAGATCCAGAAGAAAACCGCCATTACAGGAAATGCGATTTTCGTGAATAACTACTGAACCACTAATCTTATCAATGTGAATCCAATTGCTAGGCATATGTTTTCATGGTCAAGGAAGCTGAAAATGTACACACAATAAATGTAGGATTAATATTTATGATGTAAAACACTGTATGGGGGAACTGTGGCGCTTGGCGGAGGTCTGCGCTCTCCGAGTGCTTTTCTTTTTTTTTTTTCCACAATATCTTTATTGAACCTTTTTTTTTTTTTTTTTAACAAACATGATACAAACAATCAAACACTAACGCTAAAGTACTACAAAAAAAAAAAAATGCACTAAAAACACCAACAACCACCAACAAAATCAAATCTTCAACAATGCTCCTCTGTTTAGTCTAGACAATCCAATACATAAGTATACATATTATGTTCACCAGTTTGGAATTTACAAGGTCCACACACATCATTCACCTTCTTCTTCAAGAGTTATGTTTAAATTTTTTACATAATCAATAAAAGGTCTCCATATATTCTCAAACACAATTTCCTTTGATTTCAGTATATATGTTATTCTTTCTAATGGAAGGTTTGTTAACATCTGTCTTAACCACTGAGTCACATCTGGTCTATGAGTCTTTTTCCATAATAGTGCAATACATTTTTTGGCATTAAGCAAACTGAGGTCTATGAATGTTCTTTCACTTTTATTAAAATTATGCTTTTCTGGGTACAGACCCAACAAAAACAGTTTAGGATTCAGTATGATTTGTTTTGAGATTATTTTTTCAATTGTTACCCTCACCTCTTCCCAAAACATTCTTATTAATCTACATTCCCATAAACAATGAAATAGGGTTCCTTTACTTTCCATGCATTTTGTGCATGTATCTGGTATATTTTTGTTATATCTATTTAACTCCTCCGGTGTAACATACATCCGCATTAACCATTTGAAATGTATCAATTTAAGGCGTGCATTTATTGATTTGGTTTGAGCTTCTGTACAAGCCAATTCCCATTGTTCCTCCGAAATTTCAATTTGCAGATCTTCTTTCCAGTAGTTTAATCTTTTCAGTGAATTTTCACTTGAAGATAGTGTCAATGAGTTATAAAACTCTGAAATAATACCCTTTCTTTTACTATCTTTCATCATCATTTTTTCCAAGGATGAATAAATAGGTCGAGTGAGAGCTTTATTTTGATTTGATCGAATAAAGTTTCTAAGTTGAAGATATTTAAAAAAATGTGTTCTATTGAGATTAAATTTGATCCTCAGCTCTTCAAAAGACATTATGTTGTCTGCACATGGCAAATATAAATCCTGAATCTTTTGTATCCCTTTTAAATTCCATACTTTAAATACAGCGTCCGCTCTCCCTGGTTTAAAATATTGATTACCCCATATTGGACTAAATTGTGACAATAACTGTGGTTCTTTTAAATAGTTTTTAGCTTCACACCATATTTTGATCCTATGCTTTACAAATGGATTTTTAACTTGTTTTTGTAATTTTTTTGCCGAATCTGAGTATATGAATATGGGAAGAGGTAAAGGTAAATTGTATGATTCCATTTCAGTCCAGTGAGGGAGATCATTTGATGAAAAATAATATGTCATAGACCTCAGTTGTGCCGACCAATAATACAACATAAAATTTGGACATTTCAGACCTCCACGATCAAATGGTAAATATAATAAAGACAGACGTAATCTAGCCCTCCTGTTGTTCCATATAAATTCCACTAACTTTTTTTTTATTCTTGAGAATAGATCTAAAGGTGGTGATAAGGGAATGTATTGAAATAAATAAAGTATTTTAGGTAAAATATTACTTTTAAGTGTATTGATTCTCCCGATCATCGACATTGGTAGTGACATCCATCTCTGAGTTAACTCATTGATATCTGACATTAAGGCTTCATAGTTGACGCTGGCGACTGATTCTAGCTTAGGCATAATTTGGATTCCTAAATATTTAAACTGATTTACAACATTGAATTGATTTGCCTCAGGGGCTGGGTAATTTCTCTGGGTCTCATTTAGCATTAATATTGAAGATTTAGTTTTATTTATTTTATATCCTGATATTTCCCCAAAATTCTTTATTAAATTCAACAAGGTTGGAATTGATTTTTTTAGATTCGACATAAACAAAATTATATCATCGGCGTACAGGGAGATTTTATGTTCTGTTGGTCCAACTTTAATTCCATATATTTGTGAATGTAAACGTATCGCTATCGCTAAAGGTTCAATTGCCATAGTAAACAGTAAAGGTGAAAGTGGACAGCCTTGTCGACATCCTCTATTGATTTTTATTGGTTTTGAAATATTGTTATTTGTTAGGATTTCTGCTGTAGCATTATTGTATATTATTTGAACCCATTTTATGAAATTATTTCCAAGTCCAAACCTTTGTAGGACTTCAAAAAGAAAGGGCCATTCAACTCTATCAAAGGCCTTTTCGGCGTCCAATGATAGGAGAGCTGTATCCGGTGCTTCTTTATTAAAATAAATAATATTAAATAGTCTTCTTACATTATGGAAGCCTTGTCTACCCTTTATAAAGCCATTCTGATCTCGATTAATAATATTTGGTAAAATTTCTTGTATTCGTCTTGCTAAAATTTTACAGATTATCTTAAGGTCGGCGTTTAATAGGCTTATTGGTCTCATATTTTCACATTTATTAGAGGGCTTACCTGGTTTTGGCAGCAGTATAATTAAGGCATTATTTATGTATGATGGTAAATTATTATTTTGAAATGCTTCTAAAACCATTTCCAAAAAAGGTTTTATTAATTTATTCTTAAATTTTTTATAAAGGTCAACTGGAAGACCATCTGGTCCTGCACTTTTTCCTGATTTCATATTATCAATGGCTAGCCCAACTTCTTCTTGACTAATTTTAGACTCCAATATCTCCCTGTTTTCATTTGGTATACACGGTATAGATAGTTCGTTCAAAAACCCATTTAGTTTTGTTAAATCAGGTTCATTTTTGGTATCATATAATTTTTCATAGTAATCTCTAAAGGCTCTATTAATTTCTAAAGGCTCTATAACTACCTGTCCATTACTTATAATACTGGTAATTGGTGTTTTAATTTCCAATTGTTTAATCTGCCATGCTAATAATTTTCCTGATTTTTCACCTTGTTCATAAAAAGATTGTTTCAATCTTAGAAGACTCGAGGCAGCTCTATTCGCTGATTTTTTGTCGTATTCAGCTCTCAAAATCAGTAATTCATTCTCCAACCTTGGGTCACTTCCTGCATACACTTTTTCCTGAAGACTTTTTATTTTATGTTCCAATTTAGCTCTCTCCTCTCGAGTCTTCTTAGATTTTGATCCTGTATAACTAATAATATGTCCCCTAATAAAAGCTTTGAAAGCCTCCCACTTTACACATGCTGATGTTTGTGTAGTATTGATGTCAAAGAACTCGTCTATCTGTTTTTCTATATACTTGACAAATTCCTCATCCTGAAGCCATTTATGCTGAAATTGCCATCTACCTGATTCCTTTGTCAATTTTTTATCTACATATATTAGACAACAGGGTGCATGATCAGAGATCACGATGTTATCATAAAAGCAGTTTTGAATCTTGGACCTTAATTCTGTGGAAATCAAAAAATAATCAATACGTGAGAATGTCTTGTAGGTACTGGAATAACAAGAATAGGCTTTAACTTGTGGTTTCATTTCTCTCCATATATCTAACAATCTCAATTCTTTCATAAAATGATTAATAGTCATCCTACATCCAATGTGCGTACAATCCAGTCCTGTTGATCTATCCACACCTGGATTCAATGTACAATTAAAATCCCCTGCTATTATATGTTGCCCTGTAAGTGATGATAAGATGAGAAATAAATTAGCAAAGAACTTCTGATCATCTATATTGGGACCATATAAGTTCACAAGATTTATATTTTCTAATAGCAAAGAACCTTGAATGATTACATATCTTCCAAATTTGTCTCCAATTACATTTTTCACTTGAAAAGGAACTGATTTATGTATGAGAGTCATAACTCCCCTGGCTCGGGATGAAAATGAAGAGGTGAATACACTTCCCTGCCATCTACTCCTAATTCTTTTAACATCCTCCTCTATCAGATGAGTTTCTTGTAAAAACACAATTCTTGAACCCATGTCCTTTATTTTATTCATAACTTGTTTAAGTTTTTTTAAATTTTGTAGACCTCTGCAATTCCATGAAGTTAAATTAAGATTAACACTTTGGTCCATGATCAATAGAGAGTTTGGGATTACCTTGCAGTGTAAACATGCTCATACAGAGAAGCAAAAACATGAGTGGTTGAACATTCATCCTACAAACTACACACAAACAAATTTCCCCTTCCCACACTTGTGGCAAACCCCCCAAAATCAAAAGAAAAATTCTGTCTCCCGATATAGCCATCGACCGTTCCACACCCACGGGGAACAGCCTAAGCCACTCCTTCTTCATCCTCCCAATCACCCTAACTCTACTGCTTTTAATGACGTAACATTAACTCTCCTCTGTAGTTTTCCAACTTAACTCCAAAATTTTTAACAACTTTGTACATCATAGTTTTTTTTTTTTTGTTTGTTTTGTTTTTGTTTTGTTTTTTTAATATATAATACAATCTATATTTTGTAAACTTACTATTTACTTCAAGTCAGTCAGATGCCTGTGCAAATGCTTAATTATTCTACCTTATATTTTGTTCATGCTTAGCTCCCACCAGTCTCTTCTTCTTCTTTGATCTTCTTGATGAACTCCTGCGCCTCCTCTGGGGTCTTGAAGATGTGGGTTCTGCCCTCATACGTGGTCAGCAGTCTCGCAGGATAGATTACACCATGACGAATCCCAAGGTTGCGCAGCTCCTTACGTATGGGATCAAACTGCTTCCTCAATTGCTGGATTCCTGTGGCCAAATCTGGGTAGAACCGCACCTGCTGGTCCTGGTGTTTAATCTCTCCTATTTTAGCTCGTGCAGCGTTGAAGATCTTCATCCTGTCTCTGTTGCTAAGAAACTTCATAATTAAGGTCCTCGGCGGTCCCTTATCTCTCCGTGGGCCAATACGATGTGCTTTTTCCAGAACCACTGCTGATTGCAACTCCTCGCTGCCCAGCACCTCCGGAATCCACTTTTCCAGAAAGGAACATACGTCCCGACCTTCTGATTCCTCTGGAAGACCCACCAGCCTCAAATTATTCTGTCTCGACCGAGATTCCAAATCCAAAATATTATCTTCCAGAGATTTATTTTTTTTTTCCAAAGTGCGCACCTTTAATTGAAGACGGGTGACGTCATCTTCAGCACTAGCGAGACGGAGCTCCATCTGCGCCGTTCGTTCTACACAGTCACCCAATTCCTTTCTTATTCCTTCCAACGCTGTCATAATCCCATCAAATCTAGAGTCCGCTCAGTCCGCTCTCATTGAAGTCCGCTCTCATTGAACTCATGGCAGCCATCAGCGCATCTGCGCCATTCCCCGCAGATATCGCAGCGTTGCCAGCCTCCTCCGCCATATATGGAGTTTTGTTTACTGCGTCACAGACCTGAAAGTCCGTTAATTTGGACTGTTTCGGCGGCTCGCTTTTTCCTTTTCCTGGTTTTCCAGCCTTAGGCTTCGCCGACATATCTTCGCCCAAATGCTGGGATACGTTCTGTCCCAAATGAGAGAGTTATTTGCCGATTTTTTTTTTTTTTTCCAGGAGCAGAGCAGAGCGAGACACGTCCGTCCTACGTGGCAGCCATAACCGGAAGTCCCTCCGAGTGCTTTTCTAGTTATTATTATTATTATCCCCTTAAAGTACATGGGGAGCAAAAACAATAATGCATAGAATTGTGAAATTTTACAGTCCGATCGGAAATTTTTCCCACTATTCAGTGACCAAAAAAATCAAGGCACTGCATCCATAGGTGGTGCTATATAATCAGTAGGGCTGTGTGACATGACCAGAATTTCATATCCCAATATAAGTAATCTTATATCCTGATAACGATATATACAGTGGGGTAAAAAAGTATTTAGTCAGCCACCAATTGTGCAAGTTCTCCCACTTAAAAGATGAGAGAGGTCTCCAATTTTCATCATTGGTATACCTCAACTATGAGAGACAAAATAAGAAAAAAAAAAATCCAGAAAATCACATGGAAGGATTTTTAATGAATTAATTGGTAAATTCCTCGGTAAAATAAGTATTTGGTCAATAACAAAAGTTCATCTCAATACTTTGTTATATACCCTTTGTTGGCAATGACAGAAGTCAAGTGTTTTCAGTAAGTTTTCACAAGGTTTTCACACACTGTTGCTGGTATTTTGGCCCATTCCTCCATGCAGATCTCCCCTAGAGCAGTGTTGTTTTGGGGCTGTCGCTGGGCAACACAGACTTTCAACTCCCTCCAAAGATTTTCTATGGGGTTGAGATCTGGAGACTGGCTAGGCCACTCCAGGACCTTGAAATGCTTCTTACGAAGCCACTCCTTCGTTGCCCGGGCGGTGTGTTTGGGATCATTGTCATGCTAAAAGACCCAGCCACGTTTCATCTTCAATGCCCTTGCTGGTGGAAGGAGGTTTTCACTCAAAATCTCAAGATACATGGCCCCATTCATTCTTTCCTTTACACGGATCAGTCGTCCTGGTCCCTTTGCAGAAAAACAGCCCCAATATATGATGTTTCCACCCCCATACTTCACAGTAGGTATGGTGTTCTTTCTCCTCCAAACACGACAAGTTGAGTTTTTACCAAAAAGTTCTATTTTGGTTCCATCTGACCATATGACATTCTCCCAATCCTCTTCTGGATCATCCAAATGCTCTCTAGCAAACTTCAGACGGGCCTGGACATGTACTGGCTTAAGCAGGGGGACACGTCTGGCACTGCAGGATTTGAGTCCCTGGCGGCGTAGTGTTTTTCTGATGTAGCCTTTGTTACTTTGGTCCCAGCTCTCTGCAGGTCATTCACTAGGTCCCCCCATGTGGTTCTGGGATTTTTGCTCACCGTTCTCGTGATAATTTTGACCCCATGGGGTGAGATCTTGCGTGGAGCCCCAGATTGAGGGAGATTATCAGTGGTCTTGTATGTCTTCCATTTTCTAGTAATTGCTCCCACAGTTGATTTCTTCACACTAAGCTGCTTACCTATTGCAGATTCAGTCTTCCCAGCCTGGTGCAGGTCTACAATTTTGTTTCTTGTGTCCTTTGACAGCTCTTTGGTCTTGGCCATAGTGGAGTTTGGAGTCTGACTGTTTGAGGTTGTGGACAGGTGTCTTTTATACTGATAACAAGTTCAAACAGGTGCCATTAATACAGGTAACGAGTGGAGTACAGAGGAGCCTCTTTAAGAAGAAGTTACAGGTCTGTGAGAGCCAGAAATCTTGCTTGTTTGTAGGTGACCAAATACTTATTTTACCGAGGAATTTACCAATTAATTCATTAAAAACCCCTCAATGTGATTTTCTGGATTTTTTTTTTCTCATTTTGTCTCTCATAGTTGAGGTATACCTATGATGAAAATTGGAGACCTCTCTCATCTTTTAAGTGGGAGAACTTGCACAATTGGTGGCTGACTAAATGCTTTTTTTGCCCCACTGTATACTGTACATGTACATACATTTTCTGTAAATTCTAACATTTAGATGTAATAACCACATAAAAAGGACCATGTTTTTTTTTTTTTTTTTTACATGTTAAGTTGCATACTGAAAAAAAAACAATTGTACAAATTCATCTATTATTAATTTTATGCAACTTTTTCCCTCATAATTTTGCAGTGTTTTTATAAAATTGTGTTTTGATGTGCATTGGAGACTTGCTATCATATAAATAAAAAGTAAACATTAAGTTAAATCAGGGATGTCAAACTCTTTCCATGGAGGGCCAAGACCCTTCATGTTTTACCTCCACCCAGTGTCTTCAACAGGTAAATTCACTGAATTTCTTCCCACTAATTGCTGATCATTGGGTCTTGGCCCTCCATGGAATGAGTTTGACACCGCTGAGTTAAATATTCCCTGAGCCAGAGGAGAATAGCAGTAACTTAAAAAATAATGTCAGTCTGAAAATGAGAAAATTACCCATCGCTGCAATCTACAGTTATAAATTAGCTGTAAGTTTACTTTGATGCAATTATATTTAAGCATCATGCCTGCAAAAATATCAATAAATAAAAAAGTAATTGAAACAAATAATAAAAATTAAGTGTAGCTCCACAGCCTGAAGATTGCCATTCTGACTCGATTTAAACTTATGGAGTTTAAAATAAAAATATTTCACATTGGTCTTGATCGGAAAATCAAAGGCACAAAAGGCAATGTAATAAAATACAAGTGATGACTTCAACTTTATTCAGTATCGCTACTTGCCTAATTAAAATTATAATAAATCATACAAGTTACATTAAGAGCCAGTTTGCTCTGCTGACACATTTTTTTAATTTATTTATTTTGTGTATATGTTCTGCCATCATGCACTTTTGCAGTTTTAATATAATTTTTTCAGACAAAACTAAGAAACTCAGCAGCAATTTAAAACAAAGAAACGATGGTCTGATACACTAATAATGTTTCCAGTTGGCAACAACTAAGCATCGTCATTTACAGTAGTATCTGCTGTTTTAAAATATTAAGAGTGAGATGGTGTTAATGTTACTTACCCCCAGTTAAGACGAAGTTAGTGGACTATCTTCTCTGACGCAGCATGGTGGAAAACAGTCCCACATCCCTGACAAACAGAAGTAGCGGCTGTTTGTCCAAACCATTAGTTTGGAGTTAGCTGCTGTGCTAATCGCAGGAGTGGAGCCTAGCGGCTCATCTACACCTGTTGCACTCACAGAGATATATAATTGGCTGCATGTGGGGGAGAGGCTGGGTGCTGACAAGCAGTGTGTGTGAGGAGCTTTGCTGGAAAAAAAACGGGGGTATGTGTATGTTGCAAAATCCCAAAATAGACAATAGTTTTATACAGTGGTACCTCTACTTACGAACGTCTCTACATACGAAATTTTCAGGTTACGAGACGCCTCAACGGGAAAATATTGCCTCTAGTTACGAACAAAATTTCAGGATACGAAAGGCAAAAAAAGTACGCGCTCCTCGCAGCTCCCGTATTTTACCGAACGTAAACATACCTGTAGCTGCTCTGCCATTGGCTATCGCCTAGCATCTTCCTGGTATCCCATTGGCCACGAATGGGTGCGTTTGGTTGATCTCGCTTTATCTTATTATTATTTACTATTCTTACTACTTTATTTTATCCTTCTTACCTCTTGTAAGACTGTTGACTGAACTACACAATTTAGAGAAAAAAAAATTAACTGCCATGTTTATCACCATCTACGTTATAACTCTGTACTTTCACCTTGTTCTTAATAAAGTTTTGGGAAAAAAAAAAACAACATCAACGATCAGCACGGTATTAAAACAAAAGGAAGCCCTTACAAGCCGATAAAAGCAAACGTCCTTGGATCGTTTCATCACAAAACGTCAGGCAAAAACCACTGATGAGACAGAACATGAACCAAAGAAGGCAAAAGGTGACGCTGACGCCGACGATCGCAGTTAAAAGGTAAATGAACATAATTTTTATTATTCTTTCTCTTTTATTATTCTTTCTCTCATTTTAAACTCTCATTTTATGTTTATTGTGCAGTAATCTAATTGTAACATGTATTTGTTACATGTTTTGATGCGTTTTTACGATTTATAAAAAATTTATGCCCGAATTTTGGGGGCTTGGAACGGATTACGGCATTTACATGTAAAATGTGCCTCTACTTACGAATTTTTCACGTTACGAGAATTCTTCCGGAACGAATTAAGTTCGTAAGTAGAGGTACCACTGTATAAAATGGTAGACATTTTTATCTTGTCATCCAATATCTATCATCATATCACACAGCCTGAATAACCAGTTTTACTTTCAAGCAAATATTGAACGGCTTGGCCTAGATTCAAAATTCTTTCATCATTCTAATCTCCGAAAACTTCTGTGACTTTTCTCTGCCGGTCTTATGCTTTTAAAATGAAGTTTCCTGCACCATATTTTCAAAAATGTGCAAGTGAAGTAAAATGAACACCTCCCAGACCATTCATCCAAATTGCTTGAAATTAAGCAGAGATCATGTATAGATATTGACAATGAAAAGTTGTTACAATTATTCAAAAATGTCAATCCAGTTTGATATTATAGGCCAGTGAAGTTGTACAGTTTCTCTTTGGCCTGTATTTTCTGATTTATCTTCTGATGTAGTGACCCAAGCTTCACAATCACAACAGTATTCTTCAGCAGAACACCAAATTTCATGCAGTTCACTTCATGTGCCAAAAATCATGTTTATGAAATGTCTATCAGTCTTTTTGTCTTGTCAATGGAACATTTTGTTAGTGTGCAAGAATGTCAATGTGTAATGGCAATGTGTATCTATTTTCTTATCTTCTAAATTATTGCTCTGAGTGTTGCTATCCTGTGCTGTTGCAATCCTGGAATTTCCCCATTGTGGGACTACTAAAGGCTTATCTTATCTTAACCTAAAGCAGTCACGTGGTGCAGTGATTAAGGCAATCGTCTGTGATGCTGGAGACCTGGGTTCAAATCCTCCCAGCCCAAAGAGGTTGAAGAGCCCTTGATATACTCTGATGTGCAGATTGCAATTTGGTTCTGATCGGATGATTTTTGCAGGAATTGTAGCCCCTGACCTATGACCTCCTGTTTCACTTCGCTTCATAGACAGTAGCTGTCTTGTGAAATCAACTCCTCCTACAGTTTTGTTCCGATTGTTTTGAAACCTGGTGCCATAGTTTGATATACTGTGATGCACATATTGCAATTTCACTCTCATCGGATAACCTTGAGGTCAAAGGTCAGAGGACACATTTTCCCTAAATCTCCTAAACACAATAACTACTGAAAGAATTGATGTGGGCTTTTCAAATCGATACAGTAGTTGTATCTAATGCACATCTTGGTCGACTTACACCCTGAACTAACTATGGGTTTGGGGTCAAAGGGTCAAAGGTCAAAGTTAACATTGCAGTTGCACTATGGTAATTGGTAAATGCTACATTTACTATTGCTACAGTATAAAACGAGTAAAACTAGGGCCACCAAACCTGGTACACAGGTTCACCTTGGGATCCTGACCTCAGACTATGGGTTTAGGGTCAAAAGGTCAAAGTTGGCACTCCCTATGCTGTCTTACTATAGAACATGTAAAGCTCTCTAGGGTCACCAAACTTGCTACATAGGTTCACCTAGGGATCCTTCCCTGCAACTGCAGGTTGTGTACTTTATTGTGTATTCGTGGATGATGGGTTTATCATAATTTGGTTCTGCCACAGTAATTGTATTGAAAAGTTGAAAACTGCTCTCCGTCATGTTGCTGTACAGCTGCTTGGAATCCCTTTCAATTGAACATTCATGTTGTGAGAAAGTGTGAGCTGAAGCAGTCATGCGGTGTAGTGGTTAAGGGGATTGCTTGGTATGCTAAAGAGCCAGGTTCGAACCTTCCCAGGGAACTCTTATTCTTCTGAACAACACTTAAAGTGCAACATGCCTCTCCTGTGCATTTTAAACCTTAATATGTAGCACAACTTGGGTTTTAAATGCTGTTGCTAAACAGTACAAGACCTTGAAGTCTACAGCGGCTTGGAACCCGATGATTGCCACTTGCAGCAAAAATAAAAGCAACTGCTGAGGGTTTGACCCATTCCAATTTCAAATCAGGTTGGTTTTTTTTTTGTTTTTTTTTCCGGTTCTGCCGGACCAGCGGCGCCACACGAGTCGGCTGCCTGTTGCAACAGCCTTTTTTTTATCTTCCTTCTTCTTTCTACACCTTTCACTCTGTATATATATCACGGACGCACTGATCGCCCCGGGGGTCTCCCGGGTCGGCGGACGGAGCCACGGTTTGCAGTGGGAGACGTTACAGCGGGGAGGAGCTAGTGCTAGCTAGCACTTGGCCGCCGCCCGGTGCTAATGGGAAACTCGACATACCGGGAGCTGTAGCGAAAACGAAGCGGGTGCCGGGCTGGAGTTTAGGCGGCGTGAAAGAAATACAAGACAGAATAATAAAGAGCGATGGCAAGAACCAAGCAGACCGCCCGTAAAATCTACTGGAGGAAGAAGCCCCCCAGGAGACAGCTAGCCACCAGGGCTGCTCGGAGAGGCGCTCTGGCCACCGGCAGAGTGAAGAGGCCTCGCCGTCACAGGCCCGTGCTCTGAGAGAGATCCGTCGCTACCAGAAATCCACGGAGCTGCTCATCCGTAAGCTGCCCGTCCAGCGCCTGGTGAGGGAGATCGCTCAGGACTTCAAGACCGTCCTGCGTTTCCTGAGTTTCGCCGTCATGGCTCTGCAGGAGACCAGCGAGACCCACCTGGTGGTCTCTTCTTCGCTAAGGGGGTCACCATCATGCCCAAAGACTTCCAGCTGGCCCGCTGCATCCGCGGAGAGAGAGCTTAGACTTTCTGCTGCACATCCACCAGCCATAATGCTCTGCACTGTGTGTCTATATATATACATTTATAGTAATATGGACATATGTTTACTAGATGTTGTTTTTTCTTGCCTTCTGATTGTTGCTCTGAGTGTTGCTATCCCTATGCTGTTGCAATCCTGGAATTTCCCCATTGTGGGACTAATAAAGGCTTATCTTATCTTATCTTATCTTATGAAATTTGTTTTATTGAATGGGGAAATAGCTGGATCAAGTAATATCAATACTAACCCCTGTCAATAGTGCAAAGGCTAATTTGAGATCATTCATTTACTCATTCATCTTCTACCACTTAATCCTTTTTGGGTTGTGGGGGCACTGGAGCCTATCCCAACATCTTTGGGCAAGAAGCAAGGTACACCCTGGACAAATCGCCAGTCCACCGCAGGGCCAACACAGAGACAGCCTTTCACTCTCACATTCATACCTGTTTCCAAGGATCCAAACTTTATTATATATTTTTAAGTGGTCTTAAGCAGTAGTTCTCCAGGCTTTCTGAAGGTCTTTCAAGGTTTTTCTTTGGATACTGGCTCATTTTCAGTCTAGTCCTTGTGCCTGACCATTATGTGGTTAGAACAGCTCTGGAATGTCCTTCACGTAGCCTGGAGAACTATTGCTGAAGACTTCTTAAAGTAATTCCAGGAAAGCTTGACCTAAGAGAGTTCAGGCCGAGCTGAAGACTAGTAAGTTTTTATTTGCAGACTCAAGGTCTATATATATAGTATATACAGTGGGGTAAAAAAGTATTTAGTCAGCCACCAGTTGTGCAAGTTCTCCCACTTAAAAGATGAGAGAGGTCTCCAATTTTCATCATAGGTATATCTCAACTATGAGAGACAAAATGAGAAAAAAAATCCAGAAAATCACATTATCTGATTTTTAAAGAATTTATTTGCAAATTATGGTGGAAAATAAGTGTTTGGTCAATAACAAAAGTTCATCTCAATACTTTGTTATATACCCTTTGTTGGCAATGGGCTGCACGGTGGCGCAGTGGTTTAGCACTGTGGCAGCACAGTTTTACCCTCGGCCGGGGGACCGCGGGGATCATGAGATCGTGGGTTTGATCCCAGCCCCCGACCAACAGTGAGCTGTGTGGAGTTTGCATGTTCTCCCCGTGTTGCGCGGGTTTACTCCGGGATTTCTCCGGTTTCCTCCCGCACACCAAAAACATGTAGGTTTAGGGCGCTCGCGCACGCAGCGACCAGCAGCCGGTGGCTTGTCACCAGACTGCAAACCAAGTCTACCTACGGGTACAAATAAGTAACAAAAAAAAAAAAAAAAAAAAATGACAGAGGTCAGACGTTTTCTGTAAGTCTTCACAAGGTTTTCACACACTGTTGCTGGTATTTTGGCCCATTCCTCCATGCAGATCTCCTCTAGAGCAGTGATGTTTTGGGGCTGTTGCTGGGCAACACGGACTTTCAACTCCCTCCAAAGATTTTCTATGGGGTTGAGATCTGGAGACTGGCTAGGCCACTCCAGGACCTTGAAATGCTTCTTACGAAGCCACCCCTTTGTTGCCCGGGCGGTGTGTTTGGGATCATTGTCATGCTATGCTGAAAGACCCAGCCACGTTTCATCTTCAATGCCCTTGCTGATGGAAGGAGGTTTTCACTCAAAATCTCACGATACATGGCCCCTGTAGAGGAGCTTGAAATAACGAGGCGATGTGATTCATAAACCAAAGTTTATTATCAGCTCCTCTAACAAGTCTCATCTAGGTGCAGCAGCAGAAGAAGTAAGAGAGCAAACACCTTCGGCTCTACGAACTTATACTCGCACATAACAAAAGACATGCATATCAAAAGCTGACATCCCTCACTATCTTAATCCCTTCTTTTGTCTTCGTACTCCTCCACCTGGCCCTGGGGGGTCAGGGCAACCCATCCGGTCTCCACCGCAGTGCCTCGGATGCTCTTTGATCTTCACTGGCGGTTGAGACCCTTTGTCCTGTTCTGAGGTGTGAAGTCGCTTTACATATGTAATCACTAAACACTCTCACATGCTTAAACATATGTAGGTTATGGGATATATGATTAATATAGACCACAGCCCCATTCATTCTTTCCTTTACACGGATCAGTCGTCCTGGTCCCTTTGCAGAAAAACAGCCCCAAAGCATGATGTTTCCACCCCCATGCTTCACAGTAGGTATGGTGTTCTTTGGATGCAACTCAGCATTCTTTCTCCTCCAAACACGACAAGTTGAGTTTTTACCAAAAAGTTCTATTTTGGTTCCATCTGACCATGTGACATTCTCCCAATCCTCTTCTGGATCATCCAAATGCTCTCTAGCAAACTTCAGACGGGCCTGGACATGTACTGGCTTAAGCAGGGGGACACGTCTGGCACTGCAGGATTTGAGTCCCTGGCGGCGTAGTGTGTTACTGATGGTAGCCTTTGTTTTTTTTCCACTGTTTTTTTTCCACTGTTTTTACAAACATGGCACAAACAGTCAGACACTAACACTAAAGTAATTTAAAAATTTAAAAAAAAACCCACTAACAACAACAACAAAAAAAAAAGTACTAAAAACAACAACAACCATTAACAAAAGCAAGTCAACAACAATGCTCCTCTGTTTAGTCTAGGTAATCTATTACATAAGAATACATAATATACATTCACCAGTTTGGAATTTGCAAGGTCCACACATATCATTCACCTTCTTTTTCAGAAATGGTAGCCTTTGTTACTTTGGTCCCAGCTCTCTGCAGGTCATTCACTAGGTCCCCCTGTGTGGCTCTGGGATTTTTGCACACCGTTCTCATGATCATTTTGACCCCACGGGGTGAGATCTTCAGGGATGAGAATGGGGTTTTGGAAAAAAAGAGGAAACTAAGCCGGGGGTCTTAGTTAGGCCTGCGTCCCCCAAGCCGGATCCAAGGCGTTGCCCCCCCAGAAGCTAACGAAATCTGGTGTTTTAGAATGCTCAAATGTGGTCTTATATTTAAAGTTAGAAGTAAGTACAAATGCATTTATAGTTTACCTTTTTAATCTGCTGCTGCATCACATGTGTAAATTTATGATATCTGAATTTTTTTTTTTTTGTTACTTATTTGTACCCGTAGGTAGATGGTATGTTGATTAATAATACTAAATTATATTTTACTACTATTTAATATGTTTAGAATGGTAAATGGCATTCACTTATATAGCGCTTTTTCCTCATCTCTGGATGACCAAAGCGCTTTACAGATCCTGCTATCCACCCATTCACGCACACATTCACACACTGATGGCGGCAGAGCTGCCATACACACACAGGCGCTAGCCTGGCCACCAGGAGCAACTGAGGGTTCAGTGTCTTGCTCAAGGACACTTTGACATGCAGACTTCAGCCAGAGTGGGAATCGAACCCATGACCCTCCGATCAGTAGTCGGTCACACTACACCTGCGCCACAGCCGCCTCTAGAACTGACACAGAATTACATTTACATAGTTCTAGAACAGACAAAATAATTTAACCAAGTAAAATAAATTATAAATATTAACAAAATTCCATCACCAAGTCCATCACCCATTTATTAAAATATACTGACATTCTGCAAGCATTTTGATTTATTAATGTGTGCATTTGTTAGTGTTACTAGGAATATAAAAAAGTTGCATATTAGTATATTTTAATATTTGAAAGATAATCTAAGAAAGTAAGTAAAACCTAGAAGATGTTTAGTGTTTCAAATTATCAAGTGTTTCAAAACAGGCATGACGTCACAACTTACACATGCTATTTCATAACAAATTCATTACGCGAAAATTCTCAAGTACATTACTTATAACGAGAAAAAAATCTTACCTCGGAATGTGTCTAACGATCACTAATTGCTGTAATCGGGGCCGATTGTGATGAACTTTGACTGGCATCTGAATTTAACCGTGTCCATCGATCATTTTGAACGCAGCACGAGCGAATAGTTCAATCTCCTTGTAGCCACAATTTTGAGATGTTTGTTTTTTTTCGAGCCATTCCCAACGAAACTTGTTCCTTATCCCTTTGTCTTCTTGCTTTGTTGTCTTTCGTGAGTTTTAGGTTCACCATTTTCACGAAATCGGGAAAACTCGGTTGATTGAATTGTCCGCCATTTGCATTTCACTCCGCGTGTGGGATATGACAAAGGAATAACAAAATCGTCGATTGGTTGCTTCAAAAAGTATCAGCCAATCAGTGGCCTTGTTACATTACATTACTGATCTCGCTGGGTAGCGCGTTCTGTGCAGTGGATTTGAGCAGCCGCTCAAATCCATCTGTTATGAGCGACTCGCCGCTCATAACAGACCCCCCCCACCCCACCCCAAAATTTTCTCCTCGAATTTAGACGATTCACGAGAATGACCCTAGACATGATCAAATCCGAGGAATTCCTTGGATCCGCGGAGGATTCTCATCCCTGGATCTTGCGTGGAGCCCCAGATCGAGGGAGATTATCAGTGGTCTTGTATGCCTTCCATTTTCTAATAATTGCTCCCACAGTTGATTTCTTCACACCAAGCTGCTTACCTATTGCAGATTCAGTCTTCCCAGCCTGGTGCAGGTGTACAATTTTGTTTCTGGTGTCCTTTGACAGCTCTTTGGTCTTGGCCATAGTGGAGTTTGGAGTCTGACTGAGGTTGTGGACAGGTGTCTTTTATACTGATAACGAGTTCAAACAGGTGCCATTAATACAGGTAACGAGTGGCGGACAGAGGAGCCTCTTAAAGAAGAAGTTACAGGTCTGTGAGAGCCAGAAATCTTGCTTGTTTGTAGGTGACCAAATACTTATTTTCCACCATAATTAGCAAATAAATTCTTTAAAAATCAGACAATGTGATTTTCTGGATTTTTTTCCCCCTCATTTTGTCTCTCATAGTTGAGGTATACCTATGATGAAAATTGGAGACCTCATCTTTTAAGTGGGAGAACTTGCACAATTGGTGGCTGACTAAATACTGTATATAATATACATTTTCTACCACTTCCGGAGGTCTGGGTTGCAGAGGCAGCCGTTCCAGCAGAGAAGCCCAGACTTCCCTCTCCCCAGCCACCTGCCCCAGCCAAGATGTTCCCAGGCCAGCTGGGTGATGTAGTCTCTCCAGTGTGTCCTGGGTCTGCCCCGGTGTCTCCTCCCAGTGGGACGTACCCGAAACACCTCAAGTGGGAGGCATCCAAGAGGCATCCTGATCAGATGCCCAAATCACCTCAGCTGGCTCCTTTCGATGTGGAGGAGTAGTGGTTCTACTCTGAGCCTCTCCTGGATGACTGAGCTCCTCACCCTATCTCTAAGGGTGAGTCCAGCAATCCTACGAAGAAAGCTCATTTCAGCCGCTTGTATCTGCGATCTCATTCTTTCGGTCATTACCCAAAGCTCATGACCATAGGTGACGGTAGAAACGTAGATTGACTGGTAAATTGACAGCTTTGCTTTAGAGCTCATCTCCCTCTTCATCACAACAGACTGTATATAGTTAGGGAGTTAGCGATATTTGGCTTTCGGGTGAAATTTCAGGATGCACCTAAAATGCACTACAACCTTTACAGGTGAACTTAATTTGACCTTCTCTAACCTTTTGAATGCACATGTCCAACTGTTCAATATTTCAGTACTTGTTGCATAAGTTGCTGTTCTCTAACAAGGTGCTTAACGGCAAAATTCACAACAGGTGTTTGATCCATGAATTGACCAATAAATTTTCTGGTTCAATCAGAATTGGTATTTAAACAGTCCTCTTCATCATGCTGTTCACATTTTGACATCATGAGACCAAGACGATGCCTAACAATCGATCAACAGTACCTCGCCATTGTGAGGCTTCAAACTAGTGGGGCAGATTAGTGAAAGAATATTTCACTTGGTGATACAAGCACCAAAATTGGCACAAATGAAGTTCAGGACCTACTTTTTAAGAAAAGTACGCTCTCCAGCTTAAAATCCAAGATGGCCGCCATTTTTTTCAAGATGGCCGCCTCTGATATGGGTTTACAGCAGTATTTGGCTTAAATTCTGACGATATCATGCTACTTTTATGATCTATATATCAAAATATATGTTTTTGGAGACAAGAAATCCAATTTTGCCTTCCAAATATCATAATTATCAACTACTATGATGATATATTGAAAATATAATGAAGAAACACTACCTGAGTGAAGATACTGATATGATGTGATGTATGTTTCCTACCACTCAATACAGAGATGTAGTATAGACTGAACTGACTAGCTTGAATTGACTCTTGGTCACCTGTTTTACTTCTTGCATTTGCAGGAACACAGTTGTGTACATTTCAGGGTGCGGCGGTAGCATTTACATGGTCCATGACATTCACCCGTGCAGCGACAGTTTGTCAGCTGCTAGCAAGACTGAGCAATGGGTGGCAGGGTTGACCAGACAACTGCCCAGACTTCACCATTCTTCTGCCAGCCCCAGTTGGCAGGGCTTTCAGGTTGCATTTTGCACGATGTTGCCTGGCCCCATCTACAGGCTGCCTTGAAGACAGAACGTCTAACATGCTGAGTGAGAGATGCACTGGTTGGTGGAATAGAATCGTAAGATCTCTGCTTCCGAGCAAACAAGTGCAGTCTTTCCTCATCGACCTTGGTGGTGTTGCTGTGCTTGTCGTACATGGTGACAACAAATTTCTCAAGGATGTTGAGGTCAGCATCTTCTATGATAGGTGGGTATTGACTGAGCTTCTTGAAGACTGGGCTCACTTCAGGACAAAACCCCCATGTTTGCCATGCAGTTGTCTTGCCTCTACCTCGAAAGGCTGACACCACGTCGCAACCAGTGAAAGCATGAAAGAAGCACATACCACTAGCTTTCTCTGGACCAAGCTTATCTACCAGATCGTGAATAGGAAACCATCTTATGGACTAACCCTGACCAAATTCTACCCACACCATTTCCAAGTCTCTCCTTGTAAAGACTTACTAGCTCAGCCAGTCGGAACACGGCAGGTTCATCAGTGCTGTGTCTTTTCTCAATGACATAGGTCATAAGTTCAGAGAACATTAAGGGAAAGACATCCTTTTCTTGCGATGTCTGGAGTGTTTCTTTGTTCTTTTGAGCAATGTGTGCCCTCTCTCTGTTATACAGAGCAGCTAAGCAAGAGCAATGGTATTTAAGTTCCAGGGCCACAACATCTCTTCCACTCAATAGAGCAAGAAGTTTACCATCATTAAGGTTTCGAGCACACTCGTTGAGCCTCTCATTGAGCTGCATGGTCATGGCTTGTCGCAGCTCTGATACTGGTTCCTTCTTTTCACACAGGAAACACTGCTCCATTTCCATGCTAGTTCTTCACATTTTTGATTGTGATTGGTCAGGGTTGTTCTCAAGTTCAGCAGCTCTTTTAGTCGCACGATTAAGCTTGGTGTTGTTGAGCATCTGGCGGCACCTTTGGTGATACTTTGCATTGTTTCGCCTCAGTGTATCCTCAATGCCACCCCCATCATCCAGACGAGATGGGTCTAACTTGATTGGCAAGAGGTTGATTGCCTGAAATTGAGGTATGTTTGTGGCTATCATGGAATAGCCATCAGAACTACAGTCATACCGTGTTGGAGGAGACTTCAACTCCTCTTTGGTATCTGTCTGACAGAGGCAACACTTCCCCCAGTCAGTTTTGGCTCCACTACTCAATGGGTTGTTGACTGACATCTTGTCATATACAGTTGAAGGCCGAGGGGCTATCCTTTTACCACCTAACTGTACAAAATATCAAAGCACATTGAAGTATGGGATTCAACTAGGTTCAGACATCTGTTTGCCCTACACCTAGCCCGATCGTTCATCCAATGCCGTTTAACTCCCGTGCGATCTGTACACCTTCCGGGTAACTAAAGCCCCGTTACCCTTGGCTCGGCTCTCCCGCGCTGGCACACCCTGTCAATTCAGGCGCGGCTATCTAACTACAACACTACAACTAATTGCATTCCTAGTTGAGATGCATGAGGGGCTAATTAGATAGCATTTGGGAAACTAAAGTATACTACTGTCTAGAGTGAGTTTACAACAATTAGTAACTACATTACTACAACTACAAGTACAGCTAGTACACTACAGGCCGACGCTGGACCCCATGCTGGGTTTCACAGCAGCGATGTCACCAGTGTGCCCTGGTTGTGCTTTGACATTACTCTCATAAAAGCAATAAACTAAATTGAATAACATTTTATCACATCAATGAAATAAGTAACCATGGACTTTTAGGTTTGGGCCGCATAGCTTACAGAGACAGATTTTCAGCTAGAAAACTGCAATTTACAGCCATTTAGCAGCCGCCATTTTGAAATATGTTGGTCATATTTAAATTCAGAACATAGAAATGAGATAAATGTATTAAAATACATGCAGTTTAATGTTCATATCATTCAGAAACAATGCATATTGGATTTCCACTTCGCAAATAGAAAATATCGGAGATTGACACGGTCGCCATCTTGAAAAATGGTGGCCATCTTGGATTTTCAGCTGGAGAGCGTACTTTTCTTAAAAAGTAGGTCCTGAACTTCATTTGTGCCAATTTTGGTGCTTGTATCATCAAGTGAAAGATTCTTATGAAAAATTGGCTTAATCTGCCCCACTAAATGCTCCAGCTCATCGACGTCGCATCATTAGGGAATGGCTGCTGGAGGCTGAGGTACCTCAAATGGAATGGCCTGCACTTTCTCCAGACCTGAAACCAAAAGAAAACCTATGGGATCAGCTGAGTTGCCATGTAGAGGCTTGTAGTCCTGCACCCCCAATCTCAGTGATCTGAGGGCCACCCTTCAAGAAGAGTGGAATGCCATGCCTCAGCAGACAAGAAGTCGACTTGTGAACAGCATGGGACATCGTTGCCAAACTGTAATTGATGCTCAAGGGCACATGACAAGTTATTGAGACATTGACATTTTTTGTTGTGGTGTACCCACCACTGTTGTTGGCTTTTGTTTCAATAAATTGCTTGAGATGAGGAAATCACCATTGCGTGCTTTTACTTAAATGCCCTACTTTCATGATATAATATCACTGTAGTGTGAACGTTTTACATTTTCCATAAATTTCACCCAAAAGCCAAATATCCCTAACTTTTTGTGAGTAGTGTATATAAACTGAATACAAAACAGAGTATTAAACAGAATATAAAAATTCTAAAAAATTTCCTCAGAATAGATAAATACATCGGAGCCAGTGTAATCTCATAATCATCTCCTAATCTAAAGTTGTAGTGGGAAGAGCTGTCAGTGGGATTTGAGAGTGCCACAATAATTATGTTGTCAGATTGATCCATCTGTAATTTCCCAGCTTGGGATCAATATCCAAACGTTGCATAAATAAAGGTGTTCATACCAATATTGACTTTCAAATTTGTTGGAATTATACAAACTCTGTTTTTGCCTTATATATTGTATTTCCATTTATGTTTGCACATATCCATAAATTGCTGCACCCATTTCCCATTTTCCCTATAAAATTTTTCAAGAAATAATGGATAGCTCAAGACTTTTGCAGTGTTGTGTATTTACACTTTGTAAAACTGTTAGTCCTTGTCCTTTTGACAACTTTCTTTATTTCTTAGGTATGTTTGCTCCAACTCAGAGGACAGAGGGCATCTCCACCTCTGACATCATCACTCGCATAGTGCGTGACTACGATGTGTATGTCAGACGCAACCTTCAGAGAGGATACACAGCCAAGGAACTCAATGTCAGCTTTATCAATGTAGGAAACGTAGCTTTTCAGACCCGGCGTTAGAAATTGAGCTGATGTTTTCTTACAGTATGGTGCAGAGACTGACCTTAATTCACTGTCCTCACCCTTATAGGAGAAGAAATACCACTTACAGGAGCGTGTGGACAAAGTGAAGAGGAAGGTGCGTGATGTGGAGGAGAAGAGCAAAGAGTTTGTTCAGAAGGTGGAGGAGAAGAGCATCGACCTCATTCAGAAGTGGGAGGAGAAATCCAGGGAGTTCATTGGCAACTTTCTGCAGATGTTTGGACCGGAGGGAGCACTGGTGAGGATGCCTTTTTTAAAAATTTAAACTTGTGCTTTAAAGTAGGGATGGGTTCAAAAGATCAGTTCTCCAATTCGAATAGATTCACATTTGACTAAACCGATATAGAGCCACAAAATCCGTGGATCGATCTTGTAATATAATGCTTTTATGTCTGTGAAACACAAAAGGCCAGCAGCCCTTGGGCCAACGGAACTCTCGTGCGATTGATCCCTACGCCATATGCTCACATCTTTACATGCTGATATGTGTAATAGTGTGTCTTAATTTATCAGCTAAAATCACCGCTAAAGACTGTGCTCAATAGTTTCTGAATATTTTTCATAAAGCGGGGATAAACTCTTCTGTACTATGTTAGGGATGTGATTTTTCCGCTAATTCGCGGAATTCCGCCTTTTTTTTTTTTTAAATCTTCCAGGAAGATAAAGTACGTTAAGTACGTTAGCGGCTTGTGGTCCATGAACGCAGTGAAGGTGCGCCCTTTCAGCCAGAACTGGAAGTGGCGTATGGCTAGGTGAAGAGCCATTAACGCTCTGTCGAACACGCTGTATTTACGCTCACTGTTGTGCAAAGACCTGCTAAAAGGTGAGCGGCTGCCAAGAACCGGCAACGCATTGCTCCACGACGGCCGTTATGCCCATGTCCGAGGCGTCAGTAGTGAGCGCTATCCGAGCCGCCGGGTCTGGGTGCGCCAGTAGTGCAGCGTTTGCCAGAGCTGTTTTAACCTCAGAACGCCTGCTGCCGCTCAGGAGTCCAGTCGACTCTGTCCGCCGGTTTCCGTTTCTAGAGTGCGGCGTACAACGGCTGTATGAGCTGGGCTGCGCGGGGGAGGAAACGGTTATAAAAGTTAACCATCCCCCAAAACTCCTGCAGCGCCTTGACATTGATGTTGAGGAGAAAAAAAATAGCAAAACAATTTAGTTAATTACTTTTATGATTCCAAACAGTTTGAAATTGACAGTGCACAGTGGACATTGACTCATAACTTTTGAATATTTCTAAGACTTGGCTACATCAGTGATTGCGCAAAATGAACTGCTCAAGACTCGGTGGAGATTGAAACTGGTGATCTGAAATGAATGCTGAAATTATAAAAAGTAATGGTATGTTGGAATTTTATTTCTATTATGGAATAGATAAAATTAACTGATTTTGATCTGATCAAGTGTTAAAGCATGTGATGGATAATGCTTGTTGGAATATTTTAGGAATGCTATCTTCTTGGAACATAAGTCAATATTATACAGTAATAAGTGGCATTCAGCTGTTTGTTTTATGTCATTTAAGCACAGTTCTGGTACTTAAAAATCATAAAAACCCAGGAGCTTCAGGGGGCTTCGCCCCCCTTGCCCCCCCACTGGGGGACTGTGTCCCCCAGACCCCCTGCTGAATTTTCAGATAACTTCCCCAACCCCAAATCACATCCCTACTATGTGCAGTGTTGTGTTGGAATGTAAACAAAAGTCGACGATTGATAGACACTGCAAACAGAAACTGCATGGAGACTGGCTGAAACTCATGAACAGACCAGAGAGAGAGCTGAGAGAGTAAGTAAAATATCTTTTTGTTTAACATTTGTGTTTAAAATGAATAACTCAACCAGCATGATGGTGTTTTCTTTTATAAACTATGGATACAGCAGTTAACTGTTAGTTAAGCACTGTAAATAAATGCAGAATAAAGGTATATTTTATGAAATTAGAATATAATGAAAATGTTGGATGTGTTCTTAGTCAGGACTTCAGGACTTCATGTAACGTTTCTGTTGAATGACATTTAATTTTGGACTTCTAGCACTTAAGTGAGAGATTTGAACATCATAATAATCACAATAAAATGAAAATGGAAGAATTAATGAAGGCTGCAGTACGGGCTATTTTTACTCAATAGAACTAAACTGAAATGAACAAATATTCCCAGGAAATGAACTGAAACCCTTTTCAGAAATTGAATGTTAATTTATAAACAACAAAAAGTAAAAGAAACTAAATTATTAAACCCTACTGTGGTGTGGGGATTTAAAAAGGACTAATTTTACTTTGAAATAAATTCTTTTCATCTCCCCTTCAGATGTGTGAAGACTGGCTTTCCACTCCAAGATCCATCCTGCACTGAGACGTTCTGAAGGGAACGGTTGTCAGTGGAGGAGCCATCCCTGCTTCATTGTGGATTTCAGCACAGAAAAAGACCTCACATTTTCAGGGGTCTTAATTTTCAAATTCAAGGTTCAAGAAGGTGCTGCCATAATTGTCTCCATACTCTAACATGCATTCAATGCAGTTTAGTTGTTGTAATGGCTAATTCTTTTATTTATCTTGTTTAAGTTCTCAGCAAGAATACAATGTTGGTCATTTTTTTTTTACAACTTTACCGAGCATTTAATTCTAAATAAATCACTGTTGAACAGGAAATTTTTGCCAATCCTGTGCTTTTGTTGTGGTGTTACATAGAATAGCATCACTGTAAACTATGGAAAAAGCAGCTACTTTAAAATCTGTACTTCCTCACACAACTTACAGTGCAAAAAAAAAACCACTAAAAAAATGTCACAGCTTTGTGAAAAGCTACCACAAATTCAGGCTTTTTGGGCCACAACAATCACAAAAACAGCAGACGAAATCCTGGAGGGACTGAAATATAGTGAGATTATGTCTACATGCTTCATGCATGGATTTGTTTACTTACTCTGGGTTGTTAACTTGACACTACACACCCTTTGCACTAAAGAAAGCACTGGTTAGCACTTTGTGAAATCATAAGTTTGTGGTGAACACTAGACACAGCATGTGGGCATTCTCTCACACCCAGAAACAGGAAGAGGGGCAGAATAATGGACTGAAGGGGGAAGTTCCCCCTGGGGGGTAACTAGACCAGATAATAATAATAATGCATCAGATTTATATAGCGCTTTATCATAGACACTCAAAGACGCTTTACAAGTAGATACATTATTCATTCACTCCAGACAGACAATGGTAGTGGCAAGCTACTACTGTAGCCACAGCTGCCCTGGGGCAGGCTGACGGAAACGTGGCTGGCAATCTGCGCCAACGGCCTCTCCGGCCAGGAGAGGCCTGTGTTATGGGCACTGGAGGCAATGCGGGTGAAGTGTCTTGGCCAGGGACACAACGGCAGGATATCTGTGGAGAGCGGGATTCGAACCGCCAACCATCGGGTTATTAGACGACCTGCTCTACCTCCTGAGCCACTGCCGCCCCAGATGACCACGAGGCGCCTTCGCCCCCTGCTGCTCCAAGCTACAGCATGAAGGGCACGGGGGTGAATGTATTGTGATGAATGTAACAAGTGTTATGATAATCGCGCCGCACATTTCCTTTGTTCATACCCAATGCATAATGCGCCAGCCCCAGTTTCTATGCGAGGTTAATAAAGCTATATAAAGAGAACGCAGAGAAACTGGGGAAGCTTCTACAGGGATTGGCCCTAGCGGCCCATGCTGGGGGCCATAGGCTGTACATATATGTTAGAGGGTCAATAAAGATTCTGTGTCGACCTACGCTCGTGCCTCGCCTCCACATCCTGCCCTTTTACCCTCCACATTGGTGACCCGAAGTGAGATGGACCATCTACTCCCTTTCACCACGCTGTGGACTCCGGAGTACCAGGGATTGCCGGCATCCTTTTCATCCACACTGGAGCGCGCACGCGCCTGTTCCTCTCCCCGCATTGGCGACCTCAAGGACTGGAGGGAGCAAGCGGCGCGGAGACGAGACGCACCAGGATCAGCGAGATAAGCACCACACAGAAACAGCCTGAAAGGGGAAGATCGGCGCCATCTACATGTGTGAATCAAGTCCCCTGCCCCTGGCTTCTCCTCCCAACAGTGCGGTTTCGGCACACAGAAGCTCCTTGTGCACGCCGCAGGATTACAAGGACAGCGCAACTGTCGCGCGCGCCACGCACCAGGGACAAATTGGCCCCAAGAACTTATACATTGTCCTCAGCCGCTGCACATTTCCCAGGGAACATGGCCGATTGCCATCCTCGGAGCCTTTAGGCTTTGTGCATCACACCTAAAGCAGACGGGCAGCCTCGCCCACAGGACTTGTATTTGTTTCTCAGCCGCTGCGCATCCACGGGGAATTAAGCCTATTACTTTCCCCGGAGCCTTTAGGACTGCCCCTGCACCTTAAGCAGAATTGCCAGTTTCCCTGACACAGCTTGAGTTTTTTTCACTGTCGTGACGCACCCTCGGGGAATTGGGCCGTTCACCTTCCCCAGATCCTTGCAGGACCGGGCCCGCACGAGGAGTCGTCAGAGACTTATTTTTTTCACAGCTGCTGTGGATCACCGGAGGGTTTACCGGAAAAGTTCCTCACCCGAGGGTGATCTGCATACAATTTTTGCGTGGCCCAGAGGCTTTTAACGTCCCAGGCCGGCACTCCATTTTTCCCCCCACCTCCCCATCGTCTTCCACATCGTTCTTCCCACACTTCTGTCCCAAAAGCCTGCCTATTTCCCGTTTGGTTCTGTCAGCACGATGTGCACCAGACCCCGGGCGCCCACGAACCACAGCCATTCAATGTGTTGGAACTTGGAGCGGAGCAGTATGTGCTTTTCACCCCTCCCCCTTTCCCCCCACGGACTGACATGCTCTGGGCGCCGACTTGAGCTCAAAGGACCGGGGGGGGGGGGGGGGGTTACAGCCCCTTCTGGGTGTTCGGCGGGGGGGGGGGGAGCTGTGTGGTGAACACTAGACACAGCATGTGGACATTCTTTCACACCCAGAAGCAGAAAGAGGGGCAGAATAATGGACTGAAGGGGGAAGCTCCCCCAGGGGGTAACTAGACCAGATGTAGCGATATGTGATTTATAATTATGATCAGGTATAAAGATTATTTAATTTGTATTAATGTATCGGGACCCCTGAGATTTACTCCGGGTTCACACGCAGAAAAAGTTTATAGTAAACAGTCGTTGGGGCACCAGCTCACCTCTTTAGTGAGCACATAGTCACTGATTTGACTTTATACCTGTTTAATCACTCAATGAATTAATTAATAATCAGTCTCAAAATTTTTGTGAATTCGATACTGGGGCTTTGAAACCAGACTCAGAATGAAATAAATTCCCAACAACTTCTCAATTTCACGTCTTTATTAATAAAGGACATTGAAATGGTTTGCATTAACCATTAAATTAAATTTGTAAATGATAGAGTAACAATGTGAACATTTGCAGAACCAGGGTGAAAATGTAAGCTGAATTTAGATCAGTTTGAAATTAACAGATTATGGAAAACTGTACACAAATTTATGGGGAAAATTAAACTAATTATATGGAAAATTCTGGATTACTCTTAAGAAAATGAAAACGGAATTTAATGAAAAGAAGAGTTATGTCAATTGCTCTTTAATTTTGTATCTGATCAGATGCAGAATTATTCTCAAATCTCAGACTTTTTATTCAGCAGATGAAAAAAGAATGCAGCTCACGTGACCCATGGCTTGGTGGAGATAATTCGGCATCGTAGTCTCCTCGAAGTTTTAATTGTAGATGGCACCCAAAACCAGAATATCTTGCCAGCAGATATTCGGGCAAGGTACGGCACTTTTCAAAGTTTATTGTCACAAGACGACATTTTGGATGTGTTGATCACAGTTGGGCTGAGGTACAGCCAAGATGGTGACTGTATCCTCTTCTCTGTGGCGACATTGAAGCCTTCATGGATCAGCTCTTCCCAAGGGAATTTGAGAATAATTACAAAATCTGATCCAATAGCAAAATTAAAAGATTTTTCTGACTTTGTGGAGTTGAAATTAGCTTCTAGTATGGAGATGGTCAGTCCTTGAAAAACACATGGTGGATTTAAAGAAAGTTTAACAATATAAAAAGTTAGAAAAACAGAAACGTCTGTGAAGCGTGGAGTTTCACTCCATATCAAGATTTGAGCTCAGGAAAGAAAGGATTAATTCCCAGACATTTAAAGAAAAACATTAAAATACACAGAAGTTTACACAAACACAATATTCCATGTTCTCTAATCTACAGCCTGTAGTGTTTGTAGAAAAAGCATGTGCGAGAAGTCTCCTTTGTTCTGTGGCAGTGAAGAGATCTCTTTGTTCTCCTGTGGTGCTCTGCTGAAACTTTCAGTGAGAGTGGTCGTAGAAGGAGAGGAAGAAGAAAAAGAAGGCTGAAAAAAGGGTGTCTCTCTTCTTTATCTGCGGACAACTTTCGCGGGCTTCCAGGGATTGGCAGGAGCCCCAGCCAATAGTCTTCCTTCGTGGGTGGGTTTTATGAACTTTAGTCCAGTGAACAGGCTTTTGTCTGTAAGGAACCAATGGAATGAAAGAGCTGGAGCCTATGCTAAGCTGGAGCCACCCAGCCTATGCTGGAGCCCAGCATAGGCTGGGTTGTGATTGGCTGATACCGGTCCTCACAGGATGACACACAATTTTAATACACTGGGGATTCCTTAACCTACTTATGTATAAAGTCTAAGCTAGCTTTAGTGATTCATGCAACTTTATAACTAGTGCTTTTAAATTAACATGCAAGAATAAACATTCAATGAAACATTTTTACATGCACATATTTAAAATCAAGGATTAATATATATTTCAAACCCATTGATTGTCCACAGAATATCAAAGTCCCACCGAGGCAGTGATCTTCAACAAATGGTGTCCTTAGAATTGTCCTGAGAAATGAAACTTGAAGAGTTAATTTCAGTTCAAAACTTGTACAGTCAAAGTGAGCGTCTACTCCATAGACATCCACCAGGGGTAGTGTCGAGCTGTGGCCAATCCAAGGCCTTAGTGAATGCCTTTAAGGTTTTATGGTATGCCTGTTGAATATAAACCTGTCTTAGTTGAGGAAGTCCCCAAGTTATTGATGATGTGAGTTAATAGATTGAGAGCATTCCTTAGCTTTGCTCAACAAAGGAATGTTGGTTCAGCTGTGGTCCTGAGTTGAAAAAGCAGTTCTTGACTGGCCTTTTCCTGGGTAAAACAATGTCTTTAAGATGAAGAATAATTTTATTGATGAGCCAAAGCAAGATGATGCTACAGCTTCCCCCCTTTGGTATCGATGGTGAGTTTTGGTCAGCGTTGATAGCAATCCTTGGCATCAGATTCCAATTTGGCGACTCTTGATCCAACTGCTGAACTAATGGTTCTGATATCCATAAATCTTAACCTTGTAAACAGTATCTATTCCTAAGTGTAGATCCTTAAATTTGGTTTTCTGAAAAACTTCTTGAAATTTTCAAAAATAATTTGGGTATGACCAAATATAAACATGGTAGAATTGTCTAAAATATACTAAAATCCTGTATATGCCTGTAAAGACTTAAAAGTTCTGGGTACAAAAGTATAAACTAGAAGTATGTGGGTTTTGACATACAGTGGGGAAAAAAGTATTTAGTCAGCCACCAATTGTGCAAGTTCTCCCACTTAAAAGATGAGAGAGGTCTCCAATTTTCATCATAGGTATACCTCAACTATGAGAGACAAAATGAGGAAAAAAAAAATCCAGAAAATCACATTGTCTGATTTTTAAAGAATTTATTTGCAAATTATGGTGGAAAATAAGTATTTGGTCACCTACGAACAAGCAAGATTTCTGGCTCTCACAGACCTGTAACTTCTTCTTTAAGAGGCTCCTCTGTCCTCCACTCGTTACCTGTATTAATGGCACCTGTTTGAACTCGTTATCAGTATAAAAGACACCTGTCCACAACCTCAAACAGTCAGACTCCAAACTCCACTATGGCCAAGACCAAAGAGCTGTCAAAGGACACCAGAAACAAAATTGTAGACCTGCACCAGGCTGGGAAGACTGAATCTGCAATAGGTAAGCAGCTTGGTGTGAAGAAATCAACTGTGGGAGCAATTATTAGAAAATGGAAGACATACAGTAGGGTAAAAAAGTATTTAGTCAGCCACCAATTGTGCAAGTTCTCCCACTTAAAAGATAAGAGAGGTCTCCAATTTTCATCATAGGTATACTTGAACTATGAGACACAAAATGAGGGGAAAAAAATTCCAGAAAATCACATTGTCTGATTTTTAAAGAATTTATTTGCAAATTATGGTGGAAAATAAGTATTTGGTCAATAAAAAAAGTTCATCTCAGTACTTTGTTATATACCCTTTGTTGGCAATGACAGAGGTCAAACGTTTTCTGTAAGTCTTCACAAAATTTTCACACACTGTTGCTGGTATTTTGGCCCATTCCTCCATGCAGATCTCCTCTAGAGCAGTGATGTTTTGGGGCTGTCGCTGGGCAACACGGACTTTCAACTCCCTCCAAAGATTTTCTATGGGGTTGAGATCTGGAGACTGGCTAGGCCACTCCAGGACCTTGAAATGCTTCTTACGAAGCCACTCCTTCGTTGCCCGGGTGGTGTGTTTGTGATCATTGTCATGCTAAAGACCCAGCCACATTTCATCTTCAATGCCCTTGCTGATGGAAGGAGGTTTTCACTCAAAATCTCACGATACATGGCCCCATTCATTCTTTCCTTTACATGGATCAGTCGTCCTGGTCCCTTTGCAGAAAAATAGCCCCAAAGCATGATGTTTCCACCCCCATGCTTCACAGTAGGTATGGTGTTCTTTGGATGCAACTTAGCATTCTTTCTCCTTCAAACACGACAAGTTGAGTTTTTACCAAAAAGTTCTATTTTGGTTTCATCTGACCACATGACATTCTCCCAATCCTCTTCTGGATCATCCAAATGCTCTCTAGCAAACTTCAGACGGGCCTGGACATGTACTGGCTTAAGCAGGGGGACACATCTGGCACTGCAGGATTTGAGTCCCTGGTGGCGTAGTGTGTTACTGATGGTAGCCTTTGTTACTTTGGTCCCAGCTCTCTGCAGGTCATTCACTAGGTCCCCCCGTGTGGTTCTGGGATTTTTGCTCACCGTTCTCGTGATCATTTTGACCCCACGGGGTGAGATCTTGCGTGGAGCCCCAGATTGAGGGAGATTATCAGTAGTCTTGTATGTCTTCCATTTTCTAATAATTGCTCCCACAGTTGATTTCTTTACACCAAGCTGCTTACCTTTTGCAGATTCAGTCTTCCCAGCCTGGTGCAGGTCTACAGTTTTGTTTCTGGTGTCCTTTGACAGCTCTTTGGTCTTGGCCATAGTGGAGTTTGGAGTCTGACTGTTTGAGGTTGTGGACAGTACGAGTTCAAACAGGTGCCATTAATACAGGTAATGAGTGGAGGACAGAGGAGCCTCTTAAAGAAGAAGTTACAGGTCTGTGAGAGCCAGAAATCTTGCTTGTTTGTAGGTGACAAAATACTTATTTTCCACCATAATTAGCAAACAAATTATTTAAAAATCCTTCAATGTGATTTTTTGGATTTTTTTTTTCTCATTTTGTCTCTCATAGTTGAGGTATACCTATGATGAAAATTGGAGACCTCTCTCATCTTTTAAGTGGGAGAACTTGCACAATTGGTGGCTGACTAAATACTTTTTTGCCCCACTGTACAAGACCACTGATAATCTCCCTCGATCTGGGGCTCCACGCAAGATCTCACCCCGTGGGGTCAAAATGATCACGAGAACGGTGAGCAAAAATCCCAAAACCACACGGGGGGACCTAGTGAATGACCTGCAGAGAGCTGGGACCAAAGTAACAAAGGCTACCATCAGTAACACACTACGCCGCCAGGGACTCAAATCCTGCAGTGCCAGACGTGTCCCCCTGCTTAAGCCAGTACATGTCCAGGCCCGTCTGAAGTTTGCTAGAGAGCATTTGGATGATCCAGAAGAGGAATGGGAGAATGTCATATGGTCAGATGAAACCAAAATAGAACTTTTCTACATTGATACAGTAATTAATTCAAAAGGAGCTCCGACCAAGTACTGAGTGTGAACATGGACATACTTTTCAGTCGGTCCACATTTGTATTAAAAAACTATTTTTTAAAATTAATTTTATGTAATATTCTAATTTTTGAGAAACTGAATTTGGGGTTTTCATGGGCTGTAAGCCATAATCATCCAAATTAAAATAAACACTTGGAATATATCACTTTTTGTGTACTGACTCTATATAATGTATGGGTTTCACTTTCTGAAATAAGTGACAAAAAATATTTAACTTTTTCATGATATTCTAATTTTTTGAGATGTACCTGTATTTTTATATGGTCTCTGGTATGATCCGGCCAGGGCTTGAACCCATGACCTCCCAGCTGTGGGGTGGATGCTCTACCACTAGGCCACAAACTAGAAATTGCATTGAAGAAGGTAACAGTGTAAGAAGAACCACTGTCTTTTGCTGGTAAGACCAAGTGCAATGTAACATCATCTCATAAAATACTTCAATTGTTCTGTAACTTTCAAAGCCAGCGTTATCTTCAAATTTAAAAATAGCTATTTTCCAGCCACACAGAAAACGTTTTACAACTGAAAGAAATCCTTCATATGTGATCAAGTCCCGATTTGGCATTACTGTGCCAGGAACTTACAGGACTGTGCAAAAATCTTGAGCCACCCCTCAATTCTTTGTTTGCATCCAAAGAGCCAAAATTTCTTGTAATTAAAAAAAAATAATTAAAAAAAAAATCAGTTAAGTCCATAAAAGAAACTCAAACAAAAACCTGATACAGGACCTAAGAGATGGATCTGACCCTTCAGTTGATTTCATTTACTGTTCATTAAAACGTCATGAGAAATGGTCTCGGTGGAAGGGTGGCAAAAAGCCATTCTTTAGGAAGGCAAAGGTGTGCCAAATTACACAAAAATTGGGCTGAAAATCAGTGGTAACTGGTCTTCAGGAATGATGAATCCACCGGTGAGAGGTGGCATCATGTTGACAGAGAATGGAGTAAAAGGCAGCCAACATCTAAAGAAGAGCTCTGCTGGCGTTTTCTTATGCTTTTTCCCCCCCAGATTTCCTTAGAGCTTGATTTTTACATACTGTTCATCTGCTGTAGATGGAACGTGGCGCTTGCTCTTCCATTCAGCTGGTTTGTTTCACATTTGAATGCATCTTTTCTCTTGATTCCTGCCACAGAAGCACATGCTGAAGGAAGGAAAAGGCCGCATGCTGCAGGCCATCAGCCCCAGGCAGAGCCCCGACAGCAGCCCCACCCGCGAAGAGCGCTCGCCCTCTCCCACCTTCCGTCTTCCCTTCTTCTCCAAGACCTCCCCGCCCCCATCGCCCCCGCACAACAGTGGGGCCCGCGGATGCCTCATCAGCGAGGACGATGACGATGAAGAAGACGAGGATGAGAGCTAGAGCGCATTCTGA
The DNA here is from genome assembly GCA_020510985.1 of Pholidichthys leucotaenia. Lineage (NCBI taxonomy): Eukaryota > Metazoa > Chordata > Actinopteri > Cichliformes > Pholidichthyidae > Pholidichthys > Pholidichthys leucotaenia. The sequence continues at coordinate 291,286,752 of CM035846.1, forward strand.
CCTCTCCAGTCAGTACTACCAGCTGTAACAGAGCTGTTGAGTAGAGTGGCCTTCACCGAGCTCCTGCATCATATTCGGTTGTTCTATGGTTTTACTTTGATGTTTAGCACTTCATTGTCACTGTAACCGTCAGGGTCCCCCACACAGCTCTTGCTTTTTTACTGGTCCTGTTTGTTTGTGTGTATAATTCTCATTTTATTAAGTCTCCACCCGCGTTCTTTTGAAAGTTAGTTCCTTTTGCCACTTTTGATGTTGTTTATTAGTCATTCACTGTCGCCTATGAGTATTTTTAGGACATTACACTCAGCTCACTTTGATCTGTGACGGGATTTGTAGCGTAGTAGGACTGTGTTTTCGTCACAACTTTTTTTTTTGGGGGGGGGGGGCGGTGCTTGCAGGATTTCAGGCACTCAGAACGGCTTCAGAGGCTCTGTTGAATATCTGTGGGATTTTTAGAGCCGGATGGAAAGTCGAACTGTTAAAAATGGCCTGCTGGTGTAGGCGGGCCAGTCTGTGTTCCACTCACACTACCACCTGAAACCACCTTATTTTTTTTTTTAAATAACAAGGAAACTCCAGATCCAGTCAGAGTAGATTTGTTAAAGGTCTTCTGTACAACAGTCTTGTCTGCGCACTTGCCTGTATGTGCACATTTGTGAGAAGAAAGCTCATAAATGTTGGCATGTTTTGAAATGTCGCCTGTCAAAAAATGCCACCTGTCGACAGATTTGGTTTCACTTGTATTTTAATGCATAGAGTAATAAATTTGCTTTTATATTTGTGGACTAGAATGGGCCTTTGGAAGACCGAAGAGCAATAGACCGATTTGAAATGCTGCGGAAAAGCTTAAATACTTATTTTTGTAAACTTTTATTTTGATGTCTTGTGTATAAGCAGAAAAATCAGCATTTTAATTTTATAACACAAATCCGTGAAATACGTGTGATAATAAAACCACTACATGTTCATATCCAAAAACGAGATGATCTAAATTCAACCATTCTTACAGTTGAGTGAGCAGTTTGAGTTATAAGCACAAAATGTTTTGCGTACAAGCAGTACACTTACATGGAAAAAGGTTTTCAAGGCCCTTCCAAAAATCAACAGCAGGACTTCAGATCAAACCCAAGATCAACATTTATGTAGCTACCTCCTCTCTGATTCCATTTCCTGGTGTGAGCACAAAAAGAGGAAGCTTTTCCTTTGAGAACTGAGCCATTGTTCCTTTACTGTTGCACAGATTGTGCACCATCTCTTCAGTCAGCCCACATCAGATGCCACAGGTGATTTGAATTTGTAATGGAACCGTTAAGACTGTGTAGAGATTTATTGTAGGCTGGGGTCATCCCCCAGAAAACCCAACCCTTAAATCAAGTGTTTTTAAGTACAGTCTCTGTTGTTGAGTCGGATCAAAAATAATTGAAAAGAACTTCCCTGCTTATTGAGCATTATTTCTGAAATTTAAAGGTCCCATATTGTGCTTTTTTTTTTTCTTTTTTTTTTTAGGGATTCATTTTAAGTTTGTACATTCTGAAGGTGTTGCAGCTGCTCTCTATTTGGGGTTGCCACAGTGGATCATGGTCCACGTAATTGCCAAATCAATTATGTGGAACCCCCCCCCAAATCACCAACTTTCCCCCCTTCTATTATGCTGAGCACCAAGCTAGAAGGTGGAAAGTGCCATTATTTTTATGGTCTTGGTATGACTTGGCTGGGGTTTGAATCCACACCCTCTCGGCTGTGAGGTGGATGCCCTACCACTAAACCACCACTCCAGTGATGTTGTCAAGGACATGCAGATGCTTTTTTTTTTTTTTTTTTAAACCAAAAAGTTTTCATCCTGTTCATTAATATTAATGAGCCCCTAATCTGATTTTAGTGGGCCAATCATAAGTTGGCAGTCGGGATGGATGCTCTAACTTAAAACTGAAGGTGGTGTGGTGATTAATTTGTAACGAAACCCAAAAGTGTAATCTGCTAATTTCTTCAAGAGCCGAACTAAATAAGGCAGTGTGTATTTCTGTGAAGCAGCCTTTCAATAATACTATTTTGCACAATCTGAGACATTTAAAATGCGGATCAAGTGCAATTTGCAGAGGAACTCCAGCCTCAGTTTTGGTGCTAAGCTACCCTTGTAGAACCCTCACAGAAGATTCAGTTCCTCATCCCCTTGGATCAGTATGACCTCTCTGAAAGAGCTCAATGTGGAAAAAAACTCTAGTTGGAAGCCAATAACGGCCATTACTAAAAGGCAAACAGCTGTAAATGTTAATGAGCATTTTAATCGTGTATTATTTTACTGTTCTGGGTTAATTTGTATTATGTAATGGATGTAGAAGGAGTGAGACAGAAAAAATGTATTAAAACATGTTCGCCAAAGCATTTGTGTCCTGCAGTTTTTACTTTACAGCAAGATGGGGTTTGTTGCCTAACCAAGTTCCATTGTTGTCACAGAAAGCCTATCCTCCTATAGGACAATGAGAAGGAAACTGCTGCAGTAAGATTTAGACAACCAAAAATATCAGTCCAGTGAAAAACACACGTACACACAGTGGGTGGGTTTAGTTACATACTCTGGTTTTATTGAACAGAACGGTCACCGGGGCTACAAACACGGAGAAGCAGACGGTGGCAAAGCAAACAGCAGGGGGAAACCTCACCACACAGCAAACACCAAATATCTGGATCAAAAATGCTGACCGTTTGTGTCTGGGTTGCAAATGGCTTAATGGGATAATAGTCAAACTGCAAAACTATCTGGAATGTTCCCTTATGTTTTGACTATTTCAACTTGACTGCCACAGAAATTAAGAGGGGAAGAAAGGAAACTCCTTGCACTTTGAAATGATCTTTTCTCCTCCCTTTCCCACAGATGACTTTTTAAGCAGATATTCAACGTTCGCATCTGGCTCAGCTGTAAACCAAATTACTTCATTCCAAATGCACAAATCAAATGAGTGTAAATTCATTTTATGTAAGAGACTGTATAAAGGAACTATATCAGAATTCATTTTAAACCACAACTACTACTCAATTTAGCAGGGATGTGAAACTTCTAAAAATAATGGACAGTGAACAGTAAGAGGAAACAACAGAGGAAACCCTTCAACCCTAAAGTCGGCTCCCCCCGGACCCCCCTACATCACTCATCGTCTTGTTCCAGTTGGTTTACGTTTTTATTTCTTACTCATCACAATGAGATATATACGATACAATAGTTCACATTTTGCATATATCTGTGGATTATACCATATTTTCTTAATGTAATTTTTTTTTTTTTTTTTTTTTACCTCCAACACCTAATTGGGGAAAAGGGGTGAGGGTTGGGGGATGGGCGCTGAGGACTGAGGGAAGAAAGGACAAAGTAGGAGGCAAAAGGAGAAACGAAATCCTAACAGGACAGATGGGAGGGGGAAGTGGTCAGTTTGCTGCCTGGTGGGGTACGACTTCAGCAGCGCGTTTCATAGATGCCGGAGCGGCCAATGTACCGCACCCATTTGATGACATCATGGTCACTGTAGTTGAGCTTGGACTCGAACACCTTCAAGTAGCGCACCTTCAGGCCAGACGGAGCGAAAGGAACCTGCAGAGACAGGAGGAGAATGTCGGGACATGTTAAAGCACGCGGGGCGCTGCAGGCTGCTGGCTCCAACAACAGGAATGTGCACGAGGAAATGGTAAGCAGGTTGTGATTTGCATGACTGTCACACTGACTACAGAGAGAAAGAGTGGGATCAAACCCATGACCTTCTTGCTATGCTGCCACAGTGCTAACCCCCAACACTGAGCTGCAATAAATACTGCAAAGAGGAAAATCTTACACTTAATCAAGCACTAAAGCTTGCTAAGACGAGTTATGTGTTCCAAGTTTAACATACATCTAACATTTTGAATATAAAACAAGATGGAGCAACAAAAAAAATGTGTTGCAGTCAGAAATTATTGCAGCATTTACCTGAAAGGCCAAACCTTGGGGTGTACCAGTAAAGGGCAACTTGCAGGTTAAAATTCTTAATGTGGATAAAATTTCTTCAAAGTAATCGTTTAATAAGATGACCCAGGTTTTAAATTGATTTACAGCAGAAATATAGATGAGAAATGTGCTTTTTTTTTTTTTTTTTTAAATGTTCTGTTGAAACACCCTTGGTGAAGGTATGAACTCACCAAGTACTCTAGTTTTCACAGTGTGGCATTCCATAGGAACTAAAGGTCTGCCTTGGCTCTCTGTGTGACAGTAGGTTTGAGTTACACAGATGTAGGTCATTGTGAATTATTGTTGGTTACAGAGTCCACCCTTTTACAAACATGAAGGAGCTGGTTTTTCTGCCAAGTGCATTTTATGTAGTTTAAGTGACATTTTTCCCTGCTGCTATCTGGCACACGCACAAAAAAACATTTGAGACAAGTCAATTGAAATGTGATGTTTAGCTTCAGATGAGATAGGATTGCCCACCCCGATTCGCCCTGAGTACCTCAAGGCCCTGGATGTTGTTGGGTTGTCATGGTTGACACACCTCTGCAACATCGCGTGGAGGTCGGGGGGCAGTGCCTTTGGCATGGCAAACCGGGGTGGTGGTTCCTCTCTTCAAAAAAGGGGACCGGAGGGTGTGCTCCAACTTTAGAGGGATCACACTCCTCAGCCTCCCTGGGAAGGTCTATGCCAAGGTACTGGAGAGGAGAGTCCGGCCGTTGGTCGAACCTCGGATTCAGGAGGAGCAATGTGGTTTTCGTCCTGGCCGTGGCACATCGGACCAGCTCTTTACCCTCTCGAGAATTCTTGAGGGTTCGTGGGAGTTTGCCCAACCAGTTTACATGTGTTTTTGTGGACTTGGAGAAGGCATTTGACCGCGTCCCTCGTGGTTTTTTGTGGGGGGTGCTTCGGGAGTATGGGGTATCGGGCTTGTTGTTACGAGCTATTCGGTCTCTGTACGACCGTTGTGAGAGTTTGGTTCGTATTGCCAACACTCGGTCGGAGTCATTCCCAGTGAGAGTTGGACTCCGCCAGGGCTGCCCTTTGTCACCGATCCTGTTCATAATTTTTATGGACAGGATTTCTAGGCGCAGCCAGGGAATGGAGGGTGTCATGCTTGGTGACCACAGGATCTCATCTCTGTTGTTTGCCGATGATGTTGTCCTGTTGGCTTCATCCAGCAATGACCTACAGCTCTTGCTGGGACGGTTTGCCGCTGAGTGTGAAGCGGCTGGGATGAGAATCAGCACCTCCAAGTCCGAGTCCATGGTCCTCAGTCGGAAAAAGGTGGATTGTCCTCTCCGGGTTGGGGACAGGCTCCTGCCCCAAGTGGAGGAGTTTAAGTATCTTGGGGTCTTGTTCACGAGTGAGGGGAAAATGGAGCGAGAGATCGACAGACGGATTGGAGCAGCATCTGCAGTGATGCGGACGTTGTACCGGTCTGTTGTGGTGAAGAGGGAGCTTAGTTCTAAGACAAAGCTGTCGATTTACCAGTCAATCTACGTTCCTACTCTCACCTATGGTCACGAGCTTTGGGTAATGACCGAAAGAACGAGATCGCGGATACAAGCGGCTGAAATGAGCTTTCTCCGTAGGATTGCTGGGCTCACCCTCAGAGATAGGGTGAGGAGCTCAGTCATCCGGGAGAGGCTCAGAGTAGAACCGCTGCTCCTCCACATTGAAAGGAGTCAGTTGAGGTGGTATGGGCATCTGATTAGGATGCCTCCTGGACGCCTCCCACTTGAGGTGTTTCAGGTACGTCCCACTGGGAGGAGACCCCGGGGCAGACCCAGGACTCGGTGGAGAGACTATGTCTCCCAGCTAGTCTGGGAACGCCTTGGTATCCCCTCTGAAGAGCTGGAGCAGGTGGCTGGGGAGAGGGAAGTCTGGGCTTCTCTGCTTGAACTGCTGCCTCCGCGACCCGGACCTCCGGAAAAGCGGTAGAAGATGGATGGATGGATGGATGGAGATAGGATTGTCTATGGTAGCTACAAAACTGTGCTAAACAAGCTCTCTGAAACATACTATATACAGTGGTGTGAAAAAGTGTTTGCCCCCTTCCTGATTTCTCATTTTGAATGTTTGTCACACTTAAGTTTCAGATCATCAAACAAATTTAAATATTAGACAAAGAAAACACAAGTAAACAAAATGCAGTTTTTAAATGAAGGTGTTTATTATTAAGGGAAAAAAAAATAATCCAAACCTACATGGCCCTGTGTGAAAAAGTGACACCCCCCCCCCCCCCCGGTTAAAACAAATTAACTGTGGTTTATCACATCTTTGGAAAGCCGAGTTCATTTTCTCAGTCAGGTGGATACCCTCAACTTCCCCTCTGGGGATCAATAAGATATACAAAAAAAATAAATAAATAAAAATAAAAAAAAATAAATCACTTAAATAGGACCTGCCTGACAAAGTGAAGTAGGCCAAAAGATTCTCAAAAGCTAGACATCATGCTGTGCTCCAAAGAAATTGAGGAACAAATGAAAAACAAAGTAACTGAGATCTGTCAATCTGGAAAAAGGTTATAAAGCCATTTCTAAAACTCCAGTGAACCACACTAAGAGCCATTATCCACAAATGGCAAAAACATGGAACAGCGGTGAACCTTCCAAGGAGTGGCTGACCAAAATTACCGCAAGAGTGCAGCAACGACTCATCCAAGAGGTCACAAAAGACCCCACAACAACATCCAAAGAACTGCAGGTCTCACTTGCCTCAGTTAAGGTCAGTGTTCATGACTCTACCATAAGAAAGAGACTGGGCAAAAATGGCCTGCATGGCAGAGTTCAAAGACGAAAACCACTGCTGAGCAAAACGAACAAAGTCTCAGTTTTGCCAGAAAACATCAGTCCATAGAGTATTTTCCCAAAAGTCTTGGGGATCATCAAGATGAGACAAAAGCTGAACTTTTTGGAAGGTGTGTGTCCCATTACACCCGCTGTAAAAGTAACACAGCCTCTGACAACTAAGTCCAACTCCTAACCTGCCCGTGTGGTTTAGTCTCTAAACCCGGCAGAACTGCTTTTACTAATAGGAGAAGGGGCGAGGGCGGATCTCTGGCGCCTTAAAACCAGATGCTTCGAGTAGATGGTGGCTCGTCAACCTGGGAAGGTAGCCCATCTAGGGGAAGGTAAACCCTGATTTCAAACTTCCGCTGCCTTGCGGCACACCTGGTCACGGGAAAGGCTTCGGGAGTCAACCCTGAGGAAAAATCCGGAGTCGCAGCCCCTAAGGCAGTTCTCTGTTGTGCTCAACATCGTTCTGGCAGCTCCTGCGACGGCGCTGGTGCCAAACTATAGCAGCCCTGCTGTTCCTTTGGATTCATCAGTGACGTGGAGAGGGGGGACATGCTGCATGGGTAACATCTTGTCCTCCATTATCTTCCTGCCCAGGCTTGAATCCTACCAACGCCCAACGCTGGAAGGTAGAACACCGGTGCGCATCGGCCTGTTCAGCCACAGGCGGTGCTGTTCCAGCAGAGTAGACGTTTAGGATTCTCTTCCATGGTCATCATAGACCAACAGAGGCCGACAAAAGTAACAAAGCATTTCAGAAAAGGAACATCATACCAAAAGTAAAATGTGGTGGTGGTAGTGTGATGGTCTGGGGCTGTTTTGCTGCTTCAGGATCTGGAAGAATTGCTGTGGTAAATGGAACCAGGAATTCTGCTGTCTACCAAAAAATCCTGAAGGAGAATGTCCGGCCATCTGTTCATGACCTCAAGCTGAAGCACACTTGGGTTCTGCAGCAGGACAATGATCCAAAACACACCAGCAAGTCCACCACTGAATGGCTTAAGAAAAACAAATTGAAGACTTTGGAGTGGCCTTGTCAAAGTCCTGACCTGAATCCGACTGAGATGCTGTGACATGACCTTAAAAAGGTGGTTCATGCTCGAAAACCCTCCAATGGGGCTGAATTACAACAATTCTGCAAAGATGAGTGGGCCAAAATTCCTCCACAGTGCTGTAAAAGACTCATTGCCAGTTATAAACAAATGCTTGATTGCAGTTGTTGCTGCTAAGGGTGGCACAACCAGTTATTAGGTTTAGGGTGCAATCACTTTTTCACACAGGGCCATGTAGGTTTGGAATTTTTTCCCCTTAATAATAAACACCTTCATTTAAAAACTGCATTTTGTGTTTACTTGTGTTATCTTTGTCTAATATTTAAATTTGTTTGATGATCTGTAACATTTAAGTGTGACATACAAAAAAAAAGAGAAATCAGTAAGGGGGCAAACACTTTTTCACACCACTGCAAGACTCCGCTCAGGTGCCCTGTTTGTTCTGATGCATATCACAAACACTTGCTGCTCAACTGCAGTGATGCGTGATTCAGTTCCCGGCTAGAGCGATCTTTCCTGCACGTGTCTCCCCCACTCTTCATTTCCCATCTCTCTCTCAACTTTATCAGCCCAATAATGGGGAAAAAAAATACCCAAAAACTAAGTCTTAAAAAACACACCCAGCGCGCTCTCTCTAAAAAAAACAAAAAAACAAAAACAAACAAACAAAAAAAAAGGCAAGTTATAAATAAACCCTGAAATGTGACTGGTTTTATGATCGCATGGTCAAAAATCAATGTCAAAATGGCATGTAAACGATATCTCAACAACAAAGAACGCTAGGATCACCGAACTTGGGACACAGGTTCACCATGAGACCATGACCTCGGACTATGGGTTTGGGGTCAAAAAGTCAAGGGTTAGCATTCCCTGTCCTCTGACTATTGAAGCTCTCTAGGGTCACCACACTGGCTTCACCTTGGGATCCTATCTACCGTGAGTTGCATACAACAATTTTTGTTGTATATTCATGGAAGATATGCTTATCATAATTTGGTTCTGCTCCAATGATATGAAAAAGTTCAAAACTGCTCTCCTTTAGTGATACTGTATATCTTAAAAGAAAACAGAGGCGAGGAATACTGCACTCGCCTCAGAGTGCTCTTGTTTAATGTGCAACAGGTTCAAAAAGATCAGGCTCCCTCATGCAAGTACAGTCATTTTATCATCTTCAGGGGTTAAACTCCTGTTCAGGTCCATATTTGTCACTACAGATCCAGTCTGCTAGTCTCTATTCCCTCTGACGTCACCAGAGTGGTGGCTCAGTTGGTAGAGCATCTGCCCCACACCCGGGAGGCCGGGGTTTGAATCCCAGCTGGGTCATGCCGAAGACCATATAAAAGCTGCCGTCCAGCTTGGTGCTCAGCAATAATGGAACGGAAGAGGGAAATTTGTGGCGGCGCCTTGCATGGCAGCGACCCCTCTGATTCTATATATGTGTGATTAACACTGTAGATAAGAGAAACATAATTTTGTTCTACTGTACAGGACTGGCTGTGTGGATCTGAATGACAAAGATGCCTTATCCTTCACAGTTTGGTTGTGTTTTTGGAGAAGTCACAGAGAAGCTGTTCATTAGGTCATTTCTCTACATATTACACATTTCTAACCTGCAAGTTGCTCTTTTAAACTACTGATGCATCCTCACCTCAAAGTTCATAGAGATGGGAGGCCTGGCCCATTTCTTCTTATCGTTGGTTGGCAGCAGCTCAATCTCAGCACTGATCTGAGACTCCTTCATCCCAGCCATGCGTTTGATCCTACACAAACCAATTATGCAACAGTTTTTAATCAAATGCAGAACTTCATGTATAAAGGGAACCACTGCTTGTCATTGGAAACAAAAACAACAACTGTGGATCTGAGGTCAAAACAAAGCCAAAGATGAAGCTGTAAATCATCAACTCTGCAGAGAACATAAAGGCTCGCTTTTCTCTCATGTGCAAACACGGCGGAGCTGCTACTCACTTCCAGACAATGGCGTTCTCACTGGCCTTGTACTTGGCTTTTCCCTTCATGCAAATCACCTGCACACCGCTAGTGTTGAGGGGCGTTGGGATACGCACCTGAAGAGGAAAGCTAAAACTTTAAACACATAAAAGCCGACTGACTCCAATTATTGTCACAGCGTAATTCATTCATAAAAAACTGACCTCAATCTTCTGAGCCAAAAGAGAAGGTTTGAAGTTGGACTTGATCACCACCTTAACCTCCAGTTTAGTGCGGCCTACCTCCCTGACCAGAGGAATAACTCGGAACGGCAGGATGATGTCCTTAGTAGTGCGATACCTGCAATAAACATAAAACAGGTATAGGATGAAGGGTTATTAGTCATGTGCTTAATATTATCAACATTATTAGTGCCAGGATTTATTCAGGCATTCTAAGACAAGGCTTTATAAGCTGAGAAAAGATCTACTGACCTCATGAGCTCATACTCTCCATCAGGGGGGATGAAGCTGATGCTGCGCTCCGAGTCAAACTTACTAAGACGGACGCACTGGTGGAAAGTGCAGTCATCAATAGCTATGGACTGCTTCCCACTGTCAGAAGAGAAAACACATCAAACGCCAGAAAAGATGATAGAGCATTAGTTTATTACTCTTCCAGTCATAAACATGATGAAACCCAGCCTCAAACACCATCACACTAATGCTCTCCCTCGGTTATGTTCAGAAACCTCAGCGTGAGCACACATGAGGACACAACTGCTAGCACCAACACATGTGAACCTGGTCAAGGTTAATGTTACTACTCTACAATTAAATGCCTCGGTTAGGTGTTTGGGTTAAGGGTTAAATGACAAGCGGGTAGGTGCCGTCAAATCAAAACAAAGCAGTCTACAAAACGAAACAACCACGAGGCAGCACACCGTTTACAAGGGGTGAGTCATCTGTACCGACTATGTGAGGGTCAAAAGTGCATGAGATGTACAGATCGTTTAAATGCTGAAGGGCTTAGACAAGGCAGGTGTAGGTGTGAATGTGCACTGAGGGTGAGGACACTTGTCAGTACAGTACCTTCCTCCCCCTAAATCACTGAGGTACAGCACATAGAAAAGAAAGAGGGAAAGAAAGGAGAGATGCATCCAAAGGAAAGAAAAATTAAAAATAAAATTACAGACCCTGCTGTTAAAAAAAACAAATACAAAAAAAAACAATTCTGATAACAGACAGCTAAAGGACACCAGGCTTCATGAGTCACAATCAACTTCCCTTTGTCAAGGGTTTAAAGATGGAAAGGTTCCAAACCTGTGTGTAACTTCTGGTCTGCTGCAGACCCTCCTCCTTGCACCACTCACCTTTTCCCGGCATCGTCGGATGCTCCTCCCTTGCCCTGCTTGTCGATGACAATCTTGTCGTTCATGCCAAATTTGCACTCAGGCATTCCACTCAGGTAGCTCTTCATCACCACGCGGCCAGACACATGGGCACTCAGGACCTGGCCTGGATCGGAGGAGAGTATCAGAAATAAAGTCTGCAGCATGCTGGCACAGCTAATCATTACTATAAGGCATGCACCGATTTTGGGCTGATACCAATAACTAATAAAAAAAAATTGGTTGATAAATGAACGTTTTTGTCACCATCTATCCCCTCTTTAAATCAAGGGGGAGAAGCAATATGTTTCATTAAAAAAAATTAATAACTAAACCGTCTTCACACCATATGAACGAGCACAAATTTAATCATACAAATGTATGAAACAACCTTTATTATAACCTTTTACATGACAAATGGACACACGAGCTAAACGCCAGCCACCATTTTTTTGTAGATGGCGGTTAAAACGATGAATATCAGTCAGTACAGACACTGAGCAGATACACTGGTGGATCCCTTATTACAATATTGTGGGACACATATGTATCACTTTAAGCTTCACATCTCAGAGTAGAACAAAGAACTGGGTCTCCTGGGAGATAACAGGAGGATGTGAAAATTTAGTCTTTGGTATGCAAGAGACGGCCTTGGGGGATTTCCTGGTCTGCCAGAGACTATGAGGAGGATGTTATAGGATTTAAGAGAAGATGCATTGTTACTTGTGATTAAATGCAATGTGACTATGAGCTTTGAAGGTCCTGGATATATAAAGGACGAATGTCTGTGTTTTTCCTTTTTCTGCTTTGCTGATGTTGGAAGATGTGAATAAACCTGACTCGTGAGATAAACTCTGCCTCGTCATTTTCACATTTCCACACTGGCGACCCTAAGACGTATCATGGATGAAAGAAATTCCCCCGGGCCAGCCAAGTCAGGAGCTCCCAGCCAAGCGTATGCCGCTACCGTCCAGCTACCGGACTTTTGGCAAGACAATCCGCGCTCCTGGTTCCACTTGGTCGAAGCACAGTTCGCCCTCCGGGGGATAACGGTAGATGACACGAAGTTCTACCATGTGATTGCAAAGCTCGACAACCGCACGGCTCGGCATGTGCAGAGCCTATTGGAGCGGCCACCGGCCAACGACAAATACGGCGGGTTGAAGGCTGCGCTTATCCAGCGCTTCACTCTCTCAGTCCAGGAGAGAGCGGAGAGGCTCCTGGCTCTGAACGACTTGGGAGATGGCACGCCCATTGACCTGATGGAGAACATGCTGAGGTTGAGGGGATCAGACGACGACGACTTCATCTTCACCCACATTTTCCTCAGGACCCTACCGTCGGCCCCGAGAGCAACCCTGGCCAGTTCGCCATTGTTGGCCCAGCGGGACTTCCGCGCGCTGGCCCAGGAGGCGCACCGGATTCTCAACGCCAGCAAACAGCGCGCAGCCACCGCAGCAGCGACGGAGTTCGGCGCAACGGCCGGAGATGGCGGGGGGCCAGAGACGGCAGTAGCAGAACCACCGACGACGGCGGGGGCCAAGGATTGCGGAGGAGACACCCTCTGTTTCTACCATCGCCGCTTTGCAGAGAAGGCACGCAAATGTATACCACCGTGCCAGTTCAAGCGCTCGGGAAACGCCAAGACCGGGGGTCGGTAGCAGCTGCGGCCCTCGGGGAGGAGAACAAGCTGCTCTACTTGAAGGATGCGTGCTCGGGGAGGCATTTCCTCGTGGACACAGGCTCCCAGTTGAGTTTCATCACACCTTCCTCTGCTGACCGGCTGGCAGTTTCCAGAGGTCCCGGGGTGTCAGCAGTGAATGGCTCGGAGATTAAGACCTTTGGTGAGAGGGCTCTGCTTCTGTCCCTACACGGCCGTACATTTGAGTGGACTTTTGTCATAGCTGCAGTGAATTTCAATATGTTGGGGGCTGATTTTCTGTGCTCACATGGTTTGTTGGTTGATCTTGCTAACAGGCGCCTGGTTAATGCACTTTTTATTCTATTCCCTGTACAGCCCGAGTGGCCCCGCCAACAGCACAAGCCAGCGTCACAGCTGCAAGCGGTAAGTTCCACACACTGCTCACTCAGTTCCCAGCACTCACGGTCCCCACATTTTCAACGGCCGTCGCCAAACACGGGGTGGAACATTTTATTACTACCACCGGACCGCCCGTTTTTGCAAAAGCTCGGCGCTTGGATTCAGCTAAACTGACCATAGCACGCGAGGAGTTCGCCAACCTGGAAAGGTTGGGCATCATCAGGCGTTTGAACAGCCCATGGGCTTCCCTGCTTCACATGGTCCCGAAAGCTGACGGCTCGTGGCGACCTTGCGGAGATTTCCGCAGGTTGAACAACGCCACAGCGCACGACCGCTACCCAATCCCGCATATCCAAGATTTTTCCATTCATTTGGCGGGGGCGCGCGTTTTTTCTAAGATAGACTTGGTCCGCGGTTACCAGCAAGTCCCAGTGCGCGCTGAGGACATACCCAAGACAGTGGTATTAACTCCGTTTGGTCTATTCGAGTTTTTGCGCATGCCATTTGGGCTTAAAGGCGCTGCGCAGACGTTCCAACGCATGATGGACGCGGTGTTGCGCGATCTCCCCTTCATATTCGTCTACCTGGACGACATCTTAGTAGCCAGCGCGTCCGAAGACGAACACGAAAACCACCTCAGGGCAGTTTTCCGGAGGTTGGGAGAGCACAGTTTAATAATCAACCCAGCGAAGTGTCAGTTCGGGGTGACGCAGACTGATTTTTGGGGGCATCGCGTCTCTCCAGAAGGAGCGGTTCCGCTGCCTGACAAAGTGCGCGCGGTAGCAAATTTTCCCCAGCCACAAACAGTCAAGGCGTTACAGGAGTTTTTGGGAATGGTGAATTTTTATAACCGTTTCCTCCCCCGCGCAGTGCAGCTCATGCAACCATTGTATGCCGCACTCAAAAAACAAAAACCCACAAATAAGATCGAATGGTCTCCGGAGCGAGAATTCTCGGAGGTTAAAACAGCCCTGGCAAACGCTGCGTTGTTAGCACATCCAGACCCAACGGCCCGCATAGCGTTCACTACTGACGCGTCAGATGTGGCCATAGGGGCGGTCGTGGAGCAGCATGTAGCCGGGGCTTGGCAGCCGCTCGCCTTTTTCAGCAGGACTTTGCGCGATAGTGAACGAAAATACAGCGCATTCGACAGGGAGTCGTTAGCTCTCCACTTGGCCATTCGCCACTTCCAGTTCTGGCTGAAGGGACGCCGTTTCACCGCGTTCGTTGACCACAAGCCGCTGACATTCGCGATGGCCAAGGTTTCAGAACCGTGGTCAGGCCAGCAGCAAAGACAGCTGGCCGCCATCTCAGAGTTTACTATCGATATTCAGCATGTGGCGGGTAAACTGAATGTAGTGGCAGACTGTCTCTCGCGCACCGTGGCGGCCCCAGTCCGCGTAGGGATAGATTATGCAGCCACGGCCGCGGATCAGGATAGCAACGCAGACGTGCGCGCGCTCCAGTCTGGACCAACAGGGTTAAGGCTGGAGAACAGGGTGCTGCAAGACGGTATGGCCCCCCCTAATCTGCGATGTCTCCACTGGGCGACCGCGTCCTGTGGTACCGGCCGCGTGGCGCCGCCGCGTTTTTGACTCGATTCATTCTCTGGCGCACCCAGGAGAGCGCACGTCGGTCAAAATGGTAGGAGAGAAATTTGTATGGCCGAGCCTGCGCAAACAAGTTAAGGAGTGGGCAGCAGCCTGCATGGCTTGTTAACGAGCCAAGGTACACAGACACACGAGAGCTCCCTTGGAGCCGTTTCACATCCCGGCTAAGAGGTTCGATCATGTTCACATGGACCTCGTAGGCCCCCTCCCGCCGTCACAGGGGTGCACACACCTTCTGACAATGGTGGACCGCACCACACGCTGGCCGGAAGTGGTCCCACTGGCGTCAACCACAGCCAAGGAGGTGGCGCGCGCGTTTTTAACAGCATGGGTAGCGCGTTTTGGAGTCCCGTCGGACATTACGTCCAACAGAGGTCCTCAATTTGTTTCCAAACTTTGGTCAGCAATGGCCCGCAGCCTGGGGGTAACGATCCACCGCACAACCGCGTACAATCCGCAGGCTAATGGGTTATGCGAACGTTTTCATAGGTCATTGAAAGCGGCTCTCAGAGCGTCGCTGATGGATGCAAATTGGGTAGACAGGCTACCGTAGGTTTTATTGGGGTTGCGTTCTGCACCTAAAGAGGACTTAGAAGCCTCCCCGGCTGAGCTAGTTTTTGCGCAGCCACTTCGGCTGCCCGGGGAGTTTCTCCCAGATAACCCTGCGCCAGATAGCTCCCCGTCTCAGCAGTTGCAGCGTGGCACGGAATCGGGCACGCTGCCTGGCCCCGTTCACCACAGTTTTCCGCGTGTTTTTGTGCCTAAGGCTTTGAAAAATGCGGAGTTTGTTTTTGTCAGACACGATGCCCATCACCCACCGCTGCGACCACCTTATGATGGACCATTTAGAGTGCTGGAAATAGGGGACAAGCATTTTTTGCTAGATTTGGGGGGCAGGAAGGAAAAGATTGGCATAAACAGGCTCAAACCCGCCTTTGTGGTGGCGGACGAGGATGTGCTGTTGGCCAGGGCTCCTCGGCGAGGCAGACCCCCTCGGGGACATTCCCCAGAACACCCACAGGGAGTGACAAACAGTTCTCACCCCAAGACAGCAGCTCCCCAGCAGGATGGCACCGCAGAAGTGGCGAAGCCCGCTTACAGCAGATACGGGAGGAGACTGAGGCCCAAGCAGCACGTGGGTTAATGTGTAATGATTTTATCATGACATGCAGACTGTTATTCTGTTGTTCCATCTTAGATGTTTGGGGGGGGGGGGGTCATGTGGCACACATATGTATCACTTTAAGCTTCACATCTCAGAGTAGAACAAAGAACTGGGTCTCCTGGGAGATAACAGGAGGATGTGAAAATTTAGTCTTTGGTATGCAAGAGACGGCCTTGGGGGATTTCCTGGTCTGCCAGAGACTATGAGGAGGATGTTATAGGATTTAAGGAAAGATGCATTGTTACTGATGATTAAATGCAATGTGACTGTGAGCTTTGAAGGTCCTGGATATACAAAGGACGAATGTCTGTTTTTCCTTTTTCTGCTTTGCTGATGTTGGAAGATGTGAATAAACCTGACTCGTGAGATAAACTCTGCCTCGTCATTTTCACATTTCCACAATATCAGTATAAACAACTAGAAAAGTGCTCAGACATGCAGACCCATGCCGCTGCTTTGTATTCTCTAACAACAGCTCTGAGTAGCTCCTCCATCTCTTTCCTATCTTTCATAAGATATAAGCAGAAATACAAGAGTATGCAAGAACATAAATCAGAGACATGCTGCATGTCCATACTGGCTTTCAGGCTTATGATCCTGTGACCTCAGAAACTTATGGAATAGTCCCAAGGGCAAACTCTGTGCCCCCCCCCCCCCCAAAAAAAAAAAAAAATTAAAGTATGGGCAGACACAGACACACACACCATAGTGACCTCAATACCCGGAATGGGTAAAGTCTTGTTAATGTGTGTAATTTTGATAAAAATTTAGTATAAAAATGCCACCATCTGAACAATTCATCATGTTGCCCTCCCTCTGCAACTTGAGCAAAGATTGCATAAAAACCTACTGGGCATTACACGCTACAAAGTCGAATGACTGTTTACTCAGTGACTGTTTCTAAACTGAAAAAACCCAACTTTGTTCTTTATCTTTACGTCAACATGGACAGGAAGAACTCAAACTAGAAATGTGCCTTTTTTTTTTTTAAATTACAGCCATTTCTATTTGACTTAGATGTTGTGGGGATTAAAGGAAATGGGATTTTTTCCTCCTCACTTTTGGTGCAAACTTTTTTTTTTTTTGAAAGAAGACTAAATGTTTTTCTTTCACCCAATAAAGAAAATTATAAAATCTGAAGTATGCACTCATTGGGGTCATACAGACCTTGTGGTGACATAAGCAGGTTAACACTTTCCAGTACATCCAGGAAGAGCTCATTGCGGCGATATTTGATGCCTTCACGACGCCAGCCGATCTGCCCTGTCACCTGGCTGGTGATCTGAGACTGCTCCTCTTTTGTCTGGCAGACAGGGAGAGAAACATTATTACTACTGACAAAAGGCAAAGGCTGACAGCAGAAAGGGGAAATGAAAGAGGCTCATTGGCACTACAGGAAGGATGGAAAGCAAATATGACATGATTCCATGCATGGAGGATATCAGTTTTCCAAAATACAAATTCAGTATCATTACCTGGTGCTGAAGGGTCCAAAGGGTGCATAAGAAGAGGAAACAAAGAGATAACAGAATTAACATGCGCCGTTTTCTGTAAAACCTGTGATCAGTCTCAAGGTGGCGCCACACTGCAGGTGGTGTCACCTCTCATCTATTAATTTTCCCAATGGAGCCAGAATAGAGAGGCGATGAGCACTAGACCTCTTGTGAAGCGTCAAATACTCGTGTTTGTGAAATTTTGCACTTGTGCACATCAGTGTGTATAGGCTTGTGAAGTTATGTTAGAAAGTTGAAAACATTTCAGCTTTTTATTGCTTTCACCTGACCAATTAGGGGAGGTCACAATGGTGATGAACCAATGAAATGGGATACTGCTTATTCATGTCCAGACAAACATTACAGATTTTATATGCAGCCTACTTTATGAATAAATCAATAGCAAGGCCAGACTGTGATCCTACAGTCATAAAATCAAAAGGTAAATGTCTTTATGTACAAGTTAATAAAAATTGCAAGTTATCATTTGAATTTGCATTGTAAAAACTTACCAAGTTCCCATATTATCTGTTCTGTAAACAAAGTCTTTTTCACCACATACAAATAAATATTAAGCATATATATTACTATAAGGTTTGGATGCCTCTTGAATGCCTCCCATTTGAGGCATTTTGGGCATGTCCCACTGGGAGGAAACCCCGGGGGAGACCCAGGACACGCTGAAATGACTACATCTCCCAACTGGCCTGGGAACGCCTTGGTATCCTCTCTGAAGAGCTGGAGCAGGTGGCTAGGGAGAGGGAAGTCTGGGCTTCTTTGCTTGAGCTGCTGCCTCTGCGACCCAGACCTCCAGAAAAGCGGTAAAAAAAAAAAAATGGATGGACGGATGGTTTGGACACCACTTATACTGTAAACATGATACTGTAAATGTCAATGGGTGACCAAATTTTTGCATTCTGTGTGTATTAAGGCCGGGCAATTAACAGAAATTGATGTTTGGGACATACAATCAATGTAATCTTGCTCATATGTTTGTTTGTTTTTTTTCCCTCATCCCGTTTTGTTTGCGTGTCTGCACATATGTTACCCGTGCTGGCAAAATGAGTCAATTTGAGGAAATCATCAAAACTGAAGTAACGTTTTTTCTATATTCTGTATTGAAAGACCTTCAAAATGATATTTAATTTGTAGGAAGTGTGCAAAAACAGACCTGGAAAAAGACGATTTGTTTATACTTTGGCTAGGTTTAAAACTTGCGTTCGATCGGTCGGGAGTTACATCTTCCGCAAAAACATGTATTTTTAGAAAGTGCGTTTTCTAAGCTTTCCAGCGATACCAGGCAGTCATGGGTTTTTCCCCCCAGGACCTGCCCTGCAAACAAAGAGTCATGATTTATGAGCCTGCAGCTCGTAATGACATGGTGCGCATGCCGACTCATTTTGCCAGCACGGGTCACATATGACAGCTTTCATGTCCTGCACCTTTAAAACATCTTGTGTGCCCGATAACATGGCTCTGCACCTCAGAAGCAGCAGAACACGACAGAAAAATTAAAATGGCCTGTACCGAAAAGAAATGCGGTGTCCATCCACACAGTATATGATGACTGGCCATTTTATCTGAAGACGCCAAGAAAAAGCAAGCAAAGTACACTTAAACCAACATGGAATGCCACGAAGCTAAATCACTGTTAGCTGCGAATGGCTATCTGCATCAGCTCGACTGTTTCACAGTGGGAATTGACAACAAAATGGACAAGCTAAGGCTGCATTTCAGAAGCTGATCAGATACCACCACATAATCACTATGTGGTGGTAGCATAATCATGGTTGCGTAAAGGACTCCCCCAACCCAGCTAACAAGCTAATTAGGTGTTGGTGCGAGTCATGTGACTCAAGAGGTATGTAAGAATACAATGACTTCTGCACTGGACTGCATTTAATTTGTTTACCTGTGTGAAATAACAACAGTCCTGTTCTTTATTAAAGCAGAAAACCACTCAGAGCGCATATCTCCCCTAAGGCTCCTTCCATCCCTCATGGATCACTGCCAAAATGTAATGGGTTCGTCAGTAGGCCATGAGCCAGTTTTATTTCATTTCAGTGAACCTGTAACCACGTGACATCTCATCCTCGGGACAGGAGCATTACACCAAATTAACCACACCTGTGGATGCACACCCTATATATACACACCCCTTGCATCCACCCATTCTTCCTCTTTCTATCCTCCTGGTCGGTAAGAGCTTATACCAGTCTGTTTAACACTGTGTTTTGTGTGCCATTTGGGCTGCCTTACCCTGGGTACCCCATCGCTGTATCATAAAATTGTTGTGTTTTTCTACTGAATGAGAGAATGTTTGCAGCAGCTGTGTAGCATGGCATGCACTGTCCATGCCTACTTGAGGTATGTAATATACACTTTCCTTCTTTTCAGCCAGCACTGTTAAGAGTTTAGCAGCATGAGGTATGTACTATTCTTACCTGCTTAAGGTTTGTGATGTATTTTGTGCCTTCTCTTCAGGCAGAAGAACTGTTTTACAGCTTAACAGCACGCAACATGCTTTATCTGCTTGGGATATGTGATATATTTTATTACAAAGAGGAATTGCTTAACAGTTTAACAGCGTGGTACAATTTGCCGTTAATTCTGTATATTTTTTTTTCTCGACTGACAGTCTTCTTAAGAAAAAAAAAAAAAAAAAAAAAAAAGAGAGGCGTCTTCTTTGTCTGGGTACTAAGCGCTCCTGTGATTGGTGCACTCTCGCCACCTTTTGTGAGGGAGTGGTACTGCATACAGGGAGGAACTGAAATCTGATATTTCTATGCTGTCTTATGACTAACGCACTTGTACCTCATGGAACAGCCCTTTGGCCTGTTTATAATAACAATAATAATAATAATAATAATAATAAGTATAACCGTCTTGTTTTCTCTCCTATTGCTCTCTTGGAGGAATAATTGCTTCTGCGGGGAGTGAAGGACGAGGAAATAGCCCAGACACTGGTATGCCGCCAGCCCAGGGCTCCATCCCTCCAGGTTTAAGTGCTCCAGCTGGAACTGGGAAGGTCAGCAGGAAGCAGGAGCAGATTGAAGGAAGCCAGCCATGCGATCCAGCAGGTGGATTTTATGCAGAGCCAATTTGAGGAAATGCGTAAGACCATTGAACATATGACTGCAGATCACCGTCGCCTTTGGGGTATGCCGCACCAGGCCCCCCGTATGTGCCCTGAGACTGCATCCTGATGCAGTGTCTCTTGTGGCCTCTTGGGTAAGACTATCAGCTCTAGCTGTGGCGCCACTGGGAGAATGAATGTCCCTCTGAGGATGACGATGAAGTCGACAGTGACTCCGCGGTCGAGAAGACTTTCCTGGGCCCTATGATGTAGCTGCCAGGGCACGGCTCTCTGGGCAGCGTCAACTGCGGGGCTTCCTCCGCCATCTTCTCTGCCTAGGGCTTCGGCTTGGGACAGAGGTCCTGCAACCCAGAGGCGGGTTCCCTTGTCGGTTATCCTAACTGTGTGGAATGCCTGCAGAAGTAGTGGGTGCATCTAAGGAGGCTGCTGCCCCTCGTTCTGGACTCAGTATTTTGAATGGTGCTGTTGAGCAGGGCTTGAATGGTGCGTTGAAGGTGACTCTACCTGTGTACTGCTGGTGGGAGTTTCCCCACAGACAGCAAGTCTATATGCCACCCTAACGGCAAGTGTCGTGCCACTGAAGGGTGAGCGGCTAGCACCTACCAGTCTGTGGCTATGGCCTCTAGGCTGGCAAATGCTAATACACTTCTTTAGTGTATTCAGAAGGTCTGATAAGGGGCCTAGAGTCAAAAGCGGTACTGACCTTTTACAGGAGTTGGTAAAGGTGGTGGACATTGTGATTCAAGGAGCTAGCTCACAGGCTACAGCACTTAGGAACTCCCTGGCCAGCTGACCATGGGCCGGCGGCATGTGCGGTTGAGTCAGTCTGGATTGGCGGATACGGACAAGGGTGCTGTTTTGAAGGCTGCAGTAGCGCCTGGTGAGGTCTTTGGGCCGGCAGCAGAGGTGGTGCTGGACGAGGTGCCAGGACCATCCAGGTCGAGCGTCCGGAGACCTCTTGAAGGGATGAGAACCTACAGCGGCTTTGTTTCTCAGAGCCAGGTTCTTTTCAAAGCTCGGGCCACCAGAGGCAGGGGGCCTCTCAGCAGCGGGTGCAGGTTCAGCAGCACTCACGTCCGCACTCTCGGAAGCGTGTAGGCCATGGTCCTGCCAAGCCCTGCCAGCATCTCTCACAGTACGCTTCCCCTGATGTCAACCTTCTCTGCAGCGCACCTCATGAGTTGGCGTTGGTGCACCTCAGGTCCTTGGGTGATCGATGCACTCGAGTGAGGATACTGCCTACAATTCAGATCTATTCCCCAACTTCAGGGGTTCTGGAAGCCAAAGTAAGGAGGACAGTCTTTCCACGGTTCTGGGCAGCAAGGTCTCTGCCCTGCTGGGAAAGAATGCAATATGGTCTCTGTCTCCAGGAGAAGAGAGGTGAGGGTTGTTGGTTTTTTTTTTTTTTTAACACTGCCTATTTCTTGTCTCCAAGCGGATTGGTGCGTGACACATGGAGCTACCAGACGGCTGAGGGCTGAACCCCCACCCCCCACCCCCACACACACTGTAGTTTTCGCTACTTACAGTGGCTGTGTGGCCTAAGATTAGAAAACCGGAGATAGGCGCTGCCCTATACACCATATGGTGTCCCACGTGCTGTGGGAGGGAATTAACTAACTAAGCGAACCGGGGGTCTCCGCCCGGTTTTGGACCTGAGGCGGTTGAGCAGGTATCCCAAGGTGCTCCCTTGTCTGGTGCTCAGGCTGAGGACATTATTCAGGCCATAGGGCCAGGCAATTGGTTCACAGCAATGGACCTTCGTGATACTGATTTCCATATTCCCATAAGTTTGGCCACAGGAAGTTCCTCAGGATTCCTTTAGGACAGCCTTCGGTTACGACGTCCTGCCTTTCGACCTGTCCCTGTCCTTGGACGTTCACGAAGTGCATGGACGCTGCACTCGCCCCACTGTGGCAGAGGGGCATTCGAGTTCGATTATCTGGACGATTGGCTGGTTTGTGCGCCATCAGAAGCCGTAGCGAGGAGCAGTATGGAGACCATATTGGCTCACTGGGCGGCACTCGGGTTGCATTTGAGTGCGGTGAAAGGTTGCCTGGTTCCAACAAGGGTTGCCAAGTACTTGGGGCTCACCCTAGATTCAGTTGCCATGAGGGCATCCCTGACTTCAAAGAGAGGACATACTATTAAGGAATGCATCAAGAGCTGCATTTCACAAAGGACTGTATCAGTGCAGCAGTGCCAGAGGATCTTAGGCTTCTTTGCTGCAGCTGCCCAGGTGGTGCCACTGGGTCTTTTACGCACTCATCCCCTTCAGTGGTGGTTCATGGTTCAGAAGGTGGTTTGCCCAGAGACTAAGGGAGGAGGCTAGTTCTTTCCGAAAAGGGCCTCATGGTTCTCAGGAGGTGGAGACACTCCTCAGCAGTCCGAGATGGTGTTCCCCTGGGCCAAGAGGGCTGCAGGGTGACCATTACAACCGACGCCTCCCTTACAGGCTGGGGTGCAGTCTGGGAGGGCAGGTTTGTTCGGGGCACTCGACTCTGGCTTAGCAATCTTGGCATATAAATCATCTCAAGATGGAGGCAGTACGTTTGGCTCTGAGGCATTTTCTTCCAGTCATTCAGGGCAGAAACGTTCTGGTGCAAACGGACAGCACAGCTGTGGTGTCGTATATCAACCGGCAGGGCGGACTGAGGTCCCCCTTTCTCCACGCGAAGGCATGCCATCTGCTCTTGTGGGTTCAGGCCAAATGTATGTTCCTGAGGGCTTTCACCTGCCGGGGCCCCGGAACATAGCAGCAGATTTGCTGTCACGAAGGGGTCCCCATCCTGACGAGTGGTGACTGCATCCAGAGATAGTCGAGCAGATGTGGCTTCGGGTTGGTCAGGTGGAAGCAGACCTGTTTGCGATGGCAGAGAACACCTACTGTGCTCTCTGGGTCTCGATGCACGACCCGCCAGGTCCGCTAGGTACAGATGCTTTGAGCGTTGCCTGGCCTCCAGTGAACTGTTTGCCTTTCCGCCACTGCCTCTTCTGCTGGCTTTCCTCGCGAAGGTGAGGCGACTGTCTGTTCAAGTAATTTTGATAGCCCTGAATTGGCCACAAAGACCATGGATGATGGAGAGCCACGAGATGTTGGAAGGTCATCCTTGGCCTCTCCCGGTCAGACGGGACATGCTCTCACAGGCACAAGACAGGATTGGGCATCCAAATCCCAGCTCCTGAGGCTTCATGCTGGTCCTTGAACAGGCGCAATTGTATGAACTTGGTTTGGAGAAGTACATTATAGACACCGTACAGATTTTGCAGGCCCCGTCTACTCAGTTGCAATACAGTGGGAAGTGGAGAGTGTTTTCAAACTGATGTCGGGCTAAGGGAGACGATCTCTTGACATAGCACATCTCTGTCATCTTGTCTTTCCTCCAGTACCTCTTCGCCATAGGTCGGGTAGAGTCGACTATCGGGGGCTACCTGGCGGCGGTGTCAACTGTCCATGAGAATGTGATGGCTTGTCTCCTGGGGTGCATCCCTTGGCTAAGCAGTTTTTGAGGGGTGCAAAACGGAGCTGTCCATCTCGGCGTCCATTGCTGCCCACTTGGGATCTCCAGACAGTTCTTAGAGCTCTATGCTTACCCACTTTTGAGCCACTCCCCAGTGCTGACCTTCGTCTGTTCTCTTTGAAGACTGTTTTTCTCTTGCCAATTGTCTCAGCCAAGAGGGTCGGTGAACTGAATGCGCTCTCTGTGGACACGGCATGCCTTAGGTTGATGGTGATCAGGTGGTTCACCTATGGCCTAACCCAGCTTTTCAGCCCAAGGTGCTGAAAAGCTGGGTGGGTAGTGGGTTTGTTTCCCGCCCTCTTGTGCTTGAGACCTTCTACCCTCCCCCGCACACCTCTTCAGAGGCTGAGAGGCTCCATAGTTTGTGCCCAGTAAGGGCCCTTAAGCTTTATGTTGACCGTACGAGGTCTGTCCGTTCTTCAGACAAGCTTTTTGTGTGCTATGGGGAATCCACAATGGGCAGGCCTATCTCTTGGCAGCGCCTGTCCCATTGGATAGTTGACCTGATTGCTTTTGCATATGTACAGGTTAGAGCGGAACCACCAGATAGACTGGTGGCTCACTCGACTTGGGGAATGGCCACTACGTGGGCGTTGTTTAGGGGTGCACCCCTGGAGGATGTATGCGCAGCTACTGGCTGGGCTTCTTCCTCAATGTTCACCCCGCTTGTACAGGCTCATTCTGGCCTCATCAGTCGTCCCGTCATCTGTGCTGGGGGTCGCAGGAGGTTCTTAAGTTGCATCTTAGTTTCCCTCATGTGAGCCAGCATGTGTGCCTTGTGCTCGAAAGGTTTGTTTCAGCTCCGGTTACCTGGAGGAACCGGCTTAACTTGTACGTACAGTGGTACCTCTACTTACGAAATTAATTCGTTCCGGAAGTATTCTCGTAACGTGAAAATTCCGTAAGTAGAGGCGCGTTTTACATGTAAATGCCGTAATCCGTTCCAAGCCCCCCAAAATTCGGGCATAAATTTTTTATAAATCATAAAAACGCATCAAAACATGTAACAAATACATGTTACAATTAGATTACTGCACAATAAACATAAAATGAGAGTTTAAAATGAGAGAAAGAATAATAAAAGAGAATAATAAAAGAGAAAGAATAATAAAAAATTATGTTCATTTACCTTTTAACTGCTATCGTCGTCGACGTCGTCAGCTTTTGCCTTCTTTGGTTCATGTTCTGATCCAAGGACGTTTGCTTTTGTCGGCTTGTAAGGGCTTCCTTTTGTTTTAATACCGTGCTGATCGTTGATGTATTACGGCCATATTCTTTGGCGAGATCAACCAAACGCATCCCCTTTTCATACCTTTCGATTATCTCCTTCTTTGTTTGTATGGACAAAAAAACTCTCTTCTTCTTTTCTCCTTTTCCACTTATCTCCGTCACTTTCTTGGGGCCCATAGCGAATAAATGTTAATTCTGTACTGTACACACACGTAAAACTTTCACCTTGTTCTTAATAAAGTTTTGGAAAAAAAAAAAACTTCGTGGCCAATGGGATACCAGGAAGATGCTAGGCGATAGCCAATGGCAGAGCAGCTACAGGTATGTTTACGTTCGGTAAACTACGGGAGCTGCAAGGAGCGCGTACTTTTTTGCCTTTCGTATCCTGAAATTTCGTTCGTAACAAGAGGCAATATTTTCCCGTTGAGGCGTGTCGTAACCTGAAAATTCCGTATGTAGAGACGTTCGTAAGTAGAGGTACCACTGTATTCAGTTAAGTGCAATAAGGGAGCCAAACTCATCTGATTGTGTTTGTGCTTATGGCGTGTTTGGGGCATTGTATGGCGTGTTTGGGGCATTGTGCTCCTTCGAACTGTGAGTGACGCCACCTCCATTCTCCTCAGGACTCATTTGGTACATGGTTGCCACGTGGTTACAGGTTCAATGAAATGAAATAAAATGTACATTTACAGATGTAGACACAGTTTTACAGATGAAAGTCAACCTGTAACCATTCATTGTCCTTCGTCGGCAGGCTCCTCCCAGTCTTTAGAAAGTGGAAGAATGGGTGGATGCAAGGGGTATATACAGTGTTTCCTCTGGCTTAAAGACCTTGGTGCGGTGGCAACATATTTTTCCCGGGGGGGGGGGGGGCAGTAAACATACCGGAATGTTAATTTTATACTATTTATTTCTTTTTAAAATTTTACACAGTAACGTTGCATATAGAACTTACCATTTGAAGTATTGTACAACCGAGGCTTGACTATTGGGCTAGTTGGGGTCCCACCCAGACATCCTGTGTTTAGACTTTTTAGTGGCATTATCCTTCTCTCCTTCCTCTGCCTGAACACTTTCCTCTGCTTGGCTCCTCTCTTCTGTCTCATCTTGCCCTCTCTGAGCTCTGTCTAATTCAGGTTCTCTCTCTGTCTATGGTGGTATACAAACAGGTTAGAAAATATGAAGTGTCATGCTTTGTCCTGTAGGATTTTTTTTTTTTTCCGTGGTTTACATAAATGACAAAAATATGTGTATTTTTTGTATTTTTATTCTAGTGTTTCTTTTTTCCCCATTGAGAGAGTAGGGAAGGGAAAAACATTCATAATAGTAATGTACTCATGCATATTTAAATTATATGATCAGGTGGGTATAGTAACCAGAAATTCTACTCATGTAAAAGCAGTGCTTTGAAATTAATAATTAAAAGCAGACAACCAAAAATTTCTACTTGAGTTAAGGGTACAAAGAGCACCCACTTAAAAACTTGAGTAATGACTTCAGTCTTGAAGGTTTGAGGTTTTTCTCAAAAATTTATAACAATTTTCTTATAGTTTTCTACTTTCCTCTGAAAATCTATCTAAAGTTGAAACCATGTTCCTCAAATTTGTAATTTCCTCTTGTAAAATTGACTTTTCTTGTACATTTGAAACTTTATTATAAATTTGTGGATTATTTTATGACTAATTTTTGTCTGTTTTTTAAAATAAAATTACTGGGTTTTTTTTAGATAAATTTGAAACAGACTGTGGTAATTTTTTTTTACTTTTTCCTTATAACAATTTATATTTTGACCATAATTTTGCAGTCAGAACCGAACACTAATTTAACTCTGATTATAAAGAAAAAATAAAATTGTATTTAATGAAATAAATTAATTTAAATGACCAAGGATGCCGTTATTTCTGTTATAATATTTATTTATCTTTTGTTCTTATAAAAGACAAAAATAAAATAGAAAGGAGATGTCTTTACCTTCTTAACATGTTTCGACTGTACGCTGCAGCCTTCGTCAGAAGAGTCAGCTGATTGCTGCCAGGTGACATTTATCAGCTGATTTTTGTAGGCGGGGCCAGCTCAGCAGATCTGTCAGATCAACCGAGGTAAAATCAGCTGATAAATGTCATCTGGCAGCAATCAGCTGACTCTTCTGACGAAGGCTGCAGCGTACAGTCGAAACATGTTAAGAAGGTAAAGACCTCTCCTTTCTATTTTATTTTTGTCTTTTATAAGAACAAAAGATTGAAAGATCTTTTGTTCTTATAAAACAAAATTGAAAGAAGATGAACTTATTTGACCTGTTATAATATTTCTTTATATTTAGTTGTTTTTTGTTTTTGTTTTTTTAGAAATCTCCTCACCACCCAGACAGCAGGAAAAACCTCCCTTATTATCTCCGCCAAGGAGGTAATGTTTTTACCGGGGTTTGTCTGTCTGTCTGTCTGTCTGTCTGTTAGCAACATAACTCAAAAAGTTATGAACGGATTTTGACAAAATTTTCAGGAAAGGTGTGTAATGGCACGGGGAACAGATTACTAGATTTTGGTGATGATCTGGGAGTGCATACCTCCACCAAGGGCTTTGTTTGTATTTGTGCAACAGGATTACACAAAAACTACTGGGTGGATTTGGATGACATTTTCACCAGAGGTGGTTCTTGGGCTAGAGAGGAACCTATTATATTTTGGTGATGATCTGAGAATGCATACCTCAGCCAAGGCTCTTACCTTCTCACAGTGTGTTAGCAGCAATACTCCAAAACTGACTGACAGACTTTGATGCAATTTTCACCACAAGTGGCTATAGGCCTACACACAAACCCATTACATTTTGGAGGTGATCCATGAGAAATGGAAGGAGCCTTGGCAGA
Organism: Pholidichthys leucotaenia; assembly: GCA_020510985.1. NCBI lineage: Eukaryota > Metazoa > Chordata > Actinopteri > Cichliformes > Pholidichthyidae > Pholidichthys > Pholidichthys leucotaenia. The sequence goes on from CM035846.1 coordinate 291,314,917, forward strand.
GGTATGCGCTCTATGAGTGCTTTTCTAGTTATGAAATCAAATGTTGACACGTTTAGTTTGTCTGAAGGCTGCTGACGGATTGACTTCGTGAATTTCGGTCATCTTAACCTGCCAGGTACATAATAGGGAACTGTAGCGAACTCTAAAGACATAATTCACCACAATATGTATTCATGTACAGAATGATCTGCTTAGGGAGTTATAGTTGTGCTCTCAAGCTTTCTCATCAGGCACCTCTCTAGGCAGCTGCTGAAGGACCTCAGTTTAGCGTGAAAAGAGAGCTAGCGTTTTTAGCTGTTGCTTTTAGTCACTGCTGCTGGAGAATAAAAACAGCACGCCTGCTTGTGTGAGAAAAGAGAGAAATTGCCAGTTTCCTCATTCCTGCAGAACATAACTTAATATTGTAGTGGCTGTTGAAATATATCCTCAGCAATTCATCAGTCCCCCGCCTTTCCCTTCATATGAAGCCAGCTGCATAGGAATTCTAACCACATCTCTTAGCTAAGCCACGCTTCCATTATTGCTCCCGTTTCCAGCGGGTTAAAACCATGATAAACGCCAGTGCTTACATACTGCTTATGATTTTTTTTCCGCATTTAAAGTACTTTAATAAACTCATGTCTCTGTTGGACAGTCGTGCTTAGCAAGACACTGCCTGCTGACTGACTGGAAAACTCGCGTGGGCGGGGTGCTTCTAAACTGCGTGCGGATGACGGCCACGCGCATTGTTCATGTGTGCGCTTGCAGAAAGTCATTACTTCATATATTTTTCTTAAAAAATTCATATCGCCTTGGCGAGGCAGCCCGCCACCGAGAAATGTTACCAGAGGAAACCCTGATATATATATAATTATTTATTTATTTATGCATCCACAGGTATGATTAATTTGGTATAATGCTCCTGTCCCGAGGATCAGATGTCACGTGGTTACAGGTTCACTTTCATTCATAAAACTGTGTTTACATCTGTAAACTTACATTCTGGTGAAAACTGCATCCAAGTCTATCTACTAGTTTTGGAGGATTCTTGCTAACACACTGTGAGAAGTTAAGAGCCTTGGTGGAGGTATGCATCCTCAGATCATCACCAAAATGTAATGGCTTCCTCTGTAGCCCAAGAACCACCTCTGGTGAAAATTTCATGCAAATCCATCCAGTAGTTTTTGTGTAATCCTGCTGCACAACTACAAACAAGGTCCTTGGTGGAGGTATGCACTCTCAGGTCATCACCAAAATTTAATGGGTTCATCCTTGGCCCAAGGGCTACCTCTGGTGAAAATTTCATCAAAATCCATCCAGTAGTTTTTGCGTAATCCTGCTAACAGACAAACAAACAGATGGACAAACAGACAAACCACCCCGATTACATTACCTCCTTGGTGGAGGTAATTAAGCTCATATCCTACCGATATAGGATATATTCATTGATGCCACACTCTTGTATAATATTGCCAAATTACAAGCCTTGTCAGACAACTATAAGGGAAAAGAAGGTGAAAGAAGGTAAAATTGTCCAGCCCTAATTTGTATATATATATACAGTATGCATTTTTTTTTCCATGTTTACAGCATAACAGGTAGCATTCAAACCTTAATGATTAATACACACACACACACACACACACACACACTTAATATTTATTGTATGTGGTCAAAAAGACTTCCTTTTGTTGGTGGTCTCCGTGGGAACCCTCATTGATGAAACCTGTGATCTGGATTTGTGTGCATCGTTTGCCATGTGTCATGTCAAAATATTCAAGTGAAATTTTTTCGCCACTTGCTGTCATTTGCCGCTTACTGTGTAGTGCCACCAATACATTGTAGGACAGAGAGAAACATCACTGTCAGTTATTGTCACCTGAAAGACTGTACTTATAGTTTTATTTTTAGGAAAACCCTAATATAATGGTTTATAAAGCACAGGACTGGAAATATCACGACATTTATATAAAGCCCTATCATAATTAGATAGTCCTAAATCTTTTATTTTTTATTATCCATCATATGTCATTCTGCAAGTCCTCCATAAACAGAATTATACCGTGATTCATTGGAGCCTGAACTTGTGTTACTCACCTGTCCCTTAATGCCCTGCTGGGTGATGAAAGTCTTCAGTGCTCCAGTTTCTGAGTTCTGGGGATAACCAAAGTCCAAAATCTCTGTATAAGCAAATAAGGGAAGGGATTAGTTTGGTGAATGGGAAAACTAGGACCCCCACCATGCAGAAAAAAAGTGTTTTAACAGACTCCGATTAGAATGAGCTTTTACTGAACAATCACATATAGGTTTCCAATAAAAATCAAATACAAACAAGATTAACAATACTAAAACAATTTCCAGCATTAACCAATTTGACTTATCAAACTGACTTTACAGACAGGCATTTGTTTCCTACCATCAAGCAGCTCATAGATGAGCACAAAGTTGTTCTTGATGTTCTCCTCACTGATCTTTCCAAAGTAGGCCGTCATGACGTCGCACATTTTGTAAAGGAACTCAAACACCATGGCAGCATTGACATTCTGCTTGGTAACAGCCGCCAACCAGATGTTGGAACGTTTGACATGAAAGAAGCTGGTACGGGCAATGTTGGTCACCGGAGATCGAACCTGCTGGCGGGCGTGGATCACGTTCACACGGAACGCGTCCACAGCATTACGCCTAGAAAAAGAGGGAATCGTGCATTAGTCCAGCTAAGTTCTTCTGGGCTTTGGTGTTGTCGTTTTGGACTTTCAGAATAAATATTTGATACCAAGTTCTACACTAGACTCAAAATGAATCACTTCTTAAGACCTTGGGGAAAGATCTGCCAATTAAAATGTTCTCGACCAAAAAAACTGGGAGCTGATGCATTTAGAGGGACAAGAGAAGTGTTTTGTACTAAATTACAATGATTACAAAGAGAAGAAAAAGGAATGACATGATCAAAACAAAGCTACAAAGAAACAAAAAGGTCTCTTATGTACAGGGGGGCTGAAAAGATCATAGGCTGACTAACAAGGAGTTATGTTTGTAGGTGCTGAGCCAATAGTATTTGTGCTTCAGTGGCCGAGGAACAAAAGGGCAGAGCAGAGCTGAGAGCACCGTCAAGAGTGTGGGTACAATAAACCACATTTGGTCAAATTTGACCACTGCATCATGGTCAATCTATGAATTTTTCAGCCCCCCTCCCCCATCCTTATATAACAATGAAGGAACCTAATTACAGTCTGGAAGTGTCACAAAGTATACCTTTTTGTTTTTTCCCAAAACTGTCATGATTAAGTGGAATTACTGAAAACATGGTACAACAGACAAAGCAAGTTCTGACAGGAAAACTACATCCTCCAGAGTACTACAGAGTACACAATGTACTACATGTAGTACATTTACACACACTCAACCTTACAATGAGCTAAATTAAATACTTACAACCTCATTGTGCGTTAGAAAAAACTGCCAAAAACTGATTTCAAATATGCAACTGTATTCAATTTGTAATATTAAACAGTGCCAGGAAGTAGAAATGGACTCAGAGTTGTGTTGCTGGTGTGATTCTCACATAGAAGACATTCAGCTTTTGTTGCATACACAAGTTTTCAAAAATACTGCTTTCTCAGGTAAACTATTAGGAAGCTGGAAAAAAAAAGTGTGTTACTGATGTTCATTTCTGACTCTTCGGTACAGTTTTGTTAGTGAAACTAAGATACACTCAATGGTATCGATACGCTAAGCTTATTTAGATTACCGTTTTCTCAGCCAGATTTTCACCAGACATTTGTTAATAATTACTGTAAGCATTTCTTGCCAAAAGGTCTCTTCATCTTGCCAAACAGTGAGTCTATATAGATGGATGAAATGTCTCATGACTTATTTATGATTTATAAAGCATTTATAATGCAATAACCTGCTTATAAACTATACACTTATCAAAGTAGTCTTATTGTAAAGGTGTACTATATGTTTACAGTTTAATTTGAATAAAATCATAATCAATGTTAGACTATCGAAACTGTGATGCCACGAGAGAAGCAGGCTGATGTGTTCATTTTTTAGGAAATGAGTAGAAATTCACATCCTCTGCAAACTCAAAGCCAATTTCGAAGGCTGTCATGTTTGATTTAACAATGACTGCTGAACTGCTGCTGTAACAAAAATTAACTCAGTTAAAAACGAGAATTAAAAAAATTCAATAAATAACTGAATAACCCCCATCCAAGACCCAAATTTCAAAAAACAAGTTTCCGTATTATACAGTTTCACCCAAGGCTGATTTTTGTGAGGAAAAATTAGGGCTGGAATAAAGGGTGACAGAACTAAGCTAACCATCATATCCCATGCTCAGACTACATGCTTCGATACAGGAAGAGCTCATCTGTGAGCAGCAGTATTCAAAGGGATATTCAAGGGTGACTGGCAGTAGCTGGAACTGAGCGACTGATTTTGCTGTTGTATTTCTGGTAGTTTATGTAAAATGACAGGTGACATGCTTAGAGAGATATTTAGAATTTGACTGTGGAATCAAAGGGCATGCAGATTAGGGCGTCATCGACTGGAGGCCATGAGAGGGAAGGGTCATGCTGTAGAGGCTGGAGCGTCTCTTACCTATTCCTACAAGGGCCAAGATGAACAGATGGAGGAAAAATGGCGATACAGAGGATAGAGAGGAAACACGGATGAAGTAAAAGGAAAAGACAAAAATGCACAAGACATTTTCGCGCATCATGTGGACATAGTGGGCAGTGTGATGTGTCTGATGCCTTTTTTTGCAACCATACAGGAAAATATTTCCAGCAATTTAATGTATGATACAACAGCGTGGAAAAAGCAAGACCCAAAATGTTAAACTGTATTCCGTAATAATTATATTGGGGCAAATTATATTTTGTGTCAGTACCAAATAATCCAATATTACTATCACGTAATATGACACACAAAGTCATACTTTAATCATGTTTATGCACTGGGGGTATTGAAGCATTTCATGGGAATTACAAAAACTTCTTCCAAGTGGAACAATATGTGGGAATGCAATAGTTCGGCTAGGACATTAAGAGGTCTTTAGCCTGCCAGCACCTCAGTACAGAGTCTGTGTTATGTCCAAATGAACAAAAGTGTAAAGAGAGCAGGAAACTGTCCACAAAGTTCAAAACTAGTGAGGGGACAACATGTTTACACTCTTTAGAGGGAAGAAGAAAGCAGATATTCAAATGTTTGCACTTCTCATGCCACACAACAAAGTCACTATATTTCAAATATGCAAATACAACCTTTAGACAAGGACCATGACACACATTTGGAACCAATATATCCTAGTCAGTAGAGGCAGGTGAGCATTTTTCACTTCATAGTAACCAAATAAGAATAACTTCAAGACTCTCAGCATGTTTTTGCCAGGTCTATTATGTAAAGCTCCTTGAGATAGGCACCGTTAGGACTGTATGCTACAAAAATCAAAGTGAACTGTATTGTCTTGTGTTGAAGCACTGCAAATATATTTTAAAGGTATTTTACCATGATCTGTAACCAAAATTCATCGACTTGACATTTACCTTTCGTTAAATGGGAAAAATTCTAAGCAAATGTTCGCATTTAAAACAATTTGGCAAAAATCTGTGATGTTGGAACTAGTATTTCATTTGAGTATTTGGCTGTGAACAAAAATAAGGGGAATGTATCAGATGCAGTGGTGAATCAGTTCAGCACCAGTGTGTGCTAAAATAAGCAGATCAATGCTGATAAAATCAATGTTGATCACTAGTTAGAAATGCAACAATCCAGCTTTTCTGATTACAGATCAGATACGTATCTATGCTCCAATATTTGCTGACAGATACTGAGCCAATCTGATACCAGTGCAAAAGGTCAAATTACTCTTCACTGTAAGGAAGAGACTGTGATTGTTCAGGAAACATTTGCCTAAATTAAAAAAAAAAAAAAAAAAAATCACTTCATAATATAAAATACAACCAAGAAATACATTTAAATTTACAGGCAAGGTATTGCACATGGCACCTCTTTAAAATGAGCAACAGTTCAATTTGACACACAAGTCCTACCTGACTCTATACCTTCTTTCTGTCTTTATAGCTATATGGTCAATGTTGTACAGGGGGTCATCCAAATTGCATGTGGCTCTCCAAAAGGCCAGCAAAATATTAGCAATGCTAGCAACATGGAAGAGAGCTGAATTTGAACAGATCAGACACTGGATGTTTCCAATACTGATCCAGAGATATGAGTCACATTGAAAATGACATCTGATACTCAGTGTATCCCTAATAAAGGCACAATGCTTAGTGACAATAACCAAAAGTGCAATAATCAGCTGGTGAGGTAGAGAGTCTCTTTTACAGCTGAAGGAAACCAGCCTTAAAGGTGAACTGAAACCACCTTTTTGCGCAAAAAGTAGAATAGCAGATTAATTCCTTATTACCTATTGTATTTTTCAACACATAAAAGAAATTTTTAGGCCGTGCGATGGCCAAGCTATAAGCCGATAAACTTTTGCCTCTGGCTGGCAGTGCCAAACAAACCGGAAGTAGTGCAGACGACGCTGCGTGACGTCACGAGTGTGACCCTTATCAAAACAACAATGGCAGATGGTAGCAGTTCCAGCAGTCAAGAAAACCAGAGTTTTCAGAGTGAAGAGGCATTCAGGATCGGTGACGAGACAGAGGAGGATGCAGGAGTGTCAAGTGAACAGGAAGAGAGCGAGGGAGGCATCGAACCGTACAGATTAGAGCCAGAATTTTCGGGGGATTCCGGCACCGACTCAGAGTCAGACCGCAGCAGTGATGGGGAGGAGAGTTGCTTATTGAATACAGAATGGTGAGTCTTTACTTCTCTACTTTGGCATGTTTGGGGTGTCAGGATAAGGAAAATTAACAATAAAAAAGAAAGAAAAAAAACCATCAGCATTTTTCCAACTTATTATTTATACATTGGGCTAGGACTGTACAATAGCCTGGCCGTGTACACACTTATTTGTACCCGCAGGTAGATTTGGTTTGCAGTCTGGTGACAAGCCACCGGCTGCTGGTTGCTGCGTGTGCGAGCTAAACCTACATGTTTTTGGTATGCGGGAGGAAACCGGAGAAATCCTGGAGTAAACCCACGCAACACGGGGAGAACATGCACAGCTCACTGTTGGTCGGGGGCTGGGATCGAGTCCACGGTCTCATGATCCCCGCGATCCCCTGGCCAAGGGTAAACTGTGCTGCCACAGTGCTAAACCACTGCGCCACTGTGCAGCCCAAAAAAAATTGGCATTGAATAGACACATCCGTGGCGTAGGGTTAACACGTGTATTCAGGACAGGTTCCATGACCATGGGCTATGTATTACAATACTTCTACAGACTACAATGGCAATACACATGAACAGAACTGGCCTCTGCATTTGACTGTGCTATTTATAAATGATATCTATATCTAGAAACGCATCGCTTCCCGGTCGCTTTTCCTCCCCCTTTCTTTTCTTTCGTCGCCATGACAGCTTTCCTTGGCCAATGAACAGATCTTCCCAGGTGTTGGAAGTGTTTTGTAGTCGACTATCACGACAAAATGCACCAAAAACAACCAGTGTCGACGTGCTCGCAATGGTAAACATGAGGACTGCGTCCCATTCGTGACGTCACGCGGAACTCCGGCTGCACTTCCGGATAATCGGCGGATTCGTAGGATTTTTCAGGGCGGGAAATTTAAAATCGCAATTTTCTCCAAGATTCCGGGATTGGTGGAGGGGGTGCCAATGATAAATTATCTTTATAATTGTATGTACTATCACCCAGTGCCGTTCACTTCAGTTCACCTTTAAAATTGCAGGATTCAATCTGTTGTGCAGCCTTGGAAAGCTCTGTTTAGCAACTCGGCCTGCAGCACATATTCAGAGCAGAGAAAAAAACTACTAGTCTCAAGAGTTAAGAGTTCATCTGCCTGCTACACAGAAATTTAGTTAAATAAGTTTAAGTGAATGGCATCAGACCAGCCTGACCATACGGACTCAGAAGGGAACGGAATCTAAAACTGTAGCTGGATAGTACAGATTGAACTTCTTGAATGAGAATTAGAACAAATCAAATACATCCACACCATTTTTCCCTCCAAATGATAAAAAAACAAAAACAGCAAATTATGCTGGAGTACTAATATACCAAGCTAGCCCTCACAAGTACAATCCATATGTAACAAAAACACTGATTAAAATACTGAAAAACAAAAAAGAATTCTCTCAACACTGCACATAAACAGAGCTTTATTGTAACTTGTGCCAAATTGTCAGTTAATAAATAAAACGACAACAAAAAGAGGTCAGATGTCTTAACATTGTGTTAAGGCCTCATGTGTATTTTTTTCAGCATTAAGTATCAGCACAAAAGCTGTCCAATAAAAAAACGTTGTTCCTGTCAGTACAAGGAAGCACCACACAGTAGGAACTGTCCTACTGTGTGGTAATATCTTGTGTACAGCAGGGAGTGTCAACACCGAATTTAATCTGAAAAAGCTTTCCACACTGATGTGCTTAAGCTTTTAAATAGAAGGTATAAGTCTGAACGAGAAATAATTACCTCAAACAATATGGGAATATAGTGCATGAGTGTGCATAACCACAATAAGATTCAAAGCTATATTTGGACAGTTTTTGGTTGATTTCCTTCACTCATTTCTGAGAAGAATCTTCACACATGCAGTTCTCGCTTTGGCTTGGTTTGTTTTTCCCCTCGCCGATAACAAACTGAATTTATCCAGCAAGAGGGACACGATCCTCTCTTATCTAGAATAATGCCCACCCTGTTCACTCACGCTGATAAATCATTGTCAGCAGCCTGAAGCTCCTCATAATTCAGTAATCATATGGCAGGTTTGCTTCTGTGCAACATACCCTATGTCATCTCTGTAGACGCGGGAGATGAGGACCTCCCCCTTGTGGTTGTAAATGAACAGTCCTCCAATCATTGTGGCTGCTCCTCAATTTCAACTTGCCATGGTGAGACCAAAGCCCTCCTGAGAAGAGACAAAAATGAAGGAAGAAAACAGGGGAAGGGGGAAGGGATGAGGCAGAAGTGAAAGCAGTGAGAGTCAGCAACAGCACAGTGAGGCATTTGTCCCTCAACATCCGTTTTCCCGTCCCTCTCAGGGGGACACTTCAGCTGAATACATCTGCAGCTGCACCACTGAAGACAGATTATTTTTTTTTTTTTGAGATGCAAGAGCATCCACATCAATGCACCGATTTTCACTCCTTGAGGGAAAACCGACAACTTAACCACTCTAACCACAGGCAATTCTTCCAAAGTAAGATTAACGACAGATTAGCAGCCACAAATCTAAAGGCAAGATGTCACCAGGGAGCCAAACGGGAATCCGTGCCACCAACGACACTGCGTCTTTCACTCCCAAATGTTCCCTCGATGTGATCAGACAAAACAACTACCCAAACAAGATCAGATAGCAATAGCCTTCCAAAATCGATGTGTTTATGGCTTGGAGCGATAAAACTTGAGCGAGTAAAAAAAAAAAAAAATGAAGCTTCTGGAAACTAGGGGATAGAGGACATGCTTGGCATTCCTGGAAGAGAAAATCCTGGTAATTAAAGCAAGATGCTTAGAGGATAAAAAACGGTGATAAACCATAACACTACAACCCGTTAGAACACTGGTAAGATGTGAATAAACGGTATGCTGATAGAGGGGGGTTAACAGTCCATTCTTTATCGGCGAAGTCAGGATGTCTGCTCACTCTAGCCACTTCCTAACGTTCATAAATTTTTCATATTTTCTTTGTGTGCTCCTCTGCCAACGTTTGGCAGATTTGACTGATAAAGGATTTGCCTCAAATTTTCTTAAGGGCAAATATCACCGATTTAATTTTGACCTTCAGCTACAGCCGAAGTGATGGAGAATTCACCGAGTTGAGACCTAGCTAGCTAATTTACCTCGGGATAGCAGGTTGAGCATAGTGGAGTGGAGTGGAATTTTAAACTAACTTCCGGTCAAAAATAAATCAGGCGAAGATTAATTATACAAGGCTACTGATTAACTCAGACATTAGCCATTTAAAATTTAACGCGTGATGTCGCTGATAAAATAAAATTAAGCAACCAAGGGGTTGTAAAAATAATATATACTATGCTTTTAATTTCCAGAAATCCCAGCTCCTTCCGTTTTCTCTGGCTGCCGTTGGCTTTTTGACATTTGCTAGCGAAGCAGCGGCTACGTTGCTAACGTTAGCGTCGCCCTTTCAGACCGTTTCACTCATCGGTGTAGCCGACGGACCACTGTTTGACAACGGAAAAAAATATAAAATCTCCAACCGTCTTCAGTGAACTTACCCGAACGCCGGCAGCCCTTCGCGCCCCGTCTGGCCTTGGATATAGCTTGTGTCAGGATCCGAGAGGTTCCCAGTTCACACAGCCGCTAATTCCGCTCCCTCCTCAGATGGCTGTCAGCTGACCCGCCGTCCTTACGCACGCACGCCCCGACAAGAAAGGGCGCGGCTGGAGCGACGTGGAAACCGCACCCAGGCCTCAGTATGATAAGTTCCAAGGACCACTGATCAAATGCGATTACTAGTCTTACAGTTGTTAATGTTTCATATATACTCAACATGAGAGGTGAGCAGAGCAGCCAAAAATTGTTCTAAGTAAAAGTAGGGTTATGATAGAGTTCATGATATTAAGCACAAAATGAGAAAGTAGTCAGCAAAAATTACTTTGAAAGAGAAGATCTAGTAAAAAGTTGAGTGGTGAGAAATTACTTTATTCTGACCAAGAAGTTTTTTGTTTTTTTAAGTTTGGGACTAAATTTGCAACTTTTGGTAATAAATTTGCAAAATCTTTGGAATGAAATTCTTTTTCATGCAAATTTATGACTTTTCTAGGACATTTGCATCTTCACTTGTAAATCTGTAGTTTTTTTTAAATTTTAGATGTTGGTTAAAAAAAACAGCCACGTTTTCTTTAGCATTGTGGTGACACTAAACACAGCAGGGAGACATTCCTCTGGGATTTTCTTCTGGAGCTTTCCTCACACCCAGCAGGGAGCTTGGAGGAAGCAGAGGACAATTGACACACGACCAAAAGAACCACAGGAGACAGATGGGACTGAATGCATGCATCTTTGTGCCAACCAATGTCATGCTAATCATGTGTATTGACCAACTGTAGTAAATGATTATTGTTATACATCCCCGGAGCAAGCAGAGGAAGTCTGGTGCCAGTTAAGATAAGCCTTTATTAGTCCCACAGTGGGGAAATTCCAGGATTGCAACAGCACAGGGATAGCAACACTCAGAGCAACAATCAGAAGGCAAGAAAAAACAAGAACAGCTAGTATACATATGTACATATTACTATAAATATATATATATATATATATATGTCACTGTCATATATATATATATGACAGTGTTGAAAACTTGGGATGAATACTTGCACTGCCTGAGTCTTGTTAAACGTATCACCAAGAACTTTCCAACTCCATACGTGTTCACAATTGGTGACTTCACCGCTAATACAGCACGTTCAAGTTGTTTTGGAGACGAACTGGTGTCTTTTTGTGAGAGTTACTCCTTACACATCTCGGACAGGATTATCTTACCAGGTGATACCTTTACTCATGTTAGCATGGCTCATGGCTCTACATCATGGCTTGATCACTGTGTGACTACATCCTCAGGCCATGATAACGTGTCCAATATCAAAGTTCTGTTTGACTATGTGAGTTCTGATCATGTACCTTTATCTATAGATATTGAGGTATCTAGTGCTGTAAGTGGCCCCCGGGAAGCTCCCTCAGCCACAACGGGCAGTAGAACATACAAATGGCGTGATGCCACAGCGTCAGACCTGTCCAGATATAAGAAACTTACTCGTAGGAAACTCTGTAACATCCGTGCTCTTATGGACGCCATCAGGTGTCTCGACCGTAATTGTGCGGCACACAGGGACGATATCGACAGGTTCTACAGTGATATTGTTGATGCTTTAAATTACTGTGTGAGTGAATGCATTCCTAGTCACAGTGTGGCCACCCAATATAACGTCCCAGGCTGCACGGTGGCGCAGTGGTTTAGCACTGTGGCAGCACAGTTTTACCCTCGGCCGGGGGACCGCGGGGATCATGAGATCGTGGGTTCGATCCCAGCCCCCGACCAACAGTGAGCTGTGTGGAGTTTGCATGTTCTCCCCGTGTTGCGCGGGTTTACTCCGGGATTTCTCCGGTTTCCTCCCGCATACCAAAAACATGTAGGTTTAGGGCGCTCGCGCACGCAGCGACCAGCAGCGGTGGCTTATCACCAGACTGCAAACCAAGTCTACCTACGGGTACAAATAAGTAACAAAAAAAAAAAAAAATGATGTCGTTAGCGAGGCTCACACAGCTGCTCGGGATGCTTTTTTGTGGTGGAGGAGTAATAGCAAACCACGTTCTGGTCCAATATTTGAAAACATGAAAAATTGCAGGGCTAGGTTCAAATATGCTCTACGAGCATGCAGGCGCAATGAAGAAAGTATCAAATGTGACCAGCTAGCTAATCACATGAGTGAACTGAACATGGTAGAATTCTGGAAACAAATGAAGGCTATGAGCTCCCACCGGTCTGTCAGATCAAACACTATTGATGGTGTGACTGGTGACGTTAATATTGCTGAAAAGTGGAAATGTCATTATGAAGCTATTTTCAACTCAGTCAAGAATGTTTCAATGAAGGATTCTTTTATGCATGATATTCGTCTGTATAACGACATGTTTGATGCCTCTGATATTTCTGCTGTTACTCCTGTTGAAGTTGATTCACTGATCAAAGTTCTCAAGAAAGGCAAATCAGCTGGCCCTGACTGTCTCACCAGTGAATGCCTCATCAACGCTGATTTCAATCTGTGTATTCTGTTGTCATTGTGTTTTAACTGTATGTTTGTTCATGGTTACATGCCAGATATGTTGATGGACTCTGTTATTATTCCTTTGGTGAAAAACAAGTGTGCCAGTCTTTCTGATATGAACAACTACAGACCTATAGCTATTGCAAATGTTATATCTAAACTGTTAGAGGGTTTGTTCCTGAACAGAATTGAGGATTATCTGTGGACAAACGACAATCAGTTTGGTTTCAAATCAGCTCTTTCAACTGACAAGGCTGTTTACCTACTCCATGAATTTGTTGACTACTTCAGAAGCCATTCCACTAGTGTCTATGCTACGTTCCTGGATGCTAGCAAAGCTTTTGACAGGATTAACCACTGGGGTTTGTTCAGAAAATTGATCGATCGAGGTATTCCTATTTACATTGTTAACATCCTGCTATACTGGCACAGAAGGCAGTCTATGGTTGTTAGATGGGGCAATGTCACCTCATCCAAATTTCATGTGACCAACGGTGTTAAACAAGGTGGTATACTGTCACCCTTGTTGTTTAATGTCTATGTTGATGATCTCAGTGTACTGTTGAACAATACTAATGTGGGCGGTGTGGGGAGACTTGAATAACGAAACCGAATTGCCTTTAATTTCAGTTTATTTCAACTAACCAGCGAACAAAGAGGATGAACACACCAAAGTTCTCTCATTTAAACATTCTCACATCAAACCATTTCCCTCGCGGGGGAAATCACACATCTATATCAAAATCTCTTTATTCACATTCATTAACCTTTTATTTACATAACTCCCCCTTCTCTCCTCTCGAGCCTCAGCGGTCAGGAAGTCTTCTGTCCCCTGTCCTCCGCAGGGGGTCCAGGCTCTGTGGCTCCGCACCGCAGGGGGCTGGCTCTCCTTCATCGTGAGGTTAAATCACATATGCAGTGTCCAACATATACATGTCTCACAACACAGCCATAGGCGGCTCCTTTAACGGTGCACTGTTAAATCACATTTTCTACGCTGATGACCTCTGTTTGTTAAGTTTGTCTACTGCAGCGATGCAACATCTCCTTTCAGTATGTGAAAAATTTGGTGAAAAAAATGACATCTTGTTCAACTGTACTAAATCTATGTGTATGGCTTTCAAACCAAAGGGTGTCAATACATCGAATCCTGTTATGCCATTTTGTGGTAATAGCTTGAACTTTGTTGAAAAAGTCAAATACCTAGGTGTGTGGATTGAATCTGATAAGACCAATGTTGATTGTAACAGGCATCTCAGGAAACTGTACGCTCAAACAAATTTACTGTTGCGAAATTTCCATAGATGTTCTCCTGATGTCAAATGTATGTTGTTCAAGACCTTCTGTACCTCAATGTACTGCTCGCCTTTATGGTTTAATAGCAATGTTGCTGTTAGGAACAAAATCCGCATTGCATATAATAACTCCCTAAGAAGGTTGTTAGATGTACCACGTAGGTCGAGTGCAAGCAAGATGTTTGTGTCTGTGAACATTCCGTCTTTTGGCGAATTGATACGTAAGAATGTTTACAGTTTTTTGAGAAGGTTGCTGGCATGTAACAATCATCTTATATCAGCAATTGTCAACTCGTCACTCACACTTCATTCCAGCATTTGGAAGTGGTGGCGTTCCATTTTATACTGAGCCCATTATTGTATGTTATTGTTGTTACAAGAGCGCCGAGTGTCTGCTGATCTGTATATACTTTTATTTATTTATCTATTTTCTACTCGTTTTAGTTTTGCTCTTAATATGAACCCTGAGTTTGAAATAAACGTTTGAATTTGAATTGAATTGAATATATATTGTATATATAGACACAGTGCAGAGCATTGTGGTTGGTGGATGTGCAGCAGAAAGTCTAAGCTCTCTCTCCGCGGATGCGGCGGGCCAGCTGAATGTCTTTGGGTATGATGGTGACCCTCTTGGCGTGGATGGCGCACAGGTTGGTGTCCACGAAGAGACCCACCAGGTAGGCCTCGCTGGCCTCCTGCAGAGCCATGACGGCGGAGCTCTGGAAGCGCAGGTCGGTCTTGAAGTCCTGAGCGATCTCCCTCACCAGGCGCTGGAAGGGCAGCTTACGGATGAGCAGCTCCGTGGATTTCTGGTAGCGACGGATCTCTCTCAGAGCCACGGTACCGGGCCTGTAACGGTGAGGTTTCTTCACTTTGCTGGTGGCTGGAGCGCTTTTTCCGAGCAGCCTTGGTGGCCAGCTGCTTCCTGGGGGGCTTTTTTCTCCAGTAGATTTACGGGCGGTCTGCTTGGTTCTTGCCATCGCTCTTCATTATTCTGTCTTATATTTCTTGCACGCCGCCTAAACTCCAGCCTGGCACTCGTGTCGTTTTCGCTACAGTTCCTCGGTATGTCGAGTTTCTCCATTAGCACCGGGTGGCGGTTGAGTGCTAGCTAGCTCTTCCCTGCTGTATCGTCTCCTGCTGTAAACAGTGGCTCCGTCCGCTGACTCGGGAGACCTTTGGGGCCTTTTCTGTGTGTCCGTGATATACAGTATATATATATATATATAGAGTGAAAGGTGTAGAAAGAAGAAGGAAGATAAAAAAAAAAAAAAAAAAAAGGCAGTTGCAAAAGGCAGCCAACTCGTGTGGCGCCGCCGGTCCGGCGGAACCGGAACCGGAGTTAATCATGCAATTGATATGTATTGACTGAAATGTATATCGATATGTAAATGTGCTATTCATTCTCTCTTGTCTGTATAAAAGGGCGCACTCGCAACAGCTCACACACAGCACACAGTGCTGCAGTATGTCTCATGATGATGGGGGAATAAAACTCTTAAACCTTCAGCTTGCCGTGTCTCGCCTGAACTTATTTTGTTCCTCCACACTGGTGACCCTTGACGAAGAATGGAACACCAGGCGAACACCCCGAAGATGACCCAGACGGGAAGCCTCAGCACGCGTCATGGTGCGACCCTTGCCTGATCTTTTACCTCCACACTGGCGACCTGACGGGGGAGAATGGCCATCTGCTCTCTCTCACCGCACTGTGGATTCCAGAGACTGGGAATCATCTACATCCTTCGCACCCACATGAGTGCACAACGCTGGAACCAGAACGCGCCATGATCAACATGAGAGAACGAAGGAAGCAGCCTGAACGGGGACAATCATCGACGCCGACTGCGCTGATTTCCATCAAGCTCCCTGACCCTGACTCACCTCTCGACAACGGACCTTCCGCGCACAGAAGCCATGCACGCACACGGCAGGATTACGGGTACAGCGCAACTGCCAGCTATGTGATCACTGCGCCAAGCGCGCGCCACGCACCAGGGACAAACCGGCTCCACAGACTTGTTTCAGCATTCTCCGCTGCTGTACACACCCGAGTTAAACGGCCCATCGCCACCCTCGGAACCTTCAGGGCTGCTCACGCACCTGCAGCGGACGTGCAGCCAGCACACAGGACTTTGTATGAGTTTTCCAGCCACGGCGCACAAGGGGAATTTAGCCGATTGCTTTCCCCGATGACTTTAGGGCTGTTTCCCGCACCTAAAGCCAAACTGCAGAGTCCCTGACACAGCTTCAGTTTATTATATCCACTACGCATCCTCGAGGAATTTGGCCATTCGCCTTCTCCACATCCTTGCAGGACTGGGCCCGCACGAGGAGTCAGAGACTAAATTTTTTTTTTCCCCACAACCACCGGCTTTTCCAACTCTCCTCACCAGCAGACAGTTCGACTGGAGCGGCAACCCCCCCCCCCCACCCCGCTACAGCCTCCATTGGCGTCAACTTGAGCCCAAACAACGGGGGGGTCACAGCCCTTTCTGGGTGTTCGGGGGGGGGGGGCTGGTGTGGTGACACGAAACACAGCAGGGAGACATTCCTCTGGGATTTTCTTCTGGAGCTTTCCTCACACCCAGCAGCGAGCTTGGAGGAAGCAGAGGACAATTGACACACAACCAAAAGAACCACAGGAGACAGTCAGACGAGACTGAATGCATGCATCTTTGTGCCAACCAATGTCATGCTAATCATGTGTATTGACCAATGGTAGTAAATGACTATCGTTATACATCCCCAGAGCAAGCAGATGAAGTCTGGTGCCAGTTAATCACGCAATTGATATGTATTGACTGAAATGTATATCGATATGTAAATGTGCTATTCATTCTCTCTTGTCTGTATAAAAGGGCGCACTCGCAACAGCTCACACACAGCACACAGTGCTGCAGTGTGTCTCATGATGATGGAGGAATAAAACTCTTAAACCTTCAGCTCGCCGTGTCTTGCCTGAACTTATTTTGTTCCTCCACAGCATAATATACTGTAAGTCTTGTATAGAAAAAGTAAATCAGATATTTACTGGAACAGAACAGAAAAAAGTTTTAAATATGGGAAGAAAGGGTGATTTAGATTTACACCCATTTCATATAAGTGATAAGTTACTCAAACTGTGCAGCCAAGTGTACTTGAGTAAAAGTGGTCATTTCTTTAAAAATTTTAAGTTTTTAACTTTTTCTACACACACAAATGGTCCATCTCCATCCATCTTCTACTGCTTTTCTGGATGTCCGGGTTGCGGAGGCAGCAGCCCAAGCAGAGAAGCCCAGACATCCCTCTCCCCAGCCACCTGCTCCAGCTCTTCAGAGAGGATACCAAGGCGTTCCCAGGCCAGCTGGGAGACGTAGTCTCTCCAGCGAGTCCTGGGTCTGGCCCGGGGTCTCCTCCCAGTGGGATGTGCCCGAAACACCTCAAGTGGGAGGCGTCCAGGAGGCATCCTGATCAGATGCCCATACCACCTCAACTGGCTCCTTTCAATGTGGAGGAGCAGCGGTTCTACTCTGAGCCTCTCCCGGATGACTGAGCCCCTCACCCTATCTCTGAGGGTGAGTCCAGCAATCCTACGAAGAAAGTTCATTTCAGCCGCTTGTATCCGAGATCTCATTTTTTCTGTCATTACCCAAAGCTCATGACCATAGGTGAGGGTAGGAACATAAGATTGACCGGTAAATCGACAGCTTTGCCTTAGAGCTTAGCTCCCTCTTCACTACAACAGACTGGTACAACATCTGCATCACTGCAGATGCTGCGCCGATCTGTCTGTCAATCTCTCGCTCCATTCTCCCCTCACTCGTGAATAAGACCCCAAGATACTTAAACTCCTCCACTTGGGGCAGGAGCTTGTCCCCAACCCGGAGAGGACAATCCATCTTTTTCCAGCTCAGGACCATGGCCTCTGACTTGGGAGGTACTGATTCTCATCCCAGCCACTTCACACTCAGCGGCAAACTGTCCCAGTAAGACCTGTAGGTCATTACTGGATGAAGCCAGCAGGACAACATCATCTGCAAACAACAGATGAGATCCTGTGGTCACCAAGCGTGACACCCTCCATTCCCTGGCTGCACCTAGAAATCCTGTCCATAAAAATTATGAACAGGATCGGTGACAAAGGGCAGCCCTGGCAGAGTACAACTCTCACTGGGAATGAGTCCAACCGAGTGTTGGCAATACGAACCAAACTTTCACAACAGTCGTACAGAGACCAAATAGCTCATAACATCAAGTCCAATACCCCATATTTCTGAAGCACCCCCCACCAAAAACCACGAGGGACGAGATTGAATGCCTTCACCAAGTCCACAAAACACATGTAAACTGTCGTGAACCCTTGAGGATTCTCGAGAGGGTAAAGAACTGGTCCGAACTGGTACCGACCTACCCTCCATTGAGAACTTATATCGGTCCATAACCAGGAAACGGGCGGGAAACATCTGTGCTGACCCATCACACCCCGGCCACAAACTGTTTGAACTTTTATCTTCTGGTCGTCGTTACAGATCACTGAAGGTCAAAACCACCCGTCACAGGAACAGTTTCTTTCCTCAAGCCATCACTCTGATGAACTCCTAACATTCACCTAGTCCTACCTGTTGCTGTACTCATGACTTTTCATCCATTATTACATTGCACATAACTCTCACACTGCTTTTTACTTCATTCACATTATATCACTGAATCTGAGTCCACATTGAAATACTGTGTGACTGTATATTTTTTCATATATTTCTGCAAAGTGTGGTTAGTCTGAGTAAATAACTGCATATATTCCTGTATATATTTGCATCCTTTTATAGAAACGTGGACAGACTGTAATTTACTGTACATACTCTGTTGTCATTGAATCCTTATTTAAATCCTCCACCTGAACAATGAGAGCAAGTTTTTAGCCAAAGTCAAATTCCTTGTATGTGTTGTGCATACTTGGCCAATAAAGCTGATTCTGATTCTGATGTGCCACGGCCAGGACAAAAACCACATTGCTCCTCCTGAATCCAAGGTTCGACCAACGGCTGGACTCTTCTCTCCAGTACCTTGGCATAGACCTTCCCAGGGAGGCTGAGGAGTGTGATCCCTCTAAAGTTGGAGCACACCCTCCAGTCCCCTTTTTTGAAGAGAAGAACCACCACCCCGGTTTGTCATGCCAAAGGCACTGCCCCCGATCTCCACACAGTGTTGCAGAGGTGTGTCAACCATGACAACCCTACAATATCCAGGGCCTTGAGGTACTCAGGGCAAATCTCGTCCGCCCCCGGGGCCTGGCCACCAAAGAGATTTTTAACCGCCTTGGCAACCTCAGCCCCGTGATAGGCGAGTCGTCCCCCCTCGTCCACAAGCCCTGCTTCCTCTGTGGAAGGCGTGTCAGTGGGATTGAGGAGATCCTCAAGTATTCCTTCCATTCCCGACAATATCCCCAGTCGAAGTCAGCAGTGCCCCATCTGCACCATACACAGTGTGGACAGGGAGCTGCTTCCCCCTCCTGAGCCGCTGGACAGTTTGCTAGAATCTCTATGAAGCCGACCGTAAGTCTTGTTCCATGGCCTCACCAAACTCCTCCCATACCCGAGTTTTTGCTTCAGAAACCACCCGAGCTGCACTCTGCTTGGCCTGCCAGTACACCTCAGCTGCTTCAGGAGTCCCACAAGCCAACCAAGCTTGATAGGACTCCTTCAGCTTAATGGCCCCCCCTCACCACTGGTGTCCACCACTTGGTTCTGGGGTTGCCACCACAGGATGCCACAACAACCTTGCGGCCGCAGCTCTGGGCAGCCGCTTCAACAATGGAAGTGAAGAACATGGCCCATTCAGACTCCATGTCTCCAGACTCCCTTGGAATGTGGTTGAAGTTCTTCCAGAGGTAGAGTTGAAAACCTCCCGGACAGGGGCCTCATCCAGATGTTACCAGCACACCCTCACTGTACGTTTGGGTCTACCAGGTGTGAATGGCATCCTCCACTGCCACCTGCAGGAAGGACCATGGGGGTCTGGTGCTATGTGAATCAGGTGACGGTCAAAGGCGGAGACCTTGGCGGTCTGATCCCAAGTTTAATAAACTGGCTTTTGGGACACACAAATTGTATATTCAGCACGGTGGTGCAGTGGTTAACACTGTTGCCTTACAACTAGAAGGTTCCTGGTTCGAATCCCCAGGCTGGCAGGGGTTGGAACCTTTCTGTGTGGAGTTTGCATGTTCTACCTGTGCTGCGTGGGTTTACTCTGGGGACTCCGGTTTCCTCCCACAATCCAAAGACATGCATGTTAAGTTAATTGGCTGTTCTAAATTGTCCCTAGATATCGGTTTCCTATAGGCCCTTAGAATAGAGGGTTAGTACTAGTGAAAGCGCTTTGAGTGGTCTTCGTGACTAGAAGAGCGCTATATAAGTGCAGGTTAGTTAGTATATTTCTTATAAGTTTGACATTATCTTTTGCCATGATAATTAATTCACCTGATGGGTGTGGCACATCAAGATGAGAACTGCAGGTCATTCTGACTGTCCCCCGAGACAGCCGTCAACGCCTCATAATGTCTTGTCCACCAACACTGAAGCCCAACAGTTCACATCTGTGCAACAGTTTATGCTGTTTAATCAATTTCTTCAATGTGCCACATCTGTCAAGTGGATAGGTCATCTTGGCAAAGGGGAAGTACTAGCAGACTTTAAGACTTTGTGCTAGAAGTCTAATAGAGATAAATTTTGTGTGCACAGAAAAAGTCTTCCATGTCAACATGTAGAAAAACTGAAATTAAAAACATTTTTTAGTTGAAAATGTTTACAGACTTGTCGTCAAATCTTTTTTTTCAGTTGTATATTATTGGCACCTATCACACTTAAACTTGACCAAGTGTACCTAATTAGCTAGGTTGGCAGTCTCTAAGCCTGTCTTTTTAAGTTTTATTAAGAAAACTTTGTATTTGTCCATTAAACTGAAGGTCCTGTGGGTGGTCTTTTTTCAGTCTGTCCTTCAGAGTCAACATTGGTCTTTTTTCCAAAAGCAAATTAAAGTCACTTCTCTTCATGAGTGTTTCCTCTTCAAACCACAGAGAAAGTTTTTGCATAGGGTCATTCAGTTCCGAGAGTAATCGAAATGTACACAGGCTGATTTTTTTTTTTTTTTTACATGTGGCCACAGCCCACACACACATCTGTGCACCAGACAGCCTAACCTTCACATTCCTGTCTTTGGACAGTCCAGAATCCACTGCTCTTAAATGCAAATATGACCTGAGGTACCACTGGCAGGGGGAGTTATTTTCCAAGTTTCAGCTGTGTATAAGTACATGACACACAAACAAAACCCACGACACAGAGCAGCAGATTTAAGTCATAAAACTATATTTATAAATAAAAAGACATTTTCCTTAATAAAAGAGTAGTGTGAAAGTCACAGTAAGAAATTTTTCTTCTATACATTATCACAAGACCATCTGGAGAGTCTCTGGTTAGCAGATGATAATGTAGTTGTCGTGCAAAAACGACTCGAAGCTAAATGCTCAATTTAAGCATAACAAAAAAAAAAAAAACAACTAGTGACCAGCTACATATATAATAAAACAAAGGCATTCTTGCTGTAAAAACAACTGCACTGTCTTGAACTACATAGTGTTTTTTTAATCTTTCATACTCTCTGAAGCAAACATTTTAACTCTGAATAAAATTAAGTGTTCATTTCAGCTTTCTTTCATTTTGCTTGTTAGGAGGCCAGTAAGTGGGGAATTGAAAAGAACAGAAGGGAAGACAAAGTTTTATTCTCTCAGCTGGAACATGGACAGATGTGGGGGAGGACAGAACGTTGGGTAGGGAAGGCAGAGGAGAACAAATGAAAAACATCCATGTGGAACAGTGCTGAGTCATCGTCCCCTGCTGAATGCTTCCAGTGCCTCCTCCCTTTGTCCTCGCACCAACTCCTGAACACCACGGAGTAGAAACAGAGAAAAGAGCTTTGGTTCCATTTTGAGTGAGGGGGTTTCTTCACTGAAGAAAAAGTATGGCCACTAGAACTAGGAATTAAAAACTGCACACAAAAGGAACAACTTTTTCTCTTAGGCTAAACAGCTGGATCCATATCTGCTTGTAGAGGTCAACGCCGAGGACTACAGCTTTTGCAATCTTCCCTTGTTCCCGTCTCGTCACACTGTCCTCGTCACTGTGATGATATGAGGATGCCCATTTTGCTACTTCTGTCACCGACCTCTAACCTGTGTCACATCACATCCACAAAGAATTCTCCAGCATTGCCCACCGCCATGCGCAGAGACTGGCGCGATGCGGTGAGCTCAGGAGGCACTGAGGCAAGCTCTCGGCCTGGCGGGGCACCAGGTGCAGCTGTAGACAGGTGTGCGGGCTGTGGGGGCAGGCCAGGTGGGCCATAAACAAGGCCGGGCCCGTAGGCTATTGTGTGGGAGTTGGCACTGCGCTGGCTGACAGAGCTGCGGATGCTTCGCTCACTAGGGGGAGCCACCGAGCGTTCACTTGGCGCTCGGTGGCTCCTGACCTCAGATTCACTGCCACTGCCACCAGATTTCCGACCTTCATTCTTGCTGCAGTTAGAACCGCTGCTTCCTGTTAACAGAGCAAAGGAATAACAGCTATTATGTTTGTGTGATACATGTTGAAACAATAAAATAGTTCAAATCAGAGCCGATATGAGCCAATCAATCCCCTCTGCATGCCAGTGACGTGAAATGGGCAGCAGTGACCCACTTTGAGGGAAAACTCCCATGAAAGCAGCATGACTAATGCAGACATGGTCACGCAGCATTAAGTGTCTTTCACGGGCTAAACAGCTTCAGCTTTACTGGTGCTGAAGGCAATTAGTTAGTTCTTTTTATTACTTCCACACAGCTCATTCTTCAGTGATGTATTTAACATAGCCATTTGTATTATTAAAAAGACATTTCTTTCAGTGGAAGAAGTCAAATCTAGTGACATAAAAAAGGTACAATTTCCCTTCAGAATATTAATGTGATAGGAGAGGTATGGGCTGAAAACATACAAAGTGTCTTATTTACTTTTTGCAGCTTGTTCACTTGTAAACTACTCAATGACACATTCAAGATAAATGAGGACAAGACATCTGAGATGTTGTGTCTGCGGGCTGAGCTGGTGTTGGGTCAGTAAATATCTCCACTGCAGAGAAAAACTGCTCCTTAAACCAGTGTCTGGTTTCTATTTTCCCATGGTAAATAAATGGACTCCAACATTTTCACTAAGGAAGTGGCGAGGTTCATGAAGGAATTTTTTTCACTCTTGACAGAGCGAGGCTGTGTGCTTCAAATCTCTGATGTAAACTCAAGACAACAAAATGTACAAACCAGGTAAAAAGGTTGGAGTAATTCTTCCAGTTCCTACATGGAGTGAAAATTTCATACAAAATCTGTTTGTAGGCATGAAACATGGTGCAGCATAGAAGAAACATATCTCAACAGAGAAGAAAAAGGCTTTTATGTGACTCAAGTGTGACGGGGGGGGGGGGGGGACAGTTCTGCAATGCTCAAAAATGTATCCACCAAAAGAGAACTAGCATTGCTCTGACTGCTGGACAGCATTTCACAGGGAGAGGCTAGTCAGGTCTTGTGGTGATCCAACCCATCCCATGGTGAGACTTCAATGTTGTTGGCATGAAAATGGTTCGTATTAAGAGCCCATCCTCATTAAAGCCTTAGAGCAGAGGGTTCTTTGAACACTTCTATTTAGGTGAATGAATTAATTTACAATATTGTAAATTTATTTGGCTCTGCTGTCTTCTCTCATTAACACTTTTGGTCTTACATTGTACATTTTATTTAAGAAATGTTTTGGGAAAATGTGTGTCATTCTTTTATGTCAGAAGCATAAAGATGAAGTACAATGAAAAGGAATATGCAACCTTTGGGAAACTAGTTTTGATACTTTTTTTTTCCTTTTTAAACCACACATTGTCATTACCAACATGAATTCAAAACTTCATGCTGCAGTTGAACTTGGTGAGGGGACAAATGGCAAAATGTCCAAATCCATATCTCAAGCTTATAGAAAATTTAGTTTTGAAGCTCAATCTTCTTCTTTGGGTATGAATATCAATACTGGATTAAAATATTTTATTTCTCTATCTTACCGTTGATGTTTTGACCACAGCATATTCAAACTGCACTCACCACTGTGCTGGCTCCCTGCACTGCCAGCACCTGGTCCACCGTGGAAGGGCTGTGGCATGTCGTAAGGGCGCGGGATAGGGAACTGGTATGGCAGGGCCGCAGGCCAAGGGGCTGCCCCGGGGTGGGGCAGAGGGGGGAGAGTGTCCTGATCTGAGGCACCCCCACTGGAGCCGTCATGATCATGGAGAGACAAGTGGGTCATATCTGAAAGAACCACAGTAGAAAGCACATTTAGACTTCAATAATCCAACTTAACCTCTAGAAAACATGGGATGTATGAAATAATTCTACGCCATTAATTAAAATCTGTAGAGGCTGTTGTAAGCACACGTGAAACTATCAACGTTTAAGGAGACCCCCTTTGATGCCATAGGGCTGACATAAAAATCAGTTTGTTTGTTTTTTGTTTGGTTTTTTTTTTTCGGGGGGGGGGGGGGGTCAAAATCCCAGGCATTTCTCCAGATATTTTCTTTTAACAGCTCCACTCTTCTGTCAGATTCTTACCACCTGAACACTAAGATGATCCCATTTTCAAAGGATCATTGAACATATTCCTAAAATTTCATGAAAATTGGACAGTATTTAAAAGTCCCTACTGAAATGTTCATATCGGCATTCATCATTTATTCAGTATTCCCAACTTAAACCTTAGTATCGTTTAAATGGCCTACCATTTTGCATGCAATCATTATTTTCTATAAGAAAAGGAGGCAGCCTTTTGGAGCAACATCTAAAAAAAAAAAAAAAAAATTCCCCATGGACTCTGGACCATCCTACTGAATAGTCTGTTCTTGATGTCCACTGAGACAACCTTTGTTGCAGAGTGAGGGTGGCAACACATCCTTCCATATTTTACAGTGCAAGTAAACAAAATAATTTGCAGACAGAAATTATTTAGCTTTGGTAAGTCACCTCTGACTGTTAACCATTAAAGTGCTGATGACACGTTTTTGACTTCCTCTAATTTTTCAACACATAATACAACATGACAAAATAGGTTGGTCTGTGCAGTTCTAAGTCAAACAGGCTTTTTTTCACGCGAATATCCGATGTTTTCATGAGCGCCATGTCACCAATTACGTCAGTGGCTGGAAAACCCCGCTGCCATGTAGTCACGTCATCGACAGAACACAGCGCTTGGCTGCTCATTGTACACACAGGATGGAAGCAGTTGAAAACATCGACGACGGTTCCAGCACATGTAGTCTGGAATTGGTTTGTGTCGTCCAATCTTCAGACGATTGTAGTTCTGAAGAATTGGATGATAATGTAATGACCGAAAGAATGAGATTGCGAATACAAGCGGCTGAAATGAACTTTCTCCGTAGGATTGCTGGACTCACCCTCAGAGATAGGGTGAGGAGCTCAGTCGTCCGGGAGAGGCTCAGAGTAGAACCGCTGCTCCTCCACATTGAAAGGAGTCAGTTGAGGTGGTATGGGCATCTGATTAGGATGTCTCCTGGACGCCTCCCACTTGAGGTGTTTCGGGCACGTCCCACTGGGAGGAGACCCCGGGGCAGACCCAGGACTCACTGGAGAGTCTATGTCTCCCAGCTGGTCTGAGAACGCCTTGGTATCCTCTCTGAAGAGCTGGAGCAGGTGGCTGGGGAAAGGGAAGTCTGGGCTTCTCTGCTTGAACTGCTGCCTCTGCGACCCAGACCTCCGGAAAAGCGGTAGAAGATGGATGGATGACAATGAAGAATCTGGGGGCATCAGACTGTATAGGTTTGAGCCGTGCCAAGTGGGCATCGTGCCAAGCGAATCACACTCAGAGAGTGACAGTGGAGAGGCTCACACGCCCGCCAAAGCAGCAGCAGTGACAAACACACGGCAGGGGAACACCGAGTGGTATTGTTTTGTTACAGATATTGCAACAAATTATTTGTTCATAAATTTAATTTATTTAAACCCAATTTTTCAATAAAATCATAGCAGTGTATTCTCTGTGGCTCAGGCATCGGGTTTATTATGGATTATATTTTGAGTTCTTGTTGTTTTTGTTTTGTACATGTGTTTTATGTGAGTTTTGAGCCACTTTCAGCACTGTCCAAGACTCGCTGGTCCGAACACACGCGCCCTCTCTCTTTGACAGTCAGCTGTTCATGTTTTGTGTGCATCATCTGCCGTGTTGTCAGCCAGCCAATATTGCCAACACTATCACGATGTGTTAGCCACTCCACACAGCCGTGGTTCTGTTGCACCCCTTGAAGCGATGTCGGCCCTGGGGCGCAACCGTGGTTAACACGTCTCCTCTCCATGTTCGCTGGGCAATGTCAGCTCCGAACGCCAACTGTAAGTGTTTGTTTATTTTTCTAAGTCTTCACCTTTTTGGGAACTGTTGTCATCATTCTTATGTTCAATACATGTTCTGTGGTGAATTCTGTGCGTAAATCCTTTCATCATGACCCTCCATGCGCTCTTACGCAGAGCCGACATCGCTTCAAGGACGCACGAAACCACAGCGAACATGGAATGACTAACATTGTGAGAGTGCTGAAAATACTGGCAGACAGACAGCACAGATGACTGGCAAATGGCCTCGAAGTACACGCACTGCTGGTACTGTGCAAAGTACATGCACTGTGTGATTAGAAGCACCTGGGACCGGGTAACATGGACCGGGAAACATGATCAGCGGGAGGGGAATCAGATGGTGATAATGAGAGAGGGGACATGCCCGGACCGGCGTGCAAACAGAGAAAGTAGGTCAAAGCTGTGCGTAAATCCATTAATCCTTTCCCTCCTTGTGCACTCCTCCTGCATAAAAGCGCACGAGGAGCGCACAGGAGGCTTATGACAGTTGGAGCTGAAGCGTGTGATGTGGTCTTTCACACCTGCTGTTTATCTAAGCCTGCGACACAACGTGAAGGCACAGCCGTAAAATTAAAACAAGAAACCAGAGAAACTGTGAGCTACAAAGCTGCTGTCATTCTAGTTAACAACAGCGAAGTCCGTTCTGTTGATTATGTCATTGGGGTGCCGCCCTTAATTCAGTGGGCGGAACCACAGTCCAGTCAGTGGCTGCGGTTTTTGATGATAACTAGTTTATGCAGGCGCGGTTGTAAATATTATATTGATCATAAACAATGACTTTTGGGTTTACACAACATCCTAAAAAAATGTCAAAAACGTGTCATCAGACTTCCGGTTATGGCGGCCGCCTAGAAGGACACGTATCACTCTGCTCTGCTCCTGGAAATAAAAATTCGGCAAATAACTCTCTCATTCGGAACAGAACTTTTCCCAGCGTTTGGGTGAGGATATGCCGGTGAAGACTAAGGCTGGGAAATCAGGAGGGGGAAAAATTGAATCGCCGAAGCAGTCCAAATTAACGGACTTTAAAGTTTGTGGCGCAGTAGAAAAAGCTGCGGATATGGCGGATGAAACTAGCGGTGATGCGGTAACTGCTGACGATGGCGGCACAGGTGCAGTGCTGGCTGCCATTAGCTCAATGAGAGCAGACTTTTCCGCTAAACTTGATGGGATTATGGCAGCGTTGGATGCAATGAGAAAGGAGTTGGGTGACTGCGTGGAGCGAGTGACGCAGGGGGAGCTTCGTGTTTCAAGTGCGGAGGATGAAATTAGCGGACTTCAAATAAAGGTGCGCACTTTGGAAAAAAAAAATAAAGATCTGGGAAATAGCGTTCTGGATTTGGAATCTCGGTCCAGACGGAACAATCTGAGGTTGGTGGGTTTACCGGAGGGAGCCAAAGGTCGTGATTCATGCTCCTTTTTGGAGGGGTGGATCCCGGAGGCGCTGAACAACGCGGAGCTAAAATCATCAGTCGTCTTGGAAAGCTCCCACCGAATTGGCCCACCGAGAGGTAACAAGGCAGCACCGAGGACGTTAATTATGAAGTTTCTCAGCTACAGAGACAGGATGACGATCTACAACGCGGTGCGGGCCAAAGGAGAAATTAAATATCAAGATCAGCAGGTGCGGTTCTACCCAGATTTGGCCTCAGGAATCCAACAATTAAGGAAGCAGTTTGACCCCATCCGCAAAGAACTGCGCAACCTTGAGATTCGTCATGGAATGATTCACCCTGCAAGACTTCTGGTCACATATGAGGGCAGAACACACATCTTCAAGACCCCCGAGGAGGCGCAGGAGCTCATCAAGAAGATCCAGGAAGAGACTGGTGGGAGCTAAGCATGAACAGAATATAGGGTAGAATATTTGAGCATTTAACTGATTAGAAGCATATAACAAGATTACAAAATATAGATTGTATTACATATTAAAAAAAAAAAAAAAAGTACAAAATTGCTAAAAAATTTTGGAGTTAAATTGGAAAATTACAGAAGAGAGTTAATGTTACGTTATTAAAAGCAGTAGAGTTAGGGTGATTGGGAGGATGAAGAAGGAGTGGCTTTGGCTGATCCTCGTGGGTGTGGAACGGTCGATGGCTATATCGGGAGACGGAATTTTTCTTTTGCTTTTGGGGGGATTGCCACAAATGTGGGAAGGGGGAATTTGTTTGTGTGGAGTTTGTAGGGTGAATGTTCAACCACTCATTTTTTTGCTTTTCTGTTTGAGCATGTTTACACTGCAAGGTAATCCCAAACTCCCTATTGATCATAAATCAAAGCGTTAATCTTAACTTAACTTCATGGAATTGCAGAGGTCTACAAAATTTAAAAAAACTTAAACAAGTTATGAATAAAATAAAAGACATGGGTTCAAAAATTGTGTTTTTACAAGAAACTCATCTAATAGAGGAAGATGTAAAAAGAATTAGGAGTAGATGGCAAGGAAATGTTTTCACCTCATCATTTTCATCCCGAGCCAGGGGAGTTATGACTCTCATACATAAATCAGTCCCATTTCAAGTGAAAAATGTAATTGGAGACAAATTTGGAAGATATGTAATCATTCAAGGATCTTTGCTATTAGAAAACATAAATTTGGTGAACTTATATGGTCCCAATATAGATGATCAAAAGTTCTTTGCTAATTTATTTCTTATCTTATCATCACTTACAGGGCGACATATAATAGCAGGGGATTTTAATTGTACATTGAATCCCGGTATAGATAGATCAACAGGACTGGACTGTACGCACAATGGATGTAGGATGACCATTAATCATTTTATGAAAGAATTGAAATTGATAGATATATGGAGAGAAATGAAACCACAAGTTAAAGCATACTCTTGTTATTCCAATACCTACAAGACATTCTCACGTATAGATTATTTTTTGATCTCCACAGAATTAAGGTCCAAGATTCAAAACTGTTTTTATGATAACATCGTGATCTCTGATCATGCACCCTGCTGTCTAATATATGTAGATAAGAAATTGACAAAGGAACCAGGTAGATGGCAATTTCAGCATAAATGGCTTCAGGATGAGGAATTTGTTAAATACATAGAAAAACAGATAGATGAGTTCTTTTACATCAATACTACACAAACATCAGCATGTGTAAAGTGGGAGGCTTTCAAAGCTTTTATTAGGGGACACATTATTAGTTATACAGGTTCAAAATCTAAGAAGACTCGAGAGGAGAGAGTCCAACTGGAACATAAAATAAAAATTCTTCAAGAAAGAGTATATGCAGAAAGAGATCCAAGGTTGGAGAACGAATTACTGATTTTGAGAGCTGAATATGACAAAAAAATCAGCGAATAGAGCTGCCTCGAGTCTTCTAAGATTGAAACAATCTTTTTATGAACAAGGTGAAAAATCAGGAAAGTTATTGGCATGGCAGATTAAACAATTAGAATCTAAAACACCAATTACCAGTATTATAAGTAACGGACAGGTAGTTATAGATCCTTTAGAAATTAATAGAGCCTTTAGAGATTACTATGAAAAATTATATGATACCAAAAATGAATCTGACTTAACAAAACTACATGGGTTTTTGAACGAACTATTTATACCGTGTATTCCAAATGAAAATAGGGAGATACTGGAGTCTAAAATTAGTCAAGAAGAAGTTGGACTAGCTATTGATAATATGAAATCAGGAAAAAGTGCAGGACCAGATGGTCTTCCAGTTGACCTTTATAAAAAATTTAAGAATAAATTAACAAAACCTTTTTTGGAAATGGTTTTAGAAGCATTTCAAAATAGTAATTTACCATCATATATGAATAATGCCTTAATTATACTGTTGCCAAAACCAGGTAAGCCTTCTAATAAATGTGAAAATATGAGACCAATAAGCCTATTAAATGCCGACCTTAAGATAATCTGTAAAATTTTAGCAAGACAAATACAAGAAATTTTACCAAATATTATTAATCGAGATCAGAATTGCTTTATAAAGGGAAGACAAGGCTTCCATAATGTAAGAAGACTTTTTAATATTATTTATTCTAATAAAGAAGCACCGGATACAGCTCTCTTATCACTGGATGCCGAAAAAGCCTTTGATAGAGTTGAATGGCCCTTTCTTTTTGAAGTCTTACAAAGGTTTGGACTTGGAAATAATTTCATAAAATGGGTTCAGATAATATATAATAATGCTACTGCAGAAATCCTAACAAATAACAATATTTCAAAATCAATAAAAATCAATAGAGGATGTCGACAAGGCTGTCCACTTTCACCTTTACTGTTTACTATGGCAATTGAACCTTTAGCGATGGCGATACGTCTACAGTCACAAATATATGGAATTAAAGTTAATGTTACGTTATTAAAAGCAGTAGAGTTAGGGTGATTGGGAGGATGAAGAAGGAGTGGCTTTGGCTGATCCTCGTGGGTGTGGAACGGTCGATGGCTATATCGGGAGATGGAATTTTTCTTTTGCTTTTGGGGGGATTGCCACAAATGTGGGAAGGGGGAATTTGTTTGTGTGGAGTTTGTAGGGTGAATGTTCAACCACTCATTTTTTTGCTTTTCTGTTTGAGCATGTTTACACTGCAAGGTAATCCCAAACTCCCTATTGATCATAAATCAAAGCGTTAATCTTAACTTCATGGAATTGCAGAGGTCTACAAAATTTAAAAAAACTTAAACAAGTTATGAATAAAATAAAAGACATGGGTTCAAAAATTGTGTTTTTACAAGAAACTCATCTAATAGAGGAAGATGTAAAAAGAATTAGGAGTAGATGGCAAGGAAATGTTTTCACCTCATCATTTTCATCCCGAGCCAGGGGAGTTATGACTCTCATACATAAATCAGTCCCATTTCAAGTGAAAAATGTAATTGGAGACAAATTTGGAGGATATGTAATCATTCAAGGATCTTTGCTATTAGAAAACATAAATTTGGTGAACTTATATGGTCCCAATATAGATGATCAAAAGTTCTTTGCCAATTTGTCCGGTTATGGCTGCCACGTAGGACGGACGTGTCTCGCTCTGCTCTGCTCCTGGAGAAAAAAAATCGGCAAATAACTCTCTCATTTGGGACAGAACGTATCCCAGCGTTTGGGCGAGGATATGTCGGCGAAGCCTAAGGCTGGAAAACCAGGTAAAGGAAAAAGCGAGCCGCCGAAACAGTCCAAATTAATGGACTTTCAGGTCTGTGACGCAGCAAATAAAACTCCATATATGGCGGAGGAGGCTGGCAACGGTGCGATGTCTGCGGGGGGAGGCGCAGATGCGCTGATGGCTGCCATGAGTTCAATGAGAGCGGACTTTTCCTCTAGATTTGATGGGATTATGACAGCGTTGGAAGGAATAAGAAAGGAATTGGGTGACTGTGTAGAACGAACGGCGCAGATGGAGCTCCGTCTCGCTAGTGCTGAAGATGACGTCACCCGTCTTCAATTAAAGGTGCGCACTTTGGAAAAAAAAAAAAAATCTCTGGAAGATAATATTTTGGATTTGGAATCTCGGTCGAGACAGAATAACTTGAGGCTGGTGGGTCTTCCAGAGGAATCAGAAGGTCGGGACGTATGTTCCTTTCTGGAAAAGTGGATTCCGGAGGTGCTGGGCAGCGAGGAGTTGCAATCAGCAGTGGTTCTGGAAAAAGCACATCGTATTGGCCCACGGAGAGATAAGGGACCGCCGAGGACCTTAATTATGAAGTTTCTTAGCAACAGAGACAGGATGAAGATCTTCAACGCTGCACGAGCTAAAGGAGAGATTAAACACCAGGACCAGCAGGTGCGGTTCTACCCAGATTTGGCCACAGGAATCCAGCAATTGAGGAAGCAGTTTGATCCCGTACGTAAGGAGCTGCACAACCTTGGGATTCGTCATGGTGTAATCTATCCTGCGAGACTGCTGACCACGTATGAGGGCAGAACCCACATCTTCAAGACCCCAGAGGAGGCGCAGGAGCTCATCAAGAAGATCAAAGAAGAAGAAGAGACTGGTGGGAGCTAAGCATGAACAAAATATAAGGTAGAATAATTAAGCATTTGCACAGGCATCTGACTGACTTGAAGTAAATAGTAAGTTTACAAAATATAGATTGTATTATATATTAAAAAAACAAAACAAAAACAAAACAAAAAAAAAAAAACAACTATGATGTACAAAGTTGTTAAAAATTTTGGAGTTAAGTTGGAAAACTACAGAGGAGAGTTAATGTTACGTCATTAAAAGCAGTAGAGTTAGGGTGATTGGGAGGATGAAGAAGGAGTGGCTTAGGCTGCTCCCCGTGGGTGTGGAACGGTCGATGGCTATATCGGGAGACAGAATTTTTCTTTTGATTTTGGGGGGTTTGCCACAAGTGTGGGAAGGGGAAATTTGTTTGTGTGTAGTTTGTAGGATGAATGTTCAACCACTCATGTTTTTGCTTCTCTGTATGAGCATGTTTACACTGCAAGGTAATCCCAAACTCTCTATTGATCATAAACCAAAGTGTTAATCTTAATTTAACTTCATGGAATTGCAGAGGTCTACAAAATTTAAAAAAACTTAAACAAGTTATGAATAAAATAAAAGACATGGGTTCAAAAATTGTGTTTTTACAAGAAACTCATCTAATAGAGGAGGATGTTAAAAGAATTAGGAGTAGATGGCAAGTGTATTCACCTCTTCATTTTCATCCCGAGCCAGGGGAGTTATGACTCTCATACATAAATCAGTTCCTTTTCAAGTGAAAAATGTAATTGGAGACAAATTTGGAAGATATGTAATCATTCAAGGTTCTTTGCTATTAGAAAATATAAATCTTGTGAACTTATATGGTCCCAATATAGATGATCAGAAGTTCTTTGCTAATTTATTTCTCATCTTATCATCACTTACAGGGCAACATATAATAGCAGGGGATTTTAATTGTACATTGAATCCAGGTATAGATAGATCAACAGGACTGGATTGTACGCACATTGGATGTAGGATGACTATTAATCATTTTATGAAAGAATTGAGATTGTTAGATATATGGAGAGAAATGAAACCACAAGTTAAAGCCTATTCTTGTTATTCCAGTACCTACAAGACATTCTCACGTATTGATTATTTTTTGATTTCCACAGAATTAAGGTCCAAGATTCAAAACTGCTTTTATGATAACATCGTGATCTCTGATCATGCACCCTGTTGTCTAATATATGTAGATAAAAAATTGACAAAGGAATCAGGTAGATGGCAATTTCAGCATAAATGGCTTCAGGATGAGGAATTTGTCAAGTATATAGAAAAACAGATAGACGAGTTCTTTGACATCAATACTACACAAACATCAGCATGTGTAAAGTGGGAGGCTTTCAAAGCTTTTATTAGGGGACATATTATTAGTTATACAGGATCAAAATCTAAGAAGACTCGAGAGGAGAGAGCCCAATTGGAACATAAAATAAAAAGTCTTCAGGAAAAAGTGTATGCAGGAAGTGACCCAAGGTTGGAGAATGAATTACTGATTTTGAGAGCTGAATACGACAAAAAATCAGCGAATAGAGCTGCCTCGAGTCTTCTAAGATTGAAACAATCTTTTTATGAACAAGGTGAAAAATCAGGAAAATTATTAGCATGGCAGATTAAACAATTAGAAATTAAAACACCAATTACCAGTATTATAAGTAATGGACAGGTAGTTATAGATCCTTTAGAAATTAATAGAGCTTTTAGAGATTACTATGAAAAATTATATGATACCAAAAATGAACCTGATTTAACAAAACTAAATGGGTTTTTGAACGAACTATCTATACCGTGTATTCCAAATGAAAACAGGGAGATATTGGAGTCTAAAATTAGTCAAGAAGAAGTTGGGCTAGCCATTGATAATATGAAATCAGGAAAAAGTGCAGGACCAGATGGTCTTCCAGTTGACCTTTATAAAAAAATTTAAGAATAAATTAATAAAACCTTTTTTGGAAATGGTTTTAGAAGCATTTCAAAATAATAATTTACCATCATACATAAATAATGCCTTAATTATACTGCTGCCAAAACCAGGTAAGCCCTCTAATAAATGTGAAAATATGAGACCAATAAGCCTATTAAACGCCGACCTTAAGATAATCTGTAAAATTTTAGCAAGACGAATACAAGAAATTTTACCAAATATTATTAATCGAGATCAGAATGGCTTTATAAAGGGTAGACAAGGCTTCCATAATGTAAGAAGACTATTTAATATTATTTATTTTAATAAAGAAGCACCGGATACAGCTCTCCTATCATTGGACGCCGAAAAGGCCTTTGATAGAGTTGAATGGCCCTTTCTTTTTGAAGTCCTACAAAGGTTTGGACTTGGAAATAATTTCATAAAATGGGTTCAAATAATATACAATAATGCTACAGCAGAAATCCTAACAAATAACAATATTTCAAAACCAATAAAAATCAATAGAGGATGTCGACAAGGCTGTCCACTTTCACCTTTACTGTTTACTATGGCAATTGAACCTTTAGCGATAGCGATACGTTTACATTCACAAATATATGGAATTAAAGTTGGACCAACAGAACATAAAATCTCCCTGTACGCCGATGATATAATTTTGTTTATGTCGAATCTAAAAAAATCAATTCCAACCTTGTTGAATTTAATAAAGAATTTTGGGGAAATATCAGGATATAAAATAAATAAAACTAAATCTTCAATATTAATGCTAAATGAGACCCAGAGAAATTACCCAACCCCTGAGGTAAATCAATTCAATGTTGTAAATCAGTTTAAATATTTAGGAATCCAAATTGTGCCTAAGCTAGAATCAGTCGCCAGTGTCAACTATGAAGCCTTAATGTCAGATATCAATGAGTTAACTCAGAGATGGATGTCACTACCAATGTCGATGATCGGGAGAATCAATATACTTAAAAGTAATATTTTACCTAAAATACTTTATTTATTTCAATACATTCCCTTATCACCACCTTTAGATCTATTCTCAAGAATAAAAAAAAAGTTAGTGGAATTTATATGGAACAACAGGAGGGCTAGATTACGTCTGTCTTTATTATATTTACCATTTGATCGTGGAGGTCTGAAATGTCCAAATTTTATGTTGTATTATTGGTCGGCACAACTGAGGTCTATGACATATTATTTTTCATCAAATGATCTCCCTCACTGGACTGAAATGGAATCATACAATTTACCTTTACCTCTTCCCATATTCATATACTCAGATTCGGCAAAAAAATTACAAAAACAAGTTAAAAATCCATTTGTAAAGCATATGATCAAAATATGGTGTGAAGCTAAAAACTATTTAAAAGAACCACAGTTATTGTCACAATTTAGTCCAATATGGGGTAATCAATATTTTAAACCAGGGAGAGCGGACGCTGTATTTAAAGTATGGAATTTAAAAGGGATACAAAAGATTCAGGATTTATATTTGCCATGTGCAGATAACATAATGTCTTTTGAAGAGCTGAGGATCAAATTTAATCTCAATAGAACACATTTTTTTTAAATATCTTCAACTTAGAAACTTTATTCGATCAAATCAAAATAAAGCTCTCACTCGACCTATTTATTCATCCTTGGAAAAAATGATGATGAAAGATAGTAAAAGAAAGGGTATTATTTCAGAGTTTTATAACTCATTGACACTATCTTCAAGTGAAAATTCACTGAAAAGATTAAACTAACTAACTAACTAACTAACTAACCCGCACTTATATAGCGCTTTTCTAGTCACAAAGACCACTCAAAGCGCTTTCATTAATACTAACCCTCTATTCTAAGGGCCTATAGGAAACAGATATCTAGGGACAATTTAGAACAGCCAATTAACCTAACATGCATGTTTTTGGCATGTGGGAGGAAACCGGAGAAATCCCGGAGTAAACCCACGCAACACGGGGAGAACATGCAAACTCCACACAGATCACTGTTGGTCGGGGGCTGGGATCGAACCCACGATCCCACGATCCCCACAATCCCCCGGCCAAGGGTAAACTGTGCTGCCGCAGTGCTAACCACTGCGCCACCGTGCAGCACTACTGGAAAGAAGATCTGCAAATTGAAATTTCAGAGGAACAATGGAAATTGGCTTGTACAGAAGCTCAAACCAAATCAATAAATGCACGCCTTAAATTGATACATTTCAAATGGTTAATGCGGATGTATGTTACACCGGAGGAGTTAAATAGATATAACAAAAATATACCAGATACATGCACAAAATGCATGGAAAGTAAAGGAACCCTGTTTCATTGTTTATGGGAATGTAGATTAATAAGAATGTTTTGGGAAGAGGTGAGGGTAACAATTGAAAAAATAATCTCAAAACAAATCATATTGAATCCTAAACTGTTTTTGTTGGGTCTGTACCCAGAAAAGCATAATTTTAATAAAAGTGAAAGAACATTCATAGACCTCAGTTTGCTTAATGCCAAAAAATGTATTGCACTATTATGGAAAAAGACTCATAGACCAGATGTGACTCAGTGGTTAAGACAGATGTTAACAAACCTTCCATTAGAAAGAATAACATACAGTATATACTGAAATCAAAGGAAATTGTGTTTGAGAATATATGGAGACCTTTTATTGATTATGAAAAAAATTTAAACATAACTCTTGAAGAAGAAGGTGAATGATGTGTGTGGACCTTGTAAATTCCAAACTGGTGAACATAATATGTATACTTATGTATTGGATTGTCTAGACTAAACAGAGGAGCATTGTTGAAGACTTGATTTTGTTGGTGGTTGTTGGTGTTTTTAGTGCATTTTTTTTTTTTTGTAGTACTTTAGTGTTAGTGTTTGATTGTTTGTATCATGTTTGTTAAAAAAAAAAAAGTTTCAATAAAGATATTGTGGAAAAAAAAAAAGTTCTTTGCTAATTTATTTCTTATCTTATCATCACTTACAGGGCGACATATAATAGCAGGGGATTTTAATTGTACATTGAATTCCGGTATAGATAGATCAACAGGACTGGACTGTACGCACAATGGATGTAGGATGACCATTAATCATTTTATGAAAGAATTGAAATTGATAGATATATGGAGAGAAATGAAACCACAAGTTAAAGCATACTCTTGTTATTCCAATACCTACAAGACATTCTCACGTATAGATTATTTTTTGATCTCCACAGAATTAAGGTCCAAGATTCAAAACTGTTTTTATGATAACATCGTGATCTCTGATCATGCACCCTGCTGTCTAATATATGTAGATAAGAAATTGACAAAGGAACCAGGTAGATGGCAATTTCAGCATAAATGGCTTCAGGATGAGGAATTTGTTAAATACATAGAAAAACAGATAGATGAGTTCTTTGACATCAATACTACACAAACATCAGCATGTGTAAAGTGGGAGGCTTTCAAAGCTTTTATTAGGGGACACATTATTAGTTATACAGGTTCAAAATCTAAGAAGACTCGAGAGGAGAGAGTCCAACTGGAACATAAAATAAAAATTCTTCAAGAAAGAGTATATGCAGAAAGAGATCCAAGGTTGGAGAACGAATGACTGATTTTGAGAGCTGAATATGACAAAAAAAATCAGCGAATAGAGCTGCCTCGAGTCTTCTAAGATTGAAACAATCTTTTTATGAACAAGGTGAAAAATCAGGAAAGTTATTGGCATGGCAGATTAAACAATTAGAATCTAAAACACCAATTACCAGTATTATAAGTAACGGACAGGTAGTTATAGATCCTTTAGAAATTAATAGAGCCTGACTTCCGGTCTGGACGCCATGGCGACTGCAGCTTAACACTGAAGTTCTCAGACCCAGTCCAGGATAACACCTTGAAAATCAAACTTAACGGATTTTTGGAGGAGTGAAAATCAAAAGACAAAATCATCATGTCTAAAGGAAAACAGAAGAAACTGAAATTCTCCAGGCCAGGACACGTATCGGCCGGAGAATCTGAACTGGAAGATCTCCATTCAGAAGACGAGGAACTGGTGATAGCTAACAAAAGGGTTAGCCTGAAATCACTATTTGAGGAGCTACGACGATTTCGCCGAGATGTTACGGCCGAATTTCGGGAATTCAGAGAAGAATTGAAAAGGACAAACAGCAGAGTGGACCAGGCCGAGAACCGAATCTTGGAAACAGAGGATCGAATAAAAGTGCTCGAAGATTCTGTGCTAGACCTACGCAAAAGACAAGCAGCTATAGAGGCTAAGCTAACCGACCAAGAAGGAAAACAAAGAAGAGACAACATAAGAATTCATGGTCTGATAGAAGGAACCGAAAATGGTTTTAACTCAATGGCAGAATGCGTGGAATCCTTACTAAGAGAGAAATTGGATATTCCACAAACCACCGACTTGAAGATAGAAAAGGCACATCGTTCATTAGCCGCTAGGCCGGCGGCGGAAGCGCCCCCACGTTCGGTGTTGGTAAGATTTTCCAATTTCAAAATAAAACAAGAGGTTGTAAGACTGGCCTGGCAGAAAAAAGGATTTATGCACCAGGAGAGAAAAGTCTACATGGAACACGATTACGCCCCGGAGGTCCTTAAAAAGCGCAAGGAATACAATGACGCGAAAAAGGTGTTAAGAGAGAAGAAATTGCGCTTTCAGACACCATTTCCTGCGAAGTTAAGGGTCTTCTACGGCGATGAAACGTGTCTCTATAATTCGGCGGAAGAAGCAACAGCTGACATGGCGAAAAGAGGCCTCCCGGTAACGGTATTTAAACCCCCAGCAGACCCGAGTGAGAAGATCAAAGCGCAAACATGGACAACACAAAGACCTTCAAAATCCACGGACCAGCAGTGGGAAACCCAGCACCAGAGCGTCGCGGATAAACTATCCGTTTTCAGGTTGGAATAGCGACCTTTTTTTTTTTTTTTCTTTTTTCTCTTGAATCAATCCGCACATCCAACCCCCCTCATACAAGGTAACAAACATTAAAGGAGATGCATATTCAGCATGTGGTAAAACATTTCATGGAACAATCATATTATTTGAAACAAATAAGTCTTTGTAATAAAAAAAAAAAAACTTGTTAAAATAGAAATGTGACAATAATCCACATGTTCTCCTCATACTAACAAATACTGTTTTTGCGTGAATGTTTGATGTGATGGGGGTGGGAGGGTGCACACAATTTCACAGGGTTTAGGCATAAAAGGAAAAAAAAAAAAAAAAATCATTACAAGTTTGGATTGGGTTCTGAAACTCACGTTAAAAGCATGGGACTACTTTCAGTGGTAAGAGAGGGCCCTCAACACGTAACAGAGTTTGAGGAATTTCCCTCAGAGCCTTCACTCCATCAAGGCTCTTACAGGGTCTTTAAAAAGACCTCAGCTCAGGAAGTTCTTATGACAGCTTTTTTTTTTTAAAGTTTTTTACACTATGTTCTTAATGTTTTTCTTGTTTTTAATGTTCTTTCAGTTTCTGAGTAGCACAAAAGAGGGCCACCACACAGTTATACTAAACAAAACAACACAATGGAGAAACAGGGTGTAACCAAAATAATTTCATATAATGTAAAAGGAATCCTGAATCCAGTTAAAAGATCCAAGATTCTAGGCAAAATGAAAAAAGACAAAGCAGGAATAATACTTTTACAAGAAACCCACCTAACAGACGTGGAACACAATAAACTCAGTAGACAAGGGTTTAAAATGATCTCTTCATCTTCATATAAATCAGGGAGGAAGAGGGGAGTAGCGACATTGATATCAACCAAAATTACATTTGAAAAAAAATCAGAACACAAAGATAAAGAAGGGAGATACAGTTTGGTAACTGGGCGGCTAGAGGGAGAAGATATCACCCTGCTGAATGTGTATGCTCCCCCAGGGGCTAACTGGAAATTTTATAAAAATGTATTCGACCTAATGATAACTAAAGCTCAAGGTTTAGTGATATGTGGTGGGGACTTCAATCTTAGACTGAATCCATACTGGGATGCTTCTGGTAATTCCCCACATCAAAATAACACCCAAAACAGGAAGACTCGGATGCTACTAAAAGAATTGGGAATCTGTGACGTGTGGAGGGAACTCAACCCCAGTGTAAAAGACTATACATTTTACTCAACTCCACATTCATCTTACTCAAGGATTGACTATTTTTTTTATGTTTAATAGAGACATTGGAAGAGTAAAAACATGTAAAATAGGACTGATGGATCTCTCCGACCACAGTCCGATCTACATGGACTTAAATATCCAAAAATACACAAATAATACATTTTCTTGGAGGTTAAATTCAAATGTCCTGAAAGGACCATTGAAAGATGAATTGGAATCAGATATTCTCAGATATTTGGAAGATAACGATAATGGAGAAGTATCCCCTTTAATACTGTGGGATGCATGTAAAGCTGTAATAAGAGGAAAGATTATTGCAAAACTGGCAACCCAAAAGAAACTAAGACAAGAAAAACTATCCACATTAGAGTCAGAACTTAGGAACCTAGAAAAAGAACACAAAGCAACACTCATTCTACTGACTCGCTCAAGATTAAGGAAATTAAAAACCAAATAAATGAGATCTACACAATAGAAATCCAGAAGAAACTTACATTTCTGAAACAAAAATACTATGAAGCAGGCAGTAAATCGGCAAAATTGCTAGCCTATAAATTGAGGAAACATCAAACAGAAAGAGCAATCTACAAAATCAGAGACCCAGTATCAAAGGAAATAAAATTCAGAATTCAGGATATTCTTAAAAACTTCGAGAATTACTATAAGAACTTATACTCCCACAAAAAACATAAAAACGCATCCGAGGCATTCCTAAACACATTAAACCTTCCCCAACTTACGGAGTCACAAAATAAAACACTACTGTCAGAAATACATCCTAAAGAATTGGAAAAAGCAATTATGAAACTTAAAGCTAACAAATCCCCAGGAGCTGATGGCTATACAGCAGAGTGGTACAAAACCTTTAAACAGCAACTATCTCCTCTCCTCCTGAAAACATTTAATTATGTCCTCCACACAGGGGAAATCCCCCCCTCCTGGAGAGAAGGGGTCATTGCAGTTATACCTAAACCTGAAAAGGATAAACTAGAGTGCTCCAACTACAGACCAATCAGTGTACTAAATCAGGACTATAAGCTTTTTACCATTATCCTTGCCAAAAGGTTAGAAAATATACTGACAGACCTAATTCATTTAGACCAAACAGGTTTTATAAGACAAAGACAGACACAAGACAACATTCGACGCACTTTACACATAATTCATCATATAAAAAAATATAACTTAAATGCAGTCATATTGGGATTAGATGCTGAAAAAGCATTCGATTCGGTTGACTGGTCTTTTCTATATAGAATCTTATCCAGTTTCAATTTTCATAACAACTTCATTAGAACTATACAGGCATTATATAAAAAACCAACAGCTAAAATAAGGATTAACGGTAATTTATCATCATCTTTTGAACTGGAAAGAGGATGTCGTCAGGGCTGCCCCCTGTCTCCACTGCTCTTTGCAATCTTCATAGAACCTCTGAGCCAATGGATAAGACAAAACCAAAAAATTCAAGGTATTACACTTGGTCAGAAGGAACATAAAATAGCACTCTTTGCTGATGACATTTTAATATACCTAGGGCAGCCGGACACTTCTTTACCAGAACTAACCTCAGTTTTTTCAGAGTATGGAGATTTATCGGGGTACAAATTAAATATGCATAAAACCCAAGTTTTAACATTCAACTATGACCCAAATCATTATTCACTAAGCAAACTCAAAACTAACTGGGAGTCGGAATCTATGAAATATCTGGGGGTCAATATCCCGAAACAACTCAACAAAATTATATCACTAAACTATGATCCACTGGTGACAAAAATAAAATCTGACCTAGCAAGATGGAATATGATACCATTCTTGGGTACTGCACAAAGAATTGAAGCAGTCAAAATGAATATACTTCCACGTCTTCTATACCTTTTCCAAACAATACCGGTAGAACCTCCCAAAAAAACATGGCAGGAGCTGGACAGAAGGATCTCAAGATTCATATGGCAGGGCAAGAGACCTAGAATCAGATATAGAACCCTACAGCTAAACAAAGACAAAGGTGGGCTCGCGCTGCCAAATATCAGGGACTACTTTAAAGCCGCACAAATTAAAACTTTAATAGAGATATGTAACCCAGTCTACACTGCACAATGGAAGGAGATCGAATGCCAAATAACAAGTGACATCCCCCTACAGGCGATAATAGGGAACAATGTCTTACCTAAGCTTTTGAATAACACTAACCCGTGGATAGAGACCCCGCTAAAAATTTGGTTTAAGATAGTCAGAGAGAATCAAACTAAAGAGCCCTATCGACTTCTGCAATGGATCGCCTATGATCAGGACTTTACTCCTAATAAAACAGACACCAGATTTAAAAAGTGGAAGGAGAAAGGGCTGATAAAATATTACGATTTTTTTAAAGGGCAAATCTTAAGAAGTTTTGAAGATTTGAAAAAACAAGGCCTAATAAATCAAGACCTTTACAGGTTCTTCCAGCTTAGACACCACATAAACAATATACTTAAAAAGGAGGTTTTGGAAAGGGCCCAGTCAGGTGTTCTGAAGGTCTTCTTAATGGCATATAAAGGGATCCCAGGGATCAGATACATTTCTAAAATATACCAAGGTCTTCAAGACTTAAAAGGAGACAACACATCTTATATAAAAGAGAGATGGGAAAAAAGAGGGGAATTTCACTTTACAACTGGAAATATGGGAAAAGCTAAATAAACAGCAATGGAAAAGTACCTCATCCCTGCAGTGGAGAGAATTTGGATGGAAAAACTTGGCAAGATTTTTCAGAACACCTGCACAAAACAAATTTACCCATAAGGGATTGAACTGTTGGCGCTTGTGTGGTGAAAAGACTGCAAATCATTTTCATGTGTTTTGGTCATGCCCAGTTATCCACCAATATTGGACCAAGGTACAGACAATATTGGGGAAAATATTCAAAATTACAGTTCCCTTTTCTTTTGTAACTTTGTATTTGGGTTTACTACCGGACTCACTGGAAAGACGAGGAGAAAAATACTTATTCAATGTTTTAATATTGGCAAGCAAAAAAGCTCTAACTAAAAAATGGATGTTGAAGGACTGTCCTACACCTGAAGATTGGACTAACGTGATCCAAGACATTTACTCGATGGAAAAGTTGACATTCGCACTGAGACAGGACATGGATGTGTTCATGAACTTTTGGCAACCCTGGACCGCATATGTGTCTTCCATTAGATCTAATCTTTGACAAATACCTTTTCAATAATGGTTCCTCTCTTTGTTCCAACACTACTCAGATGCTCTTTTATCTTTATTTACTTACTTTTTCTTTTTGTTTGTTTTTACTGGTTTGTTTGGGTTTTTTTGTTATTTGTTTCTTGTTTTTTTTTCTCTTTAATTTCACTTTTTCTTTCACTTTAAAAAAAAAAAAAAAAAGGGTGTTGTAAGAATTAATCTTCCAATGTTGTCAGATATCAGAAAATAAGGGAACATGTG
Organism: Pholidichthys leucotaenia; assembly: GCA_020510985.1. Classification (NCBI taxonomy): domain Eukaryota; kingdom Metazoa; phylum Chordata; class Actinopteri; order Cichliformes; family Pholidichthyidae; genus Pholidichthys; species Pholidichthys leucotaenia. The sequence continues at coordinate 291,359,003 of CM035846.1, forward strand.
ATGAAAATGTAAACACTGCATTGCTGTAACGACCTGTATACCCTTTACAAAAAATTAAATAAAAAAAAAAAAAAAAAAAAAAAAAAAAGAAATTAATAGAGCCTTTAGAGATTACTATGAAAAATTATATGATACCAAAAATGAATCTGACTTAACAAAACTACATGGGTTTTTGAACGAACTATTTATACCGTGTATTCCAAATGAAAATAGGGATATACTGGAGTCTAAAATTAGTCAAGAAGAAGTTGGACTAGCTATTGATAATATGAAATCAGGAAAAAGTGCAGGACCAGATGGTCTTCCAGTTGACCTTTATAAAAAATTTAAGAATAAATTAACAAAACCTTTTTTGGAAATGGTTTTAGAAGCATTTCAAAATAGTAATTTACCATCATATATGAATAATGCCTTAATTATACTGTTGCCAAAACCAGGTAAGCCTTCTAATAAATGTGAAAATATGAGACCAATAAGCCTATTAAATGCCGACCTTAAGATAATCTGTAAAATTTTAGCAAGACGAATACAAGAAATTTTACCAAATATTATTAATCGAGATCAGAATGGCTTTATTAAAGGGAAGACAAGGCTTCCATAATGTAAGAAGACTTTTTAATATTATTTATTCTAATAAAGAAGCACCGGATACAGCTCTCTTATCACTGGATGCCGAAAAAGCCTTTGATAGAGTTGAATGGCCCTTTCTTTTTGAAGTCTTACAAAGGTTTGGACTTGGAAATAATTTCATAAAATGGGTTCAGATAATATATAATAATGCTACTGCAGAAATCCTAACAAATAACAATATTTCAAAATCAATAAAAATCAATAGAGGATGTCGACAAGGCTGTCCACTTTCACCTTTACTGTTTACTATGGCAATTGAACCTTTAGCGATGGCGATACGTCTACAGTCACAAATATATGGAATTAAAGTTGGACCAACAGAACATAAAATCTCCCTGTATGCCGATGACATAATTTTGTTTATGTCCGAATCTTAAAAAATCAATTCCGACCTTGTTGAATTTAATAAAGAATTTTGGGGTAATATCAGGATATAAAATAAATAAAACTAAATCTTCAATATTAATGCTAAATGAGACCCAGAGAAATTACCCAGCCCTGAGGTAAATCAATTCAATGTTTGTAAATCAGTTTAAATATTTAGGAATCCAAATTGTGCCTAAGCTAGAATCAATCGCCAGTGTCAATTATGAAGCCTTAATGACAGATATTGATGAGTTACTTCAGAGATGGATGTCACTACCAATGTCGATGATCGGGAGAATTAATATACTTAAAAGTAATATCTTACCTAAAATACTTTATTTATTTCAATACATTCCCTTACCACCACCTTTAGATTTATTCTCAAGAATTAAAAAAAAGTTAGTGGAATTTATATGGAACAACAGGAGGGCTAGATTACGTCTGTCTTTATTATATTTACCATTTGATCGTGGAGGTCTGAAATGTCCAAATTTTATGTTGTATTATTGGTCGGCACAACTGAGGTCTATGACATATTATTTTTCATCAAATGATCTCCCTCACTGGACTGAAATGGAATCATACAATTTGCCTTTGCCTCTTCCCATATTCATATACTCAGATTCGGCAAAAAAATTACAAAAACAAGTTAAAAATCCATTTGTAAAGCATATGATCAAAATATGGTGTGAAGCTAAAAACTATTTAAAAGAACCACAGTTATTGTCACAATTTAGTCCAATATGGGGTAATCAATATTTTAAACCAGGGAGAGCGGACGCTGTATTTAAAGTATGGAATTTAAAAGGGATACAAAAGATTCAGGATTTATATATGCCATGTGCAGAAAACATAATGTCTTTTGAAGAGCTGAGGATCAAATTTAATCTCAATAGAACACATTTTTTTAAATATCTTCAACTTAGAAACTTATTCGATCAAATCAAAATAAAGCTCTCACTCGACCTATCTATTCATCCTTGGAAAAAATGTTGATGAAAGATAGTAAAAGAAAGGTATTATTTCAGAGTTTTATAACTCATTGACACTATTTTCAAGTGAAAATTCCACTGAAAGATTAAACTACTGGAAAGAAGATCTGCAAACTGAAATTTCAGAGGAACAATGGGAATTGGCTTGTACAGAAGCTCAAACCAAATCAATAAATGTACGCCTTAAATTGATACATTTCAAATGGTTAATGCGGATGTATGTTACACCGGAGGAGTTAAATAGATATAATAAAAATATACCAGATACATGCACAAAATGCATGGAAAGTAAAGGAACTCTATTTCATTGTGTATGGGAATGTAGATTAATAAGAATGTTTTGGGAAGAGGTGAGGGTAACAATTGAAAAAATAATCTCAAAACAAATCATATTGAATCCTAAACTGTTTTTGTTGGGTCTGTACCCAGAAAAGCATAATTTTAATAAAAGTGAAAGAACATTCATAGACCTCAGTTTGCTTAATGCCAAAAAATGTATTGCACTATTATGGAAAAAGACTCATAGACCAGATGTGACTCAGTGGTTAAGACAGATGTTAACAAACCTTCCATTAGAAAGAATAACATATATACTGAAATCAAAGGAAATTGTGTTTGAGAATATATGGAGACCTTTTATTGATTATGTAAAAAATTTAAACATAACTCTTGAAGAAGAAGGTGAATGATGTGTGTGGACCTTGTAAATTCCAAACTGGTGAACATAATATGTATACTTACGTATTGGATTGTCTAGACTAAACAGAGGAGCATTGTTGAAGATTTGATTTTGTTGGTGGTTGTTGGTGTTTTTAGTGCATTTTTTTTTTTTGTAGTACTTTAGTGTTAGTGTTTGATTGTTTGTATCATGTTTGTTAAAAAAAAAAAGGTTCAATAAAGATATTGTGGAAAAAAAAAAAGTGTCATCAGCACTTTAAAATCTTGTAATTTTTTTTTTTTTTTGGGGGGGGGGGGGTACATGAATACCAAATTTAAGAAGAGGACACACAGCAGACTTGGCCCCACCATGCTGCACCCTAATGATTTTTTTTTTTTTTCAACTCAGTGTAAGTTGCAAAAACAAATATTTTTAGAGGGCACAAAATACAAACCTACAGATAATTTTTAGTAAAGTAAAACTAAAATAATGTAGCAAACAAATATCCAGGTATCAAATACAGGTGCAACTCAATAAATTAGAATGTCATCAAAAAGTTGTTTTATTGCAGGAATTCAAAAAATGAAACTCATGACACAAAGTGACGTATTTCAAGTGTTAATTTCTTAATTTTTGTGGTTATGGTTTATAGCCAATGAAAACCCCAAGTTCAGTTTCTCAAAAAATTTGAATACGTATTACATAAAATTAATTTTAAAAAAATGGAGTTTTAATAGAAATGTTGGCCGATTGAAAAGTATGTCTATGTAAACACACAATAATTGGTTAGGGCTCCTTTTGCACGAATCACTGCATCAGTGCAGTGTGGACATGAAGGTGATCAGCCTGTGGCACTGCTGAGGTGTTATGGAGGCCCAGGTTGCTTTGGTAGCAGCCTTCAGCTCACCTGCATTCATCTTCCCCTTGATAATATCCTTGCTGGAAAATGAAATCAGCATCTCCATAAAGCTCGTCAGCAGAAGGAAGCATGAAGTGCACTAAAATTTCCTGGTAGATGGCTGCGCTGACTTTGGACTTGATAAAACACAGTGGACCAACACCAGCAGATGACATGGCTCCCCAAATCATCAGTGACTGGAAATTTCAAACTGGAGCTCAAGCATCTTGGATTCTGTGCCTCTTCACTGTTCCTCCAGACTCTGGGTCCTTGATTTCCAAATGACATGCAAAATTTACTCTTATCTGAAAAGAGGACTTTGGACCACTGAGCAACAGCCCAGTTTGTTTTCTCCTTACCCCAGATAAGACACTTCTGACGCCGTCTCTGGTTCGGGAGTGGCTTGACACAAGGAATGCAACAGTTGTAGCCCATGTCCTGGATACATCTGTGCGTGTTGGCGCTTGAAGCACCGACTCCAGCCGCAGTCCACTCCTTGTGAATCTCCCAAAAAATTCTTAAATGTGCTTTGCTTCACAATCCTCTCAAGGCTGCGGTTATCCCTGTTGCTTGTGCACCTTTTTCTGCCACACTTTTTTCTTCCACTCAACTTTCCATTAATATGCTTGGATACAGCACTCTGAACAGCCAGCTTCGTTAGCAGTGACCATTTGTGGCTTTATTAGGGCTGAAATGATTAGTCGACCGACAATGATTTTTACTGTTGACAAATCGTTTAATTATAAAGTTTATATGCATGTTCAGTTGTAACTGCAATGCACGACCGGAACTACTGCGGGCAGTAGCACCTCTGTTGTCCGGCAGGCGTGAACAATTTTCAGTGAAGAAGAACAGGAGTACAGCATGGCGAAGTGGAAGGATAAACACATAGAAGCGGAGCAGAGCTAAAAATTAAAAAAAAAAAAAAAAAAGGCAGACCCAAACTTTCTGTAGTATGAGAACATTTCACAGAAAACAAAACAAAACAAAACAAAAAAAAAAAACGAAACAAGTAAAATGCAGACTTTGCAAGGAAGACCTTTCCTGTCATGGCCGCACTACAGTGACACGTGAGCATCTGAAATGACGGCACCTGGGAGCCGTGACATTAACATCTGCTTGGTAAGTTTTAGCAAATAAAGCAAGTTAGCACCACTTATTTTCAATGGCCAACTGTTTCAAGCTTTAGAAAAATGACAATACTGTTAGTACATGTTGTTTATGTTAGCTTACCCGTCTGACAATAAGCTCTCTAGTTACTGAGGGCTAAGCTGCCATGGCTAATGTGTTGGTGAATGCAGTAAATGACTGCAATACAGGAATCACTGTCTCTTTTTCATCTTCGTTAATATTAGCCCTCATTCTGAATAGTGGTGCATCTGGGTTAATTAGAATATCCCAATTTGTAATTTAATGGATAAAAACCTGCAACCGTAATCAAAATTAAATCAAACAGCTTGAAATATCACTCTGAAGTGCAATGAATACGGAATATGAAGGTTTACCTTTCTGAAATATGTTGTTAAAAATGCAGTTATAGAAAACTTCCACCTAATGTTAGTTTGTGGGTTGGAGCAGATCAATAATTCAGTTGTAAGATATTTAATCCATTGTTTAATTGACATTAGGTATTATGTTATCTGTGATAAACTGATATATAACCTTAAACTTGTGATAATTAATACATCTTTCTTGTTTTTTGTATTTAGCTCTCGAAACTGCTTGTAAAATATATTAAAGCAGGGACTGACAACAAGTTGATTTTCACAGGTTTGCAGGCTTACAGTGCATCCGGAAAGTATTCACAGCGCTTCATTTTTTCCACATTTTGTTATGTTACAGCCTTATTCCAAAATGGATTAAATTCATTTTTCCCATCAAAATTCTACACACAATACCCCCACAATGACAATGTGATTTTTTTTTTTAATTTTTGCAAATTTATTAAAAATTTTAAAAAAAATGTAAAAATCACATCTACAGAAGTATTCACAGCCTTTGCTCAGTACTTTGTTGATGCACCTTTGGCAGCAATTACAGCCTCAAGTCTTTTTGAATATGATGCCACAAGCTTGGCACACCTATCTTTGGGCAGTTTTGGCCCATTCCTCTTTGCAGCACCTCTCAAGCACCATCAGGTTGGATGGGAAGCGTCAGTGCACAGCCATTTTCAGATCTCTCCAGAGACGTTCAATTGGATTCAAGTCTGGACTCTGGCTGGGCCACTCAAGGACATTCAAAGTTGTCCTGAAGCCACTCCTTTGATATCTTGGCTGTGTGCTTAGAGTCGATGTCCTGGTGAAAGATGAACCGTCATCCCAGTCTGAGGTCAAGAGTGCTCTGGAGCAGGTTTTCATCCAGGATGTCTCTGTACATTGCTGCATTCACCTTTCAGTCTATCCTGACTAGTATCCCAATTCCTGCCACTGAAAAATATCCCCACAGCATGATGCTGCCACCCCCATGCTTCACTGTAGGAATGGTATTTGCCTGGTGATGAATGGTGCCTGGTTTCCTCCAAACATGATGTCTGGTATTCATGCAAATGAGTTCAACCTTTGTCTCATCAGGCCAGAGAATTTTGTTTCTCATGGTCTGAGAGTCCTTCAGGTGCCTTCTGGCAAACCCCAGGTGGGCTGCCTGTTATGTATGAATAATGAGAGAGTCAAAGTTGATCTTCATGCAGCCAACAACAACCCTTTATTATAGAGAACCAAGCTATCTATACACAAGGGCCATGCCCGCCTGACGTCACGCCAGGGGTGGGTACGGCAGCACACACACACGCCACACTCACTAAACCACACTGCCATGTGCCTTTTACTAAGGTGTGGCTTCTGTCTGGCCACTCTACCAAACAGGCCTGATTGGTGGATTGCTACAGAGATAATTGTCCTTCTTGAAGGTTCTCTCTCCACAGAGAAACAAGGAGCTCTGACAAGAGTGACCATCGGGTTCTTGGTCACCTCCCTGACAAAAGCCCTTCTCCCCCCATGGCTCAGTTTAGACAGCCGGCCAGCTCTAGGAAGAGTCCTGGTGGTTCTGAACTTCCTCCATTTACAGATAATGGAGGCCACTGTGCTCATTGGGACTTTCAAAGCAGCAGAAATTTTTTGTACCCTTTCCCAGATTTCTGCATCGAGACAATCCTGTCTCAGAGGTCTACAGACATTTCCTTTGACTTCATGCTTGGTTTGTGCTCCGACATGCACTGTCAACTGTGGGACCTTATATAGACAGGTGTGTGCCTTTCCAAATCATGTCCAATCAACTGAATTTACCACAGGTGGACTCCAATTAAGCTGTAGAAACATCTCAAGGATGATCAGTGGAAACAGGATTTTTTTTTTTTTTTTTTTTTTTGTTACTTATTTGTACCCGTAGGTAGACTTGGTTTGCAGTCTGGTGACAAGCCACCGGCTGCTGGTCGCTGCGTGCGCGAGCGCCCTAAACCTACATGTTTTTGGTGTGCGGGAGGAAACCGGAGAAATCCCGGAGTAAACCCGCGCAACACGGGGAGAACATGCAAACTCCACACAGCTCACTGTTGGTCGGGGGCTGGGATCGAACCCACGATCTCATGATCCCCGCGGTCCCCCGGCCGAGGGTAAAACTGTGCTGCCACAGTGCTAAACCACTGCGCCACCGTGCAGCCCACAGGATGCACATCCACAGGATGCACCTGAGCTCAATTTTGAGCTTCATGGCAAAGGCTGTGAATACTTATGTACATGTGATTTCTTAGTTTTTTATTTTTAATAATTTTGCAAAAATATAAAAAAAAAATAAAATCTTTTTTCACATTGTCATTATGGGGTATTGTGTGTAGAATTTTGAGGAAAAAAATGAAATTAATCCATTTTGGAATAAGGCTGTAACATAAAATGTGGAAAAAGCGAAGTGCTGTGAATACTTTCCGGATGCACTGTAAACAGCAGGTGAGGTAAAATATGCACTAGAATCCCAACAGGAAACAGAGATGGGGGCATAAGAAAATAACTGTGATTAGTTTGACTTATCGAAAAAATAGTCGTTAAATTAGTCGACTACCAAAGCAATCATTAGTTGCAGCCCTAGTGTCAATGACAGTCTTCTGAACAACTGTCAAGTTAGCAGTCTTCACCATGATTGTGTAGACTGAACCAGACAGAGAGACCATTTAAAGGCTCATGAAACCTTTGCACGTGTTTGGAGTTAATTTGCTAATTAGAATGTGACACCACAAGTCTACAATATTGAATTTTTTCCACAATGTTCTAATTTTTTTGAGAAACTGAATTTGGGGTTTTCATGAGCTGTAAGCCATAACCATCAAAATTAAAAGAAATAAACACTTGAAATGTATCACTATGTGTAATGAATCTATGAGTTTCATTTTTTGAAATGAATTACTGAAATAATCAACTTTTCAATGACATTTTAATTTATTAAGATGCACCCGTATACAGACGTGGACAAAATTGTTGGTACCCCTCTGTTAATGAAAGAAAAACCCACAATGGTCACAGAAATAACTTGAATCTGACAAAAGTGGTAATAAATAAAAATTCTATGAAAATTAACCAATGAAAATCAGACAATGCTTTTGAATTGTGGTTCAACAGAATTATTTGAAAAAACAAACTCATGAAACAGGCCTGGACAAAAATGATGGTACCCTTAACTTAATATTTTGTTGCACAACCTTTTGAGGCAATCACTGCAATCAAACGATTTCTGTAACTGTCACTGAGACTTCTGCACCTCTCAGCAGGTATTCTGGCCCACTCCTCATGAGCAAACTGCTCCAGTTGTCTCAGGTTTGAAGGGTGCCTTCTCCAGACGGCATGTTTCAGCTCCTTCCACAGATGTTCAATAGGATTTAGATCAGGGCTCATAGAAGGCCACTTTAGAACAGTCTAATGTTTCGCTCTTAGCCATTCTTGGGTGTTTTTAGCTGTGTGTTTTGGGTCATTATCCTGTTGCAAGACCCATGACCTGCAACTGAGACCAAGCTGTCTGACACTGGGCAGCACATTTCTCTCTAGAATACCTTGATAGTCTTGAGATTTCATTGTACCCTGCACAGATTCAAGACACTCTGTGCAAGATGCAGCAAAGCAGCCCCCAGAACATAACAGAACCTCCTCCATGTTTCACAGTAGGGACAGTGTTCTTTCTTGGCATGCTTCATTTTTGCCTCTGTGAACACAGCGCTGATGTGCCTTGCCAAAAAGTTCCAGGTTTTGTCTCGTCTGTCCATAGGACATTCTCCCAGAAGCTTTGTGGCTTGTCAACATGCAGTTTGGCAAATTCCAGTCTGGCTTTTTTTATGATTTGTTTTCAACAGGTGGTGTCCTCCTTGGTCGTCTCCCATGAAGTCCACTTTGGCTCAAACAGCGACGGAGGGTGCGATCTGGACACTGATGTACCTTGACCTTGGAGTTCACCATGAATGTGTTTAGAGGTTGTTCTGGGCTCTTTTGTTACCATTCGTATTATCCGTCTCCTCCTGCGGCCACGGTCCAGGGAGGTTGGCTACAGTCCCGGTGGATCTTAAATTTCTGAATAATATGTGCAACTGTAGTCACAGGAACATCAAGCTGCTTGGAGATGGTCTATAGCCTTTACCTTTAACATGCTTGTCTATAATTTTCTTTCTAATCTCCTGAGACAACTCTCTCCTTTGCTTCCTCTGGTCCATGTTCAGTGTGGTTACACACCATGTCACCAAACAGCACAGTGACTACTTGTCACCCTTTAAATAGGGCCGACTGACTGATTACAAGTTTGTAGACACCTGTGATGTTAATTAGAGGACACATCTTGGTTGAACATGTCCCTATGGTCACATTATTTTCAATCTTTTCTAGGGGTACCATCATTTTTGTCCAGGCTGTTTCATGAGTTTGTTTTTAAAATAATTCTGTTGAACCACAATTCTAAAGTATTGTCTGATTTTCACTGGTTAATTTTCATAGAATTTTTATTTATTACCACTTTTGTCAGATTCAAGTTATTTCTGTGACCATTGTGGGTTTTTCTTTCATTAACAGAGGGGTACCAACAATTTTGTCCACGTCTCTATGGGTACAGCCCCAGTGTCAATACTCCCAAGATCCTAGCTAATCAAAGAGCTGAGCTGCCACTTACTGCCACAGAGGTCTCCGAAGATGTAGTAGCACTGCTCAGAGAAGGTGATCTTGTTGACCGTGTGTCGGATATAGCCAGCCTTCAGCATGTTACTGGCATATTTACGGGCTTCACGACGATCCGAGAACCCTTCCACATGATGGAAAAGCCAGTCCACCACATCAGACCCTTGTGCATATAATTCAGATAATTAATATTATTTAGATACAATTCATTAGTCTGGCAGGTTTGCTAACAGTACTACAGTAATAATAATACAACATTCGTGTGTATCTACTGATAAAGAAAATAAACGCTGGGCCAAACCTGCTTTGAGACATACACACCAATAAAGGCATTAGCAATGGTGATCTTGAGCCACATCCTGTCTCGCACCTCCAGACCTGACTCTGGGCAGGCCATAGCCTTAGCAACTGTTGCCATATCACTGTGGATCGAGAGGTGGAAATTGTCGAATCCTGTGGAGAAATTAACACAGGGGCTAAGCAGTTACGTTGCACTGTTTTTCCAAATATTTAAATGAAAGAACAGCTGTGTGTCGTTATCTGAGCTACAGAAATATTGGCTTGTTTTGGAATTTACCTCAAATAATATTTGGTTTCCTATGGTCTGAACTGTAATTTCATCTCTGTTCTGGTCTTAATTCGAGATCAGATTTAATTGGATAATTATTTGAAGCTGACAGCAACAGAGGGGAAAAAACACAGTCCATCTGCTACACATCAGTTTAGCATCATTAATGTATACTCTGGGATTAAAAAACAGAGCTATGATTTATTTTCTTCTCACACTTGTATTTTCTGTATTTTCCTAAATGTACTGCGACAGAATGTTAATGTAAAAATATTGTGTTGTAAGTTACTGTAGTTATATTAGTTTTATATTAGATAGTCCACATATACGTATGTTCAGCTTTGTTAACCTGGCAGCAAAAGAACAAGAAAGCAGTTGTGCCAATTAACAATAGTTCAGTGGCTGTACCAGTTATACCAAATCAGAACCAAACTGCAACAGATCTTTAGTGGATTAACATTTTTTTTCCCTTTTATCTTTACTGTAGCTGCACTTGAACTACATCAGCGTCAAAGTTTTTCAAAACATTTCAAAACTGCCCCAGCAATAAGCCATAACAAGAGCACTCTGAGGCAAGCGCAATATCCCCCGCCTCCGTTTTCTTTGACGAATACTTACTGACGGACAGCAGTTTTCAACTTTTCAATGTAATTACTGTGGCAGAACCAAATTATGATAGACCCATCATCCACAAATATACAACAAAGTATACAACCCATAGTTGTAGGTCAGGATCCCAGGGTGAACCCACGTAGCAAGTATAGTGACCCTAGAGAGCGTTATACGTTCTATAGCAGGGATGTCTAATCATGTGCCATGGAGGGCCAAGACCCTGCAGGCTTTACCTCCAACCAGTGTCTTCAACAGCAGATTTCACTGATTTTTTTTCCCACTGATTGCTGATAAGTGAAAACACCTGCTGAAGAGACTGGGTAGAAGAGAAAACCTGCAGAGTCTTGGCCCTCCAAGGCACATGATTGGACACCCCTGTTCTATAGTAAGAGATCATAGGGAGTGCCAGGCTTGAGCTTTGACCTTTTGACCCCAAACCTGTAGTCAGAGGTTATGGTCTCAAAGTGAACCTGTGTACCAGGTTTGATGACCTTAGCTTTCTTTGTTGTTGAGATATACTTTATAACGCAATTTGATGTTGACCTTTGACCTTGCAATCCCAAAACTACAGTCACATTTCAGGGTCACAGTGTGAACCTGTGTACCACGTTTGGTGGCCCTAGCTTTACTCGTTGTACAGTAATAAGGCATAAGGAATGTTAACATTGACCTTTGACCTTTTGACCCCAAACCCATGGTTAGAGGTCAGGATCCCAAGGTAAACCTGTGTACCAGGTTTGGCGGCCCTAGCTTTACTCGTTGTACAGTAATAAAGCATAAGAAATGCTAACGTTGACCTTTGATCCCAAACCCATAGTCAGAGGTCAGGATCCCAATGTGAACCTGCGTAGTTTGGTGGCCCTAGCGTTCTTTGGTTGTTGAGATACAGTTTATAAGCCATTTTGATGTTGACCTTTGACCTTTCCATCCCAAGACCATAGCCACACCTCAGGTTCACATGGTGAACCTGTGTACCAAGTTTGGTGACCCTAATTTTACTTGTTGTACAGTAATAAAGCATAAAGAATGTTAACATTGACCTTTTGACCCCAAACCCATAATCAGAGGTCAGGATCCCAAGGTGAACCTGTATACCAGGTCTGATGGCCTGAGTTTTACTTGTTTTATAGTAAATAGTACATGTAGCATTTACCATTTATCATAGTGCAACTGTAATGTTAACTTTGAACCTTTGACCCCTTGACCCCAAACCCATAGTTAGGTGAGAGTGTAAGTCGTCCAAGATGTGTATTAGATACAACTATTGTATCAATTTGAAAAGTCTACATCATTTCTTTTAGTCATTGTGTTTACAGGATTTAGGAAAAAATTTGACCTTTGACCTCAAGGTCATCTGATCAGTGAAACTGAAATATGTGCATCATCAGAGTATATCAAATCATGGTACTAAGTTTCAAAACAATCAGAACCAAACTGTAGGAGGAGTTGATTTCACAAGGAAGTTACTGTCTATGAAATGAGGTGAAACAGGAGGTCATAAGTCAGGGGCTACAACTCCTGCAAAAATCATTTGAGCAGAATCAAATAGCAATATGCACATCCTCAGTGTATATCAAATCATGGTACCAAGTTTCAAAACAATCGGACCAAAACTGTAGGAGTTGATTTCACAAAAGTGGGACAGACGGACAGACAGACGGACCCATAACATATTCCCCCTTTGGCCTTCACCCAAAGGGCTCTTTGACCCCTTTGGGCTTCGACCGGCGGGGGACAAAAATGATTTGTTTTTAGCATTTAACAGATTTAGAATTTTAATAAGAGGCATTGTGCGTGGATTTTAAAATTTACGGTTATTCTTCAACAATGAGCTGAAGGAAAATTTTTCCTTCAAAAATAAGAAAAAAAACATCCCCATCCTTCCAAAGATTAAAGAAAAGATTGAAGTTGTGAATTATGGCTTGGATTGGACAACTGTTATACAGCAGATGGAAGCTGTGAGGCTGAACACAGAGAGAGCTGGAACAGATAACGGTCACAGGAATGCAGTGAAAGGGCAGGGCCACACTTTACAGAGACTTGCTAACATGTCAGAAGAAGATAGGGACTTTGAGGTCAGAGGATTGGGGATCCACAAAGAATGTTCAGCAACATGAAACCCTAAAACATTAACAAACCTGGAGGTTTTTTTTCCCATAAATGGACAAATTAACCTAAAAAAACTTTGACAAGTAGGTAAAAAGGAACAAAAATGGATAAGTGAAAGAAATAAACTAAAGCCCCATTTACATGACCACAGTTTCACTGAAAACAAAAAGAGAATCGGAGTTCTATTTTGGCCCTTCATGATTGCCAGGCGGTGCTGAAAGCACTGGATACTTCCCCTCACCCTAACAAATGCCGAGTACAAGTAGCAACAATGTCACATGTGACCCCTGCATGACTCCCGGAGGCTATATCTTCCGGTGTCTGCAGGTGTTCAGTTTCTTCTTTCTTCTCATGATTGCATTAAGAGTACTAGAAAAGCACTCGGAGAGCGCAGACCTCCGCCAAGCGCCACAGTTCCCCCCCATACAGTGTTTGTGTGTACATTTTCAGATTCCTTGACCATGAAAACATATGACTAGCAATTGGATTCACAATGATAGGATTGTTCAGTAGTAAAAGCATTACCTCCTTGGCGGAGGTAATAAACTCAAGTGTTGCTGTTGTGTCCATCTACTCCATCTCCAAACTCCCAGGCTGCGGGCGTTGCAATTCATCGCACAACCGCGTACAACCCACAGGCCAATGGGTTATGCGAGCGTTTTCATAGATCATTGAAAGCAGCACTCAAGGCTTCACTGACGGATGCAAATTGGGTAGACAGGTTGCCATGGGCTTTATATTGGGGTTGCGCTCCGTGGCAAAAGAGGATTTGGAAGCTTCCCCGGCAGACGGCTTGTTTTTGCGCAGCTCCTATGGCTGCCCGGGGAATTTCTGCCAAATAATCCCGCGCCGGACAGCTGCCCGTCTCAGCTTTTGCAGCGTAGCGCAAACACAGGCACGCTGCCGGGCCCGGCCCACCACTGTTTTCTGCGTGCTTTTGTGCCTAAAACTTTGAAGAATGCGGAGTTCGTGTTCGTCAGACACGACAACCAGCGCCCTCCATTGCGCCTGCACACATGTTGAAAATGGCCGTATCTCACAATGTTAAAGAATCCTTTAAAAAATTCCTGTATCCAGACGGTGATCCGGATCATCCCCAAAATTTAATCAGTTCTTCCTTGTACCATTTCCAACAACGCCTGAAAGTTTCATGGAAATCCGTCCAAAACTTTGAGTTATCTTGCTAACCAACAGACAGACAGACAAACAGACAAACGCTGGCAAAAACATAACCTCCTGCGGCCTGCGGTCTGGCGGAGGTAACAAGGCATGAGCCAACTATTTGCTTTGTTCAGCCCTGTGCAGCTTGAAGCCGTTAAGGTAAGAGCAACAATTTATTCATCCTCTGAGAGGCTGTGGCTGACATATTAGGGCTAATATTAATCAGCTGTTGGCTTGGTTAATTGTTTGTGAGCAGCCTGGCCACTGTTCTGGCCAACTGCTATTTTGTTTCTTAAGAGCAAAGCTAATTTCAATTAAGCTGCTTATTCTCTCTTTCATAAAAATGAGAAAGTGTCTATCTTGTCGTTATTAACATAGAGGCGACGGCAGTGTGCCTACTGCCTCTCCTTGTTCTAACTTTTTTCGTTATTCAGCTGTTGGTGAAGGTAGCATGTCTGCTCCCCTCTCCCAGTTCTGCTGCTTATTTTTGTCTGTCAAAAAAGGACAAGGGTCGGTACTAACCTAGCTAATCAGCTGTCGAAGGCAGCATGTTCGCTCCCCTCTTCAGCTTGCTGTTTATTTCCTTTGAAGAGAACGAGGTAGCCTTGTTGACTTGCCGGTGAAGGTGGCGTGTTAGCCGTCCTCTCCCAGCATTGTCACACATTGCCTGGTAATGGAGCAGCCCTGTGCTCGATGTCTGGTTCCCATGGACCCCGAAGATGGCCATGTTCTATGCCCCTCCTGCCTTGGCCCCGGGCACCTTCAGGAGGCTCTCACTGAAGATGCCTGCATGAACTGCAGGATTATGCCTCGGGCGGTGAGAGTCGCGAGGCTAGCGCAATTTGGGTCACAGCCCAACCTTCCATCATCCCAGCCCCCACCGGGTGAGTCTGGTAAAGGGGGAGCATTGAAGAGGCCCTCGTTGCAGTGCACAGAGGGTGCCCCCAAGAGGAAGAAGGCAGGAGGTCAGCTTGCTAGCCAAGTGTAGTGCTTGGTGGTGGATGTGGAACAGATGAAGGTGCTCCTTCTCAATCTGCAGCCACCTATCGTTAGGGTGGAACCTGTCGTACGGGGCATGCACTGGGGGTGCATACCAAGCACTGGGGGTGCAAGGCCAAGCACATACCTGCCTCAAGTTAGTCAGGTATGTGCTTGGCCTTCTTCGTGACATTGTTGGTATTGGTCATCCAGTGCTTTCAGCACCGCCTGCCGGTCATAAAGGGACAAAACAGAACAAAAGTTACAACAGTAACTATGGTTCTATGAGTCCCGGATGACCACCAGGACGTTCGGTCACTCAGAAATCTCAAGCTCATGAGAAGACTCTGGGAACCGAACACCTGCAAACACCGGAAGATACAGCCTCCGGGGGGTCATGCAGGGTCACATGTGACATTATTGTTACTTGTACTCGGCATTTGCTAGGGAGAGGGGAAGTATCCAGTGTGTTCAGCACCGCCTGGCAGTCATCCGGGACTCATAGAACCATAGTTACCATCATAACTTTAGTTCACACCTTAGTGCTGGTAAAAACTAATTCAGGAGGATCCACAAAAACTCTAGAAACCACTGTAGTATGCATTTCAATAGCCCCTTTTCCACTAGTACCTACTCAGCCCTACTCACCTCAACTCAGTTTATAGGGTTTTCCATTAGTACCTGGTACTTTTTTGGGGCCTACTTCAGTGAGGTTCCAACCGTGCTGAGTCGAGCTGAAAATGTGACATCAGCAGACTGCAGGCCACTGATTGGCCAGGGCGTAACGTCAGTGGATGAGAGTGACATGATGTCCTCATAAGATTCAAAATCACCATTTGTAAATTTGGCCATGAGTTTTTATTATATCTGTGATAAACGAAATAAATAGCTACACACAAATCAACACCATCACAAAACACTCACCATCTTCTCCGTGAGCAGCCATCAGGTCAGAGACCTCCTGGTATTTCATTTCAGAATGCTCTGCTGGCACTGTGGCTGAAAAGTTTATAGGCTGAAAAGTTCAGTAGTCAAATTTGATGAAATGTGGTTATTTTTCAAGTCTCCCCGTCGGTGCGCACAGTTCTTCCATCGGTGTTGCAGCGCTTGGATCCCTGCGCTTGAAAAATAAACTACATTTGGTCAAATTTGACAACTATGAACTTTTCAGCCCCGTCGGCCCTGCTGCGGTGGAGCGACCCAAAATGAAAAGTATAGCAGGAGGTCTCCAAGCTGATGGCTGGTCATGGGGAAGATGGTGAATGTTTTGTGATTTTAAGCATATTTTACATTATCTGGAATTTCCCCACTGTGGGACTAATAAAGGCTTATCTTATTTATCAGTGAAAATGTCAGCATGTAAACAACATAACGGGATAACGGGCTGCCTTCCTGTAATGAACCCAACCCCACCCACTTGAGGTGGTACTCAGTTGAAATGGAAAACCAACCACACCATGTCAAGCCGAGTAAAGTCAAGTAAATGTTAAATGACATTCACTTATACAGCGCTTTTTCTCATGTCTAGATGACCAAAGTGCTTTACAGATCCTGCTATCCACCCATCCACACACTGATGGTGGCGGAGATGCCGTACACAAGCGCTGCCACAGCTGCCGTACACAGGCGCTGGCCTGGCCAGACCCACCAGGAGCAACTGCGGGCTCAGTGTCTTGCTCAAGGACACTTCGACATGCAGACTGCAGACAGAGTGAGAATCGAACCCCTGACCCTCAGATCAGTAGTCCACCATACTACACCTGCGCCACAGCCCCCCACCCCCACAAAAAGTAGAATCGAGGCAAGTCGGGCTGAGTAGGTACTAGTGCAAAAGGGGCTAATGTTGTTTCAATGTTAATTTTTTCCCTCCCATCATCATTACACACCTGTATGAATTCCCCTTTTGGGTAATTGTTATTGTTTTGTTAACTGAATGAAATAAGAGTGAATGAGTCCCAAAAACGTACTAACCAACTTGACAGTACGTAAGAAAATGTAATAAGTTAGATAAATTTTGGTCAGTCTTAAGCCTAATGTATATCCTGCATAGAACCTACAGTGTAACATATGCTGTGGTGAGCAGTCATACTTGTGCGCTGGTTTTTATGTACTTGTTGCACCGTCAAAACAAGTTTCTCTGATGTGTAGAGTGACTTTGTGTACTTTGTGTGTTTTTGTTTATGGTGACAAACAACAAGCAAACTGTGAAGGAGCTGGAGCTAATAAATGTGACCCATGCTGGCAAAATGAGTCGAAATGCACACCAGGTAATTACGAGCTACAGGCACATGAAGTCATAAATCATGATTCTTTCTTTGTTTGCTGGCGGCAAGTCCCGGGAAACACCCCGTCAGTGTCTGGTATCATTGTAAAGCTTGGAATGCCTACTTTCTAAAAATACACGTTTTTGCAGAAGACATAACTCAGGGCCGATCAAACGCGAGTTTTCAAACCAGCCAAAATATAAACAAAATTGGCTTGTTGCTGGTCCGTTTTCGTGCCATTCCTACAAATTAAATATAATTTTGAAGGTCTTTCAATACAGAATATGAAAATACCATTACCTCAATTTTGAAAATTTCCTCATTGCGACTCATTTTCCCAGCACGGATCACAAATGCTGAGCAGCAGCAACTTTTAGTACAATCACTGCAATGGAGAGAGACTAAAGACATCGCAGGAGATGGTGTGTACGACCACTGAACTACTGCTGCCATTTGACAATCTTTGCAACGGGGTGAGGACGAGTCATGATCAAATGTTCATATTTACAAATTTGCTTTGTTAATCTCTCTCTGTTATGCTCCATTAAATTATCTAACTTGTTCTAGAATTGGCACTGTAGAGAAGGTGAAGAGAAGAGAGGAAATGATGTGTCACTGTGGTGAGTAGTTACAGCATAAGCTATGGCATATGGTACATGGCTACACTGTTGCTTTGATGTGGAAGAATAAATCAGGCTTCAGTCCAAATAAATCTCCATATGTTGTGAAACAGGCAGTGTGGTGGTGGAGTGGTTAGCACTGCGGCAGCACAGCAACTCACCCTTGGCCTGGGGATCCTGGGTTCGATCCCAGCCCCCGACCAACGGTGATCTGTGTGGAGTTTGCATGTTCTCCCCGTGTCTGCGTGGGTTTACTCCAGGATTTCTCCGGTTTCCTCCCACATGCCAAAAATATGCAAGCTAAGTTAACTGGCATCAAAACTGGGGACTCTAAATTGTCCTTAGGCATGACTGTGAGAGTGAATGGTTGTCTGTCTCTCTGTGTTGGCCCTGCGATGGACTGGCGATCTGTCCAGGGTGGACCCTGCCTCTCGCCCAATGATGCTGGGATAGGCTCCAGCCCCCCCGTGACCCGAAAAGGATTAAAGTGGAAGAAGATGGATGGATGGATGGATGTTGTGAAACAAGTCCCCCCGCCCCCCCCCCCCCCCCCCCCCCAAAAAAAAACAAGAGCACTCTGAGGCAAGTGCAATATCCCCCACCTCCATTTTCTTTGAAGATCCCAATAGTTACTGACGGAGAAGTTTTCAACTTTTCAATAAAATTACTGTGGCAGAACCAAATTATGATAAGCCCATCATCCACAAATATACAACAAAGTATACAACCCATAGCTGTAGGTCAGGATCCCAAGGTGAACCTGTGTAGCGAGTATGGTGACCCTAGAGAGCTTTACACATTATATAGTAAGAGATCACAGGAAGTGCCAACCTTGACCTTTGACCCCAAACCTGTAGTCAGGGGTTATGGTCTCAGAGTGAACCTGTGTACCAGGTTTGGTAGCCTTAGCTTTACTCGTACAGTAATAAGGCATAAGGAAAGTTAACCTTGACCTTTTGACCCCAAACCCATAGTCAGAGGTCAGGATCCCAGGTGAACCTGTATACCAGGTTTGGTGGCCCTAGCTTTACTCATTCTATAGTAATAGTAAATGTAGCATTTACCATAGTGCAACTGCAATGTTAACTTTGAACCTTTGATCCCTTGACCCCAAACCCATAGTTAGGTCAGGGTGCAAGTCATCCAAGATGTGCATTAAATACAACTACTGTATCAATTTGAAAAGCCTACATTATTTCTTTTAGTCATTGTGTTTAGAAGATTTAGGGAAAAATCTGACCTTTGACCTCAAGGTCATCTGATGAGTGAAACTGAAATATGCGCATCATCAGAGTATGTCAAACCATGGTACCAAGTCAGAACCAAACTGTAGGAGGAGTTGATTTCACAAGGCAGTTACTGTCTATGCAGTGAGGTGAAACAGAAGGTCGTAGGTCAGGAGCTACAATTCCAGCAAAAATCATCTAATCAGAACCAAATTGCAATATGCACTTCCTCATTGTATATAAAACCATGGTACCGAGTTTCAAAACAATCGGACCAAAACTGTATGAGAAGTCGATTTCACAAAAGTGGGACAGACGGACAGATGGACTGACATAATAATCCCCCTTTGGGCTTCGACCGCCAGGGGATAAAAAAAATATGACCAGAGGTACTGCACAGAGCTGGCTAAAGTTTTTTTCTCCATGATGGCCTTCCTAAACAGAGGACTTCTTTCATTACTCTAAGGTTAGCTACCTTTTATGGGGCATTTTTATACATAATTTTACTTGTAAGGAAGCATCTTGTTTATCAGTGTGGACTGAGAGAGTTGGGTGGTGAACTATACAGTACAAGTATTTTTTATTTCACTATAAACACATCAAACTAAAAAAAAAAAAAAAAGACATGGGTATTTTTTGTTTTTTGTTTTGTTTTTACTTTGCTTAAATATATGTAAAAAATGGGGCTATACTGTTTTCATAGAAAATGCCTTCTACCAGTTTAGATGTTGACAGGACGAGCTGTGGGCCTTTGAACCTGGTTTCATATGTATGGTTTCTCACTCAAAAACCTACAACAGCCCAACTGCAATGGAAGATTGCCGTTTTGGCTACAACTTTTCTGGTAAAAGGGCCCCAGTCAAGTTACGTGAATATACACTAAAAAGAGGGTAATGTGAAAAGATCACAGGTTGACAAAAAAGTAAACAGAAACTCTGGCCGAGACTTTAGTACGATAAATATCTCCAGATAAAGCTACACTGATGCGTTCTAACAGGCAGCTGGGGTAGAGGGTGGTATGACTCACGTTCAGTCTCGGGGATAGAGCTGCTGATGGAGGAGCTGGTGGAGGTAACAGTGCTCATGGAAGGGCTCATCCCATATGGGGGATACACCCCAGTCATGGCAGCAGTGTGGGACACCCACGCGGCGGGGTCAATCGGCCGGATCGGTTCACCTGTTAAACGAAACAGAGGGAAGGTACATGAAGTTAGTGAGATGCCAAACCAAATTAAGATAAACCAAAACCTGCACCACTGCACATATTTGCAATTCAAGTTAATGTTTAACATTCAGTAAGAAGAAAGAGAAACAAAAACACTCACTCCTGGGCAGAGCAAAGCAGCTCCGAGGGTTTGGATCCCAGCACTTGGCAACAGTCAGAGTAATTGGGCTGAAAATGATGACACTTATTAATACCAATATAAAAACCTACCTCTGTTATGTGCTGGGTTTGCCCTCATGTTTTATGGACGCTCTTTAAATAAACACTTGTATGCAGGGTGTGACGTTAATTTTTGTGCTCACCAGCATTTTTGCTAGCCCAGAGGTCAGCACAAATGATAAACAAGTTGTTTCTTCTTAAATTTGTAGGGTTTTTTTCCCCCCCTGGTGAATTTGACTTCTTTCATTAGTAACTTATACTGGAGTGGTGGCCTAGTTGTTAGAGCATCCGCCTCACAACCAGGAAGTCATGGGTTCAAAGCCCAGCTGGGTCATACCAAAGACCATATAAAAATGGTACTTTCCACCTTTCTAGCTTGGTGCCCAGCATAACAGAATGGGGAAAGGAAAGTTAACGCACAGAGCTACCAGAAGACTGACCCCCTCCCCCCACTGTATCTTTCAATCCTTACAGTAGCTGTGTGGCCTAGAGTCAGTGAAATGGAGAGAGGTGCCGCCCCATACACCCATGCTGTGGAAGGGATTAACTTAACTTTATTAGTAACTTGCTTTTTTCCTCATAAATTTGTAAGGTTTTACTTGTTAAAACAGTTTGTAAATTTGCAGTTTTTTTTCCTCAAAAATTTTCAACTGCTTTTTTGGAAATCTGTGACTTTATTCTAGTAAAATGTAACTTTTCTTGCACATTTGTGGTTTTACTCACTCTATTTGCAACCTTTTTTACCATTGGTCTGTGACATAAGACAAACCTTTCTAATCAAAAATGTGCTACTTCTCTCATATAGGGAAGTTTTTTGCAACATATTTTTGTACAGTTGTGACTTGTTTATGGTAAATTTAAACTTTAACGATAAATGTGCATCTTTTATATAATAAATATTTGACATTACTTGTAAACGTTTATTTCAGGGCAAATTTGTGACTTCTATATATACAATTTTATCTCATAAATGCAATGGATTTATTACTTCAGTTGTCTTTTTATATAGCATCATCTAAAGACCTTCCAAACTAGCTAATCAGAGTGACTGAGCAACAGGCTGTAGCCCTATTTCATCAGTATTTTACCAGTGGGCCAGTGCTAATGTCAACCCCTGCTGCCATGTATTAATGTTTGGCTTTTTCTGTCAGGCTTACCCTGGCTTGTGCACTATGTCCCGCAGCACTCGAACAGCATCGTCGTTACTCATGTTCTCAAAGTTTATGTCGTTCACCTGCATAAATAAAAACAGAATATTAGTACCAAGTCTGTTTGCACAATTATGCACAACAGTTATGAGAATCTACAGCTAACTGATTATACCATTTGCATTCTTAATCATTACTTATGGTGCAGGTGTCAAAACCACATTTACACACAGAGTGTCTAGGAATTAACACACAAGATACTCTTTAATCTCTCTTTATGCACGTGTGCACACCTGTAACAGCATGTCTCCAGGCTCGATGCGTCCATCTGCAGCCACGGCTCCTCCCTTCATGATCGAGCCAATGTAGATTCCTCCATCTCCCCTCTCATTACTCTGACCCACAATACTGATGCCCAAGAAGTTGTACTTTTCTGTGAAGTGGTGGGAGAGTATATTCAAGTGTGAAGAGAAGCAGCAGGAAAAAACTTTTAACACACCAAAACTATCATCCTTATGGAAGAAATCACTTATTTTAGTGCCCCTCTGTACACACCCTTATGTTTGCCTTTATTTTGTCACATTTTCCCTTTATTCCAGCCCCTTATTACAAGAACTCTGCACAATTTTCACATAAACAAGTCCCTTACCCATATTAAGAGTGACAGTGATGATGTTCAGAGACATAGTGGAGTCTGTGATGCTGCTGAATGATGAAGACTGCAGGGAAGAATGGCAAAAAAAATTCCAATGAAAGCACAGAAAAAAATAAGCCCAATTAAAAGTAGCCAACTGAAATAGACATTTATAATAAAAGTGTGTATGGTTGGTTTAATTTCGTTTTTATGCCCGAGTATGCTGGATCTCACCCTGTCCATATTTGAAGCCTTAGGTTTCCGCCGGCGTCGTCGATGGCGTCTCATTAGATGGGAAGAACTCTGCTCAGTGGAGCTGCTAAACCTGGAGAAAGAACAGAACACACTGCTTAAACGTAATAAACAAGCATCAACACAGAAGCAGGAAGCGATGTATGAGGTGCTGCCTTTTCACACTAGAGATAATCTGACTATAGATCAGATAAAGAAAACACCCTTTAAATAAAATCACGTTTAAAAAAACCTCACCATTTATTGAGCAGGAAGCCATGTAAACACTATTTCAGTCAAATTACCATGGTAAGTTTTGATTTAATCAACTGTATGCAAGACAGCCTCTAACCTCCTTCACTGAGAGCTTTAAATAAATTTTAAACTGAGGTTGTTTTAAGGGCAGTCTAGTTATTGGTGTGGTAGAAATAAACTAGTAATTGATAAGAAGCTGCAAAAACACAACATTGTAATACCTTCAAACTTAGACCCGCATAAGTCTAAAGTGAGCTGAGGAAGTTATACTTGGAGAAGAACTGTGGGGCTACCAGAAATCCACCATGTAATTATACTGTACTTAACTCTGCTGCACACTATCAACTAATAATTTAATGTGCACTCCTGAAACCAAATGTTTTTCTCCTCATGAAAAATTATCCTGCGCACTTATTAAAACAGAAAAAAAAATTCAGAGGCTAGACAGCACGTCTGACCTGCTGGTTGCGTCGTCATCCTCTGAATCAAAGCAGGAAGTGGACTCCAGCTCGCTGCTCATGAAGGATGAGCAGCTGTCATACTCGGTGGCACCTCGCCCCATCCCCCGTGATGAGTACCCGTTCTGTCTCCCACCTGTAACACCACAACAGAGTCACAATAAACCACGGTGGCTGTATTCTAAAAGGTACAAAACCTATAATAACAAAACATACAGAATTTTGAAGCATGTCTGTATGTGCCATATTCAAAAAGAAACAACAGGCTTCTCTCGTAAAGAATTAAGCTATTTTGATCATCTTCTCAGCAAATACGCTTTGCTGTGCACACATAACTTCCACAGCACCAAATTTTATTCTCATAATGTAATGACAAATGTTGACTCAATGTGACCAAACCAAAGTTAATAAAATCTCTGTCAAAGCCTTAGTGTGGCTACAATTAGATTTGCACACAGAAACAAAGTTATTCTGGTTTCTCGTGATTTTTTTGTT
This sequence comes from Pholidichthys leucotaenia, assembly GCA_020510985.1. Lineage (NCBI taxonomy): Eukaryota > Metazoa > Chordata > Actinopteri > Cichliformes > Pholidichthyidae > Pholidichthys > Pholidichthys leucotaenia. The sequence goes on from CM035846.1 coordinate 291,382,827, forward strand.
GGCAAGTTGAAAATAGCACAGCCATAAATCTCTTGTGAATGCGTGCATGCACAGGTGGAGGAGGTAGTGTGTGTGACTGTGTATCAGGTGGACTTTAAGGGTCTTGAATCTTTCACACCACCTTCATCATAAAAATAAATGCACTTTATAAGTTGTCAAAAATATAAAAACAACACCAACATGTGCAGTGGAAAGAGCAAAAGACAAAACTGAGCACGTTTCTGACCGTGGTCGTTGGCGTGTTTCCGTCGTGGCCTCTCCCTCTCTCTGCGCTGCGACACCATGCAGCCAGCCTCGGTGCCGTTGTCCAAGCTATCGCGACCGCCTGCTGCTTTCCCACTTCAGACAGAGACAATGCACAAGAGAGCGAGTCACCGTCGAGTCATGCTCACCGCAGCTGAACTCATGCAGCAGTCAGTCACAGTTTGACTATCAAATGGTTCTTGTGAGATCCAAATAATCCGTTTTGGCTATCGACGCTTCTGTGGTTCACTGTGGTTAAGAGTGTAATGTGAATCAAATCATACACATGATTAAACTGGGTCTAACTATAATCTAGAATTTAAAAAAATGAAATAAAGACTAGTAACCAGGTTGCATGTGTAGTGACAATAATAAACTTTTGGTAAACTTATGAAGAAGCTTTTCTGACAGGGACAGTCACACGATGTCACAGTTTTTTGAAAAAAAAAAAAAAATCAATTTACCATTTCCTCTGTTACACCCACTATTGGATTTAAATAATATACTAATCCAAGTCTTATTTACAAAGCCACAAACAAACTATGCATGGCACCTCTGACATTTAAAACTATGCTTCAGAAAACAATTCAAAAAAATCCCAGATTCTTTTCTAAAATCACTGACTGGTAAGAAGGAGGTCTTGAGTCTCCGATGCCCCCGGTCCTCTCCAAAGGTGGTGCAGACTGTAAACTATCAGCCACTGAGCCTGCGTCTGTGTGGGCGCCATCTCCAGAGACCAACTGTTAAAATACAGAGAGTTGGGTCGACAGGACGAGGAATCAAACACATGCTGAGAGCGAGGAATACACTCACAAGACACGGAACTCGTAGGCAGCAGCTCTACTGACACACACTACTGTGGCGACGCTACGCCACATTCAAAGGATGGACAGTAAATTTTGTTTGACCTTCATTCATTGCCTGATATCTCACAAGACTTTTCAAAACGTACACTACAAAAGCACTCAGAGAGCACAGACCTCCACCAAGGCTCCTTCCGTCCCCACATGGATCACCTCCAAAATGTAATGGGTTTGTGTGTAGGCCTAGAGCTACTTCTGATGAAAACTGCATCAACGTCTGTCCATTAGTTTTGGAGTATTGCTGCTAACACACTGTGAGAAGAGCCTCGGCTGAGGTATGCATTCTCAGATCATCACCAAAAGTAATGGGTACGTCTCTAGCCTAAGAACCACTTCTGATGAAAATTTTATCCAAATCCATCCAGTAGTTTTGGAGTATGCCTGCTAACACTCTGTGAAAAGATCTTTTGCATACCTCCACCAAGGCTCTTGGTGGAGGTATGCATTCTCGGATCATCACCAAAATTAGATTAAGTGAAGACTCTAAAGTGGCCTTAGGTGTGAATGTGTGTGTGTGTGTGAACGGTGAAGGGATTGGCCTTGTACCGTGGCTGCCTCAATTATCCAGGAGGACGCCCTGAATCTCCCTCTGGGATTAATAAAGAGTACTAAAAAAAATGGAATGGCTTCCTCTCTAGTCCAAGGACCACCTCTGGTCAAAATTTGGTCCAAATCCATCCAGTAGTTTTTGTGTAATCATGCTGCACAAATAAAAACATAGCCCTTGGTGGAGGTATGCACTCTCCGATCATCACCAAAATCTAATCATCTGTTCCCCGTGCCGTTACACACATTTCCTGAAAATTTCATCAAAATCTGTTAATAACTTTTTGAGTTATGTTGCTAACAGACAAACAAATCAACGCTGGCAAAAACATAACCTCCTTGGCGGAGATAATGAACTATAACTGCAGTTTATTAAAGTTGACCTTTTCTAACACTGTACATTTTTTCCAGTTTAAGATCATTCTGGTTTATGGCACAGAGTCTTGGGATGCATTCCTCTTCTAACCAAGGTTGAAAACCTACTGACAAAATGGCATGACATCCGAGTCTATGGTGTTCCATAACAACAACCTGGCAAATTAAAGTCATTTACTGCCATTTTCAACCAAAATTCATTATTTTATAAGATAAGATAAGATAAGATAAGCCTTTATTAGTCCCACAACGGGGAAATTCCAGGATTGCAACAGCACAGGGATAGCAACACTCAGAGCAACAATCAGAAGGCAAGAAAAAAAAAAACAAAAAAAAAAAACAAGCAAGCAAGAGCAGCTAATATACATATGTACGTATTACTATAAAATATATATATATACACACACACACAGACACACAGTGCAGAGCATTGTAGCTGGATGGAATAAATATATGAATATATGAACACACAGTGCAGAGCATTGTAGCTAGATGGAATAAATATGTAAATATATAAACACCCACAGTACGGAGCATTGCAGCTAGGTGGAATAAATATGCAAGTATATAAACACACACAGTGCGGAGCAATGTAGCTAGATGGAATAATATGTAGATATATAAATATATAAACACACCCAGTGCTGAGCATTGTAGCTAGATGGAATAAATATGTAAATATATAAACACACACAGTGCAGAGCATTGTTGCTAGATGGAATGAAACAGCATAACCGTCTACTTAGTTATCCTACATGGTATGATTATGTGCCCATACATATTCTCACCCTCCATAGCGACCGGTAAGTTCCTAGTTGTATGCCGGAGGGGACCATTGTGTAAGTCTATTGCATCTTTTGCATTCAAAAAACTATTAGTTTGTTACGTCTTTTTGCTATCTCTGCGAGCAGCCCTGCTTAGGTTGTACAGTCTGACAGCCGTTGGTAGGAAGGACCTACGAATTTTTATTATTATTTACTTGAAGTTATAATTTGTACTTCAAATTAGTTACTTTTCTTTTGTTTAATTGTACACAGTGGGGGCAATCAGGGTGTCTAGTCAGTTAGCCATTAGCCACTACTAGCAACCCCACTGAAAACACAGTATGCTGTAATTTGTGTCATGTTTGCATCTGAACATTTCTGACATGTTCAGAGATAGAAGCTGAGCAGTACTGTGTGTACAACTGACTAGAAGAAACTTAAAATACAAGTACTAATAAATACCACATTTTAATTCACCGTTGACGTACGGCACATGGGCAGACTTATCTTGACTCCATGCCAGTCTTGCCAAAGCTCACCCGACTTCAGCCTGGAAGCACTTGTTGGCACGTCCCAAATCCAACTTACAACCCAAGAAAATGAACTCACTGTAGGTGCACAGCTTCCATTCATCCACTGTCTGAATCTATCCTTTTAGCTTCTCACAATTTAAACGGTAGAATATCCAGCATTTTCTACTTTCAAATATTCCAGAAATACCTAAAATTATAATTAGCGTGTAAAGAAACATTTCTTTTGCAGTCATACTAAAATATGATAATTTATGATGTTGCAGAGCTGATAAAGTGATAAATACCACATTACACCAGCAGGGTGAGTATAACCTAGTTTTCAGCTCAGAGTCAAAAATCCTGTGTTGTAACAATTATGCTAATTTTTAGAGTAATGCTACTGGCACCAGTTCACTTGGAGTAGACAAACTTAAAGAAGTCATTGGGGGTCATCAGTTAAAAAAAAAAAAAAGGTTTATCAAATTCACTTCAGTCCAGAAGATGAAGGTTCATTATTGCCATCTGTTGTCTGTGTTGCCAGTAATCACCTGCAATTTCTAAATACGTGACCTTTAAGGCCAATTTATGCCCACTTTTTTTCTGACTTAAACTCAAGAATGCATAACATCCACTTGCTAAGTGGTGAACGCAACATTGGTTATTAAGATTAGCACGTGAGCAACGCAGCATCACTGTGTTAGTGCACCAACATCCCTATAACCTATATACCAGAGCAGAGTCTCCAGTGCAGAGTCCTGAGCCTGGGGCTATTCAGTGCATGTCAGCCCCCATTCCTTCCCCTACTTTCCCGACTCCAGCTCTCATTGTTGCTACAGAATAAAGGATAAAATGCCACAAATGCATCTAAAAATAAACCAGCTAATGCCAGATCTGACTGTATCAGACATGCACTACATATTCACGCTTATCTTTAAGTCTTAGAAAAGGTGAAATTTGTTTATAGTGATGAAAAGGCACTGAATAAAAATATTCAGAGCAGTGTGAAGCCTCTGACATTTTTATTCACAAACTTAATAATAGGTCCACTTTTATTTCTAAAAACTATGACTTGGATTTTAAAAAATGTAAGGAAAAATAATACTCTATTAAAAGGTAAAGTGTAATGTCTTCTAAATTCCTACTGAGAGAGCAGACCTAAAAAAATTGCAGCTGGAAATCCAAAGAGCTGAAAAAATGAAAAAGTCAGTGCCAAGACCTGGGGTTTGTTTAAAATTGTTGCCTAAGCTACAGTAGTGTGAGGGAAAAAAGAGCTTTGATGGACAATGACTGGCCTTTTAAACAAACTTTACCACCTGTATAATATAATGCATTGTGATCTGGCCGTTTTCATTACCACCCTCTTTTAGTTCTACCAAAATCCAGTTTTCACTAGAGCTGCTCACGCAGGACAAACAGAAACAAATTTTATGTGATGGCTCAGATCTTGAGTTCCGCAGCACATTGGAATTCATCCATGTCAGAAATGGAGCATGTATTTGCATGCTAAGGCAGGGTTACAAGCCAACATGAGATCATTGTGAAAGACTTCCCTAGCATCCAGTGGTTGACTGGAAATCTGTTTGCTGATGATAACACTGTTGGTCAGTTATTCAGTAACTTCAAAAAAATATGCAAAGACACTATCTCAGTACAATGGTGAAAAAAAATATCTTTCATCATTAGTTCAGTTTAAGGGCATTTACTCTGTCAGAAGTTTTTGAGTGATAAACCAAACAGTTTCAATTAAGGTAAACTGGCATAAAGATAAGATAAGCCTTTATTAGTCCCACAATGGGGAAATTCCAGGATTGCAACAGCACAGGGATAGCAACACTCAGAGCAACAATCAGAAAGCAAGAAAAAAAAAAAAAGTTAAAAAAAATAATAAAGATGAATGTCACAAATGTTCTGATGGGTGGGTAGTACCAACCAGACCATAAGTGAGGGAGCAGCTCATTCCAGCCTGACGAAACCACCACAAGAGCGCCCAAATTTTCTGACATTCGACCTTAATGCTGAACACAATCTGGATTCAGAGCCACCTGAGGATCATTGTGTGCAAGTTTGGTGAGCATCGGCGCAATTGCCAAGAAAGAGTAGTGATTTTTTATCACCTCTGCCAAGGAGGTAACACAATTGGGGTGTTTTGTTGGTCTATCAGCAGGATTACACAAAAACTATTCAATGGATTCTGATGACATTTTCACCACAGGTGGTCCTTAGACTACGGATGAATGCATTAGATTTTGAAGGTGACCCGAGAGCACAAGGGCCTATCTCATAAAGTAAGGATGAACAGAGGTCAGACAGACAGAAGTACAGATGGACAAAGGAAGTGAAGGAGGGGCAGCACCTTGGCAGAGGTACAGTGGGGCAAAAAAGTATTTAGTCAGCCACCAATTGTGCACGTTCTCCCACTTAAAAGATGAGAGAGGTCTTCAATTTTCATCATAGGTATACCTCAACTATGAGAGACCAAATGAGGAAAAAAAAAAAAAATCCAGAAAATCACATTGAAGGATTTTTAATGAATTAATTGGTAAATTCCTTGGTAAAATAAGTATCTGGTCAATAACAAAAGTTCATCTCAGTACTTTGTTATATACCCTTTGTTGGCAATGACAGAGGTCAAACGTTTTCTGTAAGTCTTCACAAGGTTTTCACACACTGTTGCTGGTATTTTGGCCCATTCCTCCATGCAGATCTCCTCTAGAGCAGTGATGTTTTGGGGCTGTCGCTGGGCAACACGGACTTTCAACTCTCTCCAAAGATTTTCTATGGGGTTGAGATCTGGAGACTGGCTAGGCCACTCCAGGACCTTGAAATGCTTCTTACAAAGTCACTCCTTCGTTGCCCGGGCGGTGTGTTTGGGATCATTGTCATGCTGAAAGACCCAGCCACGTTTCATCTTCAATGCCCTTGCTGATGGAAGGAGGTTTTCACTCAAAATCTCATGATACATGGCCCCATTCATTCTTTCCTTTACACGGATCAGTCGTCCTGGTCCCTTTGCAGAAAAACAGCCTCAAAGCATGATGTTTTCACCCCCATGCTTCACAGTAGGTATGGTGTTCTTTCTCCTCCAAACACGACAAGTTGAGTTTTTACAATAAAGTTCTATTTTGGTTTCATCTGACCATATGACATTCTCCCAATCCTCTTCTGGATAATCCAAATGCTCTCTAGCAAACTTCAGACGAGCCTGGACATGTACTGGCTTAAACAGGGGGACACGTCTGGCACTGCAGGATTTGAGTCCCTGGCGGCGTAGTGTGTTACTGATGGTAGCCTTTGTTACTTTGGTCCCAGCTCTCTCCAGGTCATTCACTAGGTCCCCCCATGTGGTTCTGGGATTTTTGCTCACCGTTCTCGTGATCATTTTGACCCCACGGGGTGAGATCTTGCGTGGAGCCCCAGATCAAGGGAGATTATCAGCGGTCTTGTATGTCCTCCATTTTCTAATAATTGCTCCCACAGTTGATTTCTTCACACCAAGCTGCTTACCTATTGCAGATTCAGTCTTCCCAGCCTGGTGCAGGTCTACAATTTTGTTTCTGGTGTCCTTGGACAGCTCTTTGGTCTTGGCCATAGTGGAGTTTGGAGTCTGACTGTTTGAGGTTGTGGACAGGTGTCTTTTATACTGATAAAGAGTTCAAACAGGTGCCATTAATACAGGTAACGAGTGGAGGACAGAGGAGCCTCTTAAAGAAGTTACAGGTCTGTGAGAGCCAGAAATCTTGCTTGTTTGTAGGTGACCAAATACTTTTTACCAAGGAAGCTACCAATTAATTCATTAAAAATCCTTCAATGTGATTTTCTGGATTTTTTCCCTCATTTTGTCTCTCATAGTTGAGGTACACCTATGATGAAAATTGGAGACCTCTCATCTTTTAAGTGGGAGAACTTGCACAATTGGTGGCTGACTAAATACTTTTTTTCCCCCCACTGTATGTGATCTTAGAGTACCCTATAGTTGTGAAATGTGGATGGGCAGTCACAGCACCATCATATTCACTGAGCCAAACAAGATCAGATAAAGTAGACTGATCCTGTCAATAGAGTGGCGGGATGTCAAATTCAATCACCTGTATAAACATAACAGAACTTCCTATGCACATAAATACAAACAAAACAAGAAATCAAAAATAAAACTGATTTTCTTATTTCTCTCTACTAATTTATAGCTATAACTACACATTATAGCTACACCTACAGGAAATCTGCATTGGTATACACAAAAGGTTGACACAACACACTAGATTTAGGGTGCAGGCCTGTTGTGCTCAGTGTGCAGCAGGACCCCAGAGAGCAATCAGTCAGACCGCTGAAACAACAGATGAATAGTGGAGACAAAACAAATGGACATACTGTAACACAAATAACACTTCATTCTGCCTGGAACGTTTCAACAACCCCCACGGGACAACACACACGCACACACGCACGCACGCACACACACGCACGCACACACAGAGGAAGTGGCTTTTAAACACATCCTACTAAACCTTCACACAGTCTAATGAACACGACCGCAGCGAAGCTCCACATCAGTCCCAGCATGCTGGACTACATGCACAAGCCTCTAGCGAGAACACTGTGTTGGTGACTCTTAAATAGAACTTGTAATTAAAGCCACACTGTACAAAATTAACTGAGCGCATCAGCCGTTCACATCAGGACACAGAACAGTCTTTCTCTCAGCTTTATTCTTTCCTCCCTGCGAGATTCAATCTTCTTGTTAGATGGCATGCAGTGCCAGTGAGGTGCTTTGTTATGGGGTGTTTTCCTCCAACCTTGTGATTTCACTTCCTCTTAATCCAATTTTAATGTCACGAAAAGAAGGAGGGAGGTCAGGCACAAACACCACACGTCTAAGATATCAAATGCAAATGACATAGGTGTTTATATATGCCGACTAGCTTGTGTAGGGAATTAAACTGAATCGTTTTAAAACAAACATAGCACATTTTCCTTAAAAACATGCTGAAAAACTATGTAAAAAAAGAGCAGAGTCTGAATGTATGGGTTCTGGTCTGGGGATAATTACATTATCACATAGAGGAGTGGGGCCTCTCCCTAGAGATGAAGTATCGTTGTGATCAGTGCACAGCAGATGGGAATCATTATACATTACATACATACAAGTGTCACACAACCTACAGCACCAAAGCAGTGACTCTAACATGTATTTTGAACCTACCCATGACACCACACGGCCATTGAAACAGGGCAGCTTAGCGTTGTCGTCAGATATTTCTTCCTTTACCACCCTGCAAAGGAGGAAAAATCTTTGCTCAGTAAACCAGTACCAATACAAAAGCACTCTCTGGGCAATAAAACATGACGATGCATTTAGAGGAAGTGCAGATGGGCAATATATCCACTCAGCAAGGATAGACAATGGGACAGCCTGTGCTGATTTTATAATACACCAACTACACACTCCCAGATGAAATCTGCATAAGAATCAGTCACATAAAGTTAGAAGGCTTGCAAGCTGAAACTAGTTTTTACAGTCAAATTTGACAATGTAATAAGAATAGACATTTTAAGTTTTTTATGCATTTTATGTTTTTCAGTCTACATTTTCCCTTCCAAAAAACACATCAAGCAAAAACTGTGATACCTCCTTTTCCAAATTTAAAAACTACATTTACTGAACCTCTGAGGTTACGGCAGACATTTAAGCTTCAAGACATTTAAAACCTGGAAAATACGGCCAATTACTCCAGCAATATACTGTATATCAGCAAGTCTTGCAGTCTATCAACACTTTAAAGCCTGCTGAAACATTAACTAAAACCATGTACAAGTGCAACCTTGTAGTTTTCAGCCAACGCCTCCAGTCAGTCTGGCAGGGTTTGCTTGCAAGGATCAGATGTCAGAGCTCAGCAACCCCTTGTCATACATCAAAGAGGACAAATAAGGCAAGCTTTTAGGACTAATAGTTACATCCAGATTAGCTCTGCCTCTAAAAGGATGAGCAGTGATGGTTACTGACGAGTTCAGGTCAATATATTTGGCAGATCGGCACCAGACCAGGCTGGCAAGTTGTTAAATCTACTTCAAGTTTAAAGTAAATATTTAACATATTATTTACTGAACACACCTCTACTCTCCACAGCTTAAAAAGCTGTGGGCCCTTTCGAAATGTCTTGTTCTTAAGTTTTTGCCACACCCTGGTTTGCAGTTAGCCAGAAACTACTTTGGGAAACCCGATTAGATGTTAGGAAAGTGGTAAAAAATTTCCTTCAGTTTTTTTTATCCTAAAGAAGGCAAAGTCTGAAGGAACATAAAGCGTCTGGTTTTCTGGCCACGTTTAAACACAAAGGGACACGCTCATAAAGCTGCCAGGGTGATGAACAGTGCATTCCTGTGTCCAACTTTGCATTCCTTGGACTAACAGACAACAACAGCAGGGGCCTTTCCATTGACTGACTCCAAGAGCAAGACTGGCCGTTAGCATAACACATTAGCCAGAGTCTGATTAACGCCACTAACTAGTTTTTACTGCTCTTGTCAACTGTTCTCGAGTCACTTTTGCCCAGTATCAGTTAATACCGTTTAAGACTTCCTCTAATGTTCCAGAAACTACCAAATGTGGTCAGAAAAATGCAAGAGAGAAGACGCGTAGCTCCCCTCCGGAGCAATGTAAACAAACGGGGCAGGGACGCTGAGCAGACCTGCTAACGCTGCTAACGGCTAACAAAGGGAAGGAAAACGGGCAGCTAGCTAAAACCATGGAGAGTCAGGAACCTGGAAAAACTGGTGACAACCCACTTGGATAAATAAGTAAACGTCAACGTAGCTGCACTGATGTTTCAGTAAAACTCTGGGAGTGTTGTTCTGAATCTAGGCTAAACAAAAATAACCCAGTTCACAGTTACCCAAAGTCATCGTCCATAGATTTGAAGAAGAATTTGTAATTTGGCTTCTTGAGGACATTCTTGAAGTCTGCCAGAGTGACTCTGTCCGCCGGCACCGACAGTTTGACCAGATACGGCGTCTCCTGGTCGTCGAGGTGGTAGATAATTTTGGTCTCCCCCATCTCGGACTACGTCTAGAGGCAAGACAGGCTGGGTGCATCAAGCCGAGGGCCAGGCAGGATCCCCCTCGGGGCCCGACTCCCCGTGGCGCTGGCGGTGGGTCCTCCTCCTGGTTCTCTCTGGCCGACCGACTTGTCTGGGGTTTGGATCCTTTACGCCAGCTCACGAACGTTAACGTTCCCCTTCAAAAAAAAAAAAAAAAAAAAAAAGAAAACACCTCACCGCTCTACAAAGCGGTCAAACCGAGCCCCTAAGATAAATCACGTCTGTTTCAGCTTCCATTAAACTTCCAGTATGTCAGCGAAAGCTAAGAATACATGGAAAACTGCTTGAAAATGCTACAAAATCTACATACGCATCCGAAGGGAGGATTTCTCTCTCCTAGCTGTGTCTTTTGATACCGAGGCATTCCAACCTGAACCAAACTGTGAGTCGGTCTCTGAGGGGCGCCATCGTCAGGAGGGGAGGAGAACGACACATTTTACTACACAGGGGCGTAGCAGAAAATTCTGGGTCCCACGTCCAGCGGTGCATTTTCACCCCCATACAATCTATTTTTGAATTTCATAGTTTAACAGTTTGTGTTATTCCCAATCACACACCTCTGTGCATGCATGAAAACACCCATGATGTCTGATTACTAAAACCCGCGTGTGATGTCTCATTCTGGATTTATGCATTTTTATGTCATGATACGTACCTGTCCCAGCACATCCCAGCTAGTTTTAATATGGCGAGCCAAAACAAATCCTTTTATCTGGCGCTGGCAGATTTCTTCCTGGTTTGGCCCCGTCTTCTCTCGCATTTGAATGTAATTTGAATGAACTGAATGTAATTTGTGGCTTGTATATATAGATGTCACCAGACTGCAAAACAAATCTACCTACGGGTACAAATAAAGTAACCTGAACCTGATTTTTTTTCTAAGAGTGGTTAAATTTCTTTTACCCCACCTGTAGAGTCCTAAGTAACAAGTCCACTTCTGCTCAAAAGTAGGGACATGTTGACAGTATGAAGAAAGAAAAATAAAAACAATGATTTGAAAAGATCAAACTCAAGAACTGGAGAAAAAAAATCATCACTACAGATGGACAAATTTAGATCTTGCAGTTTGAAAAATATAACATTGTATCTGTTGAATCTTTCAGTGGAAATATAATTTTGACTCACCTGTACAGTGTGAAAACGTATTTGCCCACTTCCTGATTTCTTATATTTTTGCATATTTGTCACACTTAAATGTTTCACATCAAATACATTTTAATGTTAAAGATAACCTGAGTAAATACAAAGTGTGTTTTTTTTAAACGATGATTAAGAAAAAAAGCTAGCCAAACCTTCCTGGCCCTATGTGAAAAAGTAATTGCCCCCTAAATCTAATAACTGGTTGTGCCACTCTTGGCGGCAACAGCTGCAATCAAGTGTTTGTGATACCTGGTAATGAGTCATTTTCATTGCTGTTGAGGAATTTTGGCCTGCTCTTCTTTGCAGAATTGTTTTAATTCAGCCACATTGGAGGGCTTGAGCTTGAGGTCACAAACTGCTGGCCGAACGTTCTCCTTCAGGATATTCTGGTGGAGAGCAGAATTCATGGTTCCATCAATGACTGCAAATCATCCAGGTTCTGAAGCGGCAAAGCAACCCCAGGCCATCACACTACCACCACCATGTTTGACTGTTGGTATTGTAACGTGCTGCTCGACATGGCGACGTCCCACCGGGAGATTCGAACTCACGCCTCCCGCTCCGGAGTCCCGCACCCTACCTGTGTCGCCAATAGGGTCAACCCACTTGGCAAGCCAAGTAGGGTGCTCATATTGAGTTCGCTACACTACTCCCCTCTGGTTCTCGACATCGTCCCGATGTCAGCGCCCCATTACTGCTTTGGACAGGAGATCCCACTTCTGACACCAGTGTAACGTGCTGCTCGACATGGCGACGTCCCACCGGGAGATTCGAACTCACGCCTCCCGCTCCGGAGTCCCGCACCCTACCTGTGTCGCCAATAGGGTCAACCCACTTGGCAAGCCAAGTAGGGTGCTCATATTGAGTTCGCTACAGTATGGTGTACATTTTTTTATGCCAGATGTAACAGGATGCATACCTTCCAAAAAGTTCAACTTTTGTCTCATCAGTCCATAGAATATTTTCCTGAAAGTCTTGGGGATCATCAAGATGTTTTCTGGCAAATGTGAGACAAGCCTTTGTGTTCCTTTTGGTCAGCAGTGGTTTTCACCTAGGAACTCTCCCATGGATGCCATTTTTGTCCAGTCGCTTTCTTATTGCTGAATCATGGACCAGTATCCAAACTGAGCCAAGTGAGGCCTGTAGTTCTTTAGATGATGTTCTGGGTTTTTGTTTCTCATCTGTTGTGGCATGATGTGTTGCTTTTTGAGATCTTTTAACCTACTTCATCAGACAGGTTCTATTTAAGTGATTTCTTGATTGAACAGATCTAGCAGTAATCAGGCCTGAGTGTGGCTAGTGAAACTGAACTCCGCTCCAAAAACTGTGAATAATCATTCATGATAATGGGGAGTGGGGGCGGGGGGTACTTTTTCATTTAGGGCCAGGTAGGTTTGAATAGCTTTTTTTCCCCTTAATAAAATCATAATTTGTATTTACTCAGGTTATCTTTGTCTAATATAAAATTTTGATGATTGGAAAGATTTAAGTGTGACAAATATGCAAAAACATAAGAAACTAGAAAAGCACTCATAGAGCGCATACCTCCGCCAAGGCTCCTTCCGTTTCTCATGGATCACCTCCAAAATGTAATGGGCTTGTGTGTAGGCGTATCGCCACTTGTGGTGAAAATTGCATCCAAGTCTATCCATTAGTTTTGGAGTTTTGTGGCTGACACACTGTGAGAAGAGCCTTGGCTGAGGTATGCATTCCCAGATCATCCCCAAAATGTAATGGGTTCCTCTCTAGGCCAAGAACCACCTCTGGTGAAACAGACAGACAAACAAATGCCAGTAAAAGCATTACCTCCTTGGCGGAGGTAATAAACTCAAATGTTGCTGTTGTGTCCATCTCCTCCATCTCCAAACTCCCAGGCTGCGGCCGTTGCAATTCATCGCACAACTGCGTACAACCCACAGGCCAATGGGTTATGCGAGCGTTTTCATAGATCACTGAAAGCAGCACTCAGGGCTTCACTGATGGATGCAAATTGGGTAGACAGGTTGGCGTGGGTTTTACTGGGGTTGCGCTCCGCGCCTAAAGAGGATTTGGAAGCTTCCCCAGCAGAGAGCTCGTTTTTGCGCAGCCCCTATGGCTGCCCGGGGAATTTCTACCAAATAATCCCGTGCGGGTCAGCTGCCCGTCTCAGCTTTTGCAGCGTAGCAGAAACACAGGCACGCTGCTGGGCCCGGCCCACCACTGTTTTCTGCGTGCTTTTGTGCCTAAAACTTTGAAGAACGTGGAGTTCGTGTTCGTCAGACACGACAACCAGCGCCCTCCATTGCGCCTGCAGACATGTTGAAAATGGCCCTATCTGACAATGTTAAAGAATCCTTTAAAAAATTCCTGGATCCAGACGGTGATCCGGATCATCCCCAAAATTTAATCAGTTCTTCCTTGTACCATTTCCAACAACGCCTCAAAGTTTCATCGAAATCTGTCCAAAACTTTTTGAGTTATCTTGCTAACCAACAGACAGACAGACAAACAAGCGCGGGCAAAAACATTACCTCCTGCGGCCTGGCGGAGGTAATCAGGAGGGGAGCAAATATTTTTTCATAGCACTGTTACTGTATGCTTTTCAATTAGAACCAGTCTGGAGTAGGTCTGAAAAATTGGGACTGAAACTGTTAACAGTTCGTAATGGAAAAGCCTACAAAGCGTACTGAACCGAACCGAACAGGGCCAAACGGGTACTAGTGGAAAAGGGCCATAAGTCACCAATTTCCTTTTACAATTGCATGCACGATTTGACTTTTTTTTTTTTAACTTTTATTTAAATGTTCAGTCCTTCTCCAGCTAAACGACATGCATTGTGTCTCCAGTATCGAACAAAAACCTTTTTTTTTTACTTCAGGCTTTCCTATGCATTTTTCTGCTTCGTCTTGCTTCAGAATGGTGTTCCATTCTAAACACTTCTGGATAAATGTAACAGAAATTATTACATTGTAACACTCTTAAGTCAAATGTTGTGTATGTACAGCAACCAGTTTATTAGATTTAATGACTTTTCACTATCCATTACAGAAAACAAGAAGTAAAGTTTTATGGAGTCGACAGTCAGTCAGCAATATGCAATAAATGGTGTACAAAAAGTATTTTGAAATCGATTCAATCTGTCTGTATCTTCTGAGACTAAAACATTAGTGATATCATCATCTCCTACATAAATCCTGACACTGCAGTAGGGCAGACATGACAATATAACATTTTCACATACAAATACAAAAAAGGGGGAAAAGGGATTTGGTCTCTGTTTTCTTTTAAATATGTTCTGAAGAGTGCTTGGGAGCAGAGAGACGGGCGAGTCTCAATCCTCCAGGAAGTCTTCATCAAGATTAACATCTGAGGTGTCGATGTCGTCCAGATCCATGTTGTCCAGGTCCACCTCCAGCTCATCCAGAACCTACACACAGAAGGATTGACATGATTTGATTTTACAGACCCACTATGAATATTATTTCTTAATTAAGATGAATCAGCAAATTAAAACAGAATCCAACCTCTTCTTTGTCTTCAGTCGTGGGAACAGCAGGTTCAGCCTGTGAAGGAGTCACAGCGGCAACCGGTGCTGCTGCTGCTGCTGAGGTGGATTCTTTACTATCTTGTGTCTACAAGACAAAAGCAATCAATGAAAGCTTAGACTTTATGGAGCATTGTTTTCTCTAGATTTTAGTCAGTGATGGGAAAGGTGTAGATCAATTTGGCGAACACACCATGGAGACTGGGAGCAAAAAGGTTCCTTTGGGCTCATTTTCCTGGGCCTCTTCAAGAATATTCCTGTCCTCATTGGGCTACAAAGTAAACACAAATTCAGAAGCATGACAGTGTTAGTAATGGCATATAAAATTTGACCTCAGCATAGTATCTTCTGACAAAAGTCCTGCAGCTTACTGTAATGAGTGGATAGTCTTTAGCGGGCCTGGTGGCACCCAAGCAGGTCTCTCTTAGGTAATGCTCAGCTGCAAAGGCTTCTTTCAGCCCAGGGAACAAATTTTCATACTCTGTAGGGTCTGCTAGAGATTCAGCCGCCTGCCATCAAGATTGAAACCCATTTGATTAAAATATAAAGCAAACAAAAAGCTTGAAAAAGCAGAAAAAGAAGAGGATGAACCCCAAGAATCTAATTTAATTTAAAATAAAATTATTGGACATTCATTGTAATAATAATAAAAAAAACTTCATAAGCTCATTGACCTTCTGGTTGATCCTGGCCAGGTTCTCCCTCCACAACTTGACCACGCGGGACACCTGGCTCGGCAGGTAGGTGCGAGCCAGGAAGGCAGCCTCAGGTAGTCTATTTGTCCTGATCAGAAGCTCCAAACACTGATCCAGTCTGTGTAAAGACAACAAAACCCCAAAATAAATGCACACACTCCATGTGAACAATACCCGGGCCTACCAGTTTCACACTGGCCAGCACTCACTTTCCCTGCAGGAAGTAGGTCATGAAGGCTACGTTGTTCTTGCCATCCCTTTCTGCCCCCTCAGCCAGCTTGCCCACCATGGTGGCATTACCGGAGGCTGTGGCGAGGAGGAGCAGGCCACCATAATCCTGGGCGTGGTGCAGGCACTCTTGGGCCAGGCCAAATTGGCACTTACTGATAGCCAGCTCTGCTAGCTGCTTCCACTTCTGCTCTGACTGTAAGAGACCAAAATGGCAAACATTAGAAATGAACAGAAAGCATGAATATACAGTATATGAATTTACAAAAGAGAATCAGCCTTTATTACTTTCGCTGAATAGGTTGTGTTATTAGTGTTGTTTGACCATTTTTCTGTCAGCAGCATTACTCAAAAACTATTGACCCAATTTCAATTAAATTTAGTGGAATGGGAGAGTTTGGACCACAGAAGAACACAATAGCTTTTGGGGCAGATCCAGGTTTTTTTTCCCCCATTTTCTTTAGCATTGCAAAATACAATGTTTTGATGTCTTCATTTCTTTCTCAGAGAATTATGCAGTGAACTTCATGAAAAAAAAATCCATGCATATAAGAAAGATCTTATTGATGACTGTGCTCAATGTGGTATAAAAATCTGGATCCAGCAAGGCTTTTTAGTCTAGCATTTGCTTTAGTTTGATTAAATAATCTGGCATGCTCTTACCTCTGCCTCCACAGCAAGCTGATAGGCAATCTTCAACTCTCCCAGCTGTAAGGCCAACTCAAATCTGTGCTCTGGGTCTGTGGACACTGCCAAGGCCTGCTGCTTGAAACCCTAATGACAAAAAAGATGAATCCTTCACCATGCTGCAAGAAAACAGTTTTATCTGTTCAAGATTACAACAAAATATCTTACAGCAAACTTGATAAAACATCCTCTGAAATTACTACTCAGAATAATTTTTGATATTCTTCAGGCTCAAGCTTTTCTGTTTTTGATATTGAATAAAGTTTCATAGTTAAATGTAAAGAAAATAAAACTCTGCTGTATTTTTCCTCACCTGCTTTTCCAGAAAGTGTGCCACTCTGGTCCTCTGCTCTTTGGGGATGGTGGGTAACACCTTGTCAGCCATCCCGAAATCCCTCCTCATCACAGCCGTCTGGTACTCCAGGACAGAGACCAGCAGCGAGTAACTGACAATGTTGAGCTCTTTGTCTCCCAGGTACAGACGGTCATCTTTTGGTATGTAACCCAGCAGGTACATGGTCCTGAGGGGGAGAGAAGGCACTAGGCATTCAAAATGGGAAACAAAGACAACAGCCTAGACCATGTTTACAACTTAGGGCGCATTCACACGGCCACTGTTTGGTCCGGACTAAAGGACCAAAGTGTGTATTCCGTGGATAGTTTGGTTCATTTGGCGCCATCTGAATGCACTTGGACCTCTGGTGCAGCACCAAACAAGCGAACTCTGGTCCCCCTGAAAAGGATGGGAGTGTCTCAATTCGCTTGCAAACGCAGTCTGGTGCGCTTCGCTTGCCATGTGAATGCAAATGGAGTATCCAGCAGACCAAAGGGCAGACGTGCCCCTCTGCGTTTGTGTAACCACAGCAACACACAGTGAGAAGAGAACGTGGTGTTTACTGTAAAGGTGCCTTCACATCAAACGCGAACGGGCGAATTTTTCGCACAGCACAATTACATTATAACTCAATGTAAATACATAAAAAGACATTAATTCACCATCTGGGTGAGATGCAGACAGGCGAAGTTCCCATTCACCTGAAAAAGTTGTCCCTGTTGAAAATTTGATATGCGTTTCCTGGCAGCACGTCCATGTTAGGAATCCGTGGGTAAAATAATTCCAACATCCCAATTCAGCTGAAGAGCTCCTGGGTCTTCAGCCTCCATTTTGGGTAGAAAATAACAATAAAATCAACCGCGCGGATCCAAAAAATATGTTTACCGGAGAAAACCAAGGAGAAAAGTTTGAAAAAAAAATGTCTCTTGGACTTGGGAGTAGTGAGGAGTGAGATGCAGGCTCTGATAGATATTTGGTCTGAGGATCAGATTTCTCAGCTGCTTGTGGCTACACACAGGAATACTGACGTTTTTAAAATGTTTAGCAACATGATGGCAGCACGGGGGGTTTATACAGACAGCGGAGCTTTTCATTTTTATTAGTTTGTGGCGCATAAACACCTTACTGAAGGGAACAGTGTTATGCTGAGAATTGCTCGCTTGCAGAGAATTGCATCTCATCATCAAATAAACAATCTAAAGATAATTTACAAGAGGTAATAATTTTTACTCTAAAAATGCACAAAGGGTTACAAGCCTGGCTGTAGTGTTATATTTTATAGTTCTGGTGCATGGGATGCAATTCTTGGCAAGCGAGCAATTCTCAGCATAACACCGGTCCTGGCCAATCGATGAGCCGGATTTCTCTTCTTCGCTGAGATTTTTTCTTTCTGGTCAGTGGTGGCTTCAGCTACAGCACCACAAACAAGCAGCTGTTGTAACCAAGCAGTTTGGGCCGCTTGAGTGAAGTGCTGTGTGAATGCAAACTGAACCAAACGAAGGTGTTAAAATTCTCGCCATCCCCCACCAAGTCAAACTGAGACTCCTGGACTATCCTGGTGTGAATACAGCCTAAGTTTGTCTTTTTCCATTAAGATGCCTTCAGATCAAATGCAAACGGCCAGTGTGAATACATACAAAGTCAATGGAAAGAGGCGAGCACACGCGAATGTTCACGTACGAAGAATAGCGCTAGCCCTGAGGTTCTACCATCACCAGAGTAGAAGTATCAACATTGGAGAGTAAACTAGTTTGAAAATGAGACTGACACTCACCTGGAGACAGAAAGACCGGGAGCTCGCCTCTTTCCATCGACTTTGTATGTATTTGCACCGCCCGTTCCTGTTTGGACTGAAACCACCTTTAGTCATTTAATCTTCACTTTTGACCAGGGGTGTCAAACGTACAGCCCATGGGCCACATCTGGCCCGCCACTGAGTCCAAACCGGCCCGCGGGATGAATTTGCAAAGTGTGAAAATTAAATAATCAAATACACAAGCAGCACTTTTTCAATAAAATAACTGCTATTCCCAATTTGTCCATTTGGGGTCACACAAGAGTAGCAGACACAAAAGTGATCCCTGATTTCCACTGAGGGAGTCTGTTTTTCAGGATTTCTTCCAGAAAAATTCCAAGGCAAACTTTTCCCACCTGCGTCTGTTATTATCCCTTCTTGCCCATAGCTAAAAATGTGCAACAAGCCTTTTTTTTTATGGATGCCGGATCCAGCACATACTGAAATGTCATGGTATTTACAGTATTTAATAACTGTTCTTTAAAAATACATTTACTCCCATGTCTAGCAACTCGTGGGGGGTGGGGGGGGTTGCTGCCTTTTGCTGGATGTTTTTATGGTCAGAACCAGTTTTTCTTGTCACAAAATTTTTTGAACATGTTCAAAACAAGAGAAGCTGTGGTGTCTTGCCAAAAGGTGATGGGCCACCAGAAACTGATCGGCTCACTGCGGAAGCGCGCCTCGCTCGGCTAAAGCCGTTTGAGGCCAACGGCTGCTTTTGAGCAACGCAGACGTAACTTTTTGTTTATGCAATTAGTGAAGGTATGTCTGTGAATATTTAATGCAGTGAGGGATTAGTCATAATTTTAGCCCCATGAGTTCTGTGTTCCCAGATGAATGAATGAATGAATGAATGAGTTCTGTGTTAGAATAATCAACATTTGACATTTTATTCTGTAGCAGCTTTTAATGTTTTGCCTTATATGTTAAGAAAAGTGTGCTGAAATTAACAAAATCCATGTATAGTGATGTAACAGTCAATAAAGCTTTTCTTTCCCATGAATACTAGTGTTTGTGCATCATTAACTCCGCCAAGGAGGTTATGTAATCGAGGTGGTTCGTCTGTTAGCAGGATTACGCAAAAGCTACTGGATGGAGTTTGATGAAATTTTCACCAGAGGTAGCCCTTGGGACAAGGATGAACCCATTAAATTTTGGTGATGATCTGGTTGTTTTTTCTGCGTCAGCTCAAGAAGTTTGATTTGCCTCAGGAGCTGCTGGTTGTCTTCTACACCGCCATCATCCAATCTGTCCTCTGCTTTTCCATCACTGTCTGGTTTGGATCTGCCACTAAACAGGACAAGACCAGACTGCAGCGGATCATTAAGTCTGCGGAGAGGATCATTGGTACTGACCTACCCTCCATTGAGAACTTATATCGGTCCATAACCAGGAAACGGGCGGGAAACATCTGTGCTGACCCATCACACCCCGGCCACAAACTGTTTGAACTTCTATCTTCTGGTCGTCGTTACAGATCACTGAAGGTCAAAACCACCCGTCACAGGAACAGTTTCTTTCCTCAAGCCATCACTCTGATGAACTCCTAACATTCACCTAGTCCTACCTGTTGCTGTACTCATGACTTTTCATCCATTATTACATTGCACATAACTCTCACACTGCTTTTTACTTCATTCACATTATATCACTGAATCTGAGTTCACATTGAAATACTGTGTGACTGTATATTTTTTCATATATTTCTGCAAAGTGTGGTTAGTCTGAGTAAATAACTGCACATATTCCTGTATATATTTGCATCCTTTTATAGAAACGTGGACAGACTGTAATTTACTGTACATACTCTGTTGTCATTGAATCCTTATTTAAATCCTCCACCTGAACAATGAGAGCAAGTTTTTAGCCAAAGTCAAATTCCTTGTATGTGTTGTGCATACTTGGCCAATAAAGCTGATTCTGATTCTGAGAGTGCATACCTCCACCAAGGACCTTGTTTGTATTTGTGCAGCCGGATTACGCAAAAACTACTGGATGGATTTGGATGAGATCTTCACCAGAGGTGGTCCTTGGGCTAGAGAGGAACCCATAACATTTTGGTGATGATCCAAGAATGCATACCTCCACCAAGGCTCTTATCTTCTTACAGTGTGTTAGCAAAAATCCTCCAAAACAACCCCAATACATTTTGGAGGTGATCCATGAGGGACAGAAGGAGCCTCAGCAGAGATATGCGCTCTCTGAGTGCTTTTCTAGTTATATACTGTAAGTGGACCTGTGTGACAGGGACTGCCATTCGCGCATCGGCCTGTTCAGCCACAGGCGGTGCTGTTCCAGCAGAGTAGACGTTTAGGATTCTCTTCCATGGTCATCATAGACCGACGGAGGCCGCCGCCGACGAGAATCCATAAAATGTATGCATCTGCCAAAAATTCATTAATGCTCCCAATTTGGATTCAAACATTCTATCTGCCAAAAAAAATACTTGATTTGGTTCTTCAAGGTTGAACTGTGACGATTAAAACATGTTCGTCACACTTGTGAATAGTCTCAAAGGGCTGTTACAGCTTCTAAATACGTTATTTCACCTGCCAAAAATGTTGACTGAAACATTTTGCATGCTTTAGAAATGATTTTATTTGGTTCAGGATTCAATTATGAATATAATACTGTAACTTGCTCTCTCGCACTTGTGAAATAGTCTCAAAAGGACAATAATTCTTTATATCCATCCATCCATCTTCCACCGCTTTTCCGGAGGTCTGGGTTGCGGAGGCAGCAGTTCAAGCAGAGAAGCCCTGACTTCCCTCTCCCCAGCCACTTGCTCCAGCTCTTCAGAGAGGATACCAAGGCGTTCCCAGACCAGCTGCGAGACAAAGTCTCTCCAGCGAGTCCTGGGTCTGCCCCGGGGTCTCCTCCCAGTGAGACATGCCCGAAACACCTCAAGTGGGAGGCGTCCAGGAGGCATCCTACCGTATTTTTTGGACTATAAGGCGCACTTAAAATCCTTTAATTTTCTCAAAAATCACCAGTGCGCTTTATAATCCGGTGCACCTTATGTATTAATTCTGGTTGTGCTTACTGACCTCGAACCGATTTTATGTGGTACACGGCGCTCAAAAATCTGTCAAAAATGTTTTAGTACGACTTTGGTAAGCTACGAAGCCGAACCGCTTGATGGATTGTTGGAGCATTACAGTAGTCAGGAGCCTCGCGGAGTAATATGTGCTTCAACATAATGGCCGGATGGCTTTTTCTACAAATCTCCATCCCTATTCATCTGCCACTCCATGCGCGCCCATCTCACCGATACTGTCAAAACCCAAGTGAAGCAAACTAATTTGGAGCTTGCCATCATTCCGGGTGGATTAACCAAAGAACTCCAACCGCTATATTGGTGTCAACAGGTCGTTCAAAGTTAAATTGCTAGCGAGTTACGCCACTATCTGCCAATGGATTGTGGATCGAAACCACTCCTGTTTAGCTGTAATTAATATTCAAAAATGATATTTTCGGGACGAAAGAATTCAAGCGTCCCGGCATTTGTTTGCATTGTTTACTTCTCGGGGCTGCAGCCGGAGAGCGAGTCATATCGAGTACCGAGTGAGTATCCTGACGATGTAAACAGCCACGGACCAAAAACGTACATTTGCTCGTGGAGCAGGTCATTCACACTCACAGACAATCGCGCTATATGTGTCTATAATGACTATAGATAGGATTTTCTTTCCATGCAAGCAAAAAAAAAAAAAAAAATTTCCCAGATCCTACACCTCTGCCTCTTTTAGTGATAACGGTAAATGTAATAAATGTTGTCTTTTTGAGGCGCTCGAGGCGAGGTTGTCTGATTTGGAATCCCGGCTCCGCTGCATTGAAACACCGTCTGCGCCAGTTAATCTTGACGGACGCCCATTAGCTGCAGTGGAGCTAGCTAGCTTAGGCCCCACTGTCAGCGGTTCCCCGGCTCTCCTCAGCAGCGAGGAGACTGGGTGGGTGACGGTGAGAAGGAAGCCTAGTCGCAAAGCCCCGGTACACCACCAACCTGTTCACGTTTCTAATCGTTTTTCCCCGCTCAGCGACACACCCGCTGAGGAAAAAACTCTGATCATTGGCGACTCTGTAGTCAGAAACGTGAACCTAGAGACTCCAGCGGCCATAGTCAAATGCATTCCTGGGGCCAGAGCAGGCGACATCGAGTCAAATTTGAAAATGCTGGCTAAAAGTAACTGTAAATATTCCAATATTGTTATTCACGCCGGCATTAATGACATCCGTCTCCGGCAGTCGGAAGTCACGAAACTTAATGTAGAATCGGTGTGTGACTTTGCAAAAACGATGTCTGCCACTGTAGTGTTCTCTGGGCCCCTCCCCAATCTGACCAGTGATGACATGTTTAGCCGCTCGTCATCCTTGAACCGCTGGCTGTCTGTGTGGTGTCCTAAAAATAACGTGGGCTACATTGACAATTGGAGCTCTTTTTGGGGAAAACCTGGTCTTATGAGACGAGACAGCATTCATCCCACTTTGGATGGTGCTTCTCATTTATCTAACAATCTGGAATCTTTTTTGTCCAAATTTCCAAAACCATGACTACTCAGAGTTGGGACCAGGAAGCAGAGTCGCAGTCTTACACGCCTCTCTGCAGCTCCTCTTCATCCGCCACCCCTCAGCTTAGCCCCTGTCTTCCCCATCAGAGAATCGTTGTCTGCTCCCTCCAAAGTAAATAAAAATATAATGTATAAGCATCCCAAAGTGATAAAGCAAAATATTGGTAAAACTCAAATTAAACATAAAGCCTCTAAATTGAATGATTTGGCCTCTGTTCCTCCTCATAATTTAAAAATTAAATGTGGTTTATTAAATATTAGGTCTCTAACTCCCAAGTCTCTGTTAGTCCATGATTTGTTAATTGATCATCAGATTGATTTAATTTCCCTTACAGAGACTTGGTTAGGGCAAGAGGATTATGTTGGTTTAAATGAATCAACTCCCTCTGGTTATTTAAACTGTCAAAATCCCAGAAGTTCTGGTCGTGGAGGAGGAGTAGCAACAATTTACCATTCCAAATTACTAGTTAATGTAAAGCAAAAAACATGTTATAATTCCTTTGAGGGCCTGGTCCTCAGTATTGGGCACTTTAGCAATTTTAGGTTAAACCCAATTTTATTTGCCATAGTTTATCGTCCCCCATCAACCTACTCAGAATTTTTATCTGAATTTGCTGATTTCTTAGCTGATCTAGTGCTGAAATCTGATAGAATAATTATAGTAGGGGACTTTAATATACATGTGGATGTAGATAGTGACTGCCTTAATGTGGCATTCAATTCAATATTAGACTCGATTGGGTTTTCTCAGAAAGTAGGAAATTCTACTCATTACCTCCACCATACATTGGACCTTGTTCTGACATATGGCATAGAAATAGAAAATCTTGTAGTGTCTCCTCATAACCCTGTACTGTCAGACCATTGTCTGTTAACCTTTGATTTTACTATTTCTGACTATTTGGCTCCTAAAGAAAAATATTATTACAGTAGATGCCTCTCAGATGATGCTGTTTCCAAATTTATGCAGATTGTTTCCCCTATGCCATGTGTCAACACAACGGAAATAAGCTATAGACAGCTTGCTCCTTCTGTAATTGATAACATGGTGGATAGTGTTTCAGCTTCTCTGCATCAGACTCTAGACTTGGTGGCCCCCTTAAAAAAGTAAAAGTCTAATCAGAGATTTCTAACTCCTTGGTTCAACACAGAAACTCGTAGCTTAAAACAGAAGACTCGTCAATTAGAAAGAAAATGGCGCTCTACTAATTTAGATGAAATCTATTTAGCTTGGAGAAATCATCTTTTAATTTATAAAAAATCTCTTAGAAAAGCTAGAACGAGTTATTACTCTGCATTAATAGAAGAGAACAAGAATAATCCCAGGTTTCTTTTCAGTACTGTAGCCAGGTTGACAAAGAGTCAGGACTCTGTCAATCCTAGCATCCCCTTAGAGCTTACTAGTCAGGACTTTATGAACTTTTTCAATAATAAAATTTCATCCATCAGAGATAAAATCAATCAGATTCTTCCCACAGTTAACTTAAATACTGTAACTACAACTCCTTCTATTGATCTCTGTCTTGATGAGTTTACTCCAATCGACCTTTGTGAGTTAGACAAAATAGTTTCCTCATCCAAACCTTCAACTTGTCTTTTAGACCCTATTCCTACCAGGTTATTTAAAGAAGTCTTCCCACTTATTGGTAGCTTTATTCTTCATATAATCAATTCTTCTTTAACTTTAGGCCATGTACCGCAGGCTTTTAAAACGGCTGTAATTAAACCCTTACTCAAAAAGCCAACGCTAGATCCAGGAGCTTTAGCTAACTATAGACCAATCTCTAATCTCCCTTTCATTTCAAAAATCTTAGAAAGAGTTGTTGCTACGCAATTATTTGACCACCTGCAGGGAAATGGTTTACTTGAAGAGTTTCAATCTGGGTTTAGAATCCATCATAGTACTGAAACAGCCTTAGCGAAGGTCACTAACGACCTCCTCATTGCATCTGATAATGGACTAGTTTCTGTACTTGTCCTTTTAGACCTTAGTGCAGCTTTTGATACTATCGATCATAATATTCTACTTGATAGATTAGAACACTATGTTGGACTTAATGGAACTTCGTTGCAATGGTTTAGATCTTATTTATCTGATAGGTTCCAGTTTGTTCATGTAAATAATGAGTTTTCTTTCAACTCAAAGCTTAGTCATGGAGTTCCACAGGGATCTGTGCTAGGCCCTACTCTTTTTAGTTTATATATGCTTCCGTTAGGCAACATTATTAGAAAGCACTGTATACATTTTCATTGTTATGCAGATGACACACAATTATACCTGTCAATGAAGCCAGATGATAGTAATCAATTAGCCAAGTTAGAAGCCTGTCTTAAGGAAATCAAAGCTTGGATGACTTGTAATTTCCTGCTATTAAATTCAGATAAGACTGAAGTCATTCTTGTTGGTCCAAAAAACCTTAGAAATTCCTTTCCAAATCAAACTTTCAGTTTGGATGCAGTTACTCTTTCTCTTAATAGCTCTGTGAGGAACCTTGGAGTTATTTTTGATCAGGATTTGTCCTTCAATTCACATATTAAATTTGTTTCTAAGACTGCCTTCTATCATTTGCATAATATTGCCAAGATTAGGAGCATCTTGTCTCAGAGTGATGCTGAGAAGCTGATCCACGCTTTTGTTAGCTCGAGATTAGATTATTGTAATTCTTTATTATCAGGCTGTCCTAAAACATCTTTAAAAAGTCTTCAGCTGATCCAAAATGCTGCAGCAAGAGTTTTAACAGGTACTAGAAAGAGAGATCATATCTCTCCGGTTCTGGCCTCCCTTCATTGGCTTCCCATAGAGTTTAGAATTAAGTTTAAAATCCTTCTTCTTACTTACAAAGCTCTAAACAATCAGGCTCCTTTTTATTTAAAAGATCTGATACTACCGTATTATCCTAACAGAGCACTACGCTCCCAAAATGCAGGATTACTTGTAATACCTAGAATCTCCAAAAGTACAATGGGAGGCAGAGCCTTCAGTTATCAAGCTCCTCTCCTGTGGAATCAGCTGCCAATCTGGATTCAGGAGTCAGACTCGATCTCTGTTTTTAAGAATAGGGCTAAAACCTACCTTTTTGATATAGCCTACAATTAGGGAGGGATCATGTGTTTCTGAACCCTCCCTTAGTTATGCTGCTAATAGATTTAGTCAGCCGGGGGACCTCCAGTAATGCACTGGGCCTCACTCCTTTCCTCACTCTCTATGAAATATTTTTTTTTTGCTGGTCATTAACATCTGTTTGTTCTCTCCCATAGATTGAGTCCCCATCGTGCTGTCTGCTCTCTACATGTCTGTTCTTTTCTTCTTCTCTATCCCCTCACCCCCCAGCCAGTTGCAGCAGATGACTGCCCCTCCCTGAGCCTGGTTCTGCTGGAGGTTTCTTCCTGTTAAAAGGGAGTTTTTCCTCTCCACCGTCGCTAAGTGCTTGCTCACAGGGGATCGCCTGATTGCTGGGGTCTTTCTGCAACTGTGGGGGTTCCCCCCTACAGTTGATAGTGCTATGAGATGACTGTTGTTGTGAAATGGCGCTATATAAATAAAGTTGAATTGAACTGAATTTAATTGAATAGATCCGACTACCTCACGAGGTAGTCGATACCCAAAAGCCGATGGTGTATAGAACACGTATATTAGGATTTGTATGTGAAATTTCGGCATCGAAACTGCTCCCATTTAGCTGTAATTAAATATTCAAAAATAATATTTTTGGGAAAAAAGAATTCAAGCGTCCCGGCATATGTTTACTTTTCAGGGCCGCCGCCGGAGAGCGAGCCGTATCGAGTACCGAGCGAGTACCGAGCGAGTATCCTGGCCAATATGGCGATGTAAACAGCCACGGACTAAAAACGTTCCGCCTGCTCGTGGAACAGGTCATTCACACTCGCAGACAATCGCGCTATATGTGTCTATAATGACTATAGATAGGATTTTCTATCCATGCACGCAAAAAAATTTTTTTCCCCGGATCCCACTACCTCGCTTTAATGCACCTTATAATCCGGTGCACCTTATGTATGAAAATAGACCATCAAATAGACCGTTCATTGATATTGTGCCTTATAATCCGGTGCACCTTATAGTCCCAAAAATACGGTAATCAGATTCCCATACCACCTCAACTGACTCCTTTCAATGTGGAGGAGCAGCAGTTCTACTCTGAGCCTCTCCCGGATGACTGAGCTCCTCACCCTATCTCTGAGGGTGAGTCCACCAATCCTACGGAGAAAGCTCATTTCAGCCGCTTGTATCTGCGATCTCGTTCTTTCGGTCATTACCCAAAGCTCGTGACCATAGGTGAGGGTAGGAACGTAGATTGACTGGTAAATCGACAGCTTTGCCTTAGAACTAAGCTCCCTCTTCACCACAACAGACTGGTACAACGTCCGCATCACTGCAGATGTTGCTCCAATCCGTCTGTCAATCTCTCGCTCCATTTTCCCCTCAGTCGTGAATAAGACCCCTAGATACTTATACTCCTCCACTTGGGGCAGGAGCCTGTCCTCAACCCAGAGAGGACAATCCACCTTTTTCCGGCTGAGGACCATGGACTCAGACTTGGAGGTGCTGATTCTCATCCCAGCCGCTTCACACTCAGCGGCAAACCATCCCAGCAAGAGCTGTAGGTCATTGCTGGATGAAGCCAACAGGACAACATCATCTGCAAACAACAGAGATGAGATCCTGTGGTCACCAAGCATGACACCCTCCATTCCCTGGCTGCGCCTAGAAATCCTGTCCATAAAAATTATGAACAGGATCGGTGACAAAGGGCAGCCCTGGCGGAGTCCAACTCTCACTGGGAATGAGTCCGATCGAGTGTTGGCAATACGAACCAAACTCTCACAACGGTCGTACAGAGACCGAATAGCTTGTAACAACAAGTCCGATACCCCATACTCCCGAAGCACCCCCCACAAAAAACCACGAGGAACGCGGTCAAATGCCTTCTCCAAGTCCACAAAACACATGTAAACTGGTTGGGCAAACTCCCACGAACCCTCGAGAATTCTCGAGAGGGTAAAGAGCTGGTCCGATGTGCCACGGCCAGGACGAAAACCACATTGCTCCTCCTGAATCCGAGATTCGACCAACGGCCGGACTCTCCTCTCCAGTACCCTGGCATAGACCTTCTCAGGGAGGCTGAGGAGTGTGATCCCTCTAAAGTTGGAGCACACCCTCCGGTCCCCTTTTTTGAAGAGAGGAACCACCACCCCGGTTTGCCATGCCAAAGGCACTGCCCCCCGACCTCCACGCAATGTTGCAGAGGCGTGTCAACCATGACAGCCCAACAACATCCAAGGCCTTGAGGTACTCAGGACGAATCTCGTCCACCCCCGGGGCCCGGCCACCAAGGAGATTTTTAACCACCTTGGTGACCTCAGCCCCTGTGATAGGCGAGTCACCCCCCTCGTCCCCAAACCCTGCTTCCTCTGTGGAAGGCGTATCAGTGGGATTGAGGAGATCCTCGAAGTATTCCTTCCACCGCCCAACGATATCCCCAGTCGAAGTCAACAGCGCCCCATCCGCACCATACACAGTGTGGACAGGGAGCTGCTTTCCCCTCCTGAGCCGCCGGACAGTTTGCCAGAATCTCTTCGAGGCCAACCAAAAATCTTGTTCCATGGCCTCACCGAACTCTTCCCATACCCGGGTTTTTGCTTCAGCAACCACCCAAGCTGCACTCCGCTTGGCCTGCCGGTACACCTCAGCTGCTTCGGGAGTCCCACAAGCCAACCAAGCTTGATAGGACTCCTTCTTCAGCTTAATGGCCCCCCTCACCACTGGTGTCCACCACTTGGTTCAGGGGTTGCCATCACGAGATGCACCAACCACCTTGCGGCCACAGCTCTGGGCCGCCGCTTCCAACAACAGAGGTGGAGAACATGGCCCATTCAGACTCCATGTCTCCAGACTCCCTCGGAATGTGGTTGAAGTTCTTCCGGAGGTGGGAGTTGAAGACCTCACGGCCAGGGGCCTCAGCCAGACGTTTTCAGCACACCCTCACTATACGTTTGGGTCTACCAGGTCTGAATGGCTTCCTCCCCTGCCATCGGATCCAACTCACCACCAGGTGGTGATCAGTTGACAGCTCTGCACCTCTCTTTACCCGAGTGTCCAAGACATACGGTCGCAGGTCTGATGACACGATAAAATCGATCATCGACCTGCAACCTAGGGTGTCCTGGTGCCAGGTGCACATATGGACACCCTTATGCTTGAACATGGTGTTCGTTATGGACAAACTGTGGTTAGTACAGAAGTCCAATAACTGAACACCACTCGGGTTCAGATCGAGCAGCCCGTTCCTCCCAATCACCCCCTTCCAGGTTTCACTGTCGTTTGCCCACGTGCGCATTGAAGTCCCCCAGTAGGACAATACAGTCTCCAAGAGGAGCACCCTCCAGCACCCCGGTCACAGACTCCAAAAAGGGTGGGTACTCTGAAACATCATTTGGTGCATAGGCACAAATGATGGTCAGGACCCGATTCCCAACCCGAAGGCACAGGGAAGCAACCCTTTCGTCCACCGGGGAAAACTCCAATATAGAGGCAGCAAGGTGGGGGGATACAAGAATACCCACCCCTGCTCGTCACCTCTCGCCCGGGGCAACTCCAGAAAAGGCCAAGCTCCAGCTCCTCTCCTCTCCAGGAGACTGGTTCCGGAACCGGAGCTGTGTGTTGAGGTGAGGCCGATTATATCTAGCCGGTATCTCTCAACCTCGTACACCAGCTCAGGCTCCTTCCCCACCAGAGAGGTGACATTCCACGTACCAAAAGCCAGTTTAGAAAGCTTGGGATCAGTCCGCCAAGGTCTCCACCTCTGACTGCCACCTAATCCACATAGCACCGGACCCCCATGATCCCTCCTGTTGGTGATGAGCCCACTGGAGGGCGGACCCATGTAACTCCTTCGGGCTGAGCCCGGCCGGGTCCCATGGGTGGAAGCCTGGCCACCAGACGCTAGCCACCGAGCCCCTCCCCCAGGCCTGGCTCCAGGGTGGGGCCCCGGTAACCCCATACCGGGCGGGGTACACTGAATCCTTGATATAGAATTTATCATGAGAGTCTGTTGGATCGTTCTTAGTCTGGCCCTTCACCCAGGCCCAGTTTGTCTTGGGTGACCCTACCAGAGGCAAACTGCCCCGGACAACATAGCTCCTGGAATCACTAGGGCACAATTCTATACACTACCTACCAAAAATTGATTAAGGATCTGGATTCTCTCTGTCTATGGTGGTATACAAACAGGGTTAGAAAATATAAAGTGTCATGTAAATTAAAAGTAGACAACCAAAAATTTCGAGTTAAGGGTACAAAGAGCACCTACTTAAAAACTTGAGTAATGACTTCAGTCTTGAATATTTGAGGTTTTTCTCTAAAATTTATAACAATTTTCTTATAGTTTTCTACTTTTCTCTGTAAATTTATCTAAATTTGAAACCATTTTTCTCAAATTTGTAATTTCCTCTTGTTAAATTGACTTTTCTTGTACATTTGAGATTTTATGGCTAGTAATTTGTCTCTTTTTTAAAATAAAATTACTGTTTTTTAAATAAATTTGAACCAGACTGTGGTATATTTTTTTTTACTTTTTCCTTATAACAATTTACATTTTTGACCGTAATTTTGCAGAGCCAGAACAGAACAATAACTTAACTCTGATTTCAAAGAATATTAATAAAATTGTATTTAATGAAATAAATTAACTTAAATGACCACAGACGCAGTTATTTCTGTTATAATACTTCTATATAGTTATAGTTTGTTCCCCGCCCCCCCCCCCCCCCCCCAAAAAAAAATCTCCTCACCATCCAGACAGCAGGAAAAACCTCCCTCATTTTGAAATCCAAATGTTGGCACGTTTAGTTTGTCTGAAGGCTGCTGACGGATTAAAGTCACTGACTTCGTGAATTTCAGTCATCTTAACTTGCCAGGTACATAATAGGGAACATTAATTAATATTAACTAAGGTAAAGGTAAAACATCTTTTTTATTCTTGTCTGAAATAAGAAAAACAAAAAACTAACCACATGTATTAGCTAGGCGACTCTTCCATTATTGCTCCCATTACCAGCGGGTTAAAACCATGATGAATGCCTCCACTGCTTACATACCTCTTCTGATTTTTTTCCACATTTAAAGTACTTGAATAAGCTTGTGTTTCTCTCGGATAGCGTCACTCGTAGCGAGACACTCTGCTTGCTGACTGGAACACGTGGGCGGGGCACTTCTGAACGCCGTGCTTGCGGACCATCATTGCTTTATATATTTTTCTTAAATTTATATTTCCTCATAGAGTGGCGGAAAATATTCAGGCGTGACGGGCTGCCACCCAGAAATGTTACCAGAGGAAACCTTGTACTAATTAGCCTTTTGTTTTTCTTATTGAAGACAAGGATAAAAAGGAGATGTTTTTACCTTTACAAGTTAACATGTAAGAAAAACAAAAGGCTAATAATTAAAAAGAAGACAAAATGAACCTACTCGAGCTTCTTTATACTAAATTTGGAGTAGCCATTAGGTTGTTTTGCCGTTATTTTACTGGACCGGCCCACTTGACATTAAATCCGGCAGTATGTGGCCCCCGAGCTAAAATGAGTTTGACACCCCTGCTTTAGATAATTACCTGTCCAAATGTGCAATAGTGACGATCTCTCCTCCTACATAGTAGTTGAGTCTGTTTACAGAGCTTGTATAGATGAAGCAGTCTCCAACCCAGAGTCCAGTCTTCACAATCTCCTGGATCTCTCCCTGGACCTGCATGGATAAAATTGATATTAAAGTCATAAAAAGTAAAATATGATTCAATTGAGGAAAATACAGCACAACACCGAATATACCCTCAAAATGAATTATTCTGTGCTCACTAGGTGAAGATAACACTGAACAATATTATGAGAATATCACACCGAGGACAGGCCATTCAATAGAAGTGGAAACCTTCTAACACACACACACACACACACACACACACACACACACACACACACACACACACACACACACACACACTACCTCAAAGGCATCTTCGATACCGTCCTCGGTCACACCTTCATTGTTCTCCTGAGAGGCAGCGACTTTATCTGCCAGGTATCGCAGAATGAAGAATGACTCCTCCGTAGCAATGCACACCAGTTCACCAGAGTCTGACCAGAAGATCTGAGGAAATAAGGACAGCAAAATGAGAGAATAGAAAACATGCAGAGTGGTTTAAAATACTTGCACTGGTTATAACAGTGATGGTTGGGGGAAAAAAAAAACCTACAGTATGGTGCATGCATTCTACGTACATCTTTGATCAGTCAAAGCAGACAAAGCGAGTGCTGGCACTGAATTAAAATAGTCACATTTCAATGTGTTAAGCCAAGCAGTGAAAGTCATACAGCAGGGTCTGTAATCTAATGAACCAAGTACAATTGTTTTAAGTGAATTAGTAAGTAACTTAAGTACACAAATAAGTAATGATGTTCAGCTGTAACTGTTTATATCCTGTGCTGAGGAAGTGAGGTGCAGAGCTGGACTTTTCAAAACGTCTGCTGGGAGATAAACTAATGACAAATGCAAAAAAATATACCTATGATCTATAAAACAAAGGGTTTAATGAAAAATCAGGGGAGTGTAAAAATGCTAGTAATATGTAATGAACAACCAACCCTTTTACATAAAGCTGAATATGGTAAAACGGACTACAGTGGCATGAAGAACAAGTTAAATTGTGCACATGCCAAAGATCAATTTTTTTCTTTATACATTATAACCTTTCGTTACAACACTGTATTACAACAAAATCAATACAAAGAGTAAGACAACATCTCACAGAGACTTCACTGCCAAGATAGCTCCTAAATTGATAAACAAGCCAAAAATTCTCTCTATGTTATACAGGGAGAAGCACTTTAGAAAAAAAAAAAAAATACAGTTCAGTCTTACATGCTTAGGCTGGATCTCAATACGGCGGATTAATTCTGTGTTCTCCCAGTCGTAAAATGCCAGGCCATTCACCGACCTCACCCCAAGCAAGAAGCCTCCATAGATCCCTGCAGAGAAATAAGAACACATCAAGTAAAGAAGACCATTTATTGTGTTTCTCTTTTTAAAACAATCATACAACTGTGGAAATACCTTCAGCTCCAAAGTCAGGCTTGAATGATTTCTTTTCTTTGAAGTTTTTGAAGATTTTGACAATACTGTTGCTTTCTCTGATGGCGTATCTATAAAAACATGGTTATTTCGATAAGTAGCTATGATGATGATGACGATGAGTAATAGAAGTGAAGTATAAATCTGGTATTAAGGTGCAACAGCATTATGTATTTTAAGAGTTTCATGCTTACTCAGAGGAGTCATGCGCCCAGACAAACTCCTGTGCTGAGCCAAAGCTTTTGTTCCTCAAAGCCATGGCGGTGTAAATAATGTACTCTCCATCGCCACACACCACAACAAACCTGGGGCACACAGATATACATGAGCATTAAGCTCCTCTGACAGACATGTTGCAAAAAGTTAGTAGTAATGCCCAATTATTTTACAACAAATATAAAAGCCTCCTACCTTCCATTAGGGTTATGCTGGATGGTTTGGGGGTAAATCTCACAGCTGCCCATGTCCTTGACAGCCAGTGGCAACCTCTCTCCATCCTTGATTTCGGCGTCACCCATGGCTTTCAGATTGGCTTGCTGGATTTCACTGTGTTTAGCCCAGATGATTTTGCCGTTGGTGTCCATAGACATGGCTGGTTCCTCCCGACCCACCTACATGGCAGACGGGGGGGGGGGGGGGGGGGAGCTGTGTTACATACTGTTGTTTAAAACATTACTTTCTCTGAAAACTCCAAACTTTTAAATAAGTGCACACATGCCAATTCATCTGCAGTTGTTTATATTTTCTTTCACTCACCTTAATAATGATGCTGCCTTCATCATAGCCAAGAGCCACATTGTTGGAGCCCCGAAGGCCGCAGACACACCACACTCGTTCCATGCCATAGTTCAGTGTGCTCTCCAGGCGGTAAGTGCTTGAATGCCAGATACGCACTGTGCCTACAGGACCATATGAACATGTAGCAGAAAACAACGATGAAAAAGAAAAATATAAATATCCCTTCTATGTGCGCGCGAGTTTGGAGTTGAGGATGAATGAAATTCTTCCTCACCGTCTTCTGATCCAGTGATGATGATGGGCAACTCTGGATGGAAACTGACACAAGAGACGTTCTGGGCATGGCCCTCAAGAGTCTGAACGCAGGTTTTGTTCTACAGCACAAAGGAATATAGTGTAGATATTATAACACTCATATGAATACTTGAATTTAAAAGGTGCTTTTAGCAACAAAAAAAAGGCACTTTTTATTTTGATAAGCTAATAACGGTATATTGTCAAAACTGGAAAAACAACAAAAGAACACACATCATCAGGAAATGGAATATGTACATTATGTACCATCAGTGATCTGGGCTTCCTCTGACTTTTGTATAAGCTACAGTGGGGCAAAAAAGTATTTAGTCAGCCACCAATTGTGCACGTTCTCCCACTTAAAAGATGAGAGAGGTCTCCAATTTTCATCATAGGTATACCTCAACTATGAGAGACAAAATGAGAAAAAAAATCCAGAAAATCACACTGAAGGATTTTTAATGAATTAATTGGTAAATTCCTCGGTAAAATAAGTATTTGGTCACCTACAAACAAGCAAGATTCCTGGCTCTCACAAACCTGTAACTTCTTCTTTAAGAGGCTCCTCTGTCCTCCACTCGTTACCTGTATTAATAGCACCTGTTTGAACTCGTTATCAGTATAAAAGACACCTGTCCACAACCTCAAACAGTCAGACTCCAAACTCCACAATGGCCAAGACCAAACAGCTGTCAAAGGACACCAGAAACAAAATTGTAGACCTGCACCAGGCTGGGAAGACTGAATCTGCAATAGGTAAGCAGCTTGGTGTGAAGAAATCAACTGTGGGAGCAATTATTAGAAAATGGAAGACATACAAGACCACTGATAATCTCCCTCGATCTGGGGCTCCACGCAAGATCTTACCCCATGAGGTCAAAATGATCACGAGAACGGTGAGCAAAAATCCCAGAATCACACAGGGGGACCTAGTGAATGACCTGCAGAGAGCTGGGACCAAAGTAACAAAGGCTACCATCAGTAACACACTACGCCGCCAGGGACTCAAATCCTGCAGTGCCAGACGTGTCCCCCTGCTTAAGCCAGTACATGTCCAGGCCCGTCTGAAGTTTGCTAGAGAGCATCTGGATGATCCAGAAGAGGATTGGGAGAATGTCATATGGTCAGATGAAACCAAAATAGAACTTTTTGGTAAAAACTCAACTTGTCGTGTTTGGAGGAGAAAGAATGCCGAGTTGCATCCAAAGAACACCATACCTATTGTGAAGCATGAGGGTGGAAACATCATGCTTTGGGGCTGTTTTTCTGCAAAGGGACCAGGACGACTGATCGGTGTAAAGGAAAGAATGAATAGGGCCATGTATCGTGAGCTTTTGAGTGAAAACCTCCTTCCATCATCAGCAAGGGCATTGAAGATGAAACGTGGCTGGGTCTTTCAGCATGACAATGATCCCAAACACACTGCCCGGGCAACGAAGGAGTGGCTTCTTAAGAAGCATTTCAAGGTCCTGGAGTGGCTCAGCCAGTCTCCAGACCTCAACCCCATAGAAAATCTTTGGAGGGAGTTGAAAGTCCGTGTTGACAGCCCCAAAACATCACTGCTCTAGAGGAGATCTGCATGGAGGAATGGGCCAAAATACCAGCAACAGTGTGTGAAAACCTTGTGAAGACTTACAGAAAATGTTTGACCTCTGTCATTGCCAACAAAGGGTATATAACAAAGTACTGTGATGAACTTTTGTTATTGACCAAATACTTATTTTCCACCATAATTTGCAAATAAATTCATTAAAAATCCGACAATGTGATTTTCTGGATTTTTTTTTCTCATTTTGTCTCTCATAGTTGAGGTATACCTATGATGAAAATTGGAGACCTCATCTTTTAAGTGGGAGAACGTGCGCAATTGGTGGCTGACTAAATACTTTTTTGCCCCACTGTAAATGAATGACTGCCCCTTTTGAAAACGTTTCTAACCTGGTAGTCCCAGATCTTGACTTGACGGTCATCAGCCCCAGATATCAGGTAGGGCTTGTCCCCTCCACTGTAGTAGTCGATGCAATTTACTCCTTTCTCATGACCCTCCAAAGTGAAGTTGGGAGATGAAGAACCGAGCTGCCAAACCTATAAGAACCCAGAGAACATGAAGGATAGATACATTAGTACATGGGATGTCTTGAACCTTAAGAGAAGATGGACTGCCATAGGACCTGGAGTCTATACAAAACTAGATTTATTCATCCCTGTGTCTAAAACCAGTTGAAATGAGAAAAGGCAGATTTTTGCCCAACAATACAAAGTGATAACTGACGAAGAATGTGTCAGTAAACTATCCAATAATGGGTTAAAAAGTTCCTACACCTACCAGAAATCTTTTTTCTATGAGTAATGCACAAACGATCTGAACCTTCAGTACATTTTAACATCCAAACTGGAGCATTGGTGGATATTCTGATAATAATGGGGCAAAAATATGCTGCAGTGGAAATGCAGCTTTAGCAGCAACATGGGTGACAGCATCAACACTGAGAGGTTTTTACCTTAATTGTTCTGTCCAGGGAGGCACTGGCAAACTGGTTGTTGTCCTTGGGGTTGATGACAATCTGCATAACATAATGAGTGTGGCCCTCAAACACTTGGCTGCATGACCACTTCTTCTCCCAGTCCCATAGCTTGATCAACATGTCATCTTGTGAGATACAACACAAACATATTCATCTATATGTGCATGCAGAAATGCACAAATAAAAACAAATGTTTTGGCTGTTGCAATGTTGTATGGTTCACTGCGTACCACTGCTAGTCAGAATATATGGCTGTGTTGGATGCACAGCGATGCAACGGATGTAGTCAGAGTGGGCCTCAAACATGTGGACACGCTCCAAAGTGTTGTAGTTGAAAACACGGATCTGCATGTCATCCTGAGCAGGGAAATATCACAATGAGAACAGCAGAAAAACTGGGTCACACTTTATGACAGTACCACTCAAGCTAAAAAATAAAGTTAAAAATATACTTTTTGTAATTCAGATTGGTATGTAATGCTAACGGATATAGATAATAAAAATATTAGTCACCGCTCCTGTGATGACCCAGTTCTTCCTTGCCACAAATTTAGAGGCTCTGACAGGGAGGTCACAGACTTCAAAGGTCTTGACCAAGGTCTGTGGAAAAAGGGTTAGAGGCACATATTAAATCTCATTTTCTGCACTGATGACATACATAAAAGGTATGCTACTTAAGAACTGAATAAATAATAATTAAGACAAACAACATTTATTACTGTACAAAAGGGCTTCTGTAAATTAGCCATAGTCAGGCTGTTAGGTATACAATTAGCTAATTGTGGAAGAATTCAACAACTTTGCTACAGACAACAGTGAGTCAATATTCTCCAACACTGCTATCAATATATTCCATGGATTGCCACGTTATCGTGGTGGTTGGGGTGGGGGTTTGCGTGCCCTAGTGATCCTAGTGGCTATGTTGTCTGGGGCAATTTGCCTCTGGTAGGATCTCCCAAGACAAACTGGTCATGGGTGAAGGGCCAGATTAAGAGTGATCCAATAGACTCCCATGATGAATAAAAAAAAATCAAGGATTCAATGTACCCCGCCCAATATGGGGTTACCGGATCTCCTTAATGCCAATATATGATAGAGTGATGATGATTTGTAGTTCTGAAATATCAAACTCATTCTAGCAGGAAAAAAAAAACCAATTTATTCAAAACTAAATTCAATTTTTTAAACTATCAATAAAATTAGCACCCAATTAAAACATGTTTCCAAAAGAGAAAGAAAAATAAAAAACACTGTCTGCCATATGAATGTCCACAAGAAAATTCTGAAAAAAAAAAATATTAGACCTTGCAGAGCATTCAGTTATCAGGCTCCTCTCCTTTGAAACCAGCTGCTAATCTGGATTTGGGAGTCAGACTTGATCTTTGTTTTTAAGAATGGGGTTAAAACCTTCCTTTTTGACACAGCCTATAGTTAGGGTGGGATCAGGTGACCCTGAACCCTCTCTTAGTTATGCTGCTAATAGGTTTAGACAGTGGGGGAACTCCAACAATGCACTGGGCTTCACTCCTTTTTTCACTCTCAATGAAATATTTTTGCTGGTCATTAACATCTGTCTGGCCTCTCCCATAGATTGAGGCCCCGTCGTGCTGGTTGCTCTCTACATGGCTGTTCTTTTCTTCTTCTTCTTTATCCCCTCACCCCCCAGCCAGTCGCAGCTGATGACTACCCCTCCCCGAGCCTGATTCTACTGGAGGCTTCTTCCTGTTAAAAGGAAGTTTTTCTTCCACACCATCGCCAAGTGCTTGCTCACAGGGGATCACCTGATTCCTGGGGTCTTTCTGCAATTGTGCAGTTTTCCCCTACAGTTTGAAAGTGCTATGAGATGACTGTTGTTGTGAAATGGCGCTCCATAAATAAAGTTGAATTGAACCTTTAAGGTCTTGCTGGAAATCAGTCACGTCTGTT
Organism: Pholidichthys leucotaenia; assembly: GCA_020510985.1. Lineage (NCBI taxonomy): Eukaryota > Metazoa > Chordata > Actinopteri > Cichliformes > Pholidichthyidae > Pholidichthys > Pholidichthys leucotaenia. The sequence continues at coordinate 291,421,818 of CM035846.1, forward strand.
GAATCATAATGTTTTTTCACGCGAATTTTTTCACTTTATATCGTGTTCCCACCTGTGTTTCATGGTTCCACACACATACGCTGCCATTATACAGACTGGCCAGCATCCACGGCTCAGTGGGATGGAGATCCACACTCTTCACTCTGTCTGACCTGGCCGTCAGCCTCCGCTTGATGTCCAGCCTGAGAGGCTGAAAAAGACAGAAAACTTCAGTAACATTCCAACGTCAAATGACAGAACATAAGACTGAAGCACCGGTTAGCAGCTGTTAACACCAAAACCGATTCAGGTCGTATCTTGAAATGTAAACAAGTGCATGTCCAATAATCATTTCGATAACTGAATCAAAAACATAGACACTCATCTATTTTATAACTAGAAGAAAGTCAAGGTTACATATATTAACGTCTGTTAGCTAAAAGCTTTCACAGTATCTACAGCTAGTTTGCAGCTATGCTACAAAGGAGTTATACAGGAGTTTCGCGACTATTTTGGAGGGCATTTCAATAACAAGCAAGAACTCAAATTAAATGTAAATGTCTCTTACCATATTTTAGCGCAGTGTGTCACAATATAATCCAATTAATGTGTTCGTTGTCGCAAAGAAGGTCCAAAATCAGAGATCGTCGTCTATGCACACTGAATCCTCACTGACGTGGAACTTCCTAAAATTCAATCTCGCGAGATTGAGATGTACCACTGTTGTACACAATGACGTACATAAAGCTAGACCGCTCATTGCCCGCTGAGAGGCGGCAAATAGGAGCTGACTTCCGGTAGTGGCAAGACGTGGTGTCAGATTCGAACGTCAGCACGGAATGTGGCTTTGTGTTTTGTGATTTACCAAGGTTACAGTAATACAGTAGTACCTTGCAATCATCATCATCATGAACCTGTTAATTTAAGTGTCTGTGTTGTTATGGTTTTAGGTGGATGTGGCTAATGTCTGACCATGGTGAAATCGTGTGCTGCCATCTCCTGCACCAATCGATTTGTGCGTGGCTGTAATATATCCTTTCATAAGTAAGTGGCTCTTTTGTTTGGGACATTCTGCCTCAAATTTGCTCTGCTTCTTTGTTTGCAAACAGAAACTCCTTGTGACCTTGGCTTGAGTGCCGCACTCAGCCAGTTTAGCTGAATCACTAACTGTACAGTGTAAGCTGGTGTGACTATCAGTATTCAATGACAGTCACAGTGCATCATTGTCTATAGATGTATTATTATATGCCACAAATTTCAGGTTTCCCAAGCATTCAAAGGACAGCACACTGAGAGATCAATAGATACAGGCCATCAGTAGAGAAGCGGTGGGGACCAAGAGGAGATGGATCCCGGGGGATCATGATTATGTATGCAGCAACCATTTCAGGGAGGAGGACTTCATCCTCTCAAAACATGCGCAACACAAGCTTCTCAGGCCAGGGGCTGTACCATCCTTCAATTTGGGGAAACCAGAGAAAAAGGTATGTTCCTTAATTGTTAATGCTTGCTCTGAAGGAAACTCGAAATGAAGAGACTGAATGATTTTTCAGTATTGGTTTATTCCATATCAAGTCCTACAGCTCCTCTCTCAGTCAGGGAATGAAGAGAGCGAGCTGAGATAAACCGCATACCTTTATACTGTTACAACAGACACAAATCACATTCACATCAAACACAGAATTCCATTCATAACTAATCCCCCCATTGTCCTCTCGGCGTCTCTGTCTGACCCTATGAGTCAGGCAGTCTCTTCAGGTTCACTCTCAGATCTTCTCACTTCTCCTCTAGTCCGCAGGGGGTCCAGACTCAATGTCCATCTGGGGCGTGATGTCAATACACACTGTGAGCTCAAAGTTCCCTCATGTCTGGGTCTCTGCCAAGGAATATGTGAGCTACATAATGTTACGCCACATCACTCCCCCTGAAACGCCCAAGAACGGACATACACCAACAGTCATACACACTATGTCAAGAAGGGACACACACACACCGCCCTCATGTCCATAATGGGCAGTCATACACATTACACCCTTACATCACCCCCCCTTTGCAGGCTCTACAGCACAATTTACACGGGTTGATCAAAATACATATCACTCTGCCCATTGCTTAGGCTTCAATCTCCTCCCGAATCTGCTGAACGCAGGCTTCGCAGCCTGTGTTGTGCCGTCCTGCGGTGCGCCTGTGGAATGAGGGGGAGAAGGGTTATTTGCCCCCTGCCGAGGAACTAGGGGCTGTCCCTTGGGAGGCCTGCCGCGTCGAGGTGCCCCCGCCGGCCGTACAGGTTCGTCACGTAACACAAAAGCAGGCTTTAATCTGTCAACACTGATTGTCTCTTTCATGCCCCCCAAGTCCAGTACAAAATATTTCTCCCCGGTTTCCAGCACTCGGAACGGACCATCGTAAGGTGGGCGGAGACTGTGACGCTGGGCATCGTGCCTGACAAAAACAAACTCTGCGTTTTGCAAAGCCTTGGGAACAAAAACCCACGGAAAAGTGTGATGAGCGGGGCCCGGGAGCATTTCTGCCCCCGTGCCACTTAGAGGTCCCCGCACCGGGGGGCGCTCGGGTGCTGCATGGGCTGGCAGGAATTCTCCTGGCAGCCTGAGAGGTTGAGTAAACACTAATTCAGCAGGTGAGGCATCTAAATCCTCCTTGGGTGCCGAACGCAACCCCAATAAAACCCATGGTAGTTTGTTTACCCAATTTGTATCCGTGAGCGACGCTCTGAGGGCTGCCTTCAACGATCTGTGAAAACGCTCGCATAAACCGTTGGCCTGTGGGTGATAAGCGGTGGTGCGATGGGCTGTTGCCCCTAAGCCACTGGCCATGGCTGACCATAGCTCTGAAACGAACTGCGGACCCCTATCGGACGTAATGTCCGACGGGACTCCGAACTGCGCTACCCAGGCTGTTAAAAAAACGCGAGTTACCTCTGCCGCTGTGGCAGACTGCAATGGGACCACTTCCGGCCAACGCGTGGTCCAGTCCACCATTGTCAGGAGATGTGTGAACCCCTGCGAGGGCGGCAGGGGTCCCACTAGATCTACGTGCACATGATCAAACCTCTTAGCCGGGACGTGGAAAGGCTCTAAAGGGGCTTTTGTGTGTCTGTGAACTTTGGCCCGCTGGCAGGACATGCAGGCTCGCGCCCACTCCTTCACGTGCTTGCGCAGGCTCGGCCAAACAACTTCTCTGCTACCATTTTCACCGAAGCGCGTACTCCTGGGTGTGCCAGGGAGTGCACCGCGTCAAAAACACGACGGCGCCACGTGGACGGCACCACTGGGCGAGGTCGCCCGGTGGATACATCGCAAATAAGCGGGGGTGAACCGGTTTGTAAACTTATGTTCTCCAGCCTTAACCCTGTTGGTCCAGACAGGAGCGCGCGCACGTCTGTGTCCTCGCCCTGCTCTGCTGCCATGGCCGCGTAATCTATCCCTACGTGCACCGGAGCCGCGTGCGCGTCTGCGCTGTTACCGCGCTCCGCGTCTGCGGCGCTACAGCCCCCATCCGCGCGGACAGGCGCTGTTACCGCTCGCGAGAGGCAGTCCGCCACCACATTAAATTTACCGGCTACGTGCTGTATATCGGTGGTGAATTCTGAAATTGCGGCCAGCTGCCTCTGCTGTCGGCCTGACCATGGTTCAGAGACTTTGGACATTGCAAAAGTTAACAGTTTGTGGTCGACAAAAGCGGTGAAACGCCGCCCTTCCAACCAGAACTGGAAATGGCGAATGGCCAGGTGGAGCGCTAGCAGTTCCCTGTCAAACGCGCTATATTTTCGCTCCGCATCGCGTAGGGTTCTGCTAAAAAAAGCGAGTGGTTGCCAAGCTCCGGCGACTTGCTGTTCTACCACGGCTCCTACGGCCATATCTGACGCGTCTGTGGTTAGCGCTATTCGGGCTGCTGGGTCTGGGTGAGCCAGCAGTGCTGCGTTCGCTAGTGCTTCCTTAACCTCAATGAATGCGCGCTCCCGCTCAGGAGACCACTCAATCGCATTTGAGGGCTTCTGTTTTTTAAGCGCGACATACAATGGTTGCATGAGCTGCGCCGCGTGAGGTATGAAACAGTTGTAAAAGTTTACCATACCTAAAAATTCCTGTAACGCTTTTACCATTCGTGGCTGGGGAAACTCAGCCACTGCACGTACTTTGGAGGGCAGCGGAACTGCACCCTCTGGGGAGACGCGGTGCCCTAAAAAATCGATCTGTGCTGCGCCGAAATGGCACTTGGCTGGGTTGATTATCAACCCGTGCGCTCCCAACCTCTGAAAAACAGTTCTGAGGTGACTTTCGTGTTCCTCCTCAGAGGCACTGGCAACTAAAATATCGTCTAAGTAGACAAAAACGAAAGGGAGGTCGCGCAAAACGGCATCCATCATGCGTTGGAAGGTTTGCGCAGCGCCTTTAAGGCCAAAAGGCATGCGTAAAAATTCAAAAAGCCCGAAAGGGGTTATTACCGCTGTCTTGGGAATGTCCTCTGATCAGACCGGAACCTGATGATAACCGCGGACCAGGTCTATTTTAGAAAAAATTCGCGCCTTGGCCAAATGCACCGAAAAATCTTGGATATGTGGAATTGGGTAGCGGTCCTGCGCTGTGGCATTGTTTAACCTGCGATAATCGCCACACGGTCTCCATGAGCCGTCCGCCTTGGGGACCATGTGGAGGGGGGAAGCCCAAGCGGACTTCGAGCGGCGAATTATGCCCAACCTCTCCAGGTTGGCGAACTCCTCACGCGCAATGGAGAGCTTAGCTGCATCCAAGCGCCGAGCCTTCGCAAAAACCGGTGGGCCACTTGTGGTTATAAAGTGCTCCACCCCGTGCTTCGCCACCTTAGCTGAAAACGTGGGAACTGTGAGTGCTGGGAACTGGTTTAGGAGAGTGTGGAACTTACCTCCTGCTGCGGCGGTGTTGGCCTGTACTGATGGCGGGGACACTCGCGCTGCACAGGGAATAGAACAAAAAGAGAGTGCATTAACCAAGCGTCTATTAGCCAGATCCACCAACAAGCCATGTGAACACAAAAAGTCGGCGCCCAACATGTTGAAACTCACCGCCGCTACTATGAAGGTCCATTCATAGCTGCGGCCATGCAAGGACAGGCGCAGAGTTCTTTCGCCAAACGTGTTGATCGACGAGCCGTTTGCGGCTGTTGCTCCATCTCCGTGGGGACCGGCCGCCCGATCCGCGTAGGTCACGGTTATGAAACTCCTCTGTGCTCCGGTGTCGACGAGGAATTGCCGTCCGGAGCTCGCATCCGTCAGGTAGAGCAGCTTGTTCCGTTCGCCGAGGGTCGAAGCTGCTAACGACCTCCGGCTCTTTGCGTTTCCCTGCTTCTTGAAGTTGCATGGCGGGACGCATCTGTGAGCCTTGTGCACGAATCGTCGATGGAAGAAGCACATCTCGTCCTCTCCTCTGCTCCGGGACCGCGCTGCTGCTGTTGTCGCTGGGGTTGGCTCTGCTGCCACCGGTTCTCCGTCGCCCTGGGCCGCCGCGCCAAGGTTTGCTGCTGCCGCTGCCGCCTCCTGCTCGCCGCATGCGTCCAGGAGCCACTCCGCTTCCAAAGCCAGCGTGCAGAAGTCCTGCTGGTCCACACACCTCATGCTGGACAGGGAGCCTCTCATGTGCGCTGGAAGGGTCCTCAAAAAGATGTGCTTAAATAAAAACGCATCATTGTCTGCCCCGATCATCTGCAGCATGTCCTCCATGAGGATGGTCGGCCTGCGTCCTCCTCTGTCGCGCAGGTCCAGGAGTGTTCTGGCCCTCACCTCGGCCGATGGTACAAAGCTCCGAATGAGGGCGGCTTTCAGGGCGTCGTATTTGCCAGCAGCGGGCGGCTGCTGCACCAGGCTCCGCACACACCGGGCTGTGCGGCTGTCGAGTCTTGCGATGACATTGTGGAATTTAATGTCATCCTCTGATACCCCGTAAAGCACGAACCGTGATTCCACGTGTTGGAACCATGAGTGCGGGTCCTCTTGCCAGAACTCGGGGAGTCTAATGGAGTTTACGCCGGTGCGGGCGGTCTCCGATGAGTCAGGTTCGGAGTCAGAGGGACGACCTCCAAGTCTTTCCATTTTTCTCACGTGTGGGTCACCAATGTAGGAAACTCGAAATGAAGAGACTGAATGATTTTTCAGTATTGGTTTATTCCATATCAAGTCCTACAGCTCCTCTCTCAGTCAGGGAATGAAGAGAGCGAGCTGAGATAAACCGCATACCTTTATCCTGTTACAACAGACACAAATCACATTCACATCAAACACAGAATTCCATTCATAACTAATCCCCCCATTGTCCTCTCGGCGTCTCTGTCAGACCCTATGAGTCAGGCAGTCTCTTCAGGTTCACTCTCAGATCTTCTCACTTCTCCTCTAGTCCGCAGGGGGTCCAGACTCAATGTCCATCTGGGGCGTGATGTCAATACACACTGTGAGCTCAAAGTTCCCTCATGTCTGGGTCTCTGCCAAGGAATATGTGAGCTACATAATGTTACGCCACAGCTCATCATTTCTTTACTTTACATTACTTTTCTTTTCTTGTCAATTTGTGTGGCTATGAAAATGGAACTCAGGAACCGTTTTTTGGCTTTCATAGTGATTTGCAGCCATTCATTGTGATCATGTTTTCTTTCAGGTATTGGTGAAACAGAAACAAATCTTTGGGGAATTTGCCATGGTAATTCTTTTATCAAATGTTTTAGATCACAGTGAGGACAACCCAAACCAGCCAGGCAGCAGTGGCATTCGACCAGCACATCGACACAGAGCCTGAACAAGAGCCTGAAGAGGGCAGTGCTGCTGTTAGTGAAGACCATGCATACTGTACAGACATTGTCACCCTGAAGAGGAAATACAACAATCTAAGTGTACAGCATGAAAAGCTGAGGCAGGACTTCGACAATGCCAAACGTAGAGAGAAGCGCTGCAGAGTGACGTTGGAGGCCATGTTAGCTAAAACCAAGGAAATACAAGCCCTGTCTGATGATGCTCATTCCATGCTTGATGCATATAAAGGTACTCCTTGTTTAGAAGTACATATGACATGCAGCATATTATGTAACTGCACATTGCTCACCCATACAGTGCACTAGAATTGAGATCAATGTTTGTTAATGCTTCATGAGATGATGACTGGTTCACAGATAACTTTACTTTTGCCTTCCACAACATTATCTAAACAATTTTGCGGCTGTGATACCCAACATTCATGTGGAAACTATCTTAGCTATTAACTATGTTTGATCACACTTCATTTTCAAGTACAGGTAAATTGATGTTGATAGACCCTGTTTCTTTACCAGAATAATGTCATTTGTTTCAGACATCCCCGTAGATCTCTTCTCACGACCTAAAGAAGAGTATTCCCAAGAGCAGAAAGAGTTTGCTACTACTTTATACTACTATGGGCCGAAAGCGTACCTGTTCCTGAGGGAGAAGCTCAATCTACCTCATCCGTCCACATTGAGAAGGTATTATTATGGCTTGTAGTTGTAATTCTTTTGTTAATTTTCTGTTTTCCTTCTGTTGTTCATTTGTATTCCATGATTACTGTTTTTGTTCCATCAATTTTGTTCAAGATGTTCTTACATGATATCAGGGTATACTTTTTACATTTTATATGCAATTTTTATCAATTGATTTACTTATCTTAGTTTAACTCCAGTTGTTTTTTTTTAAACATTGAAATTGTGTGTCTGTGTGAATTACTATATAGTTTTTATGAAAGGTTGTTTGGCCACTTGATGAAATCTATATAATTTACACGAAGAAGAACAATTCAAGAAGTTTGCTTGTGTTTCCAGGTGGCAAGCAAATATATCCTCAGCACCGGGAGTATCTGAACAAGTCCTACAGACGTTGAAGCAGAAGAAGGAGCAGGATCCAGTCAACTACAGCAATTGTACGCTGATGCTGGATGGGATGGCCATCAGGAAACACATAGACTGGGACCCTAAGAAGAAGGAAATGGTTGGCTTTGTTGACCTTGGTGTTGGAGCTCTGCAATATGAAGCAAAGGAAGCCATTGTCATCTTGGCTGTGGGCTTGCGAGGATATTGGAAGATCCCAATCTCTTATTATCTAGTCAACGGCATTACGGCGGAGCTGCAGTCACAAATTGTGAAGACTGCCTTAACTAGCCTGCATGACATTGGGATCCGTTGCAGAGCTCTTGTCATGGATGGCCATGCAACAAACGTGAAAATGGCGGAAGTCCTGGGATGTAGTATCAGACCTGAATGCATTAGAAGCAGTTTTGAACACCCGGATGATGGTTTGCCTGTTTATGTGTTCTTTGATGCATGCCATGTGTTGAAGAACCTTAGAGTTGCCTTATGTGCTTTGAAACAAGTGAGCGAGCCAAGCATTGGATGTGCAAAGTGGGCAGATATTGCTAGACTGGAGCAGCTACAACAGCTAGAAGGACTAAAGACAGCAAACAAGCTAACTCCACAGCACATAAACTTCCATCGCCAAAAGATGAATGTCAAGCTTGCTGCTCAAACACTGAGTTCGTCAGTGGCCAAGGCACTGGAATATGCTCGACTTCGCAATGTGGAGGGGTTTGATGACGTCCAAGGCACAGTGAAATTTGTAACGATCATAGACCATTTGTTCGACATCTTCAACAGCCGAGCACACTGCAAAGGCTTCAAGGGACCTTTGACAGCCGCCAATTTGAATGTTGTTGAGGAATTTCTAACAGGAGTGAAGGCAGTGCTGCTCAACTTGACAGATATGAGTGGCAAGAGAGTGTGCCAAGGTAAGGGGAGAATCGCTGTTCTCGGCTTTGCCCTCAATATAGACAGTGTGCTTGCTCTTGCCAAGGACTTGCTACTTGGACAGACACCAGTGCTGCAATTTTTCCTTACTTACAAGGTCTCCAAAGACCATCTGGAGTTGCTGTTCAGTGCCATTAGACGATATGGTGGTTGGAATAACAACCCTTCAGCTCTACAATTCTCTGCTGCCTATCGTGCATTATTGAGTCATGTGGGAGTGCGGATATCCTGCGACATGCCAACAAACTGTGTTCCCCAAGACACAACATCTCTGCTCAAGGTCAGCACTGCAGAACAGAAGCCTGTGCTTATGTTCACTGACGCTCTTCACGACCACGATTATCTGCCCAACATGAACAGGCTAAGCCCTTTTGTAGAGGGCATTGTGGAATACATTGCTGGGTTTGTGGTTCGTAAAGTTGTGTCTAAAGTGTCCTGCCAAGACTGTAGTGAAAGCTTAGTCCAGCAGGCAGGTGGCCCAAGGCATCAGTCAGGACTACTACAACTAAAGAACAATGGAGGTCTTGTGGTGCCCTCAGATGATGTTGTTAAACTTCTGAATCACTGTGAAGTTGTGCTCAGATCTTCAGTTGATGTGAAACATGTCCGAAGTGGGCACTGGGAACAGATGACAGTGCTGAAACTGTTGGCTGGCTTGCCATCTGACTTGTTTGCTTCATTGCAAGATCACTTTGCTGCCACTGCTCAAGGAATCGATACTCATTTCGCCACCTTGGTTCGTCTGTTGTGTGAGGAATTTGTTCGTTTGAGAAGATTTCACTCTGTAAATTTGACGAACTTCAAGCTGCAGGGAGTGTCTGTGAGGAAGTCCTTTACTAAAACAGTTCTATTTAGAAATCAGTGACTTCCAATGTCCTTAGTATTTTCAGCAATGCCTATAAATTCCTGTATTTTGTGCAAAAAGTCCTGTATATTTTGAAGCCTTTGGACGCACTGAAAATTAGTAATTTGTTCACTTTGTGAAAATTATGTAGAAAAGTACACTTTTGGTGAGATTTTTTTTTTTTTTTTATTTAAGTTTTTGTAAAGGGTATACAGGTCATTACAGCATTGCATTGTTTACATTTTCATCACACGTTCCCTTATTTTTTGCTATTTGACAACATTGGTAGGATAGTTATTACAACACCCCCTTTTTTTTAAAGTGAAAGAAAAAGTGAAATTAAAGAGAATTAAATAAAAAAAGACGAATAAACAAACAAACAGAACAGCAAAAAACAAACAAACAGAAAATTAAGTAATTAAAAGTAAAAGAGCATCTGAGTAGCGTTGGAACAAAGAGCGGGACCATCATTGAAATGGTATTTGTTAAAGGTTAGATCTAATGGAAGACACATTTGCGATCCAGGGTTGCCAAAAGCTCATGAACCCATCCATGTCCTGTCTCAGTGCGAATGTCAACTTTTCCATCGAGTAAATGTCTTGAATCACGTTAATCCAATCTTCAGGTGTAGGACAGTCCTTCAGCATCCATTTTTTAGTTAAGGCTTTTTTACTTGCCAATATTAAAACATTGAGTAAGTATTTATCTCCTCGTCTTTCCAGTGAGTCCGGTAGTAAACCCAAATACAAAGTTACAAAAGAAAAGGGAACTGTTATTTTGAATATTTTCCCCAATATTGTCTGTACATTGGTCCAATATTGGTGGATAACTGGGCATGACCAAAACACATGAAAATGATTTGCAGTCTTTTCACCACACAAGCGCCAACAGTTCAACCCCTTATGGGTAAATTTGTTTTGTGCAGGTGTTCTGAAAAATCTTACCAAGTTTTTCCATCCAAATTCTCTCCACTGCAGGGATGAGGTACTTTTCCATTGCTGTCTGTTTAGCTTTTCCCATATTTCCAATTGTAAAGTGAAATTCCCCTCTTTTTCCCATCTCTCTTTTATATATGATGTGTTGTCTCCTTTTAAGTCTTGAAGACCTTGGTATATTTTAGAAATGTATCTGATCCCTGGGATCCCTTTATATGCCATTAAGAAGACCTTCAGAACACCTGACTGGGCCCTTTCCAAATCCTCCTTTTTAAGTATATTGTTTATGTGGTGTCTAAGCTGAAAGAACCTGTAAAGATCTTGATTTATTAGACCTTGTTTTTTCAAAACTTCTTAAAGTTTGCCCCTTAAAAAAAAATCGTAATATTTTATCAGTCCGTTCTCTTTCCACTCTTTAAATCTAGTGTCTGTTTTATTGGGGGTAAAGTCTTGATCATAGGCAATCCATTGCAGAAATCGATAGGGCTCTTTAGCTTGATTCTCTCTGACTATCTTAAACCAAATTTTTAGCGGGGTCTCTATCCACGGGTTAGTGTTATTCAAGAGTTTAGGTAAGGCATTGTTCCCTATTATCGCCTGTAGGGGGATGTCACTTGTTATTTGGCATTCCATCTCCTTCCATTGTGCAGTGTAGACTGGGTTACATATCTCTACTAAAGTTTTAATTTGTGCAGCTATAAAATAGTCCCTGATATTTGGCAGCGCGAGCCCACCTTTGTCTTTGTTTAGCTGTAGGGTTCTATATCTGATTCTAGGTCTCTTGCCCTGCCATATGAATCTTGAGATCCTTCTGTCCAGCTCCTGCCATATTTTTTTGGGAGGTTCTACCGGTATTGTTTGGAAAAGGTACAGAAGACGTGGAAGTATATTCATTTTGACTGCTTCAATTCTTTGTGCAGTACCTAAGAATGGTATCATATTCCATCTTGCTAGGTCAGATTTTATTTTAGTCACCAGTGGATCATAGTTTAGTGTTATAATTTTGTCGAGTTGTTTCGGGATATTGACCCCCAGATATTTCATAGATTCCAACTCCCAGTTAGTTTTGAGTTCACTTAGTGAATAATGATTTGGGTCATAGTTGAATGTTAAAACTTGGGTTTTATGCATGTTTAATTTGTACCCCGATAAATCTCCATAGTCTGAAAAAACTGAGATTAGTTCTGGTAAAGAAGTGTCCGGCTGCCCTAGGTATATTAAAATGTCATCAGCAAAGAGTGCTATTTTATGTTCCTTCTGACCAAGTGTAATACCTTGAATTTTTTGATTTTGTCTAATCCATTGGCTCAGAGGTTCTATGAAGATTGCAAAGAGCAGTGGGGACAGGGGGCAGCCTTGACAACATCCTCTTTCCAGCTCAAAAGATGATGATAAATTACCGTTAATCCTTATTTTAGCTGTTGGTTTTTTATATAATGCCTGTATAGTTCTAATGAAGTTGTTATGAAAATTGAAACTGGATAAGATTCTATATAGGAAAGACCAGTCAACCGAATCGAATGCTTTTTCAGCATCTAATCCCAATATGACTGCATTTAAGTTATATTTTTTTATATGATGAATTATGTGTAAAGTGCGTCGAATGTTGTCTTGTGTCTGTCTTTGTCTTATAAAACCTGTTTGGTCTAAGTGAATTAACACTAGAAGTCCCAGAGAGGGGCCATTTGGCCTTTTTGGCTAGAAAACCCATAGGGGGACCATCAAGTGGCCACAAGAGGGCTAATGTCTGGGACTTCTAGTCTGTCAGTATATTTTCTAACCTTTTGGCAAGGATAATGGTAAAAAGCTTATAGTCCTGATTTAATACACTGATTGGTCTGTAGTTGGAGCATTCTAGTTTATCCTTTTCAGGTTTAGGTATAACTGCAATGACCCCTTCTCTCCAGGAGGGGGGGATTTCCCCTGTGTGGAGGACATAGTTAAATGTTTTCAGGAGGAGAGGAGATAGTTGCTGTTTAAAGGTTTTGTACCATTCTGCTGTATAGCCATCTGCTCCTGGGGATTTGTTAGCTTTAAGTTTCGTAATTGCTTTTTCCAAATCTTTAGGTTGTATTTCTGACAGTAGTGTTTTATTTTGTGATTCCGTAAGTTGGGGAAGGTGTAATGTGTTTAGGAATGTCTCGGATGCGTTTTTATGTTTTTTGTGGGAGTATAAGTTCTTGTAGTAATTCTCAAAGCTTTTAAGAATATCCTGAATTCTGAATTTTATTTCCTTTGATACTGGGTCTCTGATTTTGTAGATTGCTCTTTCTGTTTGTTGTTTCCTCAATTTATAGGCTAGTAATTTTGCCGATTTACTGCCTGCTTCATAGTGTTTTTGTTTCAGAAATGTAAGTTTCTTCTGGATTTCTATTGTGTAGATCTCATTTATTTGATTTTTAATTTCTTTAATCTTGAGCTAGCCATTAGAATGAGTGTTGTCTTTGTGTTCTTTTTCTAGGTTCTTGAGTTCTGACTCTAGTGTGATTAGTTTTTCTTGTCTCAGTTTCTTTTGGGTTGCCAGTTTTGCAATAATTTTTCCCCTTATTACAGCTTTGCACGCATCCCACAGTATTAAAGGGGATACTTATCCATTATCGTTTTCTTCCAAATATCTGAAAATATCTGATTCCAATTCATCTTTCAGTGGTCCTTTCAGGACATTTGAATTCAACCTCCAGGAAAATGTATTATTTGTGTATGTTTGGATGTTTAAGTCCATATGGATCGGACTGTGGTCAGAGAGATCCATCAGTCCTATTTTACATGTTTTTACTCTTCCAATGTCTCTATTAAACATAAAAAAGTAATCAATCCTTGAATAAGATGAATGTGGCGTTGAATAAAAAGTATAATCTTTTACATTGGGGTTGAATTCCCTCCATACGTCACAGATTCCCATTTCTTTTAGTAGCATCCGAGTTTTCCTATTTTGAGTGTTATTTTGATGTGAAGAATTACCTGTTGCATCCCAGTATGGATTCAGTCTTAGATTGAAGTCTCCACCACATATCACTAAACCTTGGGCTTTAGTTATCATTAGGTCGAATATATTTTTATAAAATTTCCATTTAGCCCCTGGTGGTGCATATACATTCAGCAGGGTGATATCTTCTCCCTGTAGCCGCCCAATTACCAAACTGTACCTCCCTTCTTTATCTTTGTGTTCTGATTTTTTTTCGAATGTAATTTTGGTTGATATCAATGTCGCTACTCCCCTCCTCCTCCCTGATTTATATGAAGATGAAGAGATCATTTTAAACCCTTGTCTATTGAGTTTAGTGTGTTCCACGTCTGTTAGGTGGGTTTCTTGTAGAAATATTATTTCTGCTTTGTCTTTTTTCATTTTGCGTAGAATCTTGGATCTTTTAACTGGATTCAGGATCCCTTTTACATTATATGAGGCTATTTAGGTTACACCCTGTTTCTCCATTGTATTTTCTTATTTAGTATAACAGTGTGGTGGCCCTCTTTTCTGCTACTCAGAAACTGAAAGAACATTAAGAACATAAAAAACATTAAGAACATAGTGTACGAAACTTTAAAACAAAAAACTGTCAAAAAAAACTTCCTGAGCTGGGGTCTCTTTAAAGACCCTGTAAGAGCCCTGATGGAGTGTAGGCTCTGAGGGAAATTTCTCAAACTCTGTTACGTGTTGAGGGCCCTCTCTTACCCCTGTAAGTTGTCCCATGTTTTTAACGTGAATTTCAGATCCCAATCCGAATTTGTAATGATTTTTTTTTTTTTTTTTTTTTTTTTTTTTAATGCCTATACCCTATGAGATTGTGTGCACCCTCCCACCCCCATCACAGCAAACATTCACTCTAATACAGTATTTGTTAGTGTGGAGAGAACATGTGGGTCATTGTTACATTTCTATTTTAACAAGATTTTTTTTTTCCCCTTTAAATTAAGAAGACATTTGTTTCTAATGCTATAACTGCTCCATGAAAGGTTTTACCACATGCTGATTCTGCATCTCCTTTAATGTTTGTTACCTTGTAGGAGGGGGGATGGAAGTGCAGAATGACTGAAAAGAAAAAAAACAAAACAAAAAGGTCGCTATTCCTTCCTGGAACTGGAAAGCTTATCTTTGTAGCTCTGGGGCTGGGTTTCCCACTGCTGGCCCGTGGATTTTGAAGGTCTCTGAGTGGACCACGTTTGAGCTCTGATCTTCTCGCTCAGATTCGCTGCGGGTTCAAACACCGTTACCGGGAGCCCTCTTCTTGCCATGTCAATTGTTGCTTCTTCCGCTGAATTATAGAGACATGACTCTTCACCATAAAAGACCCTTAACTTCGCCGGAAATGGCGTCTGAAAGCGTAGATTCTTTTCCCGTAGAACCTTTTTGGCGTCGTTATATTCCCGTCGCTTTTTAAGAACCTCAGGGGCGTAATCATGCTCCACGAAGACTTTTCTCTCTTGATGCATAAATCCTTTTTTCTGCCAAGCCCGTCTTACAACCTCTTGTTTTATTTTGAAATCGGAGAATCTTACCACCACCGAACGCGGAGGCGCTTCTGCCGCTGGCTTTGCGGCTAATGTATGATGGGCCTTTTCTATCTTCAAATCGGTGGTTTGTGGAATATCCAACTTCTCTCTCAATAAGGATTCCACACATTCCGCCACTGTGTTGAAACTATCTTCAGCTCCTTCTTTCAGACCGTGAATTCTGATGTTATCTCGTCTCTGTCTTCCTTCTTGGTCGGTTAGCTTAGACTCCAGCCTTGACTGTTTTCTGTGTAAATCCAGCATAGAATCTTCAAGCACTTTTATTCTTTCTTCAGCTTCCAAGATTCGGTTTTCGGCCTGGTCCATTCTGCTGTTCGTCCTTTTTAGTTCCTCTCTGAATTCATGAAATTCGGCCCGAAATCGTCGTAATTCATCAAATAGCGATTTCAAGCTAATCTTTTTGTTAGCTAGGCCCAGCTCCTCGTCTTCTGAACGGAGGTCCTCCGGTTCAGATTCTGCGGCCGCTGTGCGTCCTGACCTGGGGAATGTCAGTTTCTTCTGTTTTTGGTTAGGCATGGTGTTTTTGTCTTTTGATTTTTATTCTTCCAAAAATCCGTTAAGTCTGATTTTGAGGATGTTTTCCTTGGATTGGGTCTGGGAGGTTCAGCGTTAAGTTGCTATCACCATGGCGTCCAGATCGGAAACTTGGTGAGATTTTTAAAAAGCAATGCATGTCATATCGTCAAAATGCTTTTCTTAAACAATTTTGGCACGCTCTTTCTGGGAAAATAGGCTACTTCATAAGTTTCAAACATTTTGTTTTTGCCCTAAAGCTGGCATTTTATAGCAAATTGTTCATGAAATTTCATTGTGAAATATATATTTCCTACAGTACTCCTGTACTGTAGTACTGCTGGCAACAGTACCGAATTAATTAGACACCCAGAGTCCCAGACCTGGCATGCCAGTTGGGAAGATGGCTGTGCGGGGAATCGAACCCGGGTCACTGGCGTAGCAGCCCAGCATGCAAACCACAGCCGAAACACCAAGTCCCTGTACTACACCACCAAGTCCCTTGAGGTGAATTTTCTATCCCTCTTTACACTTAAACATAATTTGGAATTTTTGATTACTGCATGTGCTGCTTTTTAAGTCCAACTGAACAATTTGAATTGGAGAAAAATTGTTTAAAAAACAAAATTTCTTATTTGGTATTGGTTCGAATATTTTCTAGAGCCCATGAAACAGGGTAAGTGAAACACTAATGTTGCAGAAAGTATGAAATGTTTTTATTGACACAATCACTGCATCAGCATTCAGCAATCATTATGCATGTGTCATTGTGTGGTGGTCTCTGTTTGTTGTAGCCTCATGTAGGCAGAACGTGTGAAGAGGCTAAATATGAAGGATATTGGAGGCTCTGTGTTTCCTATTATGAGTGTGATTGTCGTAGAAAGATGCCTTGTGCTTTGTTTTTATCTTTTTCAATCAGTTGGTGTGATGAAACAACACAAAGCGTGTCATCAAACACTGTTTGGAGACTTTGAAGTTAATGTGTTTTGAAAGGATCAAAGGGCACACCATTGCTTGTCTGTGAGGGCTAAACAACGCTGTGATTGCCGTGAAAACATGCCTAGGGCAGAGATTTTATTGTCTGCTAACAGTAAAAGCCATAACATAACACATATTGTCCCATCAGTGATGACAAGCAGGCCTTGAAGTTGGTGTATTCACACAGGATCAAATAGCGTGCCACAGCTTCTTGCCACTACCGGAAGTCAGCGCCGATTGGCCATGGCGACACTGTTGTCCGCCAACCAGTGAGCGGTCTAGCTTTATGTATGTCTATGGTTGTACATCTTGTTCTTCTTCTTGGGTAAGGTAGACTAAACACATCAATGGCGTATTGCTGGCCTCCACAGTTCATTTATCAGGTTGGCAGCTGTATCTCAAATTCTCCCATACAACTCAGTTCTGTGCGGAAACTCCAATAGTTTTTTAAACTTTACTGCAGCTGGTTCTTCTTCTTTCTTCTTTTAGATTTGATTGGCGGTTGGCAAACAGCTTACGGGTGCATTATCACCACGTACTTCACTCTATATCTGTTATGCATGAGAGTGTCTGTGTCTGGGATGCCGTGCCCACCCACAGGGTGATGTCAGGTGGGCACGGCCCACTCCGTATATAAACCCAAGTTCACATAATAAAGTTGTTGGTTGCTGCATGAAGACTCGCCTCCTGCCTAGTCATTTTACAGATGTAACATTTGGCGACGAGGAGACTAATGGGAGCGTGCGGGCTGCCTCCCCCACTGGCGCTGTTCCTGGAGCACACTGGAGAGCCGGTGATCCTCTGGCCAGAGTGGAGAGCTTCATTTAAAGAGTACATCAGAGCAATGGGCCTACACAGGCTAGATGGGAGACGACGGCGGGCACTCCTGGCTCACAATCTCGGCGCGGAGGGCCGGAGAATCCTCGATACGCTGGGCGCAGCGGAGGGCTATGAGGATGCCGTCAAGCGGCTGGCCGTGCACTTTGCTGGGCATACAAGGGCCACGAGGCTGCGGGCACTGGAGCTGTTGGTGCCGGGAGCGGCAGAGCTAGTTAGCTTCGGGAGGCTAACAGCCCATTCTGCGCCGATGGACGGGCTAGCTGAGGAGCTAACTTCGAGCCAAAATCGGGCAGCGAGCGGCAAGCTGGACATCGAGGTGGGACCGGGGCAAAGTGTGGAAGAGTCCCCGGTCACTGAAGACGGCAAGCCGGTCAGGGAGCTCAGCATGGCGCAGGAGCATACGCTGGTGGGTCAGACTGCATGGTGTGTGATGACGGCGGAGAGGGAGTGCAGCCGGAGTCATCCCCGCCGCTGGAGGCTACACAGCGGGCAAGCAAGAACAGGCAGGCTGATGGCCCCGGGGAGGAGCAGCAGCTGCAGGACACGGTGACAGCACAGCGGAGCACCAACTCCAAGAGCACTGGATGCAGCGGTGAGGAGCCCGGATCGGTGAGCAGTCCCGGCGAGGGTGATGGTGCGTGTCCCGGAGGTGAGCAGCAGCCGAATACGGAAGCTATGCAGCAAGACACGTGGAATGAGGGAGTCAGGAACTGCGTCGGGGTGCCTGGGCCGGAGAACAATGCTGGTGAGGATGACGCTGTGAACTCCGTAGGTGAGTGACGACGACCGGACATGGTGGCAGCGCGGCAGAGTGCCTTGGACAAGGGTGCTGGGTGCTACGACGAAGTGCCCAAGGCAGCGAGCAACGCCAACAAGCGGGCTTCAGCGGTCCCCAGAGCATGACCACAGGGAGCCGAAGTGTTCGGGGCCAAAAGAGAAGAGAGTGGAGAAGGACCTAAAGATGCGGTCTTAGGGCGTACCAAAAGCCACCGCCATGGGAAGGGTCCAGACCGGGCTGGTGAGGCGGCCCCACCCAGAAGGGAGGTCCAGTCATGGCGTGGAGAACGCTGGAGGTGGACCCAGTTTTCTCTGCGGGTCGGCGATGAGGTCCGGGCCCAGAACATGACTCGGGCAAGTGAAATTCATGTGAAGCTGAAGCTTATGGCGGGAAGGGACATATTCGCCAGGGAGGGGTCTTCGATCCTGGAGGTGGACAGAGGCCAGGGGTGCATATGCCGTGGGGGTGCCTGGGGCCTCCGAGGCACAGTTTTGTGAATGGTGGCTGCCCAGAGACATTGGGGTTACCTGAGAAAAAAATTTTCCTTGTGTAAATACCTGTGTATATATGTGTGAAAGTATGTAGTTTGTATATATTTGATGCTGGTGTGCATGTGGTTGAATGTGAATAATATGGGATTATTTTGTATTTTCAAGAGACAAGGTCCAGTTTAGTTGTTTTTGTTTTTTTTATTTAAGTTTTTGTAAAGGGTATACACGTCATTACAGCATTGCATTGTTTACATTTACATCAAAGAGCCCTGATGGAGTGTAGGCTCTGAGGGAAATTCCTCAAACTCTGTTACGTGTTGAGGGCCCTCTCTTACCCCTGTAAGTTGTCCCATGCTTTTAATGTGAGTTTCAGAACCCAATCCGAACTTGTAATGATTTTTTTTTTCCCTTTATGCCTATACCCTGTGAAATTGTGTGCACCCTCCCACCCCCATCACAGTAAACATTCACGCAAAAACAGTATTTGTTAGTGTGAGGAGAACATGTGGATTATTGTCACATTTCTATTTTAACAAGTTTTTTGTTTTGTTTTTTTTTATTAAAAAGACTTATTTGTTTCAAATATTATGACTGTTCCATGAAATGTTTTACCACATGCTGAATACGCATCTCCTTTAATGTTTGTTACCTTGTATGAGGGGGGTTGGATGTGCAGATTGACTCAAAAAAAAATGGTCGCTATTTCAACCTGAAAACGGCCAGTTTATCCGCGACGCTCTGGCGCTGGGTTTCCCGCTGCCGGCCCATGGATTTTGAAGGTCTCTGTGTTGTCCATGTTTGAGCTTTGATCTTCTCACTCGGGTCTGCTGCGGGTTTAAATACCGTTACCGGGAGCCCTCTTCTCGCCATGTCAGCTGTTGCTTCTTCCGCCGAATTATAGAGACATGTTTCTTCGCCGTAGAAGACCCTTAACTTCGCAGGAAATGGCGTCTGAAAGCGCAGTTTCTTCTCACGTAGTACCTTTTTGGCGTCATTGTATTCCCTGCGCTTTTTTTTTTGTAACTTAGATTTTTATTCATTTTTCATCATATATAATGCATTCAGATCACATTCTACATTTAAAAAACAAAGGGGTTAGGGTAGGGAAAAATAAAAAAAAATAAACAAAATAAAAATAAAAAATAAAAAAAAATAAAAAATAAAAGGGGGGGGGACAAATGTTGGAGCATCAAGTTTTTAGTTTCCATCTCTTAATTCTTCTGGTTTTTTCAGTGTCTTTGGTTATTCTTTCAATTTCTGCCTCGTTGTTGCACTTTGTAGTGTGTCCATTTCCGCCATTTTTTCTCCCATATTCCTTCTTGCATTCTTCGTCGATATGTTAGTTTTTCCATCATACGTATGTCCTCAACAATGTCAGTCCATTGTTCTTGGTCAGGAAGAACTTCTGATCGCCATTTTTTTGTGATAGTTTTTTTACATGCAATCAACAAGATTTTAACTAGATATCTGTCCTCAGCCTGTATAACACTGTCTTTTTTAAGATCACATAAGTACATCAGGTTACAGTTCATTGGTATATTATATCCTAATATCCTCTGTATTGTCACATGCATAGATTTCCAAAATGATGATATTTTGTAGCATTTCCAAAACATATGTGAGTGGTCTGCATTTTGAGCCCCACATCCCCTCCAGCATAAAGATTGGGTATTTGTATATTTTCCTTGAATCTGTGGTGTAATGAAAAAGCGAATCAGGTTTTTCCATCCAAATTCCCTCCATGCCCTTGAATTTGTTGATGTGTGTTGTGTTTTCCATATTTCCTGCCAGCTTTCTTCTGTTATGTTTAAATTGAGCTCTTTCTCCCATTTCTCCTTTATATAGTTACTTGTATGATTGTTTGTCATAAGTTTCTGATATAGTTTTGAAATAATTCTTATTTTATTTCCTGCATATGAGCTTAAAATAAGTTGTATAATCTCGTTCACATCTGTTTGGAGGTTATGCCTAATCTTCTTCATATAGTAATCTCTCATCTGCAGATATCTGAAAAATTCCGATCTTTCTAATTTAAATTTTCTCCTGATATTTACAAAGCTCCCGAGATCTTTTTTTCCGATATTGCCCCATGCTGTGATTCCCTTGTTCACCAGATTTTTGTATCCCCTATCTTGTTTTGCCGGTTCAAACTGACTGTCAAATGCTACCCATTTCAATAGTTTTATGTCTTCCCTTATATTATATTTTTGTACTATTTTATACCACAGTTCTAAAGTAAATTTAGTGATTGGGTCTATTTGTTTGATTTGCTTATATGCATCTTTATCCCCTATTATGCTTTGTACTGGGAGTCCCTCAATTTCCTTTTCCATTTCTTTCCATTTTGCCTCATATCCCTCGTCGCACCAACATATGATATATCTTATTTGTGCTGAGTAGTAATATTCCTTTAGACTCGGTAGGCCCATGCCTCCTTTCTCTTTTGGTAATTGGAGGGTTTTATATTTCACTCTTGGTTTTTTACCTCCCCAAACAAATCTCGATATCATCCTGTCCCACTTTGAGAATTGGGCATCTGGAATCTCTGTTGGTATAGCCTGGAAGAGGTAAAGTAATCTAGGTTGTATGCTGATTTTGACTGTCTCAATTTTTGAATTCAGATCCATATTTAAGATTGACCATCTATCAATATCTTTTTTTATTTCTTGTTCCAACCTATCATAGTTTGCTTTATATATTTTGCTTAGGTCTTTAGGTATGTTCACTCCAAGGTATTTTATTTCTTTTTGCTTCCAGTTTAGTTTGATCTTATCAGTTATCTGGTTTAGAGGGTTATAGTGGAATGTCAGTACTTGTGTTTTTGTTATGTTTATCTTGTATCCTGATAATTTTCCAAAATTTTCTATCAAGTTCATCATTTCCATTATTGATTTATCTGGTTGTTCAAGGTAAACTATAATATCGTCTGCAAATAGCCCAATCTTGTGTTCCGCCCCCTTTATTGTTACACCTTTTAATTTCTTATTTTGTCGTATCGCTTGAGCCAATGGTTCTATGAACAGAGCAAACAAGGTGGGCGATAAGCAGCATCCCTGCCTAGTTGATCTTTGTATATTTACTTTGTCTGTTAAGCTACCGTTTATCTTGATTCTTGCCACAGGTTCTTGATATAGCGTCCTTATGCATTGTACTGATTTTTCGTTAAATCCAAAGCGCTCCAGTACACTATATAGGAATTTCCAGTTAACCCTGTCAAATGCTTTTTCTGCGTCTAAACTCATTATTACTGCGCTTTTCTTTTCTTTATGTATTTGGTTAATTATATGTATTGTTCTCCTGATATTGTCATGTGTTTGGCGTCCCTCTATGAATCCAGTTTGATCATCTTCTATCAATTCCGTCAAGAATGTCTTTATTCGTTTACATATAATTGTTGTGTATATTTTATAATCTACATTTAATAAAGAGATTGGTCTATAGTTTCCGCATTGTTCTTTATCTTTCCCTGGTTTTAAAATAACTGAAATGATTGCTTCGTTCCATGTTGGAGGTATTTTGTTGTTGTTCAGCGTCCAATTAAATGACTTTAGGAGTTGTGGCATGAGTTCTTCTATAAACAGTTTATAAAACTCAGATGGGTATCCATCACTACCTGGTGATTTACCATTTTTAAGTGACTTAATCACATCTCTGATCTCTTGTGTTGTTATTTCTGCTGTTAGTTTTTCATTTTGTTGATTTCCTATTGATGGCAAGTCCAATGTGTCTAGAAATTTTTTGATATCTTTAGTATTTGTTTCTTCAGGTTGCGAGTATAGTTCTTGGTAGAAATTATGGAAAATTTCTTCGATGTTTTCTGGGTTAACTGTGGTTTTATTTGTGGTGGGGTCTTTAATCTTGTATACATTATTCATTGTTTGTTGTTTTCTTAACCGTTTTGCCAGCAGTTTTGTGGCTTTTGGCCCCGTTTCATAATATTTTTGCTTTAGATATCTATTTTTCCTTTCAATTTCATCCATTTGTGTTTCTTTTATCTTTGTTTTTTCTTCTTTAATTTCTTGATATATTTTTGGATCATTTGTGCTTTGATGTTTACGTTCTAATTCCCTTAGTCTCTCACATCTTTGTTCATACGCTTCCAGCTTAGTCTTATTTGCTTTTCCTGTTTCAACAATTAATTTACCCCTTAACACGGCTTTTAGTGCGTCCCATAGTATTGTTGGGTCCACTTCTTCATTGTCATTCTCTTGGATATATTCGTTTATGTTTATTTTTATTCTTTCTTTCATTTTCTCATCATTTAACAGTCCTATGTTAAGTTTCCATGTTGTTTGTCGTTTTCTATTGTTTAAATATATTTCCATGTATATAGGATTATGATCTGATATTTCTGCCCCTCCAATCCAACAATTTCTCACCCTGTGTCTGTCACCTTCATTCATAAGGAAGTAATCTATTCTAGAGTGTACTTTATGGGCTGCTGAATAATGTGTATAGTCTTTTTCGAGTGGGTGCAGGTCCCTCCATATGTCTACCATACCCATTTCTGCCAGTGAGGTTCTTATGAACTTTGTTACATGTTTTTTTGTCTTCTTAACACTTGTTGTGTCAACTTCATGATCCATGACAGCATTTAAGTCTCCTCCACAAATTAGGACTCCTTCACTGTGTGTTGCTATGAGATCAAACAGATGTTGAAAAAAACCCTTGTCACTTTCTGGTGGGGCATAGATGTTCACTAATGTGATCTGCATACCATCTATTCTTCCCTTTATTATTACATACCTGCCTTCTTTATCCTGGATTTCCTGTTCACTTTCAAATTGTATTTTGTTTGAGATTAGTATCATAACCCCCCTTTTTGCTCCTCCCTTAAATGAACTGTAGTAGGAGTTCTTATAGCCAAATCTCTTTAGTTTCACATGTTCTGCCTTGCTCAAATGTGTCTCTTGCATAAATATAATTTCAGCTTTTTCCTTCTTGAATTTTCTTATTATTCTTTCCCTTTTAACAGGTGAGTTCAGACCATTCACGTTTAGTGTCATTATCTTAAGATTTTTACCCATATTCATGTTTTTCCATTTTTTTAACTTGTGCTCCTAGCCCCTTTAACAACAAAAATAACACATATTTATATAAAAACACATTAAAAAAACTCGACCTCCGTACTTTGGGCCTTTCTTCTGCCCACTGGTCCCTGTTGGTGGGTGGGGGGTTTGTCTTCACAGAGTGAAGGGCCCTCCCTAGACTTCTAATTACTATCAAAGTAATAGTCATAAGTCTAGAAATGTCCAACAAATATCACTTAAACCTCTCCTAGCCGTCTGTTTCTCTTTTACCTTGTCTTCTTGGCCTTCATTTCTTCTGTGCCTTTCTTAATCTTTGTTATGATCTAGGCTTTCAGTTGAAAGCCTTGTAGCTTGTCCTGGGCCCGCTGCTCTACGTCTCTCCCCCTTCTTCCGCCGTTCACTCGTCTCCACTCCGTCTGTCGTGGTGCGTTCAGGGCCGCCGCTGCTCCAGCCATCTCCTTCGGCACGCTCACCTCAAGGCCCCGCTCCATCATATCCCGCGCTGCCTCTTCGGCCGTGTTGTAGGTTCTTGTGCCTTCCTCCCAATGAATCCTCATTTTCGTTAGCGGCGTTTGGAATCTAATTTTTTTCTCTTTCAGCGTTTTTTTAATATTGGCATATTTCTTCCGCTGCTGCACGATTTCTGTCGGGTAGTCATGGTCAAAAAATACCTGTTTGTCGCCGATTCGTATCTTTTTTTTCCATGCTTGCGTCAGGATTCTTTCCTTTATGTCATATTTCACAAAGTTTACCACAACTGACCTGGGTGGAGAGTTTGTTTTCGGGTTCTGTGCCGGTGTTCTGTGCGCCCGTTGAATCTGCAGATCCGTTTCTCCGGGTATTTCCAGTTCTTTTTTTAAGAACTGATCCATGAATTTTGTCATCGAGTTGCCTTCAATGCCCTCCGGAATTCCAAAGATGCGCATATTGCTTCGTCGGGATCTGCTCTCCAAGTCGTTTATTTTCTCCTGCATCCTCTGCGTTTGCGTCGTCAGGGTCTGTAATTGTTCGTTTGCCTCGCTTTTCCAATCTTCTAGTTCCGAAATTCGGGTCTGCGCTTCTGTCATACACGCCCGCTGGGAGCGCAGCTCCTCCATGTTTTCCGTTAATTTACGCTCCATTTCTCTTCGGAGGTCCATGATTTCCTCCTTAATTTCTTTTTTCAGTTCCTCCTTAAGAGCCGCTAAATCCTGTTGTAGCTGTCGCTTGAATTCTCTCAACTCTTCACCCAAACTGGCGATGCCAGCGTTCATGTTGTCGAGTCTGGCGTCCTCCATTTTCACTGCTGTGGACATCTCGTTTTTTTGGGCTTTGCGTACAGCGGTTTTTCCTGCGTTGTTGGAGAGGAATTCTTCAATTTTACCCTGTTTTTGTCCTTGTGCCCAGTTCCTTCGTGTTTTCATCCCTTAGTTTATTGATTCGTTTATGTCGAGTTGGCCATTTACCGATGATTTTTAATCCGGCTAGGGAGAGCTCTTTGTTTAAGTGTTATGTCTCTCCGCCATCTTTCCGGAAGTCCCGTATTCCCTGCGCTTTTTAAGGACCTCCGGGGCGTAATCGTGTTCCACGAAGACTTTTCTCTCCTGGTGCATAAATCCTTTTTTCTGCCAAGCCAGTCTTACAACCTCTTGTTTTATTTTGAAATTGGAAAATCTTACCAACACCAAACGTGGGGGCGCTTCCGCCGCTGGCTTAGCGGCTAATGAATGATGTGCCTTTTCTAACTTCAAGTCGGTGGTTTGTGGAATATCCAATTTCTCTCTTAGTAAGGATTCCACGCATTCTGCCATTGAGTTAAAACCGTTTTCGGCTCCTTCTATCAGACCATGAATTCTTATATTGTCTCTTCTCTGTCTTCCTTCTTGGTCGGTTAGCTTAGCCTCTATAGATGCTTGTCTTTTGCGTAGGTCCAGCACAGAATCTTCGAGCACTTTTATTCGTTCCTCTGCTTCCAAGATTCGGTTCTTGGCCTGGTCCACTCTGCTGTTTGTCCTTTTTAATTCGTCTCTGAATTCACGAAATTCGGCCGAAACCTCTCGGCGAAATCTTCGTAGCTCTTCAAATAGCGATTTCAAGCTAATCTTTTTGTTAGCTACAACCAGCTCCTCGTCTTCTGAACGGAGATCTTCCAGTTCAGATTCTCCGGCTGATACGTGTCCTGGCCTGGAAAATTTCAGTTTCTTCTGTTTTCCTTTAGACATGATGATTTTGTCTTTTGATTTTCACTCCTCCAAAAATCCGTTAAGTTTGATTTTCAAGGTATTTTCTTGGATTGGGTCTGAGAGCTTCAACGTTAAGCTGCAGTCGCCATGGCGTCCAGACCGGAAGTCGGGAACTGTTATTTTGAATATTTTCCCCAATATTGTCTGTACATTGGTCCAATATTGGTGGATAACTGGGCATGACCAAAACACATGAAAATGATTTGCAGTCTCTTCACCACACAAGCGCCAACAATTCAACCCCTTATGAGTAAATTTGTTTTGTGCACGTGTTCTGAAAAATCTTACCAAATTTTTCCATCCAAATTCTCTCCACTGCAGGGAAGAGGTACTTTTCCATTGCTGTTTATTTAGCTTTTCCCATATTTCCAGTTGTAAAGTGAAATTCCCCTCTTTTTCCCATCTCTCTTTTATATAAGATGTGTTGTCTCCTTTTAAGTCTTGAAGACCTTGGTATATTTTAGAAATGTATCTGATCCCTGGGATCCCTTTATATGCCATTAAGAAGACCTTCAGAACACCTGACTGGGCCCTTTCCAAATCCTCCTTTTTAAGTATATTGTTTATGTGGTGTCTAAGCTGAAAGAACCTGTAAAGGTCTTGATTTATTAGACCTTGTTTTTTCAAGTCTTCAAAACTTCTTAAAATTTGCCCTTTAAAAAAATCGTAATATTTTATCAGTCCGTTCTCTTTCCACTTTTTAAATCTAGTGTCTGTTTTATTGGGGGTAAAGTCTTGATCATAGGCAATCCATTGCAGAAATCGATAGGGCTCTTTAGTTTGATTCTCTCTGACTATCTTAAACCAAATTTTTAGCGGGGTCTCTATCCACGGGTTAGTGTTATTCAAAAGTTTAGGTAAGGCATTGTTCCCTATTATCGCCTGTAGGGGGATGTCACTTGTTATTTGGGATTCCATCTCCTTCCATTGTGCAGTGTAGACTGGGTTACATATCTCTACTAAAGTTTTAATTTGAAAACTTTAAAATAGTCCCTGATATTTGGCAGCGCGAGCCCACCTTTGTCTTTGTTTAGCTGTAGGGTTCTATATTTGATTCTAGGTCTCTTGCCCTGCCATATGAATCTTGAGATCCTTCTGTCCAGTTCCTGCCATGTTTTTTTGGGAGATTCTACCGGTATTGTTTGGAAAAGGTATAGAAGACGTGGAAGTATATTCATTTTGACTGCTTCAATTCTTTGTGCAATACCCAAGAATGGTCTCATATTCCATCTTGCTAGATCAGATGTTATTTTTGCCACCAGTGGATCATAGTTTAGCGTTATAATTTTGTTGAGTTGTTTCGGGATATTGACCCCCAGATATTTCATAGATTCCATCTCCCAGTTAGTTTTGAGTTTGCTTAGTAAATATTGATATGGGTCATAGTTGAATGTTAAAACTTGGGTTTTATGCATGTTTAGTTCGTACCCCGATAAATCTCCATACTCTGAAAAAACTGAGATTAGTTCTGGAAAAGAGGTGTCTGGCTGCCCCAGGTATATTAAAATGTCATCAGCAAAGAGTGCTATTTTATGTTCCTTCTGACCAAGTGTAATACCTTGAATTTTTTGATTCTGTCTTATCCATTGGCTCAGAGGTTCTATGAAGATTGCAAAGAGCAGTGGAGACAAGGGGCAGCCCTGACAACATCCTCTTTCCAGCTCAAAAGAAGATGATAAATTACCGTTAATCCTTATTTTAGCTGTTGGTTTTTTATATAATACCTGGATAGTTCTAATGAAGTTGTTATGAAAATTGAAACTGGATAAGATTCTATATAAGAAAGACCAGTCAACCGAATCGAATGCTTTTTCAGCATCTAATCCCAATACAGTGATCCCTCACTTATCGCGGTTAATGGGTTCCAGAACCGACCGCGAAAAGTGAAAAACCACGAAGTAGCGTCACCCCTAATGACGTCATCCATAAATAATACATACGTTCATTCGCTCACTCTCTCTCTCTGATATGTGTGTGTGTGTGTGTACGTGTACATACATACGTAGATGTAAATAAAGTGTACATAAATATGTTTTTAGAACTCTTTTATTCTTATAACAAGATACGTAACTCAAGATGAAAATGATTTACTGCACAGGTTAATGAGAGCTTTACTGCTCCTCAGGTGACGCCTCATCGTCAGGTGCTGGAGGCGCAGGATTGTCGAGGGCAGCTGCAGGAGGCGGCGTAGTGGCTCGACGGGAAGACTATTTCGCACAAAATGGCACAAGAGAACAGCAAAAAGTTCCACGCGGCGAGACTAAAAGTAACACGAGCAATAAAGAGCAATGAATGCGGTCTTCCTTCCTTCATGGGCGCTCGGCAGGGAGAGGAGGTGGGTGAAACGTCTCGGCCAATCAGCTTGCGGGGTGAAACGTCTCGGCCAATCAGCTTGCGAGATTTCCGAGCCGAGCCAACACGAGAACAGCGAACAGAGAGGTGGATTTTTTGATGGTCTAATGTAGTCTCCCTGCCTTCTGCTAGCGCCCGCCCATTATTTCTCAATTTTGAATTTTTGATGAATATTTTTGAAAAATCCGCGATGCACTGAGGGCGCGAAAGGTGAAGCGCGAAGTAGCGAGGGATCACTGTATGACTGCATTTAAGTTATATTTTTTTTATATTTTTTTTTTCATTTTCATTTTTTTTTTTTTCATTGAGCTAGAGGGTTTCCACATGATACGGGCCGACCGAACACCAGACAGTGGCAAAGCTAGGGGTGGTGGAGTGATAATGTATGTTAACAACAACTGGTGCAGACCGGGACATATCACTGTTAAACAACGACACTGCAGCAAAGACATTGAGTTGCTAGCTGTTAGCATGAGGCCTACATATCTCCCGAGGGAATACTCACACGTGATCTGCATTGTTGTTTATGCAAATCAGACGGCGAACGCTGGGACAGCGCGTGACGTCATCCATTCAGTAACCAGCAGGCTGCAGACAGAACACCCAGATGCTCTTCTCCTCATCTCAGGCAATTTCAACCATGTTTCACTGTCTCCCATTCAACCCACGTTCACCCAGTATGTCACATGCCACACTAGAGACAATAAAACACTGGACTTATTCTACGCAAACACTAAGGAGGCGTACACCTCATCACAACTCCCCCCACTCGGGAGATCGGATCACAACTTGGTTCATCTCCGGCCGGTGTACAAACCCCTGGTGCACAGACAACGTCCGGCCATGCGCACAGTGGAGTTATGGTCTGAGGAGACAATGGACACTCTATAAAAGGCTGTTTTGAAGCCACCGCCTGGAAGCAGCTCTGCGATCCACATGGTGAGGACATCGATGGCCTCATTCACACCTTCACGGGCTACCTCAGCTTCTGTGTGGACAAATCCGTTCCCACCAAGACCATACGGTGTTGCTCAAACAACAAACCCTGGATCAACCCTGAAATAAAAACACTTCTGAGAGAGAAGAAGAGGATCTTCAGGTCGGGGAACAGGGAGATGCTGAAGTCCGTACAGAGGGAGCTGAGGAGAAAGATCAGAGAAGGCAAGGACAGCTTCAGGAAGAAGATGGAGGACAAGCTGCAACAGAGCGACATCAGCGGGGTCTGGAGAAACCTCAAAACCATCTCTGGGCTCCAGAATACCTCCCCCCAGGCCACGGGGGGCAGGGAGTGGGCAAACAACCTGAATCTGTTTTTCAATAGGTTTGACCAACCGCCCTCCCCCCTGACTGCACAACAACCACTGCTGCCTCTAAAGAAATCAAATCCTGCTGCCCACTCCCCATTCCACCAACACCCCCCACCCCCAACACACAGCCCCCCATCCTGACCCTGACCAGGACCCAGGTGAGGACGGAGCTGAGGAAGATCAAGGCGAGGAAGGCGTCGGGACCGGACGGCATCAGCGCAAAGCTCCTCAAGTCCTGTGCAGACCAGCTGTGTGGGATTGTGACGTACATCTTCAACCTGAGCCTGAAGCTGGGGAGGGTACCACAGCTGTGGAAAACATCTTGTGTGGTACCTGTACCAAAAACTTCCCACCCCAAAGACCTGAACAGCTACAGACCGGTGGCCTTGACGTCCCACTTGATGAAGACCCTGGAGAGACTGCTCCTTGCTCACCTCCGCCCCCTGGTGGAACCAGCGATGGATCCACTCCAGTTCGCCTACCAGCATGGCATTGGGGTGGAGGATGCGGTGATCTTCCTCCTTCACCGTTCTCTGTCCCACCTGGAGAAGCCCTGGAATATGGTGAGGATCATGTTCTTTGACTTCTCCAGTGCTTTCAACACCATCCAACCGATGATCCTGAAGGACAAGCTGCTGCGCGCAGGGGTGGACCAGCACCTGTCATCATGGATCCTGGACTACCTCACGAACCGGCCTCAGTTTGTGAGAACCCGGGACTGTGTGTCCGACACGATCATCAGTAGCACGGGGGCCCCCCAGGGAACGGTGCTGGCTCCCTTCCTGTTCACTCTTTATACTGCGGACTTCTCACACAACACAACACACTGCCATCTACAGAAGTTCTCTGATGACTCTGCGATCGTTGGCCTCATCTCCAATGGAGATGAAGCTGAGTACAGAGGGCTTATCCAGGACTTCGTAGACTGGTGCCATCGGAACTGCTTCCAGATCAACGCAAGGAAAACTAAGGAACTGGTGGTGGACTGCCGCAGGCATGGGCAGCCCCTCACAGCACCAGTAAATATACAGGGAACAGACATCGAGATGGTGACATCCTATAAGTACCTGGGTATTCATCTGAACAATAAACTAGACTGGTCACACAATACTGACACACTCTACAAGAAGGGACAGCGCAGGCTGTTCCTGCTGAGGAGACTCAGGTCTTTTGGTGTACAAGGGGCGCTGCTGAAGACATTCTATGACACGGTGGTGGCATCAGCCATCACTTTTGGAGTGGTCTGCTGGGGCAGTGGCATTACAGCAGCCGATAGGAAGAGACTGAACAAACTGATTAAGAAAGCTAGCTCTGTCCTGGGGCAGCGCCTTGATCCGGTGGAGGAGATAGGAGAGAGAAGGACGGTGGCTAAACTGTCATCTCTGCTGGAGTCCGAGTTCCACCCTATGCAGGACGTACTGAATGCACTGAGGAGCTCATTTAGCAGCAGACTACATCATCCCAGGTGCACAACCGAGAGGTTTTGTAGGTCCTTCCTACCAACGGCTGTCAGACTGTACAACCTAAGCAGGGCTGCTCGCAGAGATAGCAAAAAGACGTAACAAACTAATAGTTTTTAAATGCAAAAGATGCAATAGACTTACACAATGGTCCCCTCCGGCATACAACTAGGAAAATACCGGTCGCTATGGAGGGTGAGAATATGTATGGGCACATAATCATACCATGTAGGATAACTAAGTAGAGGGTTATGCTGTTTCATCCCATCTAGCAACAATGCTCTGCACTGTGTGTGTTTATATATTTACATATTTATTCCATCTAGCTACAATGCTCAGCACTGGGTGTGTTCATATTTATATATCTATATATTTATTCCATCTAGCTACAATGCTCCACACTGTGTTTTTATATATCTATATATTTATTCCATCTAGCTACAATGCTCCGCACTGTGTGTGTTTATATACTTACATATTTATTCCACCTAGCTGCAATGCTCCGTACTGTGGGTGTTTATATATTTACATATTTATTCCATCTAGCTACAATGCTCTACACTGTGTGTTTATATATTCATATATTTATTCCATCCAGCTACAATGCTCTGCACTGTGTGTCTGTGTGTGTGTATATATATATTTTATAGTAATATGTACATATGTATATTAGCTGCTCTTGCTTGCTTGTTTTTTTTTTCTTGCCTTCTGATTGTTGCTCTGAGTGTTGCTATCCCTGTGCTGTTGCAATCCTGGAATTTCCCCGTTGTGGGACTAATAAAGGCTTATCTTATCTTATCTTATCTTATCTTATATGATGAATTATGTGTAAAGTGCGTCTAATGTTGTCTTGTGTCTGTCTTTGTCTTATAAAACCTGTTTGGTCTAAATGAATTAAGTCTGTCAGTATATTTTCTAACCTTTTGGCAAGGATAGTGGTAAAAAGCTTATAGTCCTGATTTAATACACTGATTGGTCTGTAGTTGGAGCATTCTAGTTTATTATTTTCAGGTTTAGGTATGACTGCAATGACCCCTTCTCTCCAGGATGGGGGGATTTCCCCTGTGTGGAGGAAATGTTTTCAGGAGGAGAGGAGATATTTGCTATTTAAAGGTTTTGTACCACTCTGCTGTATAGCCATCTGCTCCTGGGGATTTGTTAGCTTTAAGTTTCATAATTGCTTTTTCTAATTCTTTAGGTTGTATTTCTGACAGTAGTGTTTTATTTTGAGACTCAGTAAGTTGGGGAAGGTTTAATGTGTTTAGGAATGCTTCGGATGAGTTTTTATGTTTTTTTGAGGGAGTACAAGTTCTTATAGTAGTTCTCGAAGCGTTTAAGAATATCCTGAATTCTGAATTTTATTTCCTTTGATACTGGGTCTCTGATTTTGTAGATTGCCCTTTCCGTTTGTTGTTTCCTCAATTTATAGGCTCGTAATTTTGCCGATTTGCTGCCTGCTTCATGGTATTTTTGTTTCAGAAATGTAAGTTTCTTCTGGATTTCTATTGTGTAGATCTCATTTATTTGCTTTTTAATTTCCTTAATTTTGAGCGAGTCATTAGAATGAGTGTTGTCTTTGTGCTCTTTTTCTAGGTTCTTAAGTTCTGACTCTAATGTAGTTAGTTTTTCTTGTCTCAGTTTCTTTTGGATTGCCAGTTTTGCGATAATCTTTCCCCTTATTACAGCTTTGCATGCATCCCACAGTATTAAAGGGGATACTTCTCCATTATCATTTTCTTCCAAATATCTGAAAATATCTGATTCCAATTCATCTTTCAGTGGTCCTTTCAGGACATTTGAATTCAACCTCCAAGAAAATGTATTATTTGTGAATTTTTGGGTACTTAAGTCCATATAGATCGGACTGTGGTCGGAGAGATCCATCAGTCCTATTTTACATGTTTTTACTCTTCCAATGTCTCTATTAAACATAAAAAAAATAGTCAATCCTTGAGTATGATGAATGTGGTGCTGAGTAAAATGTATAATCTTTTACACTGGGGTTGAATTCCCTCCACACATCACAGATTCCCATTTCTTTTAGTAGCATCTGAGTTTTTCTACTTTGAGTGTTATTTTGATGTGGAGAATTACCTGATGCATCCCAGTATGGATTCAGTCTTAGATTGAAGTCTCCACCACATATCACTAAACCTTGGGCTTTAGTTATCATTAGGTCAAATACATTTTTATAAAATTTCCAGTTAGCCCCTGGAGGTGCATATACATTCAGAAGGGTGATATCTTCTCCCTCTAGCCGCCCAGTTACCAAACTGTATCTCCCTTCTTTATCTTTGTGTTCTGACTTTTTTTCAAATGTAATTTTGGTTGAGATCAATGTCGCTACTCCCCTCCTCCTCCCTGACTTATATGAAGATGAAGAGATCATATAAACCCTTGTCTATTGAGTTTAGTGTGCTCCACGTCTGTTAGGTGGGTTTCTTGTAAAAATATTATTCCTGCTTTGTCTTTTTTCATTTTGCCTAGAATCTTGGATCTTTTTAACTGGATTCAGGATCCCTTTTACATTATATGAGATTATTTTGGTTACACCCCGTTTCTCCATTGTATTGTCTTATTTAGTATAACAGTGTGGTGGCCCTTTTTTATGCTACTCAGAAACTGAAAGAACATTAAGAACATAAAAAACATTAAGAACATAGTGTTAAAAACTTTAAAACAAAAAACTGACAAAAGAACTTCCTGAGCTGAGGTCTTTTTAGTGACCAGAAGAGCCTTGATGGAGTGTAGGCTCTGAGGGAAAATCCTCAAACTCTGTTACGTGTTGAGGGCCCTCTTTTACCCCTGTAAGTTGTCCCATGTTTTTAACGTGAATTTCAGATCCCAATCCGAACTTGTAATGATTTTTTTTTTTTTTTTTATGCCTATACCTTATGAAATTGTGTGCACCCTCCCACCACCATCACAGCAAACATTCACGTTAATACAGTATTTGTTAGTGTGGGGAGAACATGTGGATCATTGTCACATTTCTATTTTAAAAATTTTTTTTTTTTTTTTTTTTTTTTTTTTAAGACTTATTTGTTTCTAATATTATGACTGTTCCATGAAATGTTTTACCACATGCTGATTCTGCATCTCCTTTAATGTTTGTTACCTTGTAGGAGGGGGGTTGGATGTGCAGACTGACTAAAAAAAAAAAACGTTATTCCCTCCTGTAAACGGCCAGTTTATCCTTGTAGCTCTGACGTTGGGTTTCCCGCTGCTGGCCCGTGGGTTTTGAGGGTCTCTGTGTGGACCACGTTTGAGCCTTGATTCTTTCGATCGGGTCTGCTGCGGGTTTAAACACCGTTACCGGGAGTCCTCTTCTCGCCATATCTTCGGTTGCTTCTTCTGCCGAGTTATAGAGACATGTCTCATCGCCGTAGAAAACCCTCAACTTCGCCGGAAATGGCGTCTGAAAGCGCAATTTTTTCTCTCGTAGTACCTTTTTAGCGTCGTTGTATTCCCGACGCTTTTTAAAGACCTCCGGGGCGTAATCGTGTTCCACGAAAACTTTTCTCTCTTGGTGCATAAGTCCTTTTTTCTGCCAAGCCAGTCTTACAACCTCTTCTTTTATTTTGGAGTTGGAAAACTTCACCACTGCGGCGGATGATAAAATAAAATAAGCAGCGATGCTGAGGTTTTAACAGGTTTTATTGAATCATACCACCGTCACGAGCTCCACTCCCAGCGCCGTGCATGTGTGCCGGGAGCGAGCCCAGTGGCTCTCAGAGAAGAGGGACACAAAGTCTGCGTCCAGCAGCAGCAGTTGCAGAATCAGAATGAGAGAGTTTGAGTTACAGAGTTGCAGCATATATACCCAACTACAACAATACATCAAAGAGCATTCCCCCAGCAGTTGGTATGATCAAAGAGATAACAGAACAGGCATGAGACATTTGCATTTGAGAGACATACTGATCTCGGTCCCTAGGTCACAGTAAGGACAGGACGCATGAACACAATGCATGAAAGGCAACATTAACATCACAGAAGTGAGCCAGAAGAAGCGGGGCTGCCTGTAGACATTAATACACATTTCACTGTTCTGTTAATTGCTCTAGCCGAGTGCTGTGTCTGTCCAGTCTGTTTGTGGGGGTTTACACCAAACCGCCACACGCTACCCCCCAGAGGGCACGGCAGGGGGCCGGGACCTCGATAATCCATCTATGGGAGCGAGCTGTGGGAGAAGCTCGCTGCAGGCGGAGGGGGAGGGAGGAGGGAGGTAGTACGTGCCGACCGGGACGGTGAAATCGTCCGAGCCGCGCAAAAATTGCTTGCTGCTCCGCGACGTCGAGGGGCTGTCCCGTTGCGCGTGCGGAGGTCCGCAAGAAGAAAAATTTGTCTCTGACTCCTCTCGTGGCCATGAAGAAAAGCAGGAGTGGCTGTAAGAAAAAAATAAAAGCAGAGGGACTGGCGTGTTGACTTTAGGGCAGGCGCAACCCTAAAGCCTCGGGAACCGCAGACAGCTGAATTCCCCTTGTGTGCCGTGGCTAAGACCATAAAATCCAGTGAGCAAGCTGCGGGCCTCAGGTGTACAAGCAAGCCTGAAGGGCCAGTGTGCAGCAGAAGGAAGGCGGTCAGAAGAGCCGTATTTGTCCCGTGCGTGGTGCGCCGTCCTCGTAACTCCCCGGTGCACGCGCGGGGGTTCCGTGTGTGGGTGGGCCGCTGGAGTGGCGAGTCAGGGTCCAGAATCTTGGTGGAGATCGGCGCAGACGACGCCGATAATATCCAGGTTGAGCTGTGGCTGCAGATTGGCCATGGTACGTTGGAGCGGTGAGAGGAAATAGACGATCTTTTGTCCCTCCGGCTCGTGCAGATGCGTTGGAGCGGTGGGAGGGAATAGACGATCTTTTGTCACCGCTCGGCCGTGGTGCATCCAGGTCCACGCGTTGCGTTCTCCACCGGCCATGGAGGCCGCCGTCATGGAGAGGGGACGAGGTGCCTGCGCTCTCGTATGGAGGAGCTGCAAGCGCGGCCGGTCCAGCGTGGATGAGCAGATTTCAGACGTGCAGATCTCATCATGAAGAACGGGTCACCAGTGCAGCTGTCCAGATCAGAAGGTTGCTTTGCACAAAACGTGTGCATGTTCGGGGTCACCAGTGAAGCGTTCACTGGCAGCGTGTTCTTTTCTGCCTTCAGGTCATGGTGCGTTGGGGCGGCGAGAGGGAGGAGACATCTTGTGTCCCTCGGCCGGTTCAGCGTGGATGTCCAGACCAGAAGGTTGCGTCGCACAAAGCGTGTGCGTCTTCGGGGTCACCAGTGCGGCGGATGATAAAATAAGCAGCGATGCTGAGGTTTTAACAGGTTTTATTGAATCATACCGCCGTCACGAGCTCCGCTCCCAGCGCCGTGCATGTGCGCCGGGAGCGAGCCCAGCGGCTCTCAGAGAAGAGGGACACAAAATCTGCGTCCAGCAGCAGCAGTTGCAGAATCAGAATGAGAGAGTTTGAGTTACAGAGTTGCAGCATATATACCCAACTACAACAATACATCAAAGAGCATTCCCCCAGCAGTTGGTATGATCAAAGAGATAACAGAACAGGCATGAGACATTTGCATTTGAGAGATATACTGATCTCGGTCCCAAGGTCACAGTAAGGACAGGACGCATGAACACAATGCATGAAAGGCAACATTAACATCACAGAAGTGAGCCAGAAGAAGCGGGGCTGCCTGTAGACATTAATACACATTTCACTGTTCTGTTAATTGCTCTAGCCGAGCGCTGTGTCTGTCCAGTCTGTTTGTGGGGGTTTACACCAAACCGACACAACCACCACCAAACGTGGAGGCGCTTCCGCCGCCGGCCTAGGGGCTAATATACGGTGCGCCCTTTCTAGCTTCAAGTCGGTGGATTGGGGAATATCCAACTTCTCTCTCAGTAAGGATTCCACGCATGCCACCATTGTGTTGAAACCATCCTCGACTCTTTCTTTCAGACCGTGAATTCTTATGTTGTCTCTTCTCAGTCTTCCTTCTTGGTCGGTTAGCTTAGCCTCTAGTCTTGACAGCCTTTTGTGTAGATCCAGCACGGAATCTTCCAGCGCTTTTATTCTTTCCTCTGCTTCCAAGATTCGGTTCTCAGCCTGGTCCACTCTGCTGTTTGTCCTTTTTAATTCCTCTTTGAATTCACGAAATTCGGTCCAACACTCTCGGTGAAATCGTCTTAATTCATTAAAAACCATTTTCAAGCTAACCTTTTTGTTAGCTTCAGTCAGCTCCTCGTCTTCTGAATGGAAATCCTCCGGATCAGATTCTTCGGCCGATGTGTGTCCTGGCCTGGTAAATGTCGATTTCTTCTGTTTTCCTTTAGGCATGATGACTTTGTCCTTTGATTTTCACTCTTCCAAAAATCCATTAAATCTGATTTTCAAGGTATTTTACTGGATTGGGTCTGGGAGCTTCAGCGTTAAGCTGCAATCACCATGGTGTCCAGACCGGAAGTCCAGTTTAGTTGTTTTGTGTGAATGTGATTGGATGTTCATTACAATATATTATTCTCCTTGTTCTTAGTGCATGATTCGGGTTTCTAAATTTGGGAGGTTACAATGGTGTGTGGTTTTGCATTTTTCTAAAGGGGGGGGAGAATGTGTCTGTCTGGGATGCCGTGCCCACCCACAGGGTGACGTCAGGCGGGCGCGGCCCACTCTGTATATAAACCCAAGTTCACATAATAAAGTTGTTGGTTGCTGCATGAAGAGGAGGCGAGTCATCACTATCATCTCTATCATCTCTATCACTCTATCTGGTCAGGAGCTGTAGTCCTTACCACCACATACTTTACTCAGTAAACATCACACTAAAGTATCAAAAGTCAGAATTATTCTGGGTTGGCAACCTCTTCTTTGTCTTCTTCACTCTAAACTTCTTCTTTTTCTGTTAGATTTGATTGGCGGTTGGCAACCAGCTCAAAGGTGCATTACTGCCATTGACCCGATTGTTTTTCCTCATAACTTTGTGACGCTCTCATAGCTTTGTGACGTTCTCCTCACAGCTTTGTGACATCCTCCTCACAGCCCTGTGACGTTTTCCTCATTGCTTTGTGACATTTTCCTCAGAGCTTTGTGACGTTTTCATCATAGCTTTGTGACGTTCTTCTTCTTTAATCTCGTATCTGCATCTCATCTCATTATTCTTCTTCTTCCTTTACACTTGATTGGCGGTTGATCCACCAGCCCATGATGTCTTTGAACTTAAAGATCCCCCACTTAACAAGTCCTCAACTGCTTCCCACTGTAGCCCCTTAATGCCAAGATATTTACCTCCGCCAAGGAGGTTATGTTTTCATCAGCGTTGGTTTGGCTGTCTGTTTGTTTGTTAGCAAGATAACTCAAAAAGTTATGGACGGATTTTCATGAAATTTTCAGAGATTGTCAGAAATGGGGTATCCTACAGATGATTAGATTTTGGTGGTGATCCAGATCACCGTCTGGAAAAAAAAAAAAAAACAAGCATCACAGTATAGCTAATATATGCCACTTGCGAATGGCATTTTTTTCATTGTCAAGGAATCTATAAAGTTACACAAAATAAATGTAGGATTAATGTTTATGATGTTAAACACTGTATGGGGGGAACTGTGGCGCTTGGCGGAGGTCTGCGCTCTCTGAGTGCTTTTCTAGTTTGCTGCTGCTTTCACAATGATTTTGATTTTTTCTGTTTTCTTGGAAGTCTGCGCAGTGCAGTTTATCACATCTACCACAAATAAGACAAAATTAATTTTGCACACATTCCCTGTTCAAGTCCACTCCCACTTTTTTAGCTGGCACCTTTTTCGCAGCTTATGCATATGTTAATCCCTGGGAGACGTTTACCTGCTGAATTTCTGCTGCTCTTTTGCTGGCTTCACAACCTCAGTGTGCAGAGCTATGTTCACCACCACAGTTACTGCATTTTAACTTGGCTCCTCTGTCACACTTGCCATATTCATGTTCCCCAGATCATCTGGCACATCGTTGTCTACCTTTGCATATCGCTGCTACATGACCAAACTTTTGACATTTGAAACATCTGAGTGGAGGAGGAACGTAAAGTCTGACTTCATAGCTCATGTAGCCAATAAACACCTTACTTGGCAGTCATGTTTCAACAAATTTTAACATTACTGACAGACTATCACATTTTCGCCATTTCTGTTAGCTTTCAATCTCCGTACTTCTGTCACTTTTGCTCCAGTTAAGTTCCTCATTATTTCATCAGTTGATACAGCCATTGAAATGCCCGATATCACTCATTGTGTTATTTCCTTCCAATTCTGAACACTGCACATTTTCCCCTCCATCTTATTGACTCTGATTGTTTTTCCTTGTTGGACACTATCTTGACATGTAACCAGCAACAAACCACTACGAAGAACCCTTGCATTTAAAACTTCTCCAAGTAACCCATTAATTGCATTTGTGAGCTTAACTGGGTTCCATTCATGAAGCGATGCCCCTTCCTGAGTAAGTTTAATGATTACTTTACACTCCTGTTCATTCCGGGATCGTTCATCCTCTGATTCCTCAGCACTTGGTAACAGTCTTGATTGAGTTTCTTGACGTCTATGTTTGTTTCTTTTAGACTCCACCATGCTCCAAACTTCCTCTTCCCCACTTCCCACCTCCATTCCTCCTAGTTGAATTATGTCCACTTCTTCTAGATTTTCAGGAGCTGTCCTCTTGTGCATCCGCCTTGTCCAGGTTCATGCATGTTAAAAACAGTTTCTCCCAGGTCTCTCAACAGTTTCCTCCATTGTCTAGCATACTTCTTGCAGTGGATTATGACATGAAACACTCTTTCCATGCTTCCACGGTCACATTTGCAATCAGGGTGTTTTCCCATCAGAGCCAGCCCACTTCTAAGTCCACAGTTCCCAAGCCTCAGCATGGTTAAAACAACTGAATCCTTCCTTTTACAAGTACTAGTGCATACCCGTGCATGCCCGTAGAGACCAAGTATAAGCAAGTATTTCTACGTGCCCGTAGAAAGCAAGTGTAAGCAAGCATTTCTGCATGCCTGCCTTTGATCTTTGACCTGGTACCCGTACATGCCCGTAGAAATCAAGTATTTCTGCTGCATGCCTGCTTTTGATCTTTGACATGTGTTAACCGTTCCTGCTTCTGGTCTCCTAACCGTGGTTGGGGGACGCAGGGGAGATCCGTCTTCTCCAGGGCCGGAGGCGCTTTTCCTCCTCCGGGGTCAACTCCCGAGTAAAACCTCACTCTTGTTAAGCAGGAGATATGGTGGTACACAGAGACACAGGCCGTATTGCTGAAGCGTTGGGGCTTTATTCACAGACTGCAATATTATTAGCAACCATTTCTACCTGCTCCGGTCGTCTCGCTCTCTGTCTCATCCGCCCAAAATCATACACACCGTTCACTCGTTGGGGCCACTTCACACACACCTGGGGCGCGCCTCGGCTGCGCGCACGCACTCACTCACGTTCACGCACTGAGCTGTCCTTTCTAAACACCTGCATTAGGCACATCTTACAACACTACCCCCACCATGGATTGGCAATTAATATTAATTCCATTCCATCCAAACAATATAAAATTGGTACACACTCTACATTTGTATGCCTAGCAGTAGCGGTAGCAGTGTCCAATATATAACAGGGATTCAAATAGGTAGGTAGGTTACGAGTGTCTATGCAGTGGTAAAACTAGCTCATTTAGCAGTGAAAACGTGAGGGGCAAATACATGGAATACCATTGTTTCTAATTAAACAGGGAGGTGCGGCGGCATGCAAAAATAAGCAGCGATGCTGTGGTTTTAAGCAGGTTTTATTAATCATACCGCCGTCACGGGAACTCGGCTCCAGCCCATAGCGTGAGCAGGCTGAAGCCGAATTCCTCAGGCTCTCAGTGAAGAAGAAGAGAGGCGGATACGTGTGTGTCTACCAGTTGCAGGATCAGAGTGAGAGAGAGAGAGAGATTGCGTTACAGAGTTGCACCTTAAATACTTGATCATAACAATACATCAAAGAGACATACCCCACAGTTTAGAATGATCAAAGGGACAACAGAACAGGCAGGAGGTATTTGCATTTGTAAGCCATACATCACAATGGGCAGATTAGCTAGACCTCGCTTTAAGTGCAAGACAAAGAGGCTAACAAGCACATCTACATATTGATCTGAGTCTCTAGGTCACAGTAAGGACAGGATGCATGAATACAATGCATGAAAGGCAACGATTAACATCACATAGCTGAGACAGAAGAAACTCGTCTACCTGTAGACATTAATACACCAAAGCACATCTACATATGTAAGATGCTCAGAAAAAGCACAGTAAGGACAAGCCATATGCACACTATACAGAATGGCGCATTACATCACAATACATGCATGTTTGCATCACAAATACATGAATGGCACATTGCATCTCAGTAGTGTAGCAGGAAAACAGAGAAAAGAGGGCTGAGTGTCCTTAGTCTGTTGTGGGGTTAAAACGAACCGCCACAGAGGTACATTATACTTTGGAATCTATTTCTAGGCGACCAGAGTATTACTGAACAACTAATCAGCATACAACACATTCAAATGGAATCAAGTGCAGGTGGGTATATGAAAGCATTGTTACTTCAGCTTTTTTTTTTTTTAAACAAACATATAGAACATTATAACCAAACTAGAGTCCAAAAATGTGAACTGGAGAGTCTCTAGTGCAAACAGGAACTGCTACAGTTGGTTCACTTAGTAACCCAGTCCCCGTAACGGTCCGGTCCTCTGTGCCGACGTTTGGGCCATGACACGTGCTGAGCTTGATGGCGTGGTTCTCCCACCGCACCCCCACCATGGCCAAATATCACATGGGAAGGAGTGGGTGGAAGAGACCCGATCACATTGGGGGCATTAGCAGGTGGAGTGGATGGCCGGGAACTGCTGGGGCCATCACTGGAGGTAGTAGCGAACAGGTTGTACAGGCTGAGGTCCTGGTCTGCTGGGTCCCCCTCCACAGCCGGTGGCAAATTGCGCGGGGCTGCCGAATGGCGCGAACAAATCCTCTCCATCAACAGGTGCGCCCGCGCAGCTCTCATCACACAGAAATGGGCCACAATGTTCACACTTCGTCTCAGCTC
Organism: Pholidichthys leucotaenia; assembly: GCA_020510985.1. Taxonomy (NCBI): domain Eukaryota; kingdom Metazoa; phylum Chordata; class Actinopteri; order Cichliformes; family Pholidichthyidae; genus Pholidichthys; species Pholidichthys leucotaenia. The sequence continues at coordinate 291,463,926 of CM035846.1, forward strand.
GACATTCATGAGCCCTCACAGCACCTCGTCTGCACTCCTGACAATTAGCCAGCGACATGAACGGGTTTGAGCAGTTAGTTTCTTGTTCGTAGGTATCGGCGGGATAGCGAGCGGCCGCCATGTCTCATTAGCTTAGCTGCCATCACAGTCACTCGGCCCAGCTGCCGCTGTCCTTTTCTTTCTGTACTCACCACCCTCTTAACAACGTGAGAGTCCCTTCGTGGTCGCCAGTGTTAACCGTTCCTGCTTCTGGTCTCCTAACCATGGTTGGGGGACGCAGGGGAGATCCGTCTTCTCCAGGGCCGGAGGCGCTTTTCCTCCTCCGGGGTCAACTCCCGAGTAAAACCTCACTCTTGTTAAGCAGGAGATATGGTGGTACACAGAGACACAGGCCGTATTGCTGAAGCGTTGGGGCTTTATTCACAGACTGCAATATTATTAGCAACCATTTCTACCTGCTCCGGTCGCCTCAGCAACCATTTCTACCTGCTCCGGTCGCCTCGCTCTCTGTCTCATCCGCCCAAAATCATACACACCGTTCACTCGTCGGGGCCACTTCACACACACCTGGGGCGCGCCTCGGCTGCGCGCATGCACTCACTCACGTTCACGCACTGAGCTGTCCTTTCTAAACACCTGCATTAGGCACATCTTACAACACATGGTTACCATGGCAACAGTTGCCATGGTGATGCCTGCATCTGTTGATAATGTTACCATGGCAACAGTAACCATGGTGAAACCTGCCTTTGATCTTTGACGTCACCACTCGTTCAGTGATGCCTGCCTTTGATCTTTTGATGATGTCATAGTGAGTCCTATGATGGCTGCCTTTGATGTTTTGGTGATGTCATAGCGAGTCCTATGATCTTTGACGATGTCCTAGCAAGTCCTACCCGTGCATGCCCGTAGAAACCAAGTATAAGCAAGTATTTTTGCATGCCCGTAGAATGCAGGTGTAAGCAAGCACGTCACCACTCCTTCAGTAATGCCTGTCTTTGATCACTGTATACTATGGTGTCTGTATGACGTCATATACCATTGACCACAGAATACTACTAAGGAAACTGGAAAGGTATGGGATAAGAGGAGTCGGACTGAGTTGGGTGGAAAGTTATTTACGTAACAGACAACAATTTGTACAAATTGGTGAGCACAAATCACCCTTCATGGACATCACTTGTGGTGTGCCCCAGGGGTCAGTTTTGGGACCCAAACTCTTTATTTTGTATATAAATGACATATGCCAAGTATCAAAAATTCTGAAATTTATTTTGTTTGCGGATGACACAAATATCCTTTGCACTGGTGAGAATTTGCAGCAGGTTTTAGAGGTGGTCACAACTGAAATGAAAAAGTTAACGCAGTGGTTCAACAAAAATATATTATTTCCAAATCTAAAAAAAACAAAGATTATGTTGTTTGGAAATTATAAAATAAATCATGAAATAATGGTAACGATAGATGATACCAGAATAGAAACAGTACAGGAAAATAAGTTTCTGGGGGTGATGCTAGACAATAAAATCTGCTGGAAACCTCACATCAGTCACATCTGGGCCAAGTTGGCAAAATGTATACGCATACTGGGGAGGACAAGACACATCTTGGACTATAAATCATTGGTCTTACTGTACAATTCACTGTTTCTACCTTATCTTAACTACTGTGTAGAAGTCTGGGGAAACACCTACAACACCAACCTACAGTCAATATGCACATTACAAAAAAGAGCTATAAGGATAATAAATAATGTAGGATATAGAGACCATACCAATTCGTTGTTTTTAAAGTCACATGTCATAAAGTTCATGGATTTAGTTAAATTTAAGACAGCACAAGTTATGTACAGGGCAATTAATAATCAACTCCCAACTAATATACAAAAAATATTTAAAAAAAGAGACAATGATCATAATTTGAGAGGAGACTTAAACTTTACAAAACCCAAGATACGAACAACCAAGAAAAGTATGTGCATATCTGTCTGTGGGGTGGATTTGTGGAACAGTCTGGAGCCGGAACTGAAACTATGTACAAACAGAAATCAATTCAAAAAGAGGTACAAACATTATTTGCTGAAAGGATATATGTATGTTAGAAGGGTAGTATTTATATGTACGATTCACTATGCTCACTCTGGGACACTATGGGACACTATGGAATGGTGGGTGGGACAGCACTGTGTATATCTGTGTTGTTTGAGGCTGGTTTTGATGTATGGACATCAATGTATGCTAGGATGGATGGGTGTTAATGTTGATATGTACAAAATACAGTTAATTGTTTACTTGGGGTCTTAAATGTGGTAATTTGTATATAATTCACATGGGTGTATTTATGGAAAAGAGGAGATGGAATTAATAAGTGTTCACTTCTTCCTTCTCCCTTTCGAACACTGTATACTGTTACTTTATTGCATTTGTCATTTGTTTTGTTTTTGTTATACTTTTTTGTTCGAAATAAAGTATCTGTCTACAGTATATAGACATCATGTAGAGATCATAGGAACATCATAGGCAATCGTATGATCTTTTAGCAAGTCCTATGGACGTGATAGTGTCTATATGACGTCATGTAGACATCGTGTAGAGATCATAGGATCATTAGTCCTATGGTGTATATGACGTCATATAGACATCATGTAGACATCATAGGAACATCATAGGTGGTCCTCTGATCTTTTAGCCTATGATCGTTTAGCAAGTCCTTTGATCGTCGGCATCTTCGGAACATCATAGGACATCATGTAGACATCATTGGAACATCATAGGAGTCCTATGATCGTGACAGACACATACACTGACCGAGACTTCTTGAATTTATAGAGTGATGATTATCGTCATTATCATTATCATTATTGCCTTGGTCTTGTCACCTCTCTGGTCTCCTGTGTGTGATTAATTTCTTGAATTTATAGAGTGCTTATCCGTCATGATTTCCCCATGCGCTTTTACGCAGCACACAGAGGAAAGAATTAAAACCCACTCGCAGGAGTATGCTGTGCGTATTTATTGCAGGGAGTGCAAAACAGTATAAAATAACAGATGAATATACAGGATAAACAAGGAAGTCCTCCAGGATGCTTTACAAACACTGGTGAGTAGACAAAGGAAAATATGTCCACGGCATAGGCAGACAGGACCGCTGCGGAGGAACAGATAAGGAGCCCGGGAAAAGAACTGCCAGGCGAGACTGGACGGCAGAGGCTTAACAATTTGTACTCACACAGGCTGGAACAGTCCCAAGTAGGTCCAAGTGTAAATCCAGAAAAAACAAAACCAACCAGTTACAGATAATCACGCCACCCAGTGTGATGCGGTACCGAGGAACAGGCAGGGCCTCTAAACATGGGTGACGGAATACTAACACAGGGAGGAACTAACCCAGTGTAGAGCAATGATTCGGCAATCTCTTCCAGCAGAGACAGGGCTAAGTAATGCCAAGCCTAATGAGGAAAGAGATTGACGGTGTGAGTAATGAGAGTAAGTAGAACGAGTGGGCAGCACAAAGTAGAAACAGGTGTGTGAAAAACGTATGCGAGCATGAGAGTGAGGATGAATGGGGGGGGGGGTGTATGCGTGCGAGGGAGTGCATGAGTGTAAGAATGAGAGAAAAGCTGTCAGGGAGCCGAGCGGACCCCAGAGGCTCCCTGAGAGCACCTGATGGAAAATAAGACATAAAAATACACAAAAGAGTGAACATCCACCACGTCACAGAACTGGGCCTGAACATCAAGCCCAGTTTATGACACTTATCATCATTATCATTATCATTATTGCCTTGGTCTTGTCTCCCCTCTGGTCCCCTGTGTGTGATTTATCTGTGCAGCCCTGCCCATCCCATTTTCTGTAACCATGTCCTGCCGTCTCTGTTTGCCCCTGCTTGTTGCTTCTTCTTCTGCCAGTTACTGTTCTGTGTTATGTTGATTACCTGTGTATCTATATATATATACTGTATATACAGTATATGTCTTGTGGGGAGTCCTGCGGTCTGTATGACATTATCATTATCATTATTGCCTTGGTCTTGTCTCCCCTCTGGTCCCCTGTGTGTGATTATCTGTGCAGCTCTGCCCATCCTGTTTTCTGTAACCATGCCCTGCTGTCTCTGTTTGCCCCTGCTTGTTACTTCTTCTCCTGCCTGTTACTGTTCTGTGTTATGTTGATTACCAGTGTCTGTATACTGTATATGTCTTGTAGGGAGTCCTGCGGTCTGTATGACGTCATATAGACATCCTTCAGAGATCATAGGAACATCATCAGCCTTACAATTTATCTGACCATCATATGCTGTTCATAGGAACAGCATAAGACATCATGCAGACATCCTAGGAACATTGTAGCCGGATCATTGGCGGGCATTACAGTTTATCTGACGTCATATAGACTACGGTTTATCTGATATCATATAGACGTGTAGACGGTCCTATGATCAGTGACTTCAAAGGACAGCATTGGACATCAAGCAGACATAGGAACATCATAGGAGGATCATAGGCGGCCTATGATCGTGACACACAGACGCACACATTGACAGAGATTTCTTGAATTTATAGAGTTAAAAGGGTGCTTATGTTTCTGAACTTGTCTCTGTATGTCATAATATGTGGAGTGTGTCAATAACGAGGCGGATTTGACGCAGTTTATTACACATCACACATAAGCATAGTCAGAAAGAGGGCATCTCAGACAGGACTCTTCTCTTACTCAGGCCTTCCTTCAGCAGCTTCTACACATCAAAGGTCACATTGCATTCACTTCCTTAATCCTTTAACATCCTCCTAGCAGTCTCTGATACACAAAAGATCACACTGCATTCGTCCTTCACACCTCCCTGCTATCTCCAAGGGAAACTCTGGGAAACTCTGCTCTTTGTTCTAGTCTAAGATGCTACACCATTATGCACTCTCTAAACGACCCCCCCCGAGCGTCTTGGATAGAACAATAGAATGACAGTCCATATGATGTGGTAAAATCATTAAACATCAATCCACATGCTGCTTGGGCTTCAGTCTTCTCCCATATCTGCAGTAACCAGGATTCACCGCCTCCGCGGTACTGTCATGCTGGGGGGCTGATGAATGCTGGGGGGTTGATGATTGCGGGGTAAAAGTCTGTGTATGTGGGTGCTCTGGGGAATCTTTTCTCTGGGAAGCTCCCTGCGGGGGTCTTCCACGCCGAGGGACCCTCGCCAACAGCACTTGCTCATCCGCCACAACAAAAGCGGGTTTGAGTCTGTTTATGCCAATCCTTTCCCTCCTACCCCCCAAATCTAGCAAAAAATGCTTGTCCCCTGTTTCCAGCACTCTGAACGGTCCATCATAAGGTGGGCGCAGTGGGGGGGCAATGTGCATCGTGTCTGACAAAAACGAACTCCGCGTTTTTCAAAGTTTTAGGCACAAAAACGCACGGAAAACTGTGGTGAACAGGGCCCGGCAGCGTGCTTGTGTCTATGCTGCGCTGCAACAGCTGAGACGGGGAGCTGCCCGGCGCGGGATTATCTGGGAGAAACTCTCCGGGCAGCCGAAGTGGCTGCGCAAAAACAAGTTCAGCCGGGGAAGCTTCCAAATCCTCTTTAGGTGCAGAACATAACCCCAATAAAACCCACGGTAGCTTGTCTACCCAATTTGCATCCGTCAGTGACGCCCTGAGAGCCACTTTCAATGACCTATGAAAACGTTCGCATAACCCATTAGCCTGTGGATTGTACGCGGTAGTGCAGTGAATTGTGACACCCAGGCTGCGGGCCATTGTTGACCAAAGTTCGGAAACAAATTGAGGGCCTCTGTCGGACGTAATGTCCGACGGGACTCCAAAACGCGCCACCCATGCTGTTAAGAACGCGCGCGCCACCTCCTCGGCCGTGGTTGCCGCCAGTGGAACCACTTCCGGCCAGCGCGTGGTGCGGTCCACCATTGTCAGAAGGTGTGTGCACCCCTGTGATGGCGGGAGGGGGCCCACGAGGTCCACGTGAACATGGTCGAACCTCTTAGCCGGGATGCGAAACGGCTCCAAGGGAGCTTTCGTGTGTCTGTGTACTTTGGCTCGTTGGCACGCCATGCAGGCTGCTGCCCACTCTTTCACTTGTTTGCGAAGGCTCGGCCACACAAATTTCTCTCCTACCATTTTGACCGACGCGCGCACTCCCGGGTGCGCCAAAGAATGAATCGAGTCAAAAATGTGGCGGCGCCACGCGGCCGGTACCACGGGACGCAGTCGCCCCGTGGAGACATCACAGATTAGGGGGGGCATACCGTCTTGCAGCACCCTGCTCTCCAGCCTTAACCCTGTTGGTCCAGACTGGAGCGTGCGCACATCCGCGTCACTAACCTGCTCCGCGGCCATGGCTGTGTAATCTATCCCCACGCGGACCGGGGCAGCCACAGGGCGCGAGAGGCAGTCTGCCACTACATTCAGTTTACCCGACACATGCTGAATATCGGTAGTAAACTCTGAGATCGCGGCCAGCTGTCTCTGCTGCCGGCCCGACCACGGTTCTGAAACCTTGGCCATCGCGAATGTTAGTGGCTTGTGGTCAACGAACGCGGTGAAACAGCGCCCTTCCAGCCAGAACTGGAAGTGGCGAATGGCCAAGTGGAGAGCCAGCAACTCCCTGTCAAACGCGCTGTATTTACGTTCACTATCGCGCAAAGTCCTGCTGAAAAAGGCAAGCGGCTGCCAAGCCCCGGCTACACGCTGCTCCACGACCGCCCCTATGGCCACATCTGACGCGTCAGTAGTGAGTGCTATGCGGGCCGTTGGGTCTGGATGTGCCAACAACGCAGCATTTGCCAGGTCTGCTTTGACTTCCGAGAACGCCCGCTCTCGCTCCGGGGACCATTCGATCTTATTCGCAGGTTTCTGTTTTTTGAGCACGGCGTACAGTGGTTGCATGAGCTGCGCTGCGCGGGGAAGGAAACGGTTATAAAAATTCACCATTCCCAAAAACTCCTGTAAAGCCCTGACCGTTTGTGGCCGGGGAAAATCTGCTACTGCGCGCCCCTCCCAGGGCAGGCGGATGGGGGAGCAGGCCCGGAGGGAGAGGATCAACCACAGACCAAAAACCAAGATCATAGCAGAGACACATAGAAAACCAGAAAAAATACAATACTCACTAATACTCAAATCATAATTAAGACAGGGTACAAATGAAACAATCACAAGGCACGACAACAGAAAATACAAGACTCTCAAATACACAAATCACAATTAACACATGGCATAAATGAAGCAAGTACAGAGCACGATACATGGAGAATACCATACCCCATAATGCCCATTAACACACAGGACAAGAGAAAAAAAAAATGACAACCAGAAACACACACGTCCCTCAAACAGAAGAGGGGAGAAAAGAAAAAAAAAACACACAGAGGCAGATTATCACCCCGAATGACCTTTACCCCCGATAGTTCAAGAAGATGACGACCGGCAGAGACCAAAACCCACGGGGACAGTTCCGGCGGTCTCCCTGCATCCAATGGCTGACGGGTGGTCACGGGGAACAGTACATGATCGGGCATCCTGCCCCAGTCCCAGGCCCGGAAAGTCCAACCCTCCGGGGGCCGAACCAGGTTGCCCAGCAGCAAACACAGTGTGTCGGGTGGCCGACCCAAGGCGCCGAACCGGCGAAACAGTTCTTCGGGTGGCCGACCCGCATCCCTCAGCCACCAGAACCATGGGAAGACAGCCTGCGGCGGGCTCCCTGGCGGGGGAAAGACGTGGGAGAGCCGGGCCAAGTGTAGAGGCCCCCCGACGGCCCCCGGCGATGATGAGCGGGGTTGGTGACTCAGACGAGGGGAATGATGGTGATGATGAGCCCGCACCATGTCAGGCAGCGAAGGGTCTGCAGCTCTTCCACTGACCTTGACCCATACTGATGCTGCAGTCGTGGCTGCACCCACGTCGGACCCCTACTGGGTCTCGTCGGACCCCCACTGGGTTTCAGCTGCACCCGCGTCGGACCGCGATTGGGTCTCGGCTGCACCCGCGTCGGACCCCCACTGGGTCTCGTCGGACCCCGACTGGGTCTCGGCTGCACTCGCGTCTGACCCCAATTGGGTCTCGGTTGCACCTGCGTCGGACCCCAATTGGGTCGGCGCAGCACCGGTGATGACCTCCGACCCCGAACCTGGAACCTCCAGCACAGCAACCACGACTGGCTCCACACCAGTGACTCTGCAAGAAGGCTCAGAAGACAGGAAAGAACCGGGATCAGAATCACCGGTAGCGACAGAGCCCAGCGAGACGAGCTTGGGCGCAGCAGGCGGCTGCCCCTGACTCGCCCCCCTGAGAGGCAGGCAGAAATGCTCCAAGACGGAAAAGAGAAACACAAGATAGAGCACTTGCCTGCACTCGGGTTCTGTTGCCATCCAGGACTTCGTCGATCCAGGCTCAGGGCGGAGAAGTTCATTCTCAGGCACCCACTCGGCTACGGTGGGTTCCGCAGCTGGCATGATGGTCACTGCAGTCTGTGGATCCTCCGGCGCTGACATCCACGCCGATAACCTGCATGCCGTGGTGGCAGGGGACCCTCGACCCGCTGGCTCAAACTGTTCCAGCGTGGAGACCAGGGGATACTTTATCGTCGGCGCAGGCTCCAGGCTGCAATCTGCTCCTCTCCTCTGCCCACAACGTGGCTGCGGGGCCAGAACCAGACTCTCCAGAACCGCAGGCCCCCTCCTCGTCCGGCGACGTAGGCCTGGCATCGTGGACCGCTCAGCGGAGGGAGATACAGAGGCAGCAGGTTTAATAATTAGAGCTACAGCACGTGGTGGGAGCTCGGGGGACTGCAAACCCAGAACCCCGCCCCCAGGAGTCAGACAAGGTAGATCACAATTATGATGGAAGGAATGAACTTGCACTTGCCTGTTTCCTGGGGGGAGGATGGTGCCTGCTGTAGGGGACGTTGTTCCTCCCTTCTCCCGCTGGATGGTGACAGAGGGCCCCCTGGAAGGACGAGGAGGAGCCACTCGCGAAGATCCACTGACGGGCTTCACTGGAAGTGGGTTCAGATGGGAATCCTGCTGAGGTTTACCTTGGCCGTGGCGCCGATGTCTCGGACAGCCCCCGGATGGCGCGAACTCCTGGACTGGATCGGGAACAGGAACGGGATCCCGAAACGAGGCGCAACGATGCCTCTCTTTGGCTCCCTGCCGGAGTTTCCCTCCAACCCACAGAGTATCTCGCGCTGTGCGGCAATGTCGTCCCTCCTCCCGCCAACTTCAGGGTGGTCGGCGTAGCGGGGGAGACGATTTAGGACATCCTCAGCACAGTCCAGGTACCAGCGTACGTCGCTGAGATAGTCGAGGAGGGAGGCAGCAATGAGCGTTTCGTCCACAAAGTCCAAAGCCTCCGCCAGCTCGTAGTCCCAACTCTGAGCGTGGCCCCTCCGCGACGGCATTCTCCCAGCACACAGTTACCCAGACAGGAAAGAACAATTGTCCAATTAAAGCAAACTCACCGGGAACGGCGTCTCGGTTTGGTGTCTCCATTTAGGCGCCTTGGCAGCAGTCTACTGTCATGCGGTGGCCCTCGCGAGCCACCATAAGACACCAAAAGTCGCCGGTGAGGTTTGCATTGATGTTTTATTCACGAACACAAGATAACACACAAAGTAATGAACTACGGTGGGCTAAAACACACAACACTAGACACAAGAGATTGTAAGGCTAACACCAAGCTTACTTACAATCCAGATCATGAACCAGGAATAATCGTAGACAAGGAATAGTTGACGTCTGAGGCGAGAACCGCTCGCTCAACATCTGGCAAGGAATTATTGACAAGACTGCTGCATAGTACTGCTCCCAGCGCCTGCTTAAATGCCGGGTTGCTGATGAGTCGTAAATGCAGCACAGCTGTTAGGCTTTGACAGCAGGAAGCCCCTCCGAGCGCTGTCACAATAAGAGCTCGGGGAGCCAGAAGGTAACCACTGCTGTCAAACCTGGCGGAGATGATGTATGGCCCGAGCGCGGACGAAATCGGAGCTTGGACCATGACACTGTGTAGTTCACCACTTGCCTCATCATTGTCCCACGTTTTACAGACATAACATTTGGCGACGAGGATAAAGTTATGGATGCTGGTGTGTTTTCAATTCGGCCGTTTTTGGAGTCTCTGGGAGAGGCCCCAGTGCTTTGGGTGAGATGGTTCGCCGCTTTTAAAAACTACTTGGAGGCGCTAAATCTTGGTGAACTGACAAAGGTATGGGCATGGGCAATTCTAGTCCACAATTTAGGTACAGAAGGACAGCATATCCTTGCTACCTTGAGAGCTAACGATATCTTCAAGGATGTGGTTGAGCTAATGGCACAACATTTTCGCGCGCATGCAAACGTCATCATCAGGAAGATCCAGTTTCGGCAGCACCACCAGCGGATCGGTGAGTTGGTGCAGCACTATGTTGCGGACCTGTGGCAGCTGGCTGGAGACTGCCAATTTGGAGATTTGGAGGAAGAAATGGTCCGCGACCAGCTGGGGGAGCACACGTTGTGCTTGTCAGCATGGTCGAAACTACTAACACACTCTGGCGAATTGACTCTAGCCATGGCTGTGGAAATAGCTCAACAGTGTGAAGCAGCGGACAAGTTATCACATGACCTCGGTGAAAGAGCTATGCTGCACCGCTATGACTCACAATCGATGGCGCAGGCTGTGGATCCGGACAGCGAAGACATCAAGCAAGGGAAATGCGCTGCAGCTGTGAAGATGAGGTCCGCCCTGGGATCACCCAAATGTTCGGGTTGTGGGTCCACTAAGCACCGATATAAGGCTAGAGAGTGTCCGGTGAGAGGTTAACGCTGTTTTTAGGGGCTGATTTTTTATGTGCTTACGGATTGCTAGTAGATGTTGCCAACAGACATTTAGTTGATGCTGTTTCTTTTTCCTCCTTGCCCTGCAAAGCTCAGGGAGTTGGGCCAACAACACATGCTTACATTATAGCTCCAGGGGGTAAGTACCAGCATTTACTTTCACAGTTCCCAGCACTCACAGTTCCGACTTTTTCTGCTACGGTAACCAAGCACGGGGTTGAATATTTCATAACCGCAAAAGGCCCTCCGGTGTTCACTCACCCTCAGCGCCTGGACGCGGTTAAACTAGCCAACACACGAGAGGAGTTTGCCAGCTTAGAGCAGCTGGGCATCGTTAGGTACTCCAACAGCCCATGGGCATCCTAGCTACACATGGTGCCAAAGGCTGATGGGTTGTGGCGACCGAGCGGCGATTTCCGGTGCTTGAACAACACCATGGAACACGATCGGTATCCCATCCTGCACATCCAGGATTTTTCCATGAACCTGGCCGGGACACGTTTTTTCGAAAGTGGATCTGGTCCGCGGTTACCACCAGGTCCCGGTGTGCACGGAGGACATTCTCAAAACAGTGGTAATAACTCCTTTTGGCCTTTTCGAGTTTGTACACATGCCGTTCGGGTTAAAGGGCATGGCGCAAACCTTCCAAAGAATGATAGATGCGGTGCTCTGTGACCTTCCTTTTGTTTTTGTCTACTTAGATGAAATACTGGTGGCTAGCGCGTCCAAGGAGGAGCACCTCACCCATCTCAAACTAGTTTTCCAGAGGTTGGAAGCCACAGGATTATCATTAACCCGGAGAAGTGCCAGTTCGGTCTGCCAGTGATTGATTTTTTGGGTTACCGCATTTCGCTGGAGGGCGTGATTCCGCTGCCTGATAAGGTGCATGCTGTGTCGGATTTTCCACGCCCACAGACTGTGAGAGCATACAGGAATTTTTTGGGCATGGTCAACTTATACAACCACTTCCTCCCACGAGCAGCCCAGCTGTTGCAGCCGTTGTACGCCATGCTTAAAAGAAGAAGCCCGCAGAAAACATCGACTGGACAGAGCGAGTCCAGGCTTTCGCAGACGCCAAAACAGAGCTCGCTAACGCCGCTTTGCTAGCCCATCCTGCACCGTCAGCACGGATAGCACCCAGCACAGATAGCACTCACCACTGACGCATCCGACGTTGCCATAGGTGCAGTGGTGGAGCAGTATGTTTCCAGTTCGTGGCAGCCGCTCACATTTTTCAGCCGTACTTTGCGCGACAACGAACGCAAATACAGTACGTTTGACAGAGAGTTGTTAACAAATCTACCTACGGGTACAAATAAAGTAACCTGAACCTGAGCCTGGCCCTCCACCTGGTGACGCGCCACTTCCAGTTTTGGCTGGAAGGACGCAAGTTCATGGCATTCATTGATCATAAGCCACTAACGTATGCAATGTCCAAAGTCTCGGAACCGTGGTCAGCCCGGCAACAATGACATTTGGTCACGATCTCAGAGTTCACAACTGACATCCAGCACGTAGCCGGTAAGGTTAATGTCATGGCCGACTGCCTGTTGCACGTGTTAATCTTCCCAGTCTACATGGGGATAGATTTCCCCGCCATGGTCGCAGAGCAAACTGGGGACGTGGACATTTGTGCACTCTAGTCCGTGCCTACTGGGTTAAAACTGGAGAGCAGGGTAGTGCAAGAAGGATGCCCCCCCTTTCTCTGCGATGTCTCCACCGGTCGCCCATGTCCGGTGGTTCCGAGCTCTTGGTGCCGTCGCATTTTCGAGTCAGTCCACTCCCTTTCACACCCTGGCATGCGTGCCTCGGTTAAACTGGTGGGGGCGAAATTTGTCTGGCCTCAGTTACGCAGGGACATGAAAGAGTGGGCTGCAGCATGCGTCGCGTGCCAGCGGGCCAAAGTGCACAAGCACACCAAAGCCTCCCACAAGCCATTACAAATTCCAGCCAGGAGGTTCAACCAAGTCCATGTGGATTTGGTAGGCCCCCTCCCGCCGTCGCAAGGTTTCACGCACCTTTTGACAATCGTGGCCCACACCATGCGTTGGCCTGAAGTGGTCCCGCTGGCTTCCACCACGTCTGTGGAAGTGGCTTGTGCTTTTTTGTCAGCTTGGGTTGCACAGTTCAGATCCCCGTCGGATATTACTTCTGACAGGGGTCTGCAATTCGTTTCAGAACTCTGGTCCACAATGGCCCAGAGCCTAGGGGTCAAAATCCACCACACCACCATGTACAACCCCCAGGCTAATGGGTTATGCAAACATTTTCATAGGTCGCTTAAAGTTTCACTCAGGGGTGCAAATTGGGTCGACCGCCTGCCCTGGGTCCTGTTAGGGTTGCGCTCCACGCCAAAGGAGGATCTGGCAGCCTCCCCAGCAGAACTTGTTTTTTTTTTCAGCTGCTGCAGATCCCTGGGGAAATTTTACCAGAAAACCCCGCACCCGGGACCGACCTGCCTGCGCAATTTTTTCACGGTATAGGGCCGGCCAAGGTGCTGGGCCCAGCGCACCACTGTTTTCCCCACACCTTCGTCCCAAAAAGCTTACAGAGTGCCAAGTTCGTTTTTGTTAGGCACGATGTACACAGAACCCCGCTGCGCCCATCGCATGACTGATCGTTCAGAGTGGTGGAAACCGGGGCAAAGTATTTTCTTCTTCTTCTTTTAGATTTGATTGGCAGTTGGTAACCAGCCCACAGGTGCATTACCGCCACTGACCTGATCATCATCACTCCATATCTTTGCATAAGGAGTTCTTATAAGGAGTTCTGAACAACTCCTTATGTGTGAAAAAATTATCCGTCCTTTTGTGTTAGACTTGGGAGGACGTAAGGAAACTGTCTGCATTGACAGGCTTAAGCCCGCTTATGTGTTGGCAGACAAACAGGTGGTGTTGGCTCAAGCTCCCCAGTATGGACGCCCACTTACAGTGGCAAGTTGGTGTTCCCCCTACAGAGAACTGTCGGCAGCAGACTAGGTCTTTCCCCTCCCCACCCTTTCCCCATCCACAGGACTGCGTGCCGGAGGCCGAGTTTGTCTCCTGCCTACTTCAACAGCAAGACACTTTGGCTGGTCCGGCGACTCAATGTTACAGCCGTTATGGGCACCAGCTCAAGCCCAAGGTGCCAGAGGGTTAGAGCCACTTCTGGGTGTTCAGGGGAGGGGGGCTGTGTGGTGGACACAATACACATGGCACTCCACCCAGGACAGCGGGGTTGGTGGGGGAGAAGATAGTTAGGGATGCTAATGGAGAAAGGTGAGAGGAACCAAACAAACAAAGATGTGCCTTTCGCCCCCTGCTACGCCTGGTTCACACCTGAGGACACAGGGGTGCAAATGTATTGTAACAAGACCTGCACTGTGACGTGTGTGTCAATGTCATGTTAATGTGTGTACATGTCTTTCATGTCTGTATGTTAATGTGTTTACCCTGTGTACCAGAGGCGGGAATAAAAGTTTATAAAGGAGTTTGCTCGGGCACTCAGGTTAGAGTTTCTGTGTTTTATGTTGGAAGGTGAATAAAGTTTGTGTGTTGTCTAGCTCACTGCCTCATCTGCTTTCTTCTTCCACAAGGGCTCATTTAAGGGCTCATGAAGTCAGCGAGTGAGCAGTCAGCCACTTCCTGATTTCAGATTGGGACAGCCCTTCACTTCACATGAATATGCCTAAAGTCAAGGGAGGAGAATGAGATTTGGCCTAAAACTCAGTGACACAAAGCTTGTAACTGCCGTCAAGGATGCTGATGCAAGATGTAAAAATGGAACTCGGCATGTCGTAACCATGGCAACCTTAAAGTGGCATTGATGCAGCAATGCGTCAATGCCAGAGCAAAGGCACTCTTTTCAGCTGCAACAGATATCTAGTTGTAGGTGTTTCCAGGGTTGGGACGGCAAGTCCAGGGTTGTAAGGGTGGGGGTGGGGTTGGGGCCCTGGTTTTGCCGCTGAGGAGGCAGGTGGTGCAGTCCTTGACCAGAGTCTCAATATCTCTGTCAATCTCCAGCCACTAGACTCTGTCCCAGCAACGTTCCTTGGGCCTGACTATGCCCAGGTGACCCTCATGTGCCATAGCAAGGACACGTGCACGAAGGGCCCCTGGGACCACAGTACAAAGCCCCGTGGCAACACAAGAGTCATTCCAGCATGCCAGCTGTTCGTGTACCTTGAAGTAGGATGACAGTTCATCCGGCACCTTGTTAGGCCAGCTGTTCCTGATGTATGATGCCACTAGAATTAGGAGGGGGTTGGCAGCTGAGGCGTCCGGCAGGTCACTTAGTAACACAGTTTCCTGAAGTGGTGTGGGGAGAAGCTGTATGATGTTGCGCTCCACCTTGTTGTGCGCAGGAGCTGGGGACCGAGCCATGGGTTGTGTGGTGATTGAGCGAGACAACAGGTCAGCCACCACATTGTCCCGTCCTGGTGTAAATTGTAGCCAAAAATTGTACCACTGTAGACAGTCAGCCCAGCAGTGTAGCCTGAGTGTTTTGTGCTTGGTGCCTGAGGTGGCTAGGAGGGTGGTGAGTGCTTGGTGGTCAGTCCTTAAGGTGAATTCTCATCCATACAGGTACATATGCCAATGCTAGCAGGCCCAGAGGCACGCACAGCATGCGCTTCTCTCTCTCCAACTGAGTACTGTTGTTCTGTTGGGTTGAGTGCCTGGGAGGCAAAAGCAATTGGCCTTTCCACACCGCCCTGGAGTTGTGACATAACAGCACCTATGACGATGGCGGAAGTGTCACACGTCACCAATGTGGGGCTGGTGGGGTCAAAGTGTGCCAGGATTGGGGGTGAAGTGAGTTGCATCTTTAAGCTACGCACAGCCTCAGAGCAGGCCAGTGTCCAGAGCCAGGGCTTATCATTTTTCAACAGTTTGTGCAGCGGTGCAGTAGTTGCTGAATACTGGGGAAGGAAGTGGAGGTAGTGCGCAGTCATGCCCAGGAAAGAGGCAACTTGTGCCGGTGATGTCGGCTCCAGGACATGCTGGATGGCCTCTGTGTTTGAGTATAGTGGGCTTATACCCTCAGCTGAGAGGCAGAAACCCACGTACTCGATTGCCGAGGCTGCAAAGATGCACTTGTCGCCATTCAGTGTGAGGTGATGCTCAGCCAGGGCAGTGAAAACTCTGTGGAGGCGCTCGTTGTGAATTGCAGCATTGGCTCCATGGACCACAATGTCGTCGAGATAGATGACCATACCCGGAATCCCTGCCAGGATGGAGGCCATGATTTTCTGGAAGCAACTGGGCGCTGAACTCAACCCAAAAGCCATGTGTTTATAATGAAAAACGCCATTATGGGTGATGAAGATGATTAAGTTGCGACTCTCAGGGTGTAAAGGCACCTGAAGATATTCCTGGTGCAGGTCCAGTTTGGAGAAGATTGTGGACCCGTGAAATTGGGCTGTGAGCTCCTCTGTGGTTGGTAAGCGGTAACGGTTTGGTATTATGGTTTTGTTAACCACTCTAAGGTCCACACAGATATTCAGCCCCCCGGTCTTCTTTTGTGCTACGACTATGTTAGATACCCATGGTGAAAGGTCCACCTGCTCTATGTCATCATTGAGCATGCGCTGGAGCTCAGCTGAAATGTCATTTTGCAGCGGTGAGCAGTGGAGTGGTTGGGCCATGGGTGGGACATTAGGGTCCACCAGGGGCTGGTGAGCAAAGGCTGTGAGGCAACCCAGCCCGCTGAGCAATGCCAGCCACTGTAGCTGCCATGGGGTGGTGATGGCGTGGATCTCTGAGCCTGTAGTGTCCAGTAGGGTGAATCAAAGCCTGGAAGACTGTTGAAGAGATCAAGACCAAGTAGGTTAGCCCCATGGTGTGACACGTGGAATGTGAAGGTCGACAGAGCCTTTTTGCCATAGTGTACTGGTAGTTGGACTGAGCCCACAATGTCAATTTCAGAATTGCCATAGCCCCCAAAGTCATGGAGGGCGGTCTCAGTGGCTCATGGGAGAAGAAGCGTTTCCATGTCTCTAAATTCAGCAGCGACACAGTGGTGCCTGTGTCGAGGAGGAGGGGTAGGGCGACTCCATCGATTGTTAGTGAGCAGGTTTTGAGTGAAATTCGTTCTGAGTGGATGTTATGAATGACAGTCGGTGGGGCTGCTGGGTGCTGTCAGTGGCCTTTGGCTGAAGCAAACCTTCACACTTTATGAAAGTGGTTGAGCTTCCCACAGTTGGAGCAAATTTTCCCACGGGCTGGGCAGACTTGTGCTCTGGAATTATGTGTGGGTGAGCCATAGTTCCCACATAGCTGCTGCGGGCAATCATGGGGTTGTGAGGCTACTTGGATGCTGGTAGGGGATGTTTCTGATTGTGGCCTGATTGCATCAGATGACATGTCATTTTGGGCTGAAAATGTCATGAACCGAGCCCATGTTTCTTGTGGGCTCGGTTCTGATCAATCCTGGTGGTTCGGGCAGTGGGTTTATTATGTGGAGTTGTGTTTTGATTTCTTGTTGTTTTCATTTCCGCGCACCGTTTCTGTTCCTGCCTGTAGCTGCCGCTCTGGCCTGTCCGGCCATGCCCCCCTCTTTCTGACAGCCAGCTGTTCACCCCAGTAATCACCTTTCCCGCGCTTGCTCAGGTGTTCTCTATTTGTCATGCCAGCAGCGTCTACATTAAAGGAGCTCATCGCTAGGCAGATGCCGCTGGATCATTGTGTGAGTTAGATGATTGTTCTCCGCCGTCTAACCACCTCGTCTAAGGACTGTATTCTGTGTGTGCTCGCTGGGATCGTGGGATTTCTTGGACAGCCCCCCTCATTGTGAGTAAACTGCAGTCTGTTTATTCGCCACTGTGCTGCCTCGCTTTCTGTAGCATTCCCCTGTGCAGCACAGCCGCTACGCCGTGGCTATTTGCCCAGTTTATCTTCCGGTGTGTGTGTGTGCTGGGTGTCCTGATGGACTCTTAGCATACCCGAGCTGTCGTGTCTGCTGTATGTGTCATTTTGTGTTAATAAATGTGTGTTTGGTGTAACCCTGCAGTTAAATCTTCTCGTCCTTTCTCCTCCTCCGTGCACTGATGGAGAAGCGCACGGAGAGTTCGTGACAGAATGATCCAGCTGAATTAAAGGATTTAGCGGGCACACCCACACATACCTTTTTCCTTTTTTGTATTTTCATCTGCCTGCACCGACCTTAACAGAGCCAAGCGGTGAGGTTGAGTGTAGCCTGTTTCACCTGTTTGTGCTATTTTTTTCCCCTCTTTTCATTCACCCATGTGGGAGCACTATGGATGAGGCAGAGCAGCATGGAGTGTGCATCCTGGAGGACCTTTTAGAGCGAGCCCAAATCTCTGGGACCCCCGAAGCAGTCCATGGAGCCCGGGATAGCGCAGCACGATTGATGGAGAGGCATCCCTATCTGTGGAACTGTCCGGAGGCCGCTGACCTCTTTTCTACCATTCGCTCCCTTACGTGTGAGGGCGAGGAGGCTGCTGCAACACTGGAGCCGCCATCCACTAGAATCAGAATCAGAATCAGAATCAGAATCAGCTTTATTGCCAAGTATATTTACAAGTAAACACACAAGGAATTTGACTTGACATAAGACGCGCACGTTAGGCGCATCCAATGACGCGTCGCCATACAAGGCGCCTGTCAACAGTGGAGGTAAAGAGGGGGGAGGAGGGGGAGGAAAACACAATAGGAGAGAGAAAAAACATAGTAATCAGAATAAACGCTCATATGTGAGCCAAATTTTGACTACACAGAAAAAAACCCTCATGCATTAGCATACAATAGAATTCACAAGACACAAGAGAGCAGTGTACAGTATCTTTAATCAGTTCATGAATCAATGTGTGTGCGGTGTTGAGCAGTGTTGATGATAATAAGAGAGACCCAAGGACCCTTGGCAGAAGATGTTTTGTCTGTCTGGCGCCCAGTCTTATCTGGCGCTGCAGCTGGCTGTCCAAGGCCTTGTGCTCATGATTTTGAAAAAAACACAGACTGCAGACAGCCAGGAGGAATTTTCATGGGGAATAATAGTGCCAAATAGGACTGATCACAGAGAAGACTTGTATTTCTTCTGTAGATTCAGTACATTAATCCTTCATTGCGCAGCTTTGAATTCGTCGTGGAAAGACCTGAGCGAACCCATGATGTAATCCACCTTACGAGACAGTTCTCCAGTAGTCGCTATCATGGTCTTCTCCAGTTTCTCAATTTGTTGGATGCACCTCGCCTGGCCAGCATTTTGATAGGTTGAATCCATCTTCAGCAATTTGCGGTAAACCAAGACAATTCCTGTCCCAATCAGAATTATCCCAATCACCAAGATTACGAAGATAAACAGATCTTCAATATCTTCGATAGAAAGATTAGAGAGACACAGCATTTTCCATTTACCCGTGTCACATAGATAGCCCACTGGAGCCGTTCCAGCGGGGCAGACAGCTTCCCCCGGAGCACTTTTCCTTGTTGAAAAAATAGTGTCAATTGTGTTCAAAGCCCAGCTTATTAACTCCATAATTTCTTTTCGGCGGTCGCAGTTAGACGCAGGCAGACAACAGCAAGCTGGGATCTAGTAATAACAGGAGGGGAGGAAAATCAGCAGGAGAGAAGAAAAAAGCGTCTGCTCTCTTGGGAGGGCGGAAGTAGAGAGGGGGAGAGGACGTGTCCGTGATAAGACGCTTCCAGCATCCCCCACGATGGACCCGCTCCCATCTCCGGAACCCCAGCTGACCCTCTCCGTAAAGGAGCGGCGCGCGTTGAACTGCTTGGAGACTGCCTTCTCTTGGACGCGGGCGCCATTGATTCTGAAGGACGTCCGAGCGGCTCGATACTCTGCTGAAGCGGTAATGAGGGTTAACCCCAGCCTTTGGAATTACCCGAGGGTGGCTGACATGGTCCACGCCATCTTCTCTCTGCCTTTTGGGGAGAAGTCTTTGGTGTTGGGGTCATCTCCATCGCCGAAGGAACACTCGCAATAGAGGGGGCCTTCTTCTGCCCGTAGCTCTCCCAGTCCTATCCCGCCTCCTCTTCCAGAGCCGTAGCTCGCTCAACTCACGGAAGAACTGGAGGAACGCAGACAGGTGTTGCTGGCGGAGATTGAGCTTCTCCTAGAGGTGAAGCCGTGGCTCCTCCCAGAATTGGCAACCAAGTTTGAGGAATTAACCCCAAGGGAACCGAAGCTCCTGCTGGAGGTAGAGCAAGCATTCACCTCGGAGTCTCCTTCTCCTCCACGTCGTCGCCGTTTCCGGAGGTCTCGCCCTAAGGATTCCATCATTATCTGGCCAGCGACCCCCCCTCCATCACTGGATGAGGAGAATCCTGCAGCGGAGCCGCCTGTTTCTTCCGAGGTGTCGCCTGCAGCCATCTCCTCCACTGCTGTTACCTCCACCAGTGTGGAGAGCCCCTTTTTCCCTCCGGATACATCTGCCCCTGTGCCTGTCTGGGGGGCTTTTCCATCATTTATAGAGGAACCCGGAGTCACCATGGACACGGAGGGGGATGGGAGTGCTCCGGACGCTGCTGGAGACATCGCGAACCAGGAGAACAGGCAAGTTCCTTCTCATTTTCCTATTATTTATGAACAATTTTGCCTGTTCCCTGGCCAAGAGACTCGGATCCTGCAGTCCCCCAAGTTCTCTGTGCCAGCGGCATGTAACCGCTCCTCACCGATACTCTCTGTGTCTCCTCTGTGTGTTTTGGGGAATTCTCCGGTTTCCACACCGAGTCACCGGGCAGAGGAGGAGCCCGAGGCCCTGGAGGATCCTTTCCCAGGGTCAGTGGAGAGGCAGCCCCCAGCTGCCATGCTGGATTGGTCACCAGCAGGGGGAACTTCACCTGGGAGCCTTGAGACTGCAACCACCATCATGCCTGCTGCGGGGACTGCCACAGCAGAGTCACCCCGGGACCAGACCCCCAGCCGATGGGACCCGGACCGTCATCGTCGACAGTGTCGGAGTCCTGGACGGCGGTAGAGCGCAAGCACAGGCAAGTAGTCTCTCCTGTAATTCAATTGCCTTTGATCGAGAGCTCTTGTCTGGCTCTTGAGGAGGAGAGTCGGGTGCGGCTCCTGGCTGCGCCTGAGCTCCCCTTGCCGGGCTCTGCCGCTGCTGGCGACCCTAACCTTTCCTTCTCTCCCATGCCTTCCGAGCCCTTCACTAGGGTCATCGGGCAGGAGCTGCCATCACCAGGGTTGCCGTCTGACGACGACGGGACATTGGCAGCCCCAGAGGAGGTTGACGGGGGCACAGCACCAAGTGCGACGACGGAAACTACGCACCCCAAATCGCCAGAGTCCTGGATGGCGGTGGAGCCCAAGTTCAGGCAAGTGTGCTCCATTATATCGATACCCCAGATATCTATGTCACGCTGCCCGACTCATGGCGAGGAGGGCCAGGGGCAGCTCGTAGCAGCCCTCGGGTCCGCCTCACCAGGGTCCGCCTCACCGGGCTCCACCGCTGCTGGCGACCCTGACCTGGTCTCTTTCTCTCTCCCTCTGGGGTTGGAGCCCCCTGCCAGGGCCGCCGGAGAGCAGCTGATCTCGCCGGAGATCGCCAAGGATCGGGGCCCAGCGCCAGGGGACATTAGGAGCACTATCTCCCTCGCTGGGGAGGCCACCGCGGGAGCAATGAGGCCCCCAGTGGGGGTCACCACTGGTGCAACGGTGCTCCAACTGGAGCCCATCGCGGGTGCAGCCACGTCCCAGACTGGGACCATCGTGGGTGCAGCTCTGGCCCAATCGGGGTCCACCATGAGTGTTGCAGAGCCTCAGCCGGAGGTCACCACGGGGGTAGCCAGGCTCCTGCTGGAGTCCATCGTGAGTGCAGTTGAGCCGGCCTGGTTAGGGGCCACCGTGGGAGCAATGAGGCCCCCAATGGGGGTCACCGCGGGTAAAGCCAGGCTCCTGCTGGAGTCCATTGTGGGCGCAGCAGAGCCGGCCTGGTCAGGGGCCACCGCAGGTGCAGTTAGGCTCCCGCTGGAGTCTATCGTGGGTGCAGCGGAGCCGGCCCGGTCAGGTGCCACCACGGGGGCCTCTGAGGACGCCGTGGAGGTCCCCTCTCCGCGGTCCGGTTGCCCTCCAGTCAGCCTTCCGATGGGCAGGCCACCTTCTGCTTCACCCCCTCCGTCCTGTTGGCTGAGCAATGTGGGCCGACCGCCAGAAGAATTGACTCCCCGGGTCGGGTGGCCCATGTTTTCTGGCAGGCCACCGGATTCCATCCACCGGAACCCCTGCTGGGCCTGGAACTCTGGGCGGCCTCCTGAGCCCCAATGCCCGTGGACTTAGGGGGGTTAATTGTGGACCCTGGGCGGGGTATTGTGTTCCCTCCTTTCCTGTTCCCCCTACCTCCCACCCGGGTTCGTGGGTTATTGTTGTGCCTGTTGGGGTTGGTGGTGTGTGTGTGGGGGTTCCTTGATGTTACCATGGGTGTCTGGTATCCACCCCTAGAAGGAGGGGCTCTATCATGAACCAAGCCCGTGTTTCCTGTGGGCTCGGTTCTGATTGATACTGGTGGCTCAGGCAGTGGGTTTATTATGTGGAGTTGTGTTTTGATTTCTTGTTGTTTTCATTTTCGCACACCGTTTCTGTTCCTGCCTGTAGCTGCCGCTCTGGCCTGTCCGGCCATGCCTCCCTCTTTCTGACAGCCAGCTGTTCGCCCCGGTAATCACCTTTCCCGCGCTCGCCCAGGTGTTCCCTATTTGTCACACCAGCGGCGTTTGTATTAAAGGAGCTCATCGCTAGACAGACGCCGCTGGATCATTGTGTGAGTTAGATGATTGTTCTCCGCCGTCTAACCACCTCGTCTAAGGACTGTATTCTGTGTGTGCTCGCTGGGATCGTGGGATTTTTCGGACAGCCCTCCTCACCGTGAGTAAACTGCAGTCTGTTTATTCGCCGCTGTGCTGCCTCGCTTTCTGTAGCATTCCCCTGTGCAGCACAGCTGCTACATCGTGGCTGTTTGCCCAGTTTATCCTCCAGTGTGTGTGTGTGCTGGGCGTCCTGACGGACTCTTAGCGCACCCGAGCTGTCGTGTCTGCTGTATGTGTCATTTTGTGTTAATAAATGTGTGTTTGGTGTAACCCTGCAGTTAAATCCTCTCGACCTTTCTCCTCCTCTGTGCGCTGTTGGAGAAGCGCACGGAGAGTTTGTGACAGAAAAGGCAGAAGATTACAGGCTTGCCGCGTAATCCAATGCAGTCTCTACTTGTAGTGTTATCTTAATGGCCTGGGCTAGTGTTAGATCATCATTCTTTAGCAGTAGTGTGTCTGATTTTGTCACAGTTTGTGTGTAGGATGAGCTGATCCCTTATCATTTCATCTTGCAGTGTTCCAAACTTGCACAGACTAGCTAAGCCACATAGGTCAGCCACACATTGGGAGACTGACTCACCAGCTCGTTGGTGTCGGCGCCTAAACATGGCCCGATGTAGAAGGGTGGTCTGCGGGGCTGTAAAATGTTCCTTGAGTCATTCAGCAGCATCTCCGTATGTAGAGGTGTCATTGAATGTCCCAAACACCCGCTGTCCCTCTGTCCCCAGACAGTGCAGTAGCAATGCATGCTTCCTCCCGTTGGAGATGTCGTCCAAGCCGGCAGCTAAGAGATACATTTCAAAAGCAGCAAACCAGAGAGTCTATGGTACAGGTGGCTCTTCGGGAAGGACCAGAAAATGAGAGGGCGAGGGCAGGGAACAGTCAGCCATTCTCATTGCCAATGTTATATATAGGAATTACCAACACATCGATACAGCTCTAGCTGGAGCGTGCTCTGTTTAATCACACTCAACTCAACAACCACTGAAACTCACTGGCGCAAAGTTTGTAACTCCCGTCAAGCAAGCTGATGCAAGACATAAAAATGCAACGTGGCATGTGGTAACCATGGCAACCTTAAAGTGGCATTGACGCAGCAATGCCAAACATAACAATATCATCTATGACAGGGGTGTCCAATCATGTGCCATGGAGGGCCAAGACCCTGCAGGTTTTGTCTTCTACCCAGTCTCTTCAGCAGGTGCTTTCACTGATCAGCAATCAGTGGGAAGAAGTTCAGAGAAATCTGCTGTTGAAGACACTGGTTGAAGGTAAAGCCTGCAGGGTCTTGGCCCTCCATGGCACATGATTGGACACCCCTGATCTATGATGATATATTAGTATTCTTACTGCTTTATCTAGAACAGGGGTGTCCAACCATGTGCCATGGAGAGCCAAGACCCTGCAGGTTTTACCTCCAACCAGTGTCTTCAACAGCAGATTTCTGTGAACTTCTTCCCACTGATTGCTGATAAGTGAAAACACCTGCTGAAGAGACTGGGTAGAAGAGAAAACCTGCAGGGTCTTGGCTCTCCATGGCACATGGTTGGACACCCCTGATCTAGAAAAATACAGAGCCCTTATGAAGAAAACCTTGAAATTCTTTAAAGAATTGTACAAATTCTTTAAAGAATTTCAATACTGATTCCAATAATTTACAAAAAATAAACTACATTTACGACATTTATCCCCCCCCCCCACACACACACACACAAATACATGCACACACACACAGAGGCCTACAGTAACAGTACGGTACCCCTCTTTTTATTTTCTGGAAAAATGAGAAATACTTACAGTGATTTATTGAAAGTCATCAAGAGAGGAGTGCAGTTAAGAAGAAATTATTTAGTGATGTGATTTAATTGGAATCATTCCTGCTTCCTGAACCTGGTGGCTGCCAGGGTCTTTAAGAAACAGACATGATCCACTATAACTGTCATGGTTGGTGAGCGCGCGGCCCCTCCTTCCCGTTTGTTTTTCCTCAGGTGATCAATGCACCTGGGTGAGGAGACGCACCTGCTGTCTCTCATCAGCCAGCGTTTAAAAGGAGCAGCTCTTCAGTGCTTTGACACTGGCTCGTCTGGGTATACTGCCTAGCAGATCTGACTGAAGCAAGTATTGTTTATGCTTATTG
Organism: Pholidichthys leucotaenia; assembly: GCA_020510985.1. Classification (NCBI taxonomy): domain Eukaryota; kingdom Metazoa; phylum Chordata; class Actinopteri; order Cichliformes; family Pholidichthyidae; genus Pholidichthys; species Pholidichthys leucotaenia. The sequence goes on from CM035846.1 coordinate 291,488,641, forward strand.
GTGAAGTTTCTGCACTGACCTGTTTCCTTCTCTCTTCTCCAGGTTGCTGCCACCGTGCGGGTGTGTCTTCGGGGACTGCGTGCACTCACCTGCCCCATCATCTCCCCATCATCCTCGCTCTACTGCAACCATACTCCACCCGGTCAGGCACTACCAGCTCCACCAACTTCACCCTGCTGGTTTGTCTCTCCCCCGCTGGGGTCCCTGCTGGTTCTCCCTATTACCTCACGTAAGTGGCAATTTGACTCGCCCATTTTCCTGATCTCCATTCCTCCTCTCACAGCTCTCGTTCTCTCTCCACAGGCTGTTTCCACTGGCGAATGACGTTTTCCGTAGCTGTGCAGCAGATTTCTTGAAATTTAATAAATCTTCAAACATGTATTGTGTTTTTGATTGTTCCTTTGTGGCTGCATTGTGCACATGGGCTGTCTTTATTTATAATCATGACAGAACGAGCCAGCCAAAATCTCGGCTCAGCAGGTGCAGCAGCATCGGGACAATCTCCTCTGGAGTGCTTAGATGCGACCGAGAGGCAGGTGACTGTGTTAACCCAGCAGCTGCAAACCATTACACAGCAAATTGGGCACAGTCACCCAACACTTGGCTAATCTGGCTCCTCCGGCTCCTCCTCCTCCGGCTGCCCCTGTTGTTCAATCTACCGTGCGCCGAACCACCTCCGTTCCCACACCTGCCCCGTACGTGGGGGAGGTGGGGAAGTGTAAGGAGTTTCTTTGCCAGGTTCAGCTGTATTTGGGACAGGTGTTGGGGGGGGGAGTACCTGGGGCATGCCGTGAAAATTCATTTTATGACCCTACTGTTACGGGACCAGACCCTCAGTTGGGCACGGTCCGTGACAGACAGCCCCAAGGGGGCTGGGTACACGATTGATCAATTTGTGGTTACCTTCACTTGCGCTTTTGACCATACCGAAAATCAAGGGAACATCATGAGCCGCCTTTTGTCACTCCGCCAGGGCACTTGGTCGGCGGCCGAGTACTCAGTGGAGTTCTGGGTCGAAGCAGCGGAATTGGGGTGGAACGAGACTGTCTTACGCAGCACGTTCCTCCACGGTTTGAACGAATACCTCCATGACGACCTGGCGGTTCATGCAGTTCCCGACACTGTGGATGGGCTAATTGATCAGGCCGTAGGGCTAGACAATTGCTACCGTGAGCGCGCGAGGGAGCGGCAGTCTTCCTCTCGCCCACTCACCATGCGGGTGCCCACCATGGCTGCTGACACAGGTGGCGCCGGCCCTTCTCCCGAGCCGATGGAGCTCAATCGGGTCCAGTTGACTGACGTGGAGCGTCAGCGAAGGAGAAAGGCTGGCGTGTGCATGTATTGTGGTTCAATGAAAGACAATCTGAACGAGTGCCACCTGCGGCCAAAAGACGCAGCCCATCAGTAGCCGCGGGGGGTCTGGTGGGTGGGACCAAACTTTCTCCCCCCCAGTAATTTCTCTATTTCGGCCCTCGTGCAATTGCTGGGGGTCGAGAGGACGACTATGGCGCTAGTGGATTAGCGGGCAGAGGGGAATTTCACTTTGTCCCAGCTCATATGGGGCATGGGTATTCCCACTCTTAAACTGCCCAATCATCAAAGAATCACCACCATATCTGGCCAAGAGGTCGCGGTAGTCACTAAACACATGGCGCCTATCGCCATCCTCCTTTCCAGGAACCATCGGGAGGAACTTTCGTTCCTAATTCTTCCAAATTCATCCTCCCTGATGGTCCTTGGCTATCCGTGGCTCCGGAGGCATAACCCCATTATTAACTGGGGCCGTAACTTCATCTCCTCCTGGAGACCGTTCTGTTTGGCTCATTGTTTGAGTTCAGTCGAGTGTTCGCTGTCTCTCCCCATCTCCTCTCCTCCGGTCGAGCCGTCAGACCTCAGCCTCGTTCCCCGGGCTTACCATGATTTGGGAGAGGTCTTCAGCAAGTTGAGAGCATCGCTTGTGCCTCGTCGCTCTTACGACTGTGCTGTGGACCTCATCCCGGGGGGGAAGCTGCCATCTAGCCGGCTCTATAACATTTCTGGCCCAAGGAGAGAGAGGCGATGGAGAGATACATAAAGGACTCAAATGCCGGCCTTATTCAGCCATCTTTGGCTCCTCTCAGAGCAGGGTTTTTTTTCATTGGGAAAAAGGATGGCTCACTGTACCCGTGCATAGACTACCGAGAGCTGAACGCAATTACTATTAAGGACAAACATCCTCTGCCCTTGATCAATTCCGCATTCGAGCTCCTCCAGCGCTCACGGGTTTTCACCAAGTTAGACCTTCTGAACGCATACCATCTAGTCTGTATTCGCAAAGAGGATGATTACACATCGGGGTAATTTGAATACCTGGTCATGACATTTGGGCTCACTAACGCCCCCGCTGTCTTCCAGCAGCTCATAAATGATGTCCTTCGCAATACGGTCGGCTCGCTGGCTTAATTCCAGGCAGGCTTGTTGGGCCTTATTTTTTCAGAGGTTCAACTTTACCATCACCTACCAGCCTGGTTCTCTGAATACCAAACCGGACGTGCTATCGTGCCAGTTTGATTCCAAGCAAGTAGCACCCCCATCCCATCCTCAGCCTATTCTCCCCTCTTCATGCGTCCTCAGAGCCCTTACGTAGGATATTGAGTCCGTCAGGCCCAGTCTCGGGAGCCCGAGCCAGCAGGGTGCCCCCGGAACCGCCTGTATGTCCTTGCCTCCCTCTGAAGCGACGTCATCCACTGGGGCCACACCAGCCGCTTCGCCTGCCACCCGGGAATTGCTCGCACCACCAATCTTATTCGGCGGGTGTTCTGGTGGCCCATGCTGCGGCGGGACGTGCAGGAGTATGTGCGGGCCTGTCAGGTCTGTGTCCGGGGCAAATCCAACTCCTCCCATCCTGCTGGACTCCTCCATCCCCTGCCTATCCCAGGCCGTCCTTGGTCTCACATTGCCTTGGACTTTATTACCGGACTCCCCCTCTCCCACGGGAAGTTGGTCATCCTCACCATCGTTGACCGCTTCTCGAAGGCTATTCACTTGGTTGCCATCCCTAAGCTCCCCTCTGCCTTGGAGACTGCCGACCTTGTCTTTGCCCACGTCATCCATCTCCATGGCATCCCTCTTGACATCGTGTCTGACCAGGGTCCCCAATTCACATCCCAGGTTTGGAGGGCCTTCTGCCGGACTTTCAGGACTACCGTCAGCCTCTCCTCCGGCAACCATCCGCAGAGCAACAGGCAGACTGAGCGCGCCAACCACTCCTTGGAGGCCACTCTCCGATGCGTAGAGGCAGAGAACCCCTCTTCCTGGAGCACGCACCTGACCTGGGTGGACTACGCTCTGAATTCAGCCGTCTCTTCTGCTGCGGGGCTTACCCCTTTTGAAGCCTCATTGGGGTACACTCCTCCGTTATTGCCCATGGCTGAGAGGGAGGTCGTGGCGCCATCCGTGGGGGCCCATGCTCGCCACTGCCGACGTGTCTGGAGGTCCATCCGTACTGCCCTCGCCTGCTCATCTGAGCGCAATCGCCTGATGGCTGACAGGAAACGGGTCTCTGCTCTGAAGTACTCCGTGGGGCAGCAGGTCTGGTTGGCGGCGGACCAGGTCCCATTGAAGATGGACTCCAAGAAGCTGTCTTCCCGCTTCCTGGGACTCTATCCCATCTCCAGGGTGGTTAATGATGTCACGGTTCGGTTGAATCTTCCACGGTCCCTGCGGGCTCCTGTATTAAGCCCCTCTCGATCAGCCCCCTCTGCCCTCCCCCGAAGCCACCTCCTCCTCCCCGGACGATTGATGGCCACACTGCCTTTACTGTTCAACGCATCCTGGATGTTCGCCGTCGAGGCCGGGGCTGACAGTAACTGGTCCATTGGCAGGGCTATGGCCCGGAGGAACGCTCCTGGATCCCCAGATCACATGTCCTCAACAAGGGGATGCTCCGGGCCTACCACTGCGCCCATCCGGAGAAGCCTAATGGACCGCCAGGAGGCGTCCCTTGAAGGGGGGCCCTGTCATGGTTGGTGAGCGTGCACCCCCTCCTTCCCGTTTGTTTTTCCTCAGGTGATCAACGCACCTGGGTGAGGAAACGCACCTGCTGCCTCTCATCAGCCAACGTTTAAAAGGAGCAGCTCTTCAGTGCTTTGACGCTGGCTCGTCTGGGTATACTGCCTAGCAGATCCGACTGAAGCAAGTATTGTTTATGCTTATTGGTGAAGTTTCCACACTCACCTGTTTCCTTCTCTCTTCTCCAGGTTGCTGCCACCGTGCAGGTGCGTCTTCGGGGACTGCGTGCACTCACCTGCCCCATCATCTCCCCATCATCCTCGCTCTACTGCAACCATACTCCACCCGGTCAGGCACTACCAGCTCCACCAACTTCACCCTGCTGGTTTGTCTCTCCCCCGCTGGGGTCCCTGCTGGTTCTCCCTATTACCTCACGTAAGTGGCAATTTGGCTCACCCATTTTCCTGATCTCCATTCCTCCTCTCACAGCTCTCGTTCTCTCTCCACAGGCTGTTTCCTCTGGCGAATGACGTTTTCCGTAGCTGTGCAGCAGATTTCTTGAAATTTAATAAATCCTCAAACATGTATTGTGTTTTTGATTGTTCCTTTGTGGCTGCATTGTGCATATGGGCTGTCTTTATTTATAATCATGACAGAACGAGCCAGCCAAAATCTCGGCTCAGCAGGTGCAGCAGCATCGGGACAATCTCCTCTGGAGCGCTTAGATGCGACCGAGAGGCAGGTGACTGTGTTAACCCAGCAGCTGCAAACCATTACACAGCAAATTGGGCACAGTCACCCAACACTTGGCTAATCTGGCTCCTCCGGCTCCTCCTCCTCCGGCTGCCCCTGTTGTTCAATCTACCGTGCGCCGAACCACCTCCGTTCCCACACCTGCCCCGTACGTGGGGGAGGTGGGGAAGCGTAAGGAGTTTCTTTGCCAGGTTCAGCTGTATTTGGGACAGGTGTGTGTGTGTGTGGGGGAGTACCCGGGGCATGCTGTGAAAATTCATTTTATGACCCTACTGTTACGGGACCAGGCCCTCAGTTGGGCACGGTCCGTGACAGACAGCCCCAAGGGGGCTGGGTACACGATTGATCAATTTGTGGTTTCTTTCACTTGCGCTTTTGACCATACCGAAAATCAAGGGAACATCACGAGCCGCCTTTTGTCACTCCGCCAGGGCACTTTGTCGGCGGCCGAGTACTCAGTGGAGTTCTGGGTCGAAGCAGCGGAATTGGGGTGGAACGAGACTGCCTTACGCAGCACATTCCTCCACGGTTTGAACGAATACCTCCGTGACGACCTGGCGGTTCATGCAGTTCCCGACACTGTGGATGGGCTAATTGATCAGGCCGTAGGGCTAGACAATTGCTACCGTGAGTGCGCAAGGGAGCGGCAGTCTTCCTCTCGCCCACTCGCCATGCGGGTGCCCACCATGGCTGCTGACACAGGTGGCGCCGGCCCTTCTCCCGAGCCGATGGAGCTCAGTCGGGTCCAGTTGACTGACGTGGAGCGTCAGCGAAGGAGAAAGGCTGGCGTGTGCATGTATTGTGGTTCAATGAAAGACAATCTGAACGAGTGCCACCTGCGGCCAAAAGACGCAGCCCATCAGTAGGTGTTTCCTTCTCTCTTCTCCAGGTTGCTGCCACTGTGCAGGTGTGTCTTCGGGGACTGCATGCACTCACCTGCCCCATCATCCTCACTCTACTACAACCATACTCCACACGGTCAGGCACTACCAGCTCCACCAACCTCACCCTGCTGGTTCGTCTCTCCCCTGCCGGGGTCCCTGCTGGTTCTCCCTATTACCTCACGTAAGAGGCAATTTGACTCACCCATTTTCCCGATCTCCATTCCTCCTCTCACAGCTCTTGTTCTCTCTCCACACACTGTTTCCTCTGGCGAGTGACGTTTTCTGTAGCTGTGCAGCGGACTTCTTGAAATTTAAAAAAATCCTCAAACGTGTATTGTGTTTTTGATTGTTCCTTTGTGGCTGCATTGTGCACGTGGGCTGTCTTTATTTATAATCAAGACAATAACTGTACTGAATTTGTTTATTAGGGGACTTATTTTAATTCTGTTGTGTTTGAAATGATCCCTTAAGTCACTGCTTATTCCCTTAAACCTCAGTCACACATACCTGTATGCCAGAATCCACGTGACTACTTTTGTCTACCTATGATGCAGGTGTCATCATGCAGTGGGTAGAAGTGGTGATGTGTAAATTCAAATATATGGGAGTGTACCACATGCATACTCAAGTGGTATATGAGTTTTACAATTTTTCCACCAGTCCACATCAAGATACCACTTTTACTGTGTTACACTTTCATATACTTGTATTTACATAACACTACCTTTACCCACCTGCATCCTCCCTGTATTGCAGAAGAATAGAGGTATTCACAGATATTCAAATGTGCAGGTCTACGGTATGTGACTGGGGCTTTAATAGCAAGAAGTGTCAGCCAAGTGAGTGCTTTTAATGTAACAAATGAGTCACACAAGAAATATCTCCAGAAGATGGCAATTTATCCATTAATGTAGATGTTGTATACAACAGCATGATCATTTTTTCTACAGGGGACAGATCAGTGTGATCAGTGTTTTATACTAAAAGCTCTACTTTATAATGAAAACACACAGATTCATTGTTTATTTATGATTGCAAAAAGACAAATGAACACATTATATTCCAAAACAATTATTTATTTACATGAGAATTCAGTTTATCAAGAAGCAAACAATAAGATTGTCAACGGAGTAAATGGAGGATGAACCAGCTGTTACTCTTTTCTCTTAAACACTTGATGACAAATTACATCTTCACATGTCAGCTCCTGGGGAAACAATTAATTGTGTTAATATTACATACAGAGACAATGGACAGTTCACAGTAGTCATATGATCACTTTTGAATAATGCTTTCAACTATGCTCCTTTTATCAGTCCTCAACCAAAGATGTGGTTCAGAATTTTTCAAAAATGTAATATTCAGAATAGGTGCTGTCAACCCACCAGGTGGAGTCTGTCTCCTTCAGTCCAATGTTTCCAGCCTCTGTTGGCCTTCTCACCTTTCTGGGTGCATACCAGCTTGTCCCCATCCCAGTTCACCAGACTCTACAAAACAACATACAATACCCATGAATCTAACTCCAATTTTGAGCTCTACAATGTCTTTTAGCTGAACATGTAATAGGGAGGTTCCACAGCTGAAAAACTGATTTTTGTTAAGGTAGAAACTTTTCAGAAATGAAAGCTAAATTAAAAAGTTCACAAATTTTTGTTTTGTCACATTGTGGAGGTAATTAGCTTTCCCCCGCTCATTTTTACCTTTTTGGTGTAAGCTTATGTCCATGCTGTTTCAGAAGGAATAGCATCTTCAAAAAATCTCTTTGAGCACAGATTTAAACATATGGGGCACTATTACAGTGGTCTAGTGAACAGCCTATTGTCGAAGGTGCAGAGTGCATTTATGGGTGCATCCAAGTCTATTTTGCTATTACAACAGCACAAAATCTAATTTTTCACCAGGCACAAAGTGCAAAGAGGCTGTCCTGCTCTTGACTATTTAGAGGTATGTTTTGGGCATAATGTGAAATAAATCAATCGCTGTCTTTGCTCTCATTCCCTTTAATAAACAGGGGCACAAGATCAAAGGCTTGATACTAATATGACAGCGGATAAATGCCAGAACAAATCAGTTTTGCGCTAAGGACAATTTGGGCCTGTTCACAAAGTGAAAATGTGTTTGAGGGCAAGGAGCTTTAAAGGAGCTTTTTAAGCTCCTTGTCCACATCCCTGCACACACTGGGAAGAGGTGATCATAATTACACACGGATGAGAGCTGTATAATTCAGAGGTTATGCCAGTCTTTCTCTTTGTCCATGATTTTGACAGACAAAGCTGTAAAAATTCCTTCACTTATATTATCATGGGACATGCAAGAGCTGGTACACCCACTTCGCTGTGATCCGAACTTTTCTTTTAAACCAAGAAAGAGTGAGTCATTCATCTCCGCCTGAGGTCCATTAATGTTCCCATCTCTGTTGAATGCAAAATTGTTGTAGTTAACTCAAAACAACTTTGGGATAGTTTCATTTTAAATCATTCTGTTAAAAGAATGACAGTGAATGAGGATAAAAAAAATAAAACTGTTAAATTAGATAATGATGAATGTCTGCATTTCACATCCCTGCTGGCGCTCCTCCAGCCATGGTGATAGCTTTGTTCCTGGTAAAGCAGACTGGTCCCACTGCGTGACAGTATGGAAGCACAGTAGTTAAATCTAGAAAACAGTGACCCACATTTTGTTTGCTTAGGAGAGGATAAATACAGTGGTGTGAAAAAGTGTTTGCCCCCTTCTTGAGTTCTCATTCTTTTGTATGTTTGTCACACCTAAATGTTTCAGATCATCAAACAAATTTAAATATTAGACAAAGATAACACAAGTAAACACAAAATGCAGTTTTTAAATGAACGTGTTTATTATTAAGGGGGGAAAAAATCCAAAACTACATGGCCCTGTGTAAAAAAGTGTTTGGCCCCCATGTTAAAACATAGATTAATTGTGGTTTATCACATGTTTGTAAAGCTGAGTTCAATTTCTCTAGCCACAACCAGGACTGATTACTGCCACACCTGTTCTCAATCAAGAAATCACTTAAATAGGACCTGCCTGACAAAGTGAAGTAGACCAAAAGATCCTCAAAAGCTAGACATCATGCTGTGATCCAAAGAAATTCAGGAACAAATGAGAAACAGAGTAACTGAGATCTATCAGTCTGGAAAAGGTTATAAAGCCATTTCTAAAGCTTTGGGACTCCAGCGAACCACAGTGAGAGCCATTATCCACAAATGGCAAAAACATGGAACAGTGGTGAACCTTCCCAGGAGTGGCCGATCAACCAAAATTACCCCAAGAGCGCAACAACGACTCATCCAAGAGGTCACAAAAGACCCCACAACAACATCCAAAGAAGTGCAGGCCTCACTTGCCTCAGTTAAGGTCAGTGTTCATGACTCCACCATAAGAAAGAGACTGGGCAAAAAATGGCCTGCATGGCAGAGTTCCAAGACGAAAACCACTTTTTGAGCAAAAAGAATATAAAGGCTTGTCTCACTTTTGCCAGAAAACATCTTGATGATCCACAAAACTTTTGGGAAAATACTCTGTGGATTGACGAGACAAAAGTTGAACCTTTTGGAAGGTGTCTGTCCCATTACATCTGGCATAAAAGTAACACAGCACTTCAGAAAAGGAACATCATAACAACAGTAAAATATAGTGTTTGTAGTGTGATGGTCTGGGGCTGTTTTGCTGCTTCAGGACCTAGAAGACTTGCTGTGGTAAATGGAACCATGAATTCTGCTGTCTACCAAAAAATCCTGACGGACAATGTCCGGCTATCTGTTCGTGACCTCAAGCTGAAGCGCACTTGGGTTCTGCAGCAGGACAATGATCCAAAACACACCAGCAAGACCACCTCTGAATGGCTTAAGAAAAACAAAATGAAGACTATGGAGTGGCCTAGTCAAAGTCCTGACCTGAATCCGATTGAGATGCTGTGGCACGACCTTTAAAAGGCGGTTCATGCTTGAAAACCCTTCAGTGTGGCTGAATTACAATTCTGCAAAGATGAGTGGGACAAAATTCCCCCACAGCTATGTAAAAGACTCATTGCCAGTTATCACAAATGCTTGATTGCAGTTGTTACTGCTAAGGGTGGCCCAACCCGTTATTAGGTTTAGGGGGCAATCACTTTTTCACACCGGGCCATGTAGGTTTGGATTTTTTTCCTCTTAATAATAAACACCTTCCTTTAAAAACTGCAGTTTGTGTTTACTTGTTGTTTACTTGTGTTATCTTTGTCTAATATTTAAATTTGTTTGATGATCTGAAACATTTAAGTGTGACAAACATACAAAAAAAAAAAGAGAAATCAGGAAGGGGGCAAGCACTTTTTCACACTACTGTATATACTGTACATGTATGCTTAATGTGTGTACTTGTCTGTAAGTTTTCATTTCATTCATTAATTAATTTCACATGAATTCTTTTTAATGATCCTTTATGGGTCGCAGGGGGCTGGAGCCTGTTAGTGTCTTTGGGCAAGAAGCAGGGTACACCCTGGACAGATCGGCAATGAATAAATGAAAGATCTGGTGAGGGCTTATGACAAATTTTTACAAAATCAGTTCGGCAAAATAATGGACACGGAACAAAGGAAGAGGGATACATGCGCATTCATGTCATCTAAACACGTTACTGAAATAGCAGTTGATAATGTGATATTGACTTCAGACCTGCTTTTTAATAATGAAAGGTGCATCGACAGTCTGCTCACAGTATGCTCATAGTAATGCTCATGGCCATGAACATAATAGGGAAGAAAAATTACAATCCTATCCAGAGTATCAACAGTATCTCACAAAACTGAGTACACCCCTCACATTTTTGTATATATTTTATTATATCTTTTCATGGTAAAACACTGAAGATATGACTGATACAATGTAAAGTAGTCAGTGTACAGTTTGTATAGCAGTGTAAATTTGCTGTCTCCTCAAAATAACTCAACACATAGCCATTAATGTCTACACCGCTGGCAACAAAAGTGAGTACACCCCTAGTGAAAATGTCCAAATTGTGCCCGAAGTGTCAATATTTTGTGTGGCCACCATTATTTTCCTGCACTGCCTTAACTCTCTTTGCATGGAGTTCACTAGAGCTTCGCAGGTTTCCACTGGAATCCTCTTCCACTCCTCCATGACGACATCATTTTGTTAGAGACCTTGCACTCCTCCACCTTCCATTTGAGGATGCCCCACAGATGCTCAATAGGGTTTAGGTCTGGAAACATGCTCGGCCAGTCCATCACCTTTACCCTCAGTTTCTTTAGCAAGGCAGTAGTCGTCTTGGAGGTGTGTTTGGGGTCGTTACCATGTTGGAATACTGCCCTGCGGCCCAGTTTCCAAAGGGAGGGGATCATGCTCTGCTACAGTATGTCACAGTACATGTTGGCATTCATGGTTCCCTCAGTAAACTGTAGCTTCCCAGTGCTGGCAGCACTCATGAAGCCCCAAACCGTGACACTCCCACCACCATGCATGACTGTAGGCAAGATACACTTGTCTTTGTACTCCTCAAATGGTTGCCGCCACACACGCTTGACACCATCTGAATCAAATAAGTTTATCTTGGTCTCATCAGACCACAGGACATGGTTCCAGTAATCCATGTCCTTAGTCTGCTTGTCTTCAGCAAACTGTTTGCAGGCTTTCTTGTGCATCATCTTTAAAAGGGGCTTCCTTCTGGGATGACAGCCAAGCAGACCAATTTGATGCAGTGTGCGGTGTATGATCTGAGCACTGACAGGCTGACCCCCCCACCTCTTCATCCTCTGCAGCAATGCTGGCAGCACTCATATGTCTATTTTAAAAAAACAACCTCTGGATTTGACGCTAAGCACGTGCATTCAACTTCTTTGGTTGACCATGGCGAGGCCTGTTCTGAGTGGAACCTGTCCTGTTAAACCACTGTATGGTCTTGGCCACCATGCTGCAGCTCAGTTTCAGGGTGTTGGCAATCTTCTTATAGCCTAGGCCATCTTTATGTAGAACAACAATTCTTTTTTTCAGATTCAAGATTCAATGATTCAAAGGCTTTATTATCATGTGCACAGTTAAGAAATGCTACATTTCCTGAGCAATGAAATTCTTACTTTGCTCTCCAAACGAATGTCAAGGTAAAAGGTACAGAAACAACAATTCTAATAGGTCATGACACACTAACACAGTAACTCAATCCTAATACTAATGGATGTTAATAACACACACATCAACACACAGGCAGTAGAGGAATGAAATTGAAAATTCACTGGATGACAAAAGTGATAGTGGTATATTGATATCAGAGATGATGTGAACCTGAGATGGCATGAACCTATGTACAGTGTGCAAATGAGCATTGTGCAACCTGATGTGAACCTGAGATGGCATAGACTTACGTACAGTGTGCAAATGAGCATTGTGCAACGAGCAGTGTATAATTACAAATTATTTCTGTCACGATAGTACCAGTAGACTGTGCATGATAAGTAGCAGCAGAGATGATATGGACATCAGACGGATGATACTATATCTACTGTACAGGTGAGCAGTGTGCAAATTTAGCAGCCAGTGTGTGAGTTCCTAAATGCAAAGCTGTGTTACAGAGTTTTGGGAGTTGCTATCTGTTCAGGAGTCTGATGGCAGTGGGAAAGAAGGAGTTTTTCAGTCTGGTTGTCCTGCGTTTCACACTTCTGTACCTCCAGCCTGAGGGTAGAAGTATGATCAGTCTGTGCTGGGGGTGGGTGGGGTCCTGGAGGATGGAGTCAGCTCTCTTTTGGACTCTGCGGTGGTATATGCTCTGCAGAGAGGGGAGTGGAGTCCTGATGATCTTCTCCACTGTCTTCACCACTCTCTGCAGGCGTTTGCACTCCAGGGCAGTGGTGCTGCCGTACCACGCAGTGATGCAGTTGGTCAGGATGTTCTCGATGATGCAGCTGTACAAACTGTTGAGGATCCTGGAAGACATGTCATGTTGAGCTCTCTTAATCAGCTCTGTGGTGTTGTGTGTCCACTTAAGGTCCTCACTGATGTGGATGCCCAGGTATTTAAAGCTGCTCACCCTCTCTGCCTCAAGCTTCCGGATGAACAGCAGCCGATGGGGTCTCCTCCTCCCTTTCCTCATGTCCACTATCATTTCCTTTGTCTTGTCCGTGTTGAGGGTGGGACACCTGTGTTTGTGATGATGCTGGCTGAGGTCCTGTTACCCATCCTGACAGACTGGTGCCTGCCAGTTAGAAAGTCCAGTAGCCAGTCACAGAGGGTGGGGTGCAGGCCAAGTGAAGACAGTTTGTGGGTGAGTTTGTGGGGGATGACTGTGTTGAAGGTGGAGCTGTAGTCGACAAAGAGCATCCTGATGTAGGAGTCTTTATCTTTCAGGTGGGAGAGAGAATAACGGAGTGCTGCAGTGATGGCACCTGAGGTGGACCTGTTGGGCTGGTAGGCATACTGCAGGGGGTCTACGGTGCCCTGTATGCTGTCCTAAATGAGGGGCAGCACCACTCTCTCGAAGCACTTCATGATGATTGGAGTGAGTGCCACCGGTCTGTAATCATTCAGACAGATCGGCGGGCTCCTTTTGGGGAGGGGGATGATGGTGTCATGGCCGCCAATTAGGCGCACCTGCGCACACACCTGTCTACCATTTGGCTCTGCCTATATATTCTGTGAGACGCAGGGATCAGCGCAGAGTCGTCTGCTTCCATCCTACGGAAACTGAACTCGCCAATCTCCACACTGAGCTTCCAGCCTCATTTTCCTCCAGCGCTTCAACTTGCCAAGGGTCTCCAAACCATACGGCAGTCAAGTAAGTCTGAACTTTTCCTGTCACCCAACCTTTACCCCTGTGCACAGGCAGTGTCCTCCTGGCGGCAGACTCCCCTGCCTCGTTCACCTGCCTGCTACATCTCCAACGGGCGACTGGCACTGGCATTGTCCTCCTGGCCTGGGCCGTGGTGCCAACCTATGCACTTCTCCAACTCAGCAGAAAGTAATGACAGTTCTATCTGGCATTCCCCCTGTCAAGATAACCTCTAATGTTCTCTCTGCTCTGTCCCTAGGGTTGCCAGGTTAAACAGTGCTCTGCTCGTCCCAAGCTGATTCTACAATGCACTACACTCACTACAGGCTTCCACACATGCATCCACACACTCACATTGTTATTAATAAAAGGTTAACTGAGTTTCCTGAGTTGTGTCTGCTTTCTGGGTCTGTACCATGTCAATACAACTCCGCCAGAGTGACCCAGCAGACAGCGCGCTTGCGCGCAAGGTAAACAACTTAGAAACTCGGGTGGACCAGTTAGCCTACCAGCAGCCAATTATACTCACACAGCTAGTTCGAGTTACTGACCGGTTGGACCGCCTAGCTAACCCACAGGCCTTCCCTTCAGCTCCCGCTAGCTCCCCTGCACCTGTTAGCACTGTCAGTAGCCAGGCTACATCAGGCTCCCCGCTCCGCCTTACTCCCATACCAACTCCCACCCGTTTCGGCGGTAAATTCGGTGAAGCTCGGTTTTTTTTTGCTGCAGTGCAATATTTTATTTCAGCGGGTGCCGGGGGATTTTTCTTCTGACCATAGTCGTATAGGCTATGTGGTGAATTTGTTGGAGGGGCGAGCTTTTGCTTGGGCCTGCGCGGTTATGGCTAGGGCTGACTACGCTTCGCTTCTTACACACAGTTCGTTAAGGAGTTCAAGGAGGTGTTTGACCATTCCGACCGTGATAGAGTGCTTACCTCCCGGTTGTTGAATTTAAAACAGGGGGCGAGGGCTGTTGCCGATTACGCCGTAGACTTCCGGGTCGTAGCCACAGAGGTGGGGTGGGAGGACGCCTCATTGTGTAGCATCTTCATTAGAAGCCTCTGTCCTAGCCTGCGGGACGAGTTAGCTCCTTTAGAAAAACCCTCCAGCTTGACCGAGCTAATTTTGCTTGCCATCAGCCTTGACAACAGACTGAGGGAGCGGGCAGCTGAGCTTAGGACTTCCGGTTGCTCGAGCAGTCAGTCTCACCGTTCTCTACAGCGCCCCCCCCCCACTGGCTTTACCTGCAGTAGATTCCCCGGATGAGCCAGAGCCTATGATGACAGGTCGAGCAAAGCTGTCTGCTGCTGAAAGACAGCGACGGCGGGAACTAGGCTTATGTGTTTACTGTGGGAGCGAGGAGCTCGAGCTTGAGGTATGCCTCATACGGCCAAAGGGGGAGTCTGTGGTCGCAGTAGGGGACTCACGGACGCGCCTCAGTTAAAACCCCTCTCTAGCTTTCTGATTCCCATTCGTTTCTGTATCAAACACAAGGAATTCACTACACAGGCACTCATTGACTCCGGGGCTGAGCAGAGCTTCATCTCTGGGGAACTGGCAACCCGGTTGGGGCTCCCGTTCAGTTATTGGAAACCCCTTGAGACTGATCACCCTCTCTAAAGCCCTTTTGCTACAGTTTCCCACCGGACCGCTCCAGTGTCCATTTTTACATCGGGCAATCATCAGGAAGAGCTGAGGTTATATGTTCTGCCGACCTCTTCATCCCCAGTTATCCTCGGCTATCCCTGGCTTCGCCTGCACAACCCCTCCATAGACTGGCGGTCCGGGAGTGTCCTCGCCTGGAGTTCATTTTGTCTGAGTGCCTGCCTTCAGTCCGCTGCATGCCCGCCTTCTGTGCCTCTGAGTGCCCCAATCCCTGCCCCTCCTGATTTGGATAAGGTCCCTCCCGAATACCACGACTTGGGGGCCACCTTCAGTAAGTCGCAAGCCCTTTTCCCTTCCCCCCACCGCCCTTATGATTGTGCCCATTAATCTCCGCGCTGGAGCTCCTTTACCATCCAGTAGACTTTACAACCTGTCTGCCGGAGCGAGAAGCGATGGAGACTTACATCAAGGAGTCGTTGAGCTCGGGCATAATCCGGCCATTGTCGTCAGCGGTGGGGGGCAGGCTTTTTCTTCGTCAGGCAAGAAGGATGGCTCACTGAGACCCTGTATAGACTTCAGGGAGTTAAACAACATAACTGTCAAAGATGAAGTACACTTTACCTCTCATTAAATTCAGCCTTTGATTCCCTCCAAGGTGCCTCCTGGTTTTCCAAATTGGACCTGCGCAATGCTTATCATCTGGTGCAGATCCGGGAGGGGAGGGATGAATGGAAGACGGCGTTCCGGACTCTGAGGGACACTTAGGGCCTTTTCCACTAGCACGCTTTAGCGCGACACGGGACGGCTCAGCACGCTTTGTATGCTTTTCCACAAGCCCCAAACACGGTTTAACAGCCGCAATTCTCAGCCCGCTGAAGGGCAGGGTTACAGCAGTGCTGAGCTGTGCCGTGTTGTGACGTTAACAGACTGGTCGCCGCTGATTGGTCAGGTCGTAATCGGCGCTGATTGGTTCAGGTTGTAACCTGCCCCTCTCCTCCTCTCATCTACCAAATCTTCACGACCTTCTCAATAAAGTTTTTGAAAAAAAAAAAAAAAAAGAATCTTCACGACCGCCTTTACTCAGCACGCAACCACTGTTGGCGGTTCCTTTCAGTGTATTGCTGTGCTATTTTCATTTATTCTCTATCAAAAATGGCTTCGCGTAATAAGGGTGTTCCATGGAGCAGTAAGGAGCTGCAGTGTCTGCCTCACTGCATTGTCAGACGAACGTATGCAGCGCGAGTTAGACGGAGCTGCCCGGAATGAAAAAATATACCGGGAGGTCTCGGACATCGGAGTCCTTTAACGGTGAGTTTTAATTTTTTTTTATTGTGCGTTTTTTCGCAATATATTCGGTAAAGACGCTCAGTTTATTTATGCAATAAAAAAGCTGTTCATTTGTGGATGGATCGCTGCTTAATTGCAGCACACTGCGGACTCAAGCTTTTATTTTAATTATTCATGTGAACAATACGCTGAAATAAGCTTATGTATTCTTGTTAAAAACTATTGTGCTGTATTTTATTGTGGTGCATTTTCCTTGTAGAATCATCCCACGCGTCCGCCGCGACAGCCGTCCGGATTATTCAACCGAGCCTTCCTACCCACAGCTGGCAGAGACACTTCATTCAGCCGAGTCGTGACCCAGTTGGGAAGCTGTGTAGACACTCAGTGGTCGGCGTGTATTAAAATGTCGATTAACCTTCATGTTGTGTTGCAAAGTTTTTTTTTCTTTAATATTTTGTATATAATAAAATGAAATTGTTTTGGAAAGTGTGGTTTGTCTGTTATAACACTGAATTATAAAACAGTATAATTTCATAGAAATTCCATTGCTAATCTGATCAAATGATACTGATCTTCCTGTCAGGGTCAACATTGTAAAGGTAATGTAATTTTTAACTAGACCAAAAAACAAATGTTTTTGTAAGCTTTCTGTTCTTTTTATTGAAATATCATAAAAAAATTAGCCCCACATGATCCAGTTCTAAACTTTGGGTACATTTTTTATGTTTAACTTATAAGAAGTTGCACAGTTGGACTTTAAAATGCAGCAGGAGAGACTGATCAAGCTTACAAGTCAATGGTAAAAAAAGTAAGTATATGTAAATTGAATGTTCTATCGGCATTCCAAATTCAGAGAATTACAATACTTTAGAAGGAGTGTAGCATCATCTAAACGGAAAATAATAATACTGTTGTTCCAAACGTTGACCTGAAGGTGAAAAACATGAATTTTTTTTAATTCAGTACATCCAAAATGCCCTAGGATGTAAAAAATAATAATTTGGTGTAGGCCAGTGTGCCACGTCTCATTAATAATACGAATAAAAAACAAGTTTCA
This sequence comes from Pholidichthys leucotaenia, assembly GCA_020510985.1. Taxonomy (NCBI): domain Eukaryota; kingdom Metazoa; phylum Chordata; class Actinopteri; order Cichliformes; family Pholidichthyidae; genus Pholidichthys; species Pholidichthys leucotaenia. The sequence continues at coordinate 291,505,992 of CM035846.1, forward strand.
GCTCTATTTCTAGGTCATTTGGCAGTTAATTCAAAACAAAAGTGACTTGTGTTGTTGCAGCTTAATTAGGAGATAAAAATTAATTGTGAGATAAATCCACAGAGGCGAGCAAGGGCAATAATCCTTGAATCCTTTTTTGTCTCGTGTAAATAAGGGACTTCAGTCGGTGCGTAACGTCACGGGAGTGTGGCACCCGCCTCGCTCAGAATCTGCTGCTGCCCCGCTTCTAAAACCTAACAAACCATCACAGCACAAGCACAACACCAATGGAGACAGAAGCATTCCGAGCCGTACTGAAGTGAACCGAGCCGTACCGAGGTGTGCTGGCTAGTGGGAAAACAGGCTTTTGAGTACTTTGTGATGCCATTCGGGCTCACCAACGCCCCTGCCGCTTCCAGAGGCTGATTAAAGATGTATTGAGGGACTTCTTGGGCACGTTCATGTTTGTTTATCTGGACGACATCCTGATCTTTTCGCAGTCCCTGGGAAGGAGCATCGTGGTGCACGTGAGGCGGGTACTGCAGCGGTTGTTGGAGAACAAACTCTTTGTGAAGGCGAGAAGTGTGAGTTTCATGTCAACCGGACTTCATTCCTGGGCTTCATTATCTCTCATATGAGATCCTCCCCGACCCAGGTAAGATCAAAGCGGTGGTTGAGTGGCCTACCCATCTTCCAGAAAGCATCTCCAACAGGGTTCTGGCATTTGCCAACTTTTACCGTCGCTTCATCCAGATTAACAGTTGGATTGCTCTCCTCCTGACCAACCTGGACCTTCTCCCAAGGTTCCCTTCCGGTGGCCTGAGGAGGCCGCGGCAGCCTTTGCTGAACTGAAGTCCTAGGTTTTCCTCTTCTCCCATCCTGACGCAGGTAGACCTCTCTCCGGGTGCTTGGTGGAAGGGATGCTTCGGACTCGAGGGTGGAGGCAGTCCTGTCCCAGAGGTCTCCGGTGGATGGCAAATCCGGCCCTGTGCATTCTTCTCCCTGCGCCTATCTCCAGCTGAATGCAATTATGACATCGGTGACAGGGAACTGTTGGGCCGTCAAACTCGCCTTGGAGGAGTGGCGTCATTGGCTGGAGGGGGCCTCTCAGCCATTCATCGTATGGACGGACCACAAGAACTTGGAGTACCTCCGGAGGGCCAAGCGTCTGAACTCCCGCCAGGCCCGCTGGTCCTTGTTTTTTGGGAGGTTTGATTTCACCATCACCTATCGTCCCGGGTCGAAGAACACGAAGCCGGATGCCTTGTCCCGTCAGTTTACCTCGGAGACGACGGAGAAGCCTGAACACCCTATTCTACCTCCTTCGTGTGTTGTGGGTGCTGTCTCCTGGGGTATTAAGAACAAGGTACTGAAGGCTCTGAAGGATGAGCCCAACCCGGGTGGGGGGCCATCGGGTAGACTGTTTGTCCCATCAGCCGTCCGGGGGGAAGTTATTCATTGGGGTCATTCGTCCAAGTTCTCATGTCACCCAGGGCAGGGATGCACAGTGGAGCTGATCCAGAGGACATTTTGGTGGCCTTCGCTGCAGAGGGACGTCAGGGAGTACATCCAGGCCTGTCCTCAGTGTGCCACTGGGAAGACATCTTCTGCCCCTCCAGCTGGATTACTCTGTCCCCTCCCCATCCCCGGCACGCCATGGTCCCACGTGGCTCTGGATTTAATCACCGGTCTCCCATCATCCAACCATAACACAGTAATTCTAACTCTGGTTGACAGATTCTCCAAGGCTGCTCATTTCATCCCCCCACAGGGGCTGCCCACGGCCAAGGAGATGTTGGACCTCCTAGTCCAGCATGTGGTTCATCTTCATGGCATCCCTTTGGACATTGTCTCGGACCGGGGTCCCCAGTTCGTGTCCCAAGTCTGGAGGGCGTTTTGCAGTGCCTTGGGGGCCACGACGAGCCTATCTTTGGGCTATCATCCTCAGACCAACGGGCAGTGTGAACGAGCAAACCAGGAGTTGGAGGCCACGCTGTGGTGTGTCGCCACCAGGAATCCCTCATCTTGGAGCTACCACCTTCCCTGGATTGAGTATGCGCACAACACCATCATCTCTTCAGCCATAGGCATGTCTCCTTTCCAGTCCTCGTTGGGATACAACCCCCCGCTGTTCCCGGAGGAGGAGGGGGACATCGCAGTTCCTTCTGTTCGTGCCCACCTGCAGCGGTGTCGTCGGATCTGGAAGACTACCCGGGAGGCTCTGCAACGCACAGCTGAGCGCAACACAGCAGTGGCCAACTGTCACAGGGCTCCAGCTCCCGCCTACCAGGTGGGCCAACAGGTATGGCTATCTACTAAACACATTGACTTGAAGGGTGAGAGGAGGAAGTTGTCTCAGAAGTTCATCGGACCCTTTCCCATCACACAAGTAATTAACCCAGTGTGTGTGCAGCTAGCTCTCTCCCCCTCCCTCCGCATCTGTCCTTCTTTTCACATCTCCCAGGTCAAGCCTGTCTGCTCCAGCCCTTTGTGTCCTCCTACCAGGGACCCACCACCACCGATGATGATCGACGGCGACCCAGCTTGGAAGGTCAATGCCATTCTGGACGTCCATCGCCGGGGTCGCGGTCTACAGTACCTGGTGGATTGGGAGGGCTATGGACCGGAGTGGAGGTCCTGGGTGCGCCCTTCCTTCGTGCTGGACAAGCAACTCATCAGGGACTTCCACTGGGCACACCCAGGTAGGATGGATCAACCGCCGAGAGGCGTGTCGTTGGGGGGGAGTACTGTCATGGCCGCCAATTAGGCGCACCTGTGCACACACCTGTCTACCATTTGGCTCTGCCTATATATTCTGTGAGACCCAGGGATCAGCGCAGAGTCGTCTGCTTCCATCCTACGGAAACTGAACTCACCAGTCTCCACACTGAGCTTCCAGCCTCATCTTCCTCCAGTGCTTCAACTCGCCAAGGGTCTCCAAACCATACGGCAGTCAAGTAAGTCTGAACTTTTCCTGTCACCCAACCTTTACCCCTGTGCACAGGCGGTGTACTCCTGGCGGCAGACTCCCCTGCCTCGTTCACCTGCCTGCTACATCTCCAATGGGCGACTGGCATTGTTCTCCTGGCCTGGGCCGTGGTGTCAACCTATGCACTTCTCCAACTCAGCAGAAAGTAATGACAGTTCTATCTGGCATTCCCCCTGTCAAGATAACCTCTAACGTTCTCTCTGCTCTGTCCCTAGGGTTGCCAGGTTGCACGGTGCTCTGCTCGCCCCAAGCTGATTCTACAATGCACTACACTCACTACAGACTTCCACACACACATCCACACACACACACAGTTATTAATAAAAGGTTAACTGAGTTTCCTGAGTTGTGTCTGCTTTCTGGGTCTGTACCATGTCAGATGGTTGTCATTTTGAAGCAGGAGGGGACTATGTTCTGGTTGAGGGAGAGGTTGAAGATTGCTGTGAGAATGTCAGTCAGCTCTGCAGCGCATGCTCTGAGAGCCCGCCCAGGTATGTTGTCTGGTCCTGCTGCCTTGTGGGGGTTGATATTCCTCAGTGCTTTGTTTACCTGGCCTGTGAGACTTTTAGTGGGTGGTGGTGGTGGTGGTGGGGTGCATAAGTGTGTGTCTCTTCTCTGTGCTGTGGTTGGTGGTCTCAAAGTGGGTGTAAAAGATGTTGAGATTGTCCGGCAGGCTGTCTGTAGAGCTAGTGGTGCTGCTGTTGGTCCTCTTGTAGTCTGTGATGTGTTGCAGGCCTTGCCACATGCGCCCCGGGTCAGGAGTGGAGTAGAGGCTGTTCAGCTTTTCTCTGTACTGCCCCTTGGCTGTTGCTATAGCCTCTCTCAGTCCATACTTTGCAGCTTTGTACTCGACCTCACAGCCTGATTTAAATGCATGAGAGTGAGCATGCAGCATCTGACAAACCTGACTGTTGATCCAGGGCTTCTAGTTGGGGAACTTCCTGACCTGTATGGTGGGTACGATGGTATCAACACATGTGCTGATGTACCCAGTCACGTATTCAGCATAATCCTGTATGTTTACAGAAGAGACCTCTCAGGTGGCTGCAGCTTTAAACACATCCCAGTCTGTGCAGGAAAAACAATCTTGCAGGGTGCTCTCAGTCTCTGAAGTCCAGCGCTTAATTTGTTTAATAACAGGGTTTGTTTGTTTCAGCTTTTGTCTGTAGGCTGGGTACATAAACAGTGAGATGTGATCTGACTGTACGAAGTGGGGGCGGGGTGCCACTCTGTAGGCGCCACTTATGTTGGAATAAACATGATCCAATGTGCTTTTATCGCAGGTGGGAATGTCCACATGCTTGTCATATTTGGGGAGAATGGTCCGTAAATTGCACTGGTTAAAGTCGCCAGCAACAATAAAAACAGCATCAGGACGTTTCGTCTCTGCTGCACTGATGACATCGTGGAGTTTGTTTAGTGCTACTGTGTAGTTGCTCCGTGGACAGATGTATACAGCGGCCAAAAACACAGTGGTAAATTCCCTCGGTAGATAATAGGGATGGCATTTCAGCAGTAAAAACTCTACATTGGGCAAGCAGTGCTTGTAAACGGTTTGTACATCTCCACACCACAAGTGGTTTATAAATGCACACACACACACACACACACACCCTCCCCTCGTCTTACCAGAGTCTCCTGTTCTGTCTGCCCGGTGTGTTGAGTGTGTCTGTAGCTGAATAGCGCTCTCTGGGACTCTGTCTGAAAGCCAGGTCTCACAGAAAATTAGGGCACAGCACTCTCTTGTCTCCCACTGGTCTTCAGTCCTTGCTCTTAGTTCGTCTAGCTTATTTTCCAAAGACCGAACATTTGCCATTAAGAGACTGGGTAGCGGTGGCTGGCTGGAGTGAGCCTTTAGCCTAGCATGTAGCCCTCCTCTCTTGCCTTGCCTTCGGTGCCTTCGGCCCCGCCTCCGCCACGCTCTCTTGGAGTCAGCATGCTCACATGGGCTCGGTGCTTCGGGGCTTTCCTGAAGCCCCCTTTCGGGGCTGATGGTCACCACTGGGGCAGACGATGCATTGCAGGTCGGGTGGTATAAAGCCAGTAAACTCCATGTGGCTGCTTGACTTGGCACAATCCAGTAATGTCTGTCAGTTGCATGTTAGCAGTGCATGACCTCCATGCACTGTAGAAAGAACAGCAACTATGCATAAAAGGAGAAAAGTCGGCATTTGGGAGTGGAACGAGCAAAGACGTTCGCCAACGGTGGGCGCCATCTTGCATCTTGCCTCAGAGAGTTCTTCTGCCATGAGATGCCATGTTGAACTTCCAGTGACCAGTATGAGAGAGTGAGAGCACGATAACACCAAATTTAACACACCTGCTCCCCATTCACGCTTGAGACCTTGTAACACTAATGAGTTACATGACACCAGGGAGGTAAAATGGCTAATTGGGCGCAATTTGAACATTTTCACTTCGGGCTGTATTCACTTTTGTTGCCAGCAGTTTAAACATTAATGGCTGTGTGTTGAGTTATTTTGAGGGGACAGCAAATTTACACTGTTATACAAGCTGTACACTGTCTATTTTACATTGTATCAAAGTGTCATATCTTCAGTTTTGTCCCATGAAAAGATATAATAAAATACTGTATTTACAAAAATGTGAGGGGTGTACTCACTTTTGTGAGATACTGTATGAACAGTCAGTTTTGAGACAAGCAACAAAGATTACAGCAGATTCCCATCATCCCCTCTTCTCTGTCCTGTTTGTGGACTTCAGCTCCGCATTCAACACCATCCGCCCCGCTCTGCTCCGGGACAAGCTGTCCCTGCTCAACGTGCCTGACTCCCTCTGCAGGTGGATCATCGACTTCCTGACGGACCGGAGGCAGCATGTGCGGCTGGGAAAGACTGTCTCAGACTATACTAGCATCAGCACCGGATCACCCCAGGGCTGTGTACTTTCCCCCCTACTCTTCTCCCTTTACACCAACTCCTGCACCTCCAGCCACCAGTCTGTCAAGTTGATCAAGTTTGCGGACGACACCACCCTCATCGGGCTCATCTCCAACGGCGACGAGTCCGCCTACAGGAGAGAGGTGGCCCAGCTGGCGACCTGGTGCAGCAATAACAACCTGCAGCTGAACGCTCTGAAGACAGTGGAGATGATTGTAGACTTCAGGAAAGTCACTACTCCTCTGCCCCCCCTCACCCTCTCAGGCTCTCCCATCACCACTGCTGATTCCTTCCGCTTCCTAGGCACTACCATCACCAGGGACCTCAAATGGGAGCTGACCATCAGCTCACTCATCAAAAAAGCCCAGCAGAGGATGTTCTTCCTGCGGCAGCTGAGGAAGCTCAAGCTACCCACCAAGATGTTAGTGCAGTTCTACACAGCCATCATCGAGTCCATCCTCACCACCTCCATAACCGTGTGGTACGCAGGAGCCACTGCCAGGGACAGACTAAGGCTGCAGCGCGTCGTGCGCACTGCTGAGAAGGTGATCGGCTGCAAGCTCCCATCTCTCCAGGATCTGTACATCTCCAGGACCCGGAGGCGTGCTGGCTGGATCATAGCCGATCCCTCACACCCTGGTCACGTACTGTTTGCCCCCCTCCCCTCTGGTAGAAGACTTCGGTCCATCCAGACTAAAACCTCCCGTCACATGAACAGCTTCTTCCCCTCTGCCATTAGACTGCTGAACACTAAGTGACTCTCGTGCACCATGTACAGCAGCTCAACCAGACTCATGTCAATCATCACTGTTTTCTTCCTGCATTACCGACTGCACTATATAGTTCTCCACAGTATCTGCTGCTGGCTAATATATATTTTAACTGTTGACCAGTATCACTTAATCTTATCCTACACTTTATTACATGTATAGTTTATTTCTCTTATCTTATCATGTTTAATGTTGCAGCATTGTACCGAGACAAATTCCTAGTTTGTGTACTACATGAACAATGGCAATAAACCTGATTCTGATTCTGATTCTGATTCTGATTCTCTGAATACAAATTATTGCCATCAGGGGGGAGATTTAGAGTGCCAAAGTGTAATTCTAACCGGTTGAAACAATCCTTTAGACCAGGGGTGGGCAATCATGTGCCATGGAGGGCCATTCTACTGCAGGTTTTCTGTTCCACCCAGTCTCTTCAGCAGGTGTTTTCAATGATTAGCAATCCTTGAAGCTGATCAGAGAGCACATACCTGCTGAAGACACTGGGTGGAACAAAAAACCTGCAGTGGAATGGCCCTCACTGCCCACCCCTGCTTTAGACCGTGCTGCCCTCAGATCAGCACGGAGTCGTCTTTCTCCATGGTCGGATGAGACCAGCACACGCCTTCGTCTTCTTCGCAGAGCATGAGGTAGCGTCCTGTCCTATACGGCCAAAAGAGGGAGCCCATGCGTCACAGTAGGGGGACTCACCTCAATCTAATCCCCTCACTAGATTCCTATTACCCATCTGCTTTATCCACAACCAGACTGAGATAGCCACACACGCCAGTTGATTGGGGGCCGAGCAGAGCTTCATTTCTGGGGAACTGGCAGCCTGACTGGGGCTTCTCTGCCACCCATTAAAGACCCAATGAAACTCATTGCCCTGTCTAAAGCCCCCCTTGTCATAGTGTCTAAACCACATGTGTCAAAGTCAAGGCCCGCGGGCCGAATAAATTATCTATGGCCCCCAGAATGATATTTGATTAGTATTAGTACCGGCCCGCAGGCCGCAGCCGCCTGCTGGCGTTTTGAATGCATCAATACTTCATTTCCCACAATGCAACAATAGCCCGCGAACTCACTGCAGTGCTGCGAGCGGGCCTCAGCTTCATTATTCATCAGAATTCAGAGCAGATGTCAACTTTTAGCAACCCCCTCACAAAAAATGGCTAAACGGAAGGTGGACGGTGAGAACAGGGGGTTTCAAGCCAGGTGGGAGGCAGAGTACATGTTCACGGAGGTAAAAGGCAAACCTGTGTGTCTTCTGTGTGGAGAAAGTGTGAGAGGATGCGGGATGAAAAGGTCTCAGGTGAGCTGACAGCTTATCACTGCATAATACACCAGGAGTCGTTGTGTGGTAAAGCCTTGAAAATGGAGCATGTAATGAGCATCATAAGATAAGATAAGATAAGATAAGCCTTTATTAGTCCCACAATGGGGAAATTCCAGGATTGCAACAGCACAGGGATAGCAACACTCAGAGCAACAATCAGAAGGCAAGAAAAAACAACATCTAGTAAACTTATGTCCATATTACGATAAATGTATATATATAGACACACAGTGCAGAGCATTATGGTTGGTTGGTGAATGTGCAGCAGAAAGTCTAAGCTCTCTCTCCGCGGATGCGGCGGGCCAGCTGGAAGTCTTTGGGCATGATGGTGACCCCCTTAGCGAAGAAGAGACCACCAGGTGGGCCTCGCTGGTCTCCTGCAAGAGCCATGACGGCGAAAGCTCAGGAAACGCAGGACGGTCTTGAAGTCCCTGAGCAATCTCCCTCACCAGGCGCTGGACGGGCAGCTTACGGATGAGCAGCTCCGTGGATTTTCTGGTAGCGACGGATCTCTCTCCAGAGCCACGGGCCTGTGACGGCGAGGCCTCTTCACTCTGCCGGGTGGCCAGAGCGCCTCTCCGAGCAGCCCCTGGTGGCTAGCTGGTCTCCTGGGGGCTTCTTCCTCCAGTAGATTTTACGGGCGGTCTGCCTGGTTCTTGCCATCGCTCTTTATTATTCTGTCTTATATTTCTTGCACGCCGCCCTAAACTCCAGCCCGGCACCCGCGTCGTTTTCGCTACAGCTCCCGGTAGTCGAGTTTCCCATTAGCACCAGGCGGCGGCCAAGTGCTAGCTAGCACTAGCTCCTCCCCGCTGTAACGTCTCCCGCTGCAAACCGTGGCTCCGTCCGCCGACCCGGGAGACCCCTGGGGCGATCTGTGCGTCCGTGATATATACAGAGTGAAAGGTGTAGAAGAAGAAGGAAGATAAAAAAAAAAGGCTGTTGCAACGGGGCAGCCTCTCGTGTGGCACCACCAGCCCGGCGGAACCGGAAAATAACGCGTGCAGTTAACTTCATCAGAGCCAAAGGTTTAAATCACCGCCAGTTCAAGGCATTTCTGAGCGAGTTAGACACAGAGTATGGTGACGTGCCCTATCACACAGATGTGCGATGGCTAAGCCAGGGAAAGGTGCTGCAAAGATGTTTCGAGCTGCGTGAGGAGATCTGTCTGTTCATGGAAAGCAAAGGAAAAGACACAACAGAGCTCCGAGATGAAACATTTATGTGTGAAATGGCATTTCTGTGCAACATCACAAGCCATTTGAATGTGTTGAACCTGCAGCTGCAGGGACGGGGGCGTGTCATCTCTGATATGTACAGTACGGTGAAGGTGTTTAAAACCAAGCTGAGTCTGTGGGAGACGCAGATGCGGAAAGAAAACTTGAGCCACTTTTCCAGCTGTAAGATCATGAAAGAGAAGCTGTCTACCGCTGTGTTTCCGAGTGCACAGTTTGCTGATAAACTCAACATACTCGCCGCTGACTTTCGGCGCCGATTTGCTGACTTTGAAGCCCAAAAAAGCAGGTTTGAACTGCTCTCCAATCCTTTTGGAGTTGACGTGGAAAGCGCACCACCAAACCTACAAATGGAGTTGATTGAGCTCCAGTGCAATGACACACTGAGGGAAAAGTATGAGTGGGGATGCTGCTGAGTTTGCACGTTTCATCCCCGACACAATGCCTCAGCTGCACATTCAAGTTGCTCAGACGCTGTCTATGTTTGGCAGCACATACCTGTGTGAACAACTGTTCTCTTTGATGAAGCTAAACAAAACATCACACAGGAGCCATCTTACTGATGAACACCTTCATTCAATCCTGAGGATTTCCTCAGCTCAGAGCCTGACCCCGAACATTAATGAACTTGTACAAAAGAGGAGACACTACCAAGTATCAGGCTTAGCCTCAGACAAGTGAGCATCACAGAACATTGTCTTTCTAGTTTTTAATTCAGTTAAATTTTTAGATTTGTTTCTACAAGAAGTGATTTTTCTTTGAAGGAAGTATTATTTTGTCTGTGTGCCATAGATTTTGTATTTTATCTTATTGTATTTTATTTATTTATATTCATTTTTCAGTTAATGGACTTTGCAGATAGGAGCCATGAGAAAGAATGGAACTGATTTGATTTATTTTTTTTTATTTTCTCATTTTACTATTTGAAAGCAGTAATTGCTAGGATCAGAGCAGCACAATATTGCATTTTCAGTTTTTAATCCTGCAATTTCATTTCTGCATTAATCTTGATATTAAGAAACATTTTATTTTTGAAGGATATTTACTTTTTTGCTGTTTGCCTGTTGAAAATGTTTTCCCTTGAAATAACTGACAGAACCATAAGAAAATATTTCTTTATTACCTCCGCCAGGAGGTTATGTTTTTACCGGGGTTTGTCTGTCTGTCTGTCTGTCTGTTGGTTAGCAAGATAACTCAAAAAGTTTTGGACGGATTTCGATGAAACTTTCAGGCGTTGTTGGAAATGGTACAAGGAAGAACTGATTAAATTTTGGGGATGATCCGGATCACCGTCCAGAAGAAAACCGCCATTACGGAAAATGCCATTTTCGTGAATAACTACTGAACCACCAATCCTATCATTGTCAATCCAATTGCTAGTCATATGTTTTCATGGTCAAGGAATCTGAAAACGTACACACAAACACTGTATGGGGGGAACTGTGGCCGCCATTACGGAAAATGCCATTTTCGTGAATAACCACTGAACCACTAATCCTATCATTGTCAATCCAATTGCTAGTCATATGTTTTCATGGTCAAGGAATCTGAAAACGTACACACAAACACTGTATGGGGGGAACTGTGGCCGCCATTACGGAAAATGCCATTTTCGTCAATAACTACTGAACCACTAATCCTATCATTGTCAATCCAATTGCTAGTCATATGTTTTCGTGGTCAAGGAATCTGAAAACGTACATACAAACACTGTATGGGCGGAACTGTGGCCGCCATTATGGAAAATGTTATTTTCATGAATAACTACTGAACCACTAATCCTAGTGTAACGTCGGGGCCATTTTAAGGGGAGCAGGGATTTCCCAGCATGCTTTGCCAGTTTGAAACGTTACTGTATGTGTGTTAAATGTTATTTCTGAGTTATACTGCTGTGTCATTATAACTGCATTATAATGACCCAGCAGTGCTTAGCAGGATTAGGGCAAGATGTATCATGTGTGTGTAACCATGATTCAAACAGGGGTCTGGGAGAATGACCTCCACTCCACTCTGTGCACAGAAGCAAGTTGGGGTCGGGGGTGTGTAAATAAAGCCTATTCATCACAGCCATCTGCTCCATTGTCTTTGTGTGAACCCTTGCAAACGTCACACTGGTGTCAGGAGTGGGACATGGAGCAAGATGAGGATCCAGGCGGAGGTACAGCAGCCGGAGCGGTTCATCGCTCAGCCGGGAACGGAGTATAGAGCTGAGACGCCGGCCCCCGGAGAGCTTCGCTGCGATGGACGGAGCAGAGCAAACCAGCCCCGTTTCCCGCCCTTTTCAGGGCAGGACGGGCTGGCGATTCCAGAGCAATTAGGAGCGGCAATCGACCGGGAGATGACGGTCCCATCCATCCAGCAGCGAGCCAAGATTCCCCGCTACAACGGCGAGAACCTGTCGGATGACCGCCTGGCCTAGGTCGAGTTGGCTGCCGCGCTGATCATCGGAGGAAACCACCGTGCTGAGAGCGAGTGGAGGAGGAGCTACGGCAGATCACAGCAGCGCGTGCACGAAGGAAACAGCCGTGGCGACGCGAGGAAGGACGGCTTCCGCTGCACAGAGCAAGGGTACATGGCATGGTACTGCCCCGCACACAGCGCACGACAAACTGGCCCCTCGCCGACGCTAAATTAGAGCGAGGTGGCATGGACGGGGAAAAAGCCGCCTCCTGCAGATGCTTCCCCCGGCAGATGACGTCACAGAGGTGCAGGAGCGACGCAGCGGAGCGAGCAGGACGAAGATGCGGCCATTTTTCCAGGCGCGGCAAGGGCTGGACGCATGGACGCGGGCCAGCGGCCGCCTGGGAGAACTGGCAGCGGTGGGAGTCGGCCAGAGCGGGCCTGGGACTCCCGCTGCCAGGGAAGGGACTGTGTGTGGTCCTACAGAGGCTGTCAGATGTGTCCATCCGCCCGCTGATGGCCAAACCGGGACCCTACCCCAACCAGATTCTCCGACCGAGACTCAGATGGCCCGTGCATGCCGCTTTGGCACCGGGCTGACTCGCATTGGATTTCTGAAAGTGGACTTTGAATTTTCTGGGGACAGAAACCAGTCCGGGGGGGGGCAGTGTAACGTCGGGGCCATTTTAAGGGGAGCAGGGATTTCCCAGCATGCTTTGCCAGTTTGAAACGTTACTGTATGTGTGTTAAATGTTATTTCTGAGTTATACTGCTGTGTCATTATAACTGCATTATAATGACCCAGCAGTGCTTAGCAGGATTAGGGCAAGATGTATCATGTGTGTGTAACCATGATTCAAACAGGGGTCTGGGAGAATGACCTCCACTCCACTCTGTGCACAGAAGCAAGTTGGGGTCGGGGGTGTGTAAATAAAGCCTATTCATCACAGCCATCTGCTCCATTGTCTTTGTGTGAACCCTTGCAAACGTCACACTATCATTGTCAATCCAGTTGCTAGTCATATGTTTTCGTGGTCAAGGAATCTGAAAACGTACACACAAACACTGTATGGGGGGAACTGTGGTGCTTGGCGGAGGTCTGCGCTCTCCGAGTGCTTTTCTAGTTCATTTAATGTACAGGACATGCAATTTTTCTTTGAAGAAAGTTTGTTTTTGTCTGTGAGCCTGTTAAAAAATGTTTTCACTTGAAATTACTGACAGAGCCATAAAAATATTGGATTATTCATTCAGTCATTAAATAATATACAGTACACTGTGTTAGGTCTTGGTTCAAAAGGCTATTTGTAATCATTTCAATATGTTTTAATAAACATTCAACCATTTCGGCCCTCGGCTTGTAACAGATTTGGTTTTTTGGCCCTCTGTGTATTTGACTTTGACATCCCTGGTCTAAACAGACCGCTCCTGTATTAGTCATTGTGTCTGGGAATCATTGAGAGGAGCTCAGGTTGTTTGTGCTGCCGGTTTCCACCTCCCCTGTTATCCTCAGCTACCTCTGGCTCTGACTGCACAATCCTTCCATCGACTGGCACTCGGGGAGCGTAGTTTCGTGGAGCTCATTCTGCCTCAGTGCCTGCCTGCAGTCCGCTGCTTGCTCGCCATCCATGCCCCTCGGTGCCCCTGTCACCCCCCGTCCCGATCTGTCCAAAGTTCCCCCGGAGTATCATTACCTGGGGGCCGCTTTCAGTAAGACCCAAGCTCTATCTCTTCCCCCCCACCGCCCATACGATTGTGCCATCAATCTCCGGGCTGGAGCCCCGCTGCCGTTGAGTCGACTTTACAGCCTGTCAGCCCTGGAGCGGGAGGCTATGAAGACCTATATTAAGGAATCTTTAAACTCAGGCATAATCCAACCTTCGTCCTCGGCAGTGGGGGTGGGTTTTATTTTTGTGGGCAAGAAAGACGGCTCGCTGAGGCCCTGCATCAACTTCCGGGAGCTTAATATCACTATCAAGGACAAATACACGCTCCCCTTGATTAATGCGGCGTTTGATTCCCTCCGGGGGGCCTCCTGGTTCACCAAGCTGGACCTCCGTAATGCATACCATCTGGTGCGGATCTGGGAGGGCGACGAGTGGAAAACAGGGTTCCGGACCCCTAGCGGCCATTTTGAATACCTCGTCATGCCATTTGGGCTGACCAACACTCCTGCCGTATTCCAGCGCCTCATTAATGATGTGCTGAGGGACTTTTTGGGCTCATTCGCCTTTGTATACCTGGATGATATTCTGATCTTTTCCCAGTCCTTGGATGAGCATCAGGTGCACATGAGGCGAGTCTTGCAGCGGCTCCTTGAGAACAAACTCTTCGTGAAGGCGGAGAAATGTGAGTTCCACGCCTCCAAGACGTCATTCCTCGGGTTCATTATTTCTCACAATGAGGTCATCGCGGACCCCGATAAGGTAAATGTGGTGGTAGAGTGGCCCACTCCCTCCTCCAGGAAGCAACTTCAACAGTTTCTAGGATTCGCCCATTTCTACCGCCGCTTCATCAGAAACTATAGTGTCATTGCCCTCCCTCTGACCCGCCTCACCTCCTCCAAGGTGCCCTTTCAGTGGATGGAGGAGGCTGAGGCGGCTTTTACCAACCTGAAGTCTCAGTTTTCTTCCTCTTCCATCTTGGCACAGGTGGATCCCGCTCTATAATGCCTGGTAGAGGTGGACGCCTCGGACTCGGGGGTTGGAGCCGTGCTGTCCCACTGCTCTCCGATTGATGACAAGATCCGCCCCTGTGCGTTCTTCCCCCATCATCTTTCCCCGGCGGAGAGGAATTATGACATCAGTGGCAGGAAGCTCCTGGAGGTCAAGCTTGTGCTGGAGGAGTGGCGCCACTGGCTGGAGGGGGCCTCCCAGCCGTTCGTTGTCTGGACGCACCACAAAAACCTGGAGTACCTCAGGACGGGCAAGCGCCTGAATGCGCGCCAGGTCCGCTGGTCCCTGTTTTTTGGTTGCTTCGATTTCATCATTACCTACCTTCGCAGGTCCAAAAATACCAAGCCTGACGCCTTGTCCAGACAGTTCGCCTCGGATGCAGCGGAGGTGTTGGAGCATCCCATCGTCCCCCCATCGTGCATCGTGGGCGCCCTCTTGTGGGGCATCAAAGAAAAGGTCCTGAGAGCGCAGGAGGCCGAGGCAGACCCGGGCGGGGGGCCAGCAGGGAGGCTGTTTGTCCTACCTGCTGTTTGAGGCGAGGTGATCAATTGGGCCCACTCCTCAAAGCTCTCGTGCCACCCTGGGATGGCACGCATGGTGGCGCTTCTGCAAAGGATGTTTTGGTGGCCTTCACTCCAGAAGGCCTTCGGAGAATACATCCGCGCCTGCCCCCAGTGCGCCACTGTCAAGACGTCCTCCTCTCTTCCGACCGGTCTGCTCCACCCTCTTCCTACCCCTGGCAGGCCCTGGTCCCATGTGGCCCTAGACATCGTCACCGGTCTCCCACCCTCTAACCACCACACTGTCATCCTCGACATCGTGGACAGGTTCTCAAAGGCAGCCCACTTCTTCCCCATACAGGGGCTGCCCACGGCGAGAGAGACGGCGGATCTACTCGTCCTTCACATGGTGAGGTTGCACGGCATCCCCTTGGACATCGTCTCCGACCGAGGGCCCCAGTTTGTTTCCTAGGTGTGGAGATCTTTCTGCAACGCCATTGGAGCTACGGTGAGCCTGTCTTCGGGGTACTACCTGTAGAGTAATGGGCAGTGCGAACGGGTGAACCAGGAGTTGGAGGCTGCGCTGCGTCGCCACTGCCAATGCAGCATCTGGGAGCACCCACCTCCCGTGGATTGAATATGCACACAACACCACTGTGTCATCGGCTATAGGCATGTCCCCTTTTGAGGCTTCGCTGGGCTACAATCCCCCGTTGTTTCCTGAGGAGGAGAGGGACATTGCTGTACCATCCATCCGAGCCCACCTGAGGCGCTGTCGCCGGTTGTGGAGAGCAACCCAGACCGCACTGCGGCGCACGGCGGAACGCAACACCACGATTGCCAATCGTTACAGAATGCTAGCTCCCCCCTACCAGGTGGGCCAACAGGTATGGCTCTCAACCAAACACATCAACCTCAAGGCTGAGGCGAGGAAGCTGTCTCAGCGGCTTATTGGGTCCTTTGCCATAACCCATATTGTTAACCCTGTGGCTGTGCACCTAGCTCTCCCCCCCCTCCCTTCGCATCTGTCCCACCTTTCTTGTCTCTCAAGTCAAACCGTTCTGTTCCAGCCCTCTGTGCCCTCCTCCCAAGATGCCACCTCCACCAGTGGTGATCGATGGCAACCCGGCGTGGAAGGTCAACGCCATCCTGGACGTCCGTCGTCGGGGTCGCAACCTACAGTACCTGGTGGACTAGGAGGGTTACGGCATGGAGTGGAGGTCCTGGGTGCGCCACTCCTTCGTGTTGGATCTTCAACTCATCAGGGACTTCCACCGGACACACTCAGGTAAGCTGGATCGGCCGCTGAGAGGCACCTCATGAGGGGGAGTACTGTGATGATTCGCTCTGCCTACTTATTATCCACAGCTGCGTGCACAACTGCTCTCCATCATCACCGGAGCTATTTAGACGGCGCTGCCCTTAGATCAGCGCTGAGTCGTCTTTCTCCATGGTCGGATGAGACCAGCACATGCCTTCGTCTTCTTTGCAGTTTTCCTCGTCGCAGTCTATACTCACCTCAGACCTTTGCTTCTCTTCGTCGGTCGTCTGGAAGGATTCTCACCTCCATGACAAGTAAGCCATCTCTACATTCATCATTGTCTATGCCCATCCCCTGTGCACAGGTGGAGATCCGTGGCGGCGGACCTCTCTCTCTCCTGGCGGTGGACTGAGCTACACCCCATCTCCACGAGCACTTCCATCCTCTCCAGCAACAACCGGGACAGCGGGCGATGTCTTCCTGGCCGGAGCCTTTGGGTCAAACCTGAGCACTACACCATCTCATCGAACAGTGAACACTGGACATTCCCGTATGTCCCCTCTGGGGCCAGACACTAATTCTCCCTGTCTCTGCTTATCTACAGGGTTGCCAGGCTGCACGGTGCTCTGCTCGCCCCCAGCTGCTACATCTGCACACACATGCACGCACACACTCAGTACATAATAAAGATAATTACCTCCGCCAAGGAGGTTATGTGATGATCGGCGTTGGTTTGTCTGTCTGTTTGTCTGTTTGTCTTTTTGTTTGTTAGCAAGATAACTCAAAAAGTTATGTACGGATTTTCATGAAATTTTCACAGATTGTCAGAAATGGGGTATCCTACAGATGATTAGATTTTGGTGGTGATCCGGATTACCGTCCACAAGAAAACCGCCATTACGCAAAATGCCATTTTCGTGAATAACTACTGAACCACTAATCCTATCATTGTCAATCCAATTGCTAGTCATATGTTTTCATGGTCAAGGAATCTGAAAACGTACACACAAACACTGTATGGGGGGAACTGTAGTGAAAACCGCCATTACGGAAAATGCGATTTTCGTGAATAACTACTGAACCACTACTCCTATCATTGTCAATCCAATTGCTAGTCAAATGTTTTCATGGTCAAGGAATCTGAAAACGTACACACAAACACTGTATGGGGGGAACTGTGGCGAAAACCCCCATTACGGAAAATGCGATTTTCGTGAATAACTACTGAACCACTAATCCTATCATTGTGAATCCAATTGCTAGTCATATGTTTTCATGGTCAAGGAATCTGAAAACGTACACACAAACACTGTATGGGGGGAACTGTGGCGAAAACCCCCATTACGGAAAATGCGATTTTCGTGAATAACTACTGAACCACTAATCCTATCATTGTGAATCCAACTGCTAGTCATATGTTTTCATGGTCAAGGAATCTGAAAACGTACACACAAACACTGTATGGGGGGAACTGTGGCGCTTGGCGGAGGTCTGCGCTCTCCGAGTGCTTTTCTAGTTGAATCTGCTTTTGAGTCTGTGTCTGCTCACTGGGTCCTAAAACCAAGTCACTTTTTTCTAATAAATCAGTGATTATCTTGAATTTACATTTTTTTCTTATGTAATGTGTTTACTATTGACTTTTGGAGAGACTCCAGAATCTCTCATCTGTTAAAGTCAAAGGTAAGAAAAACTGAACTACAGCAGATGCAAATTTTAAACCCTGCTTAAGAACATGTAAAAAAAAAAAGTTCAAAAGAAAAGTAAACAGTAATATTAATACTTTTGCTCCAAATCCAAAATGGCTTCTTGCTAATGAGAAAACACTGGTGAAGGACTGGGCTCATCACACAAGGGAAATCAGCTTACCTTGACATTTCTGTTGTCCAGACCCTTGGTGTACTCATTAAACTCTACCCCTACAGTGAAGGCCAGCTCATAATTCCTGAAGGTACTCAGAGTTTTAAAGTCAAAATTGTCTCCATCTTGGACAACCACTTTGGTTTGAGACAGGGAGATAGCGATCTTCCTGGTAGCAAAGTCAATATCTGAGAACAGAGTAGAGAGACTTCATCATAAACTCAGAACTTTAAAAGAAAATTTAGTACTGATGTATTATTTTTTGACATAATCGAAAAGAAATTGTATGTGTGTAGTTTCTCCACAGCACTCTTTATATAAAAGTCAATATCTCAGAATTAAAAGCGTCTTACTCAGTGCTTTTAAGTAATCCTCAAATCTTTCACTGGTTTCCAGGATCCATTTCCCACTGAAGTCTGCTGGCATAGTGGCAGCCGGTGACACTATTGTGTGTAGACTTTAAACAGTACAAGGAGGGTAAAGGGCCACCTACTTTTATATCAGTGAAGGGGCATGAGGACACAGAACTACTGATATGTGAGTCTATAGTTTGGAGAGCACAGTAGCTTTGTAGAGGGGGGGGTAAGGACTTTCACAAAGTAATTGTGCAGCAGGTTTTTAGTGGTTGAGGGGGTTACAGGGTACATCTGTGAGTGCATTACCACCATTGCTTTTATCCTCAGATGCACTTCTGGCTAACACACACACACTGCAGAGATGGTCAGCATACAATGTACAGACAGTGACCCGTGCCAGCGGTCATCTCTTTATTTGATTTTTTTTCTTGACAAACTGTTTAAACAAGGTTAATAAAGTTCAGAGGCGTGTAGTTACTTTTACATTGAGTATATGAACTCTACTAACTTTTTCACAAAACTGCACTGAATAGATTTATTGTAAGATACTTTTTACTCGAAAGATATGTTTTACTTTTACTCTTTTTACTCTTTAGTCTCCTCCTCCTCAAAGATCGTGGAGGAGGAGAGGGGGAAGGCATGTTAGGAGGGAGAGAGAGAAAAGGAAAGGTAGAAGTGTGGAGGTGAGAGTAGGGATATTAAATGTAGGGACCATGACTGGTAAGGGCAGAGAGTTGGCTGATATGATGGAGAGAAGAAAGGTAGATACACTGTGTGTTCAAGAAACCAGATGGAAGGGAAGCAAGGCTTGGAGCAATGGAGGTGGATTTAAACTGTTCTACCATGGTGTAGATAGGAAGAGAAATGGAGTTGGAGTAATCTTGAAGGCAGAGTATGTGAAGAGTATTCAGGAGGTAAAGAAGGAGTCAGACAGAATCATGAGTTTGAAGCTAGAAGTCAAAGGTGTGATGTTGAATGTTGTCAGTGTGTATGCCCCACAAGTTGGATGTCTGGTAGAAGAGAAAAAGGAATTCTGGAGTAAGTTGGATGAAGTGGTAGAGAGTGTTCCCAATGGGGAGAGAGTGGTGATTGGAGCAAACATTAATCAACATGAAGGTGAAGGGAACAGAGGTGATGAGGAGGTCCTGGGTAGGTATGGTTTTAAGGAGAGAAATGTGGAAGGACAGATGGTTGTGGATTTTGCTAAAAGGATGGAAATGGCTGTGGTGAACACATACTTTAAGAAGAGAGAGGAGCATAGGGTGACTTACAAGAATGGAGGAAGGTGCACACAGGTGGACTACATCTTATGCAGAAGGAGAAATCTGAAAGAGATAGGAGACTGCAAGGGGGTGGCAGGGGAGAATATAGCTAAACAGCATAGGATGGTAGTCTGTAGGATGACTTTGCAAAGCAAGAAGAGGAAAACAGTGAAGGCAGAGCCAAAGATTAAGTGGGGTAAATTATAGAAGGAAGAAGGTCGCACAGAGTTCAGGAAGGAGCTGATACAGGCTGTGGGTGGTAGGGACAAATTACCAGATGACTGGGAAAGTACAGCAAAAGTATTGAGGGAAACGGGTAGAAAGGTATGTGGTGTATCCAGTGGACAGAGGAAGGAAGACAAGGAGACTTGGTGGTGGAATGAGGAGGTACATTAAAGTATTCAAAGGAAGAGGTTAGCAAAGAAAAAGTGGGATAGGGAGATGAAGAAAGTAGACAGGAATATTTGGAACCTAGGCACATGGTAAAGAGAGAGGTGGCAAAGGAAAAGGCATATAGGGAGTTGTATGAGAGGCTAGAGAAAAGGACTTGTATCAATTGGCTAGACAGAGAGATTGAGCTGGAAAGGATGTACCGCAGGTTAGGTTGATTAAGGACAGAAATGGTAATGTACTCACAAATGACGAGAGTGTGTTGAGAAGGTAGAAGGAATACTCTGAAGAGCTGATGAATAAAGAAAATGAGAGAGATAGGAGGATGGATGGAGGAAAAAATAGTGAACAAGGAAGTCCTGAGGATTAGCAAGGCAGAAGTGAGGGCAGCTTTGAAGAGGATAAAGAATGGAAAGGCGGTTGGTCCAGATGACATACCTGTGGAGGTATGGAGATGTTTAGGAGAGATGGCAGTAGACTTTTTTGTCATAATTGCCCCTACGGGGCAGAGAGACAAACCCAAGCGCTGAATGGTGTTTGTATATTTATTAAACAAAAGAACATAATAGTCCAAAAAGGTGCCAACAATACAAAAATGCCAAACAAGGAAAAACTTACAGAATGTGCCTCAGAGCGGGGAACACTCTGGAGAAGGGAGAAGCACTTCAGAGGAATAAACAGTTGCAGATCCAAAGGAGAATTACAGGAGGTACAATGTAGCTGCAATGACGCAGTGAAACAGCAGAGCTTAAATACATGTGACAATGATTAACATGAGCGAGCACTGGTGTGGGCTTGCATGAGCAGGCAAAGGGAAACACAATTAGTAATCGGAATCAGCTGGAGATGTGAGGGAGGAGCAGCTGAACTGACAGCTTGACAGATGACGCCCACGCTGGGCACAAACCAGGAAAAGTCATCTGCCAGCTGTCAGCCCACAGAATAAATGTGAAAAATAAGCATGATCCAAAAACAACTGCAACTCAAACAGGACATGGCCAAAGTAACTGAAAACACAACTGGAGGAAAATGAAAGACAGTATAACAACTAAGAAAAGCACAAAAACACAATAAATACATAAATACCCAGAAAAAGCCATGAGACTGGGTCTGGCAAGAAATCCAGCCCCAGCTCATGGCATTTTTAACCAGATTGTTTAACACAATCTTGGAGAGTGAAAGGATGCCTGAGGAGTGGAGAAGAAGTGTTTTGGTATGAATTTTCAAGAACAAAGGTGATGCTCGGCTGTAGTAACTACAGACGCATAAAGTTGATCAGCCACACTATGAAGATATGGGAAAGAGTTGTTGAAGCCAGGTTAAGAGGAGAGGTGACAGTCAGTTAGCAGCAGTATAGTTTCATGTCAAGAAAGCGTACTACAGATGCAATGTTTGTTTGTTTTTTCCACAATATTTATATTGAACCTTTTTACAAACAAAACACAAACAATCAAACACTAACACTAAAATAATTAAAAAAAATACTAAAAACACCAACAACCACTAACAAAGGCAGGTCTTCAACAATGCTCCTCTATTTAGTCTAGGCAATCCATTACGTAAGTATACATACTATACATTCACCAATTTGGAATTTACAAGGTCCACACACATCATTCACCTTCTTCTTCAAAAGTTATGTTTAAATTCTTTACATAATCAATGAAAGGTCTCCATATATTCTCAAACACAATTTCTTTTGATTTCAGTATGTATGTTATTCTTTCTAGTGGAAGGTTTGTTAACATCTGTCTTAACCACTGAGTCACATCTGGTCTATGAGTCTTTTTCCACAATAGTGCAATACATTTTTTGGCGTGAAGCAAACTGAGGTCTATGAATGCTCTCTCACTCTTGTTAAAGTTATGCTTTTCTGGATAAAGACCCAACAAAAACAGTTTAGGATTCAATATGATTTGTTTTGAAATTATTTTTCCAATTGTTACCCTCACCTCTTCCCAAAACATTCTAATTTTTCTACATTCCCATAAATAATGAAATAGGGTTCCTTTACTTTCCATACATTTTGTGCACGTATCTGGTATGTTTTTGTTATATCTATTTAACTCCACCGGTGTAACATACATCCGCATTAACCATTTAAAATGTATCAATTTAAGACGTACATTTATTGATTTGGTTTGAGCTTCTGCACAAGCCAATTCCCATTGTTCCTCTGAAATTTCAGTTTGCAGGTCTTCTTTCCAATAATTCAGTCTTTTCTGTGAGTTTTCACTTGAAGATAATGTCAATGTGTTATAAAACTCTGAAATAATACCCTTTCTCTTACTATCTTTCGTCAAGATTTTTTCCAAGGATGAATAAGTAGGTCGGATGAGAGCATTATTTTGATTTGATCAAATAAAGTTCCTAAGCTGAAGATATTTTAAAAAAATGTGTTCTATTAAGATTAAATTTGATCCTCAGCTCTTCAAAAGACATTATGTTATCTGAACCTGACAAATATAAGTCTCGAATCTTTTGAATCCCTTTTAAATTCCATACTTTAAATACAGCATCCGCTCTCCCTGGTTTAAAATATTGATTACCCCATATTGGGCTAAATTGTGGCAATAAGTGTGGTTCTTTTAGATATTTTTTGGTTTCACACCATATTTTGATCATATTAGATTAGATTAGATTAGATTCAACTTTATTGTCATTACACATGTATGAATACAAGGTAACGAAACACAGTTTAGCATCCAATCAGAAGTGCAAAGGACAGCAGTGCAGTATATACGGTAATTAACAGTATGTGCAATTTAAGCAAATATATGCAAATATATGCAGCAGTGCAGAAAGTTAAGAGAACTGTTATGTGCAAATAATGTGCAATAAGTTAGATGTAGTTATGTAGTTATGCAGTTATGTACAGGTGAGGATGGTAAGAGATGAATATGCTTTACAATTGGATTTTTAACTTGTTTCTGTAATTTTTTAGCCGAGTCTGAGTATATGAATAAGGGAAGAGGTAAAGGTAAATTGTATGATTCCATTTCAGTCCAGTGAGGGAGATCATTTGATGAAAAATAATATGTCATAGACCTCAGTTGTGCTGACCAGTAATACAACTGACTGACTGACTGACCTGCACTTATATAGCGCTTTAATACAACAATAATACAATAATTAATACAACATAAAGTTTGGACATTTCAGACCTCCACGATCAAATGGTAAATATAGTAAGGACAGACGTAATCTAGCCTTCCTATTGTTCCATATAAATTCCACTAACTTTTTTTTAATTCTTAAGAATAGATCTGAAGGTGGTGGTAAAGGAATGTATTGAAATAAATAAAGCATTTTGGGTAAGATATTACTTTTAAGTATATTAATTCTCCCAATCATCGACATTGGTAGTGACATCCATCTCTGAAGTAACTCATTAATGTCTATCATTAAGGCTTCATAGTTGGCGCTGGCGACTAATTCTAGCTTAGACAAAATTTGAATTCCTAAATATTTAAACTGATTTACAACTTTGAATTGATTTACCTCAGGACCTGGGTGATTTCTCTGGGTCTCATTTAGCATTAATATTGAAGATTTAGTTTTATTTATTTTATATCCTGATATTTCCCCAAAATTCTTTATTAAATTCAACAAAGTCGGAATTGATTTTTTAAGATTCGACATGAACAAAATTATTTCATCAGCATACAGGGAGATTTTATGTTCTGTTGGTCCAACTTTAATTCCATATATTTGTGGATGTAAACGTACTGCCATCGCTAAAGGTTCAATTGCCATAGTAAACAGGAAAGGTGAAAGTGGACAGCCTTGTCGACATCCTCTATTGATTTTTATTGATTTTGAGATATTGCTGTTTGTTAGGATTTCTGCTGTAGCATTATTGTATATTATCTGAACCCATTTTATGAAATTATTTCCAAATTCAAACCTTTGTAGGACTTCAAAAAGAAAGGGCCATTCGACCCTATCAAAGGCCTTTTCGGCGTCCAATGATAGGAGAGCTGTATCCGGTGCTTCTTTTTTAGAATAGATAATATTAAATAGTCTTCTTACATTATGGAAGCCTTGTCTTCCCTTTATAAAGCCATTCTGATCTCGGTTAATAATATTTGGTAATATTTCTTGTATTCGTCTTGCTAAAATTTTACAGATTATCTTAAGGTCAGCATTTAATAGGCTTATTGGTCTCATATTTTCACATTTATTAGAGGGTTTACCTGGTTTTGGCAACAGTATAATTAAGGCATTATTCATGTATCGTGGTAAATTGCTATTTTGAAATGCTTCTAAAACCATTTCCAAAAATGCTTTTATTAATTTATTCTTAATTTTTTTTATAAAGGTCAACTGGAAGACCATCTGGTCCTGCACTTTTTCCTGATTTCATATTATCAATGGCTAGCACAACTTCTTCTTGACTAATTTTAGACTCCAGTATCTCCCTGTTTTCATTTGGAATACAAGGTATAGATAATTCGTCCAAAAACCCATTTAGTTTTGTTAAGTCAGTTTCATTTTTTGTGTCATATAGTTTTTCATAATAATCTCTAAAGGCACTGTTAATTTTTAAAGGATCTACAACTGCCTGTCCGTTACTTATAATACTGGTAATTGGTGTTTTAAATTCTAATTGTTTAATCTGCCATGCCAATAATTTCCCTGATTTTTCACCTTGTTCATAAAAAGATTGCTTCAATCTTAGAAGACTCGAGGCAGCTCTATTCGCTGATTTTTTGTCATATTCAGCTCTCAGAATCAGTAATTCGTTCTCTAACTTTGGGTCACTTCCTGCATACACTTTTTCTTGGAGAATTTTTATTTTATGTTCCAATTGGACTCTCTCCTCTCGAGTCTTCTTAGATTTTGAACCTGTATAACTAATAATATGCCCCCTAATAAAAGCTTTGAAAGCCTCCCACTTTATACATGCTGATGTTTGTGTAGTATTGATATCAAAGAACTCATCTATCTGTTTTTCTATGTACTTAACAAATTCCTCCTCCTGAAGCCATTTATGCTGAAATTGCCACCTACCTGGTTCCTTTGTCAATTTCTTATCTACATATATTAGACAGCAGGGTGCATGATCAGAGATCACAATGTTATCATAGAAACAGTTTTGAATCTTGGACCTTAATTCTGTGGAGATCAAAAAATAGTCAATACGTGAGAATGTCTTGTAGGTATTAGAATAACAAGAGTAGGCTTTAACTTGCGGTTTCATTTCTCTCCATATGTCTTGCAATCTCAATTCTTTCATAAAATGATTAATGATCATCCTACATCCATTGTGCGTACAGTCCAGTCCTGTTGATCTATCTATGCTGGGATTCAATGTACAATTAAAATCCCCTGCTATTATATGCTGCCCTGTAAGTGATGATAAAATAAGAAGTAAATTAGCAAAGAAGTTTTGATCATCTATATTGGGACCATATAAGTTCACCAGATTTATATTTTCTAATAACAAAGATCCTTGAATGATTAGGTATCTTCCTAATTTGTCTCCAATTACATTTTTCACTTGAAATGGGACTGTTTTGTGTATGAGAGTAATAACTCCCCTGGCTCGAGATGAAAATGATGAGGTGAAT
Organism: Pholidichthys leucotaenia; assembly: GCA_020510985.1. Taxonomy (NCBI): domain Eukaryota; kingdom Metazoa; phylum Chordata; class Actinopteri; order Cichliformes; family Pholidichthyidae; genus Pholidichthys; species Pholidichthys leucotaenia. Next base: position 291,531,469 of record CM035846.1, read on the forward strand.
ACACTTCCCTGCCATCTTTTTTTAATTCTTTTTACATCCTCCTCTATTAGATGAGTTTCTTGTAAAAACACAATTTTTGAATCTATGTCTTTTATTTTATTCATAACTTGTTTAAGTTTTTTTTAAACTTTGTAGACCTCTGCAATTCCATGAAGTTAAATTAAGATTAATGCTTTGGTCTATGATCAATAAGGAGTTTGGGATTACCTCGCAATGTAAACATGCTCACACAGAGAAGCAAAAACATGAGTGGTTGAACATTCATCCTACAAACTACACACAAACAAATTCCCCCTTCCCACATTCGTGGTAATCCCCCCAAAATAAAAAAAAAAATTCCGTCTCCCGCTATAGCCATTGACTGCTCCTCACTCACAAGGATCAGGCAAAACCACTCTTTCTTTCTCCTCTCAATCACCCTGACTCTACTGCTTTTAATGACGTAACATTAACTCTCTTCTGTAGTTTTCCAACTTAACTGCAAAATTTTATAGCAACTTTGTACATCATAGTTTTTTTTTTTTTTTTTTTAATACAATACAATCTGTATTTTGTGAACTTGCTATTTGCTTCAGATCAGTCAGATGCCTGTGCAAATGCTTAAATATTCTACCTTATATCTTATTCATGCTTCATGTTTAGCTCCCACCGGTCTCTTCTTGGATCTTCTTGATGAGCTCCTGCGCCTCTTCTGGGGTCTTGAAGGTGTGGGTTCTCCCTTTATATGTGACCAGCAGTCTTGCTGGATAAATCACTCCATGACGAATCCCAAGGTTGCGTAGCTCTTTACGGGCGGGGTCAAACTGTTTCCTTAATTGTTGGATTCCTGTGGCCAAATCTGGGTAGAACCGCACCTGTTGATCCTGGTATTTAATTTCTCCTTTGGCCCGCGCTGCGTTGGAGATCGTCATCCTGTCTCTGTAGCTGAGGAACTTCATAATCAGCGTCCTCGGTGGTGCCTTATTATCTCTCAGTGGGCCAATTTGGTGGGCGCTTTCCAGAACGACTGATGACTGCAGCTCCGCGTTGTTCAGCGCTTCTGGGATCCACTTTTCCAAAAAGGAACATGAGTCCCCCCCCTCCGTACCCTCAGGAAGACCCACCAGCCTCAGATTGTTCCGTCTCGACCGGGATTCTAAATCCAGGACATTATCTTCCAGACGTTTATTGTTTAATTCCAATGTGCGCACCTTTAATTGTAGGCTGGTGACGTCATTCTCAGCACTGGAAATTCGGAGCTCCACCTGCGTTACACGTTCCATACAATCGCTTAATTCCTTTCTCATTCCTTCTATCGCTGCTATAATCCCATCAAACTTAGTAGAGAAGTCTGCTCTCATTGAGCCAATGGCAGCAAGCACCGCACCTGTGCCGTCGCCAGCATTCACCGCTCCTCCACTAGCTTGCTCCGCCATATTTGGGGATTTTTCTGCTTTGTCACGGATGTGAAAGTCTGTTAACTTGGACTGTTTCAGCGGTTCAGTTTTTCCTCCACCTGATTTCCCAGCCTTAGGCTTTACCGGCATGTCCTCGCCCAAACGCTGGGATAGGTTTTGTTCCAATTGAGAGGGTTATTTGCCGATTTTTTTTATTTTTAAGAGCAGAGTAGGTCACGTAGGCAGTAGGCCATGACCAGAAGTCCACAGATGCAATGTTTGCTTTAAGACTGTTGATGGAGAAGTATAGCGAAGGTCAGAAGGAGTTGCACCGTGTCTTTGTGGAGCTAGAGAAAGCATATGATAGGGTGCCAAGAGAAGAAATGTGGTACTGTATGACGAAGTCAGGAGTGGCAGAGGAGTATGTGAGGGTGGTGCAGGACATGTATGAGGACAGTGAGATGGTGGTGAAGTGCACTGTTGGAGTGACAGATGGATTCAAGGTGGGGGTGGGATTACATCAGGGATCGGCTCTGAGCCCCTTCTTGTTTGCCATTGTGATGGACAGGCTGACAGATGAGGTCAGGCAGGAGTCCCCGTGGACCATGATGTTTGCAGATGACATTGTGATCTGTAATGAGAATAGGGAGCAGGTGGAAGAGAACCTGGAGAGGTGGAGGTATGCTTTGGAGAGAAGAGGAATGAAAGTCAGTAGAAGCAAGACAGAATACATGAGTGTGAATGAGAGGGAGGCAGGTGCAACAGTGAAGATGGAAGGAGTAGTGGTAGTCAAGATTCAAGATTCAAGATTTATATTTGTCAGTACTACTATACGTGCAGGACATACAGGAGAATTGAAATGGCGTTTCTCTCTCGCTTCAGTGGTGTGCACAATATATTAAAAAAATAAAAGGGGTAAGGCTGGAAAAATAACAACAGCAGTCTATGTACAGTAATGCTACCCGTAGTGCAAGTAGCGACAAAAGATAGACCCAGACATCCCACAGTGCAAATAAAGAGAGACAATAAAACCCAGCAATCCTATATACAGAAAAAGTAGAGCAGTAATACTTGTAATTGCAAGTTCAATGCGGTAGTGTAGGTGCAGACAGTGACAGATAGGACTGCACATGAACAGTATTGCAAAACAAACAGAAGCAGATATGGCATTTGTGCAAATGATTGTAGTAAAGGGCAGAAACATACAGCAGCAGATGTATTACTGTTGGTGTGCCAGTCTTTCTGTGCCAACAGCTGACGTAGTTATTGTACAGATGAGAGCGTTACAGTCCGGGGGCGGGGGGTTGACAGAGTTCAGGGTCCTGATGACCCGATGAACAAAGCTGTTTAGCAGTCTTGTGGAGCGGGCCCAGAGGCTCCGGTACCTTTTCCCCGAAGGCAGGGGGCTGAAGAGGGAGTGTGAGGGGTTGGAGGTGTAGCCTGCAATGTTGATAGCTCTGCAGGTGAGGCGGGTGAGGTAGATGTCTGAGAGCGGAGGCAGAGGGTCACCAATGAGCTTGCTGGCTGCTTTCACTGTGCATTGTAGAGTCTTCCGGCAGGAGGTGGTGCAACTACCGTGATGCAGTTAGTGAGGATGCTCTCCATGGTGCCCTGGTAGAATGAGCACACGATAGGGGGTGGGACTTGTGCTCTCCTCAGTTTGCGGAAGAAATAGAGACAAGTTTGAGCCTTCTTGGCCAGTGATGTGGTGTTGTTGGACCAGGAGAGGTCCTCAGAGATGTGCACTCCCAGGAACTTGGTGCTACTCACCTTCTCCACAGCTGCTCCATCAATGATCAGACGGGGTTTGCTGTGCGTGTCCCCTCCTGAAGTCAACCACAATCTCCTTGGGTTTTCCCACATTCAGGAAGAGATTATTGTCTTTACACCACTGGACCAGTTGGCTCACCTCATTTCTGTAGTTGGCCTCCTCATTGTTGGTGATGAGGCTCTCTACCGTCATGTCGTCCGCAAACTTGATGATGTGGTTGGTGCTGTTGGCTGGTACACAGTCATGGGTCAGCAGGGTGAAAAACAGTTGGCTGAGCATGCACCCTTGTGGGTGTTGCTGCCAACCCATACATTCTGTGGCCTCCCTGTGAGAAAGTCCAGCACCCAGTTACAGAGAGAGGCTTTGAGACCCAAGTGTCTGAGTTTTTGTATTAGGTGCTGGGGGATGAATGTGTTAAATGCTGAACTGAAGTCCAAGAACAGCATTCGCACGTAGGAGTTCTTTGAGTCCAGGTGGGTGAGGGCTGGATGGAGAGCAGCAGCAATGGCATCTTCTGTGGATCTGTTTGACCTGTATGCAAACTGAGATGGGTCGTGGGAGGAAGGGAGGATGAACTTGATGTTCTGCATGACCAGCCGCTCGAAGCACTTCATTATGATGGGGATCAGTGCTACAGGCTGGTAATCATTGAAAGTAGCTGAATTTAAATACCTGGGGTCAATCATCTAAAGCAATGGAAAATGCACAAGAGAGGTGAAGAAGAGAGTGCAGGCAGGGTGGAGTGGGTGGAGACGAGTGTCAGGGATGATTTGTGATAGAAGGATAGCAGCTACAGTGAAAGGGAAGATTTACAAAACAGTACTGAGCTCTGCTATGATATATGGTTTGGAGATGGTGGCGCTGACAAAAAGACAGGTGGTGATGCTGGAGGTGGCAGAGTTGAAGATGCTAAGATTTTCACTGGGAGTGACTAGGAGGGACAGGATTAGAAATGACTATCAGAGGGACAACGCACATTGAGCGGTTTGGAGACAAAATAAGAGAGGCAAGGCTAAGATGGTTTGCACATGTGCAGAGGAGGGATAGTGGATGTACTGGACAAAGGATGTTGAAGCTGGAGCTGCCAGGCAGGAGGAAAGAGGAGGAGGAAGAAGAAGAAGAAGAAGAAGAAGAAGAAGAAGAAGAAGAAGACTCCTCTTTACTCTTAATCAAGAACGTTAGGTCATACCTATTGATTGATTGTTTCTTCTGTTTGTGAAATCTGCATTTTTGAAAAAGTAACTGAACTAAAACACTTTAATATAGTTCAGTCCTGGATAAAGCTGCAGCTGTAGGCTACTGTTGTTGTTTCAGGGCAAAAACCAATGCCACACAGTTGGGATACACCAGATAGTGCAGCAGTCGCTGATATCTATGAATTTTATCTTATTTACTGACAGGCCAGTATCAGTCAGCAAGTGGAATATCAGCCAATACTGATGTTAAGCAGATCTATTGGTGCATCGGTGGACTGTTTATTATATAATTTGGATGATATTATTGGGTACAAGTGGAAAAACAAACAAAACAAAACAAAATGCTGTAGCTAATGTAAACCTCAACCTAATTCCAAGATGAGCACAGAAACTTTCAACTTATCCACCAAATGGGCTACAGATTTAGACAAAAGTCTTCATGGAGAACAAATGGAAAATCATTTGACTGGTTTCAGTCTGATTGCAGCCCATCTTCTTCCATACGAGTGATATTTTTCAGCCACCCAGAGCAATAGCGGGGAGAGATCAATAGCAACCCTCCAGAGGAATGAGAACCAAACAGGCCTTGAAGGTAGGTGGTGGAGCCCATGTGTGAATGTACAAGAAGCAGCAGGTGACATAAGAATAGCAGCTACTTAGATAAATAATAAGCAGCTAAATTAGACGGCTGACAAGGACTGCTGGTTCAGAGAGAAGAGTGGCTCTAACTACTTGATTTATCCACAATGAGAGGCCTTGAGAGTCTGCCTAAAAGAGCTAAGTGTGTGTAGTGAGTGCCATCTCCAGTTTTTAGTGGAAGATAATTAAATAGCTATAATAACACTGGACAGAGTATTTACTTTGGTAACAAAAGACCATCCTTCAATACCTAATAGTGTAGTTTTATGTGCATTAGTCAAAATGTTAGCCACACTGAGTAACTTACTTTTTAATTGGCACATATAACCATGAGTGCTTTATATGAAAGTACCCTAATAAAGGATTTACGCATAGTTTATAGGTAGGATATGAATTAGGTTATATGCATTATAAATCATTAATGAGCTGTTGTAACACTTGGGAAATGGTGAAAGCTTTCTTACCAGATAATGAGCTTACACTTTTCTGTTCTCTCAAACCTCATATCAGTGCATTTATTAGATTATTTTGTTTTCACATCAGCTAATTTTTCAACATCTGATATTTGTCACTGTAGCGTTAAATACTGGAAGCATTTCAAGCCAAAAGGTCTTGATGTTACTAAACAGTGAGCCCGAGTCAATCTATGGAGTATGTCTTATAACTTATTTATATAACTGCTTATTGATGATTTATCAAGCATTTATACCATTATTATTAACCTACTTATTAACTATTTATAAATATTCTATTAGGGTAGTCTAATTGTTAAGTAGTACCACAAAAAAATGTTGTTTGTTGCTGTTAAACACTTAAATGTTTCAGATCAAACAAATTTTAATTTTAGAAAAAGATAACTCCAGCAAATACAAAATGCTGTTTTTAAATTATGATTCCCCATGTGAAAAAGTAATTGCCCTCCCACCCCACTGTGACATCATTAATTAACTATAATTAACCAAAATATTTGGAAAGCTGAGCTCCATTTCACTGTTGAAACTAGCACCACGTGTCATAAAAAGAATGTCATGCCAACAGTCAAACATGGTGATGGTGGTGCGATGGTCTGGGGCTGTTTTGCTGCTTCAGGACCTGGACAACTTGCCGTGATTGATGGAATCATGAATTCTGCTCTCTTCTAGAAAATCCTGAATGTCAATGTGTGTCAATGGTGAAGGGATTGGCACCGTACTGTGGCTGCCTCACCCATCCAGGTGGATGCCCTGAATTTCCCTCTGGGGATGGGTAAAGTATACAAAATACAAAGAAAAAAATTATTGAAACAAAAGCCAACAACAGTGGTGGGTATACCACAACAAAAAATGTCAGTGTCTCAATAACTTGTCATGTGCCCTCGAGCATCAATTACAGCTTGACAACGATGTCTCATGCTGTTCACAAGTTGGCTTATTGTCTGCTGAGGCATGGCATTCCGCTCTTCTTGAAGGGTGGCCCTCAGGTCATTGAGGTTGTGGGGTGCAGGGTTAAGAGCCTCTACACGGTGACTCAGCTGATCCCTTAAGTTTTCTATGGGATTCAGGTCTGGAGAAAGCGCAGGCCACTCCATTTGAGGTACCCCAGCTTCCAGCAGCCGTTCCCTAATGATGCGACCTCGATGAGCTGGAGTATTGCCATTTATGAAGATGGTGTGCACACACACCCTCATGCATGTGTGCACATGAGGGTGGGTGTGGGTGTGTGTGTGTGCAGGTACCTGTGGGTGGACGTGCAGGGGTGGAGGATGTGTGTGTGGGTAGGGGGACCTCGTTGGGTGGCGGGGGTGGAGCAGGCCATCTGGTGGCCTGGGGCTTGGCGGTTCGGAGCCTGCTTTTCACGGCCGCCCTGCTGTTGTGTCACGGGGCGGGGTGCTTTGTCGCATTGTCTCCGGTGTCCTTGGTGCCGGGTGTGTGTGGGTGCCCGGGGGTGGTCAGGGGGCCGTGTTGCCGTTGATTTACTCCAGGGTGGCTGTGTCTGCGGGGTGGTCTACCGCTGTCGGTGTGTGTCTGGGGTGGGTGGTTGGTGGGCTTGCAGTGGGCACTTGGGGGTGTCGCTTGGCGTGTGGGGCGCCGTATGGGTCCGGCCCATTGTTCATTATTGTGATTATGGTTGTTGTGTATGTTCATGTGTGCAAGATGCGTGGGAGTGGGTGAGGGTGTGGCTGCTCCATCATGCTTGTGGTGCTGGAAGTGTCGGGGCGCGATGCTGGTGGGTCCTGGGCTGCTCGGTCTGGCGGCCCTCACCCTGGATTGGAATTTGGGGGCAGTGGGTGGCCTCCTGAACCAGTTTGCAAGCTGCCTTCTGGGGTGGGGGCTTTTTGGACCACCTCCCTCCCGGTCTTACCTCCTCCCCTCCCCCTGATTCTGGGTGGAACATACATCTTCTTGGATACACTTAGGGTTTTGGGGTGGGGGTGTGTCGCACTGTGTCGGTGAAGGGGATACCTCTGTCTGCTGTGCAGTGGGGCTTCCCTCACCTCAATTTTAATTGCATTTTAGACGCTGAGAGCTTGTAGGGATGGGAGCCCCGCTGCCTATAGCAGTGGCTAGTGGTGCTCCAACCACCATCCCCTCAATTTTAACTGCACTATGGTAGTTCACACACCTGCACACAATCACATTATACAACTGACACACACCCATCATGATTTGTGCAACGGGGAGGGGAGGTGCGGGTGTCCCCCCACCCCTGTTGCCTTCCTGCCAGGAGCCTGGGGGTCCAGGGACCCGTCATGTTGTTAAAATCCCTGGGTGCTACCGAATGAATAGATGCAAGCAAGGGAGTGAGAGAGTGATTGAACAAGAGAGTGAGTGAGAGTGAGGGAGTGATGAGTGGAAATGGTGATGGTGGGGTGGTTTTGTGTGGCGCTTTGCATATCAGGTGGCATCGTGGAGCTCCTGTGGTGGTCCTGCTTGATCAGTCGCTCGGGTGGGCATTGGGGGTGGTGGTCTGCTTCTGTGGCCACGGCCGCCCTGGGGTGGGTCGACGGGGGTGTGGCTGCTGGCCTGCGCCGGCGGTCTCCCAGGCTGCTGCTGGGTGCTGGTGCGTGTTCATGTTCGCTGCATCCGCATCGCGGTTGCCCTGAGTAATAAGGGTGAATGAGTGTGGGTGAGTGTGTGGGGGAGAGCACGAATGGATGTGAGTAGGTCGGAGCGCCAGTGAGAGTCTGTGTACGGGTGAACGTGAGTGAGTGTGGGTGACTCTGAGGGCAAGTGGGAGTGGAAGCGAGATTGAGCGGGTACAGGAGTGAGAGAGAGTGGGAGGGTCCAGGAGTGCGAGTGTGAGATTGTGTGGGGGAGCGGGCGAGCAAAAGTGAGTGAGTGTGTGGGTGCGTATGAGAGCATGAGGGTGTGAATGCGTGGGAATGGGCGTGTCTGCTGGTCGGGAGGTGCTAGATTGAGGAGGTAGTGCCTCTTGGCCACATGGGCTCCCCTGGGTGGTGGTGGGGGCTTCTTTGAGTGTGGGGGTCCCCAGGGTGTGTGGCAGTGGTGCTGGGGTGGGGGCGGGTCCACTGTGGGGGTGCCTGGGGGGGCTCGCGCTGGGGGCGCTGGCCTCCCAGTGCCTGCGGGGGTTGGTGGGTCCAGGGGTGTGGGCCGGCTGTGCCGGCCGCCTGGCAACCTGGCCTCTCTCAGCTATCCCTCCTGGGGCGGATGCCTTGCTTTCCTAGGGCTTGTTGGCCTCGGACATTTGTGCTCTGTGGGGGTTGCTCGAGGTTTCTGGGAGGGAGAGGGGGAGTTGCTGCAACTGGCCGCCCTCTTCGTATGAATCCTAACAAACCACTCACATGCACACACTTACTGTATTTTGTGCGCACTCTCATACACACACACACGAATGCACACACAAATGTCTCTCCTTTAACAGGTGTGGATGCCAGACTCGTGTTGAGACCTCTTCGGTGGAAGAAACAGTCTGTCTTTGGTTTGTTTTCGTTGTTGGTTTGTTTGTCTTTATTGTCTGTTTCTCTCCCTTTTCTTTCCCTCTCCCTCCACCTCCTTTCCCCATTCCCCATTCCCCATCCAGTTGGGTCCTTCATGGGTAAAATAATTTAAATAAAGTACTAAAAGTTATTACAAGAGGAGTTTTCAACAATATACAGGACATATACTGTATATTGATGGCCCAGTTAGATGGTCCAGTCGTTTGCTTGGTGAGTCACAGCTGAGCCTGACATCCCTGTACACCAGACAAGTACAGAGGATGGCTGCCTCCATTTTAAATGATGACTCCCACCCTTTGCACTGCAACTTTCAGCTTCTTCCCTCAAGACGGAGGTTTGCTGTCCCAAAAAGTAAAACCCAGCGCTACAAAAACAGCTTTGTCCCTGCTGCTGTCAAAGAGTTGAACAAGCTATAAAAATATATTGTACATATTTTATATTTACTTATTTTGTATGATGTCACTTGGGTTCTAAATACTTTATTGGGTTTTAGACCTTTGAGTTTTTTAACCTCTGACTGGTTTTTAACTTTTAACTTTAATATGACCCCTCTCTCTTACCTCTGGTTTCTCCCTCATCTCTTTGTCTTTTTATACCCTGTTTGATGGAGCCTTGAGTATTTTTATCATGTTTATAGTCAGCTTCTTGTGTGCCTGTGTTTGTCTCTATGTTGAATGTAATTAGTGGCTTGTAAATATGGTTGTCACCAGACTGCAAAACAAATCTACCTACGGGAACAAATAAAGTAACCTGAACCTATTGTACACAGTATATGTACACAGTATATGTATATGTACAGTATACAGCACTGTATAAAGCTCCTTTTGGCAAAGTAAATCTGTTTGGCACAATAAGGGTAGCAGATTTCTGTTCTGTTCACCTAGCTGCCTGACAGGACAAGGGGGGAAAAAAGATGAAATTAGGCCTGTGTTGTTCATGCAGGGGCACAATGACTGGATTAATGATGTTATTCAGTTAGTATTGGCTTGTCACTGTACCATTCACAAGGTGTAGGGCAGTTCTGTATTGACTAGACACACCTGCCCAGACTGTAACACCACCACCACCAAAGGCTCAACAGTGACTGATGCATAGCGCTCTCCTTGACGTCTCCAACATCATTGGCGACCATCATTTCTGCTCAACATGAATTGACTTTCATCAGAGAACAGCACTGAGCCCCACTGGGCCCTTGTCCAGCGTAAATGCTCTCTGGCCCATGCAAGACAATAATGCCTGTGCCTGGTGTTGTGGTCAGGTACCCTTGCAGGTCATCTAGCACACACACCATACTGATGTAAACGGTTTCGAATGGTCTGACGTGACACTTGAGTGCCTCTCACCTCCCTTAAATGTGCCTGGTGTTGAGTTGCATTTGTCATCCGGTTCTACACGGCACTGTTCACAATGAAGCAGTCATCAGCGTGAGATGTGGCCAAAGGACTTTCACTTCTATGCCTTTCTGTGACTCTTCTAGTCTCTCTTCTTCTTCTTCTTTTAGATTTCATTGGCGGTTGGCAACCAGCTTACAGGTGCATTACCGCCACTGACTTGATTATCATCACTCTATATCTTTTGTATAAGGAGTTCTGAACAACTCCTTATGTGTGAAAAAATTATCTGTCCTTGGACTGCGTCCTTGGCGTCGTCAACCCATACCAGAACTTTCAGTCTCTCTGTATCTGTTGCAACCTGATGATGACACTCTGTGACACTCTAAGCTCAGTGGCCACTACCCTCTGAGAACATCTCGTTTGAATCCTTGCAATGGTGAGGTACTGTTGATCAATTGTTAGGTGTTATCTTGGTCTCATAATGTCAAAATGTGCACAGCATGATGAAGAGGACTGTTTACATACCAATTCTAATTGAACCAGAAAATGTATTGGTCAGTTCATGAATCAATCACTTATGAATTTTGCTGTAAGCACCTTGTTAGAGAACAGCAAGTTATGCAAAAAGTACTGAAACATTGAACAATTGGATATGTACAGTGGTGTGAAAAAGTGTTTACCCCCTTCCTGATTTCTCATTTTTTGTATGTTTGTCACACTTAATTGTTTTAGATCATCAAACAAATTATAATATTACACTAAGATAATACAAGTAAACACAAAATGCAGTTTTTAAATGAATGTGTTTATTATTAAGGGAAAAAAATCCAAACCTACATGGCCCTGTGTGAAAAAGTGATTGCCCCCAAACCTAATAACTGGTTGGGCCACCCTTACCAGCAACAACTGCAATCAAGCATTTGCAGTTACTGGCAATGCGTCTTTTACAGCGCTTTGGAGGAATTTTGGCCCACTCATCTTTGCAGAATTGTAATTCAGCCACATGACTAGGCCACTCCAAAGTCTTCATTTTGTTTTTCTTAAGCCAATCAGAGGTGGTGGACTTGCTGGTGTGTTTTGGATCATTGTCCTGCTGCAGAACCCAAGTGCGCTTCAGCTTGAGGTCACAAACAGACGGGCAGACATTCTCCTTCAGGATTTTTTGGTAGACAGCAGAATTTATGGTTCCATTTACCACAGCAAATCTTCCAGGTTCCGAAGCAGCACAACAACCCCAGACCATCACTCTACCACCACCATATTTTACTCTTGGTATGATGTTCCTTTTCTGAAATACTGTGTTACTTTTACGCTGGATGTAATGGGACACACACCTTCCAGAAAGTTCAACTTTTGTCTCATCAGTCCACAGAGTATTGTCCCACAAGTCTTGGGGATCATCAAGATGTTTTCTGGCAAAACTGAGATGAGCCTTTATGTTCTTTTTGCTCAGCAGTGGTTTTCGTCTTGGAACTCTACCATGCAGGCCATTTTTGCCCAGTCTCTTTCTTATGGTGGAGTCATGAACACTGACCTTAACTGAGGCAAGTGAGGCCTGCAGTTCTTTGGATGTTGATGTGGGGTCTTTTGTGACCTCTTGGATGAGTTGTCGTTGCACTGTTGGGGTAATTTTGGTCGGCTGGCCACTCCTGGGAAGGTTCACCACTGTTCCATGTTTTTGCCATTTGTGGATCAGGAAGGGGGTAAACATTTTTTCACACCACTGTATATTCAAAAGGTTAGAGTGTGGTGACCTGCTCTGTGTGCCTGCTGCCCTAATTGCCTCCACAGCTGCGTGCACCTGGTCCCCTCATTAGATAGCCTTCTTAAGCCGTGCTGCCCTTTGGTCTGCACGGAGACGTCAACGCTCCTTCGCTCTGGAAAGACCTCCTCGTCCAACCTCTTCATCCTGTTCTGGAGTTTCTCCTCCTTCGCCTCTTCCTGCTCCGTCAGGTCTTCTGGGAGCCAGAGCTCTCCAACTCCAAGTAAGCCTCTGGGATTCCATCCCTTCTCCGCTTCACCTTTTCTCCCCTGTGCACAGGTGGTAGCCTCCTGACAGCGGACCAGAACTTCAACCTGCACTCTGCACGGGCACCCTTTACTCACCTGAAATTCCTCACCTCACTCTTCGGTGACAACTCGGACATGGAACAGACTGCAGCTGGTTCGGAACCTCTGGGAGCTCTTCAGTGCCTCAGCCCTTCGTCCATCCTGTAAGACTGAACATTCACCTGTTTATTCACCCTGGTCTCAGTGAATTCATTCGCCTGTCTGTTCTCTCTCCTAGGGTTGCTGCCAGTTCAAACAGTGCTCTGCTCACCCAGCTGCTCACTTCTTCACACACACACACACACACACACACACACACACACACACACACACACACACACACACACACACACACACACACACACACACACACACGCTGCAATAAAAGATAATTGTATTTATTCCGAGTCTGAGTCTGCTTCTGGGTTTTACCAAACATGTCATAGAGAAGGTAAAATTTGGTTCACCTGTAAATGTTATAGTGCATTTTAGGTGCATCCTGAAATTTTACCGGAAAGCCAAATATCCCTACCTTTTTGTGAATAGCGTATTTCTGATGGAGCCATTGACCTGAGATTTTCACCAGATATCAGTAACAACCCAAGTAATCCGTACATACAAAGAAATCAAGGCAACTGTGCTCACAAAACAAGTTATATTTAATAAAGTGGAATAGCACAGGGAATAAGTATTGAACACACCACAAAGAACTCATGATGGATAGAAGCAAAGAGCTCTCTCTCGACCATCGCAACCTTATTGTTGCAAAACATAATGATGGCATTGGTTACAGGCACATTTCTAAACTGCTGGATGTTCCAGTGAGCACTGTTGGAGCTATCATTCGGAGGTGGAAAGAACATCATTTTCCCATAAACCGGCCATGACCAGGAGCACCTTGCAAGATTTCTGACAGAGGAGTCAAAAGAATGATCAGAATAGTTATCCAAGAGCCAAAGACCACTCATGGAGAGCTCCAGAAAGACTTGGAGTTAGCAGGTACTGGTGTTTCAAAGAAAACAATAAGTAATGCACTCAACTGACATGGTCTCTATGTTATGTCTGAAAGATGGGCGGACATGACCACGTGTTGAGGTTAGCTTTATCATGAGTCTCACGGCAAACAGTACACAGTGCAGGGTGTGGCTGGAAGCAGGAAGGGGGCGACTGGCCCTGGGCAGTCACCTAATATACCCTGAGACACCGTGACGTCACATGTGGAAGCACGCTACTGCACAGTGTGGTGTGTCACTCTGTTTTACATACACTATACCCCCCCCCCCCCCCGAACAATAACCTGCTTTGCTAATGTAGCAGAGACATGCTGGCATCAAAACAAATTTATTAGCGTATCGGCTCATGTAAAATTGAACAATGAACATATACTTGACTGGGCTGAACTGGTCGATATAGAGAACTACTCAAAGCACATTTCAATCATAACATTCCTAACTGGGAAACCAGGTAGACTGCTGGTGTGCCCGCATGGTCATGTGGGTTGATCTGCCACTGAACAGACCATGCACTAGCAATTTATGAACTCAGAGTCCTTAACACAGTTTTTCTTGACTCAGCAGGGCCTCTGTTGAGTCCATGCTGGGTGTGGCCCTGGATGTGCCAGCTCAGGTGACTCTGGAGGGTGCCCTGTTGGAGTTGCAGTCTACTCATCGGCAAAGTTCCAGTCTGGATCCCACACTGGCTGGGTCGGTCCAGTTGCAGTCTCTTGATCCAGAGCGGGAGGTGGTGTTATCCTTCTGAGACGACTAGCATGCCATCATCACCCATCTGCCAGCATGAAGGTGGCTGGCCCACGCTAAGCGGTGATTTGCATCGCCATCGACCAAAACAACTGCAGCTCATCCAAGCAGCTGGGCCGCCAGATCCAGCATCATGAGCAAGGGTTGCTTCCACTTCAAGGTGTGTTGCTGTTCCTTCGTCCTGCTGCTGGACAAAGGCGCCGTTGCTGGGATGTCATCTGACAGAAGACGTGAGCGGTCCAGAGAAGAATATAGAGGGGGGCTGGTCTTGTCACTTGTGGGGTAGGCCCTATCTTCTTCTGGGTCCTGCATGAAAGTGCACCGGAGCTCCTGCAGTGAGGCAGTGGCTCAGGGAGACTCATGCCGCGTGAGGATCGGCTCCAGGTCCCCAGTGACCTGTTTGTTGTGTGGTGCAAAGCATAGTGGACTCGGGCCATCCCAGAATCCCATGTGGTCTGTGATGGAAAAGCCCAATTCTTGGAAAAAATCACACCCCAGGATGTTATCACCGTGGTGCGTCATTTGAAATGTAAACCTTGGAAGGATTCTTGACCCATAGCAGACCGAAAAGGTAACAGTTCCTACCACGCCAGTCTTCGGTCGGCGTGCTGTAGTACTTTGTCTTCCCAGGATGTTCACCTCAGGGCCTTTGTGAGGAGATGTGGGGTCGGTGGGCTGAGCAGCCGGGGTAACGGCCTGTGCTAGCTGGTTGGAGGCCACTAACTGTGTTGCTAACTGGGCAGCTGCCTCTAGCTGGGATGCCATTTCCACAGCTCTGGACAGTGGTAAATCATCCAGTGCCATTAGCAGCTTCTCCTGCAGCTTCAGATTCGTGCTCTGCTAACTGGTCTCACACCATCTCATCTTCCAGGTGTCCAAACCTGCATGTTCTAGCCAAACAGTGGAGGTCAGCAATGTATTTTTGGACCGACTCACCCATATGCTGTTGGCTCTGGCTAAACCTAATTCGTCGGATCAAAGCGCTCTCTGGGGTGGCGAAATGTCCAGTCAATAAAGCTACACACTTGTCATAGGTGTCCGCAGGTCCAAGTGTCCGAAAGACATGTCGTCCCTTGCTGCCAAGGCTATGAATTAGCATAACTTGTAGCCTAGCTTTGCTAGTTTTAGCTAGGTCAATGGCGGACATGAACGTTTCAAATGACTCGTACCAGCAGGACCAAGGTATAGGTGGCTCACCAGGCAGAGCAAGGAACAGTGGTAGTGATGTCAGCAAAGTCTCCATTATCCTTGTTGCCAATGTTATGTCTGAAAGATGGGTGGACACAACCATGTGCTGACCTTAGCTTTATTGTGAGTCTCATGGCGAACAGTACACGGTGCAGGGTGTAGCTGGAAGCAGGAAGAGGGCAACTGGCCCTGGGCAGTCGCCTAATATACTCTGAGGTGCCCTAACATCACAGGTGCGTGCTACCGCAGCATAGTGCGTCGCAGCATTTTACATACACCACACTCTATGCCCGCCCACCTCGCAAGACTCCATTGCTGAAGAAAAAGCATGTTGAAGTTCATTTAAAGTTTGCTGCACAACATTTAGGCAAGCCAGTAAAATACTGGGAGAATATAGTCTGATCAAATGAGACCAAAATTGAACTTTTTGGATGCCACAACACACAGCATGTTTGGAGGAGAAATGGCACTGCACATCCCATCATGGTGTGGGGGTGTTTTTCAGCACATGGTACAGGCAGACTTCATATAACTGAAGGAAAGATGAATGGACAAATGTACAGAGACATCCTTGATAAGAAGCTGTTGCCATCTGCCAAGATGCTGAAGAAGAAATGAGGGTGGACATTTCAGCAAGACAATGATCCCAGACACACAGCCAAGGAAACTCTCAACTGGCTCCAGAGAAGGAAAATCTGCTAGAATGGACCAGTCAGTCGCCTGACCTGAATCCAATGGAAAATCTATGGAACGAACTGAAGAGCAGAGTTCATAGAGGACACCCACGGAACCTTCAAGATTTGACAGTTTGTGTGGAAGAATGAGTTAAAATCACTCCTGAACAATGCCTGCACCTAGTTTCTCCATATAGGAGGTGTCTGGAAGCTCTTATTACCAACAAAGGCTTTTCTACTAAATATTAAATGAATTTCACCAAGCGTGTTCAATACTTATTCCCTGTGTCATTCCACTTTATTAAATATAACTTGTTTTGTGAACACAGTTGCCTTGATTTCTTTGTACTGTATGTATGGATTACTTGGGTTGTTACTGATATCTGGTGAAAATCTCAGGTCAGTGGCTCCATCAGAAATATGTCCATCCATCTTCTTCTGCTTAATCCTTTTCGGGTCGCGGGGGGGCTGAAGCCTATCCCAGCATCTTTGGGCGAGAGGCAGGGTACACCCTGGACAGATCACCAGTCCACCGCAGGGCCAACACAGAGAGACAGACAACCATTCACTCTCACAGTCATGCCTAAGGACAATTTAGAATCCTCAGTGCGGTGGTGGAGCGGTTAGCACTGCGGCAGCACAGCAACTCACCCTTGGCTGGGAGATCCTGGGTTCAATCCCAGCCCCCGACCAACAGTGATCTGTGTGGAGTTTGCATGTTCTCCCTGTGTCTGCATGGGTTTACTTCGGGATTTCTCCAGTTTCCTCCCACATGCCAAAAACATGCAAGTTAGGTTAATTGGCAGAAATATGTTTAATGAGAAAAATGTTGACGTGTTAAATACTTGTTTTCCCCGCTGTAAAAGACTCATTGCTGGTTATCACAAATGCTTGATTGCAGTTGTTGCCGCCAAGGGTGGCACAATTAGGCCTAGGGGGCAATTACTTTTTCACATAGGTACCACATAGGTAGGTCTGGATAGTTTTTTTCCTTACTAAATGAAATCATTATTTAAAAAGTGTATTTTGTGTTTACTCAGGTTATCTTTGTTTAATATTAATATTTGTTTGATGATCTGAAACATTTCAGTGTCACAAATATGCAAAAATATAAGAAATCAAGAAGGGGTAAATACTTTTTCATAGCACTGTGCATTTAATGGTGAATTAGTTTGTGCCATTCTTTGTGTTTTTGCAAGTAATCTCTTAACTGTAGGTATTTTAAAAAATCCTATGCTGGGAGGTTATATTTATGTTTGGGCTGTCTGAAGGACATCTTTCCTGTATCAAATACAGTAGCTGATCCAGCATAATTCGACCTTAATCTTCCCACTTTTTGAAGCCCAGTTCTAAATTAGAAGGAGGAAAGTGTGAATTATGTGCAATCCTTACTGCTCTAGATATTAACATAGGGAGTTTTAACTTCTTTCTCATGCTTTCAGAGTGGGCTTACCCCATTGGTTACTTGTGTGGGGAGACTTGAATAACGAAACCGAATTGTCTTTCATTTCAGTTTATTCAAGAAATCATTCCACTGTCTGCTCTTATTCTTGAGCAGCGAACAAAGAGAGTGAACACACCAAAGTTCTCTCATTTAAACCTTCTCACATCAAACCATTTCCCTCGCGGGGGAAATCACACATCTATATCAAAGTCTCTTTATTCACATTCATTAGCCTTTTATTTACATAACTCCCCCTTCTCTCTTCCCGAGCCTCAGTGGTCAGGAAGTCTTCTGTCCCCTGTCCTCCGCAGGGGGTCCAGGCTCTGTGGCTCCGCACCGCAGGGGGCTGGCTCTCCTTCATCGTGGTTAAATCACATATGCAGTGTCCAACATATACATGTCTCACAACACAGCCATATAACCCCCCCCCAAACGATGAAGAACAGACTAATTCCCAAAATTTAATAGCACCTTACTCACTACTGAATAATCAACACCAACATTCAGTCTGTGCGCCGCTTGGGCTTCAGCCGTCTGCCGAATCTGCTGTGCGTTGGCCCCGCCTTGCCTGCGGTGCTGTTCTGCTTCGGGTCTGTTGACTGAGGAAGAGAGTGGTTAATTGCCCTCTGCGGGGGCCTGCCTCG
The DNA here is from genome assembly GCA_020510985.1 of Pholidichthys leucotaenia. Lineage (NCBI taxonomy): Eukaryota > Metazoa > Chordata > Actinopteri > Cichliformes > Pholidichthyidae > Pholidichthys > Pholidichthys leucotaenia. Next base: position 291,549,478 of record CM035846.1, read on the forward strand.
TCGAGGCGCCACCGCGACCGGTACAGACACGTCCTTCATGACAAAAGCAGGTTTTAGTCTGTCAATACTGACTGTCTCTTTTCTGTCCCCAAAATCTAGCACAAATTGCTTATCACCTGCCTCCAGCACTCGAAATGGCCCTTCGTAAGGTGGTTTGAGCGTTGCTTTAAGGGCTTCGCGCCTGACAAAAACGAAATCGGCATTTTTCAAAGCCTTGGGGACGAAAACTCGTGGAAAAGCATGATGAACCGGACCCGGGAGCGTGTCTGCCCCCGTGCCAACTAACGGTCCCAGAGCAGAGAGAGGTGGGGGCTCTGGGTGCTCTGGTAAAAACTCGCCCGGCAGCCTCAGAGTTTGTGCGAATACCAGCTCCGCTGGGGAGGCGTCTAAGTCCTCTTTAGGCGCAGAACGCAACCCTAATAAAACCCATGGGAGTTTATTTACCCAATCTGCATCCGTGAGCGACGCTCTGAGTGCTGCCTTCAAAGACCTATGAAAACGCTCGCATAAACCATTAGCCTGAGGGTGGTAAGCCGTAGTGCGGTGAATTTTGGCTCCTAAGCCGTTGGCCATCGCTGACCACAGCTCAGAGATGAATTGCGGTCCTCTATCGGACGTAATGTCCGACGGAACCCCGAAGCGCGCCACCCAAGCCGTTAAAAAAACGCGAGCCACCTCCGCGGCCGTGGTCGTCGCAAGTGGGACCACTTCCGGCCAACGTGTGGTGCGGTCCACCATTGTCAAAAGATACGTGAACCCCTGTGATGCCGGTAGGGGGCCCACAAGGTCGACGTGCACATGGTCGAACCTTCTGGCCGGAATGCGGAACGGTTCTAACGGGGCTCTTGTGTGCCTGTGAATTTTGGCCCGTTGACAGGAAATGCAGGTTTTTGCCCATTCCTTCACGTGCTTGCGCAGGCACGGCCAAACAAACTTTTCCGCCACTAGTTTCACCGACGCGCGCACCCCCGGGTGCGCCAGTGAGTGGACCGAGTCAAAAACACGGCGGCGCCACGTGGCCGGAACCACCGGACGCGGGCGCCCCGTCGACATGTCGCAGATCAGGGGGGGTATACCGGTTTGTAAACACTTGCTCTCCAGCCTCAACCCTGTTGGTCCAGACTGGAGCGCGCGCACGTCTGCGTCCGCCCCCTGGTCCGCTGCCATGGCTGCGTAATCTATACCCACGTGCACCGGGGCTGCGCGCGCTACCGTGCCGCTCTCCTGCGGCGCGGTCACGGTGGCCCGTTCTGCCTCTGCGCGTGTCGGGGTCGTGAACGCGCGTGAGAGACAATCCGCTACTACATTGAATTTGCCCGCGACGTGCCTAATGTCAGTGGTAAATTCCGAGATTGCGGCCAGCTGCCTCTGCTGCCTGCCGGACCACGGATCTGAAATTTTGGCCATGGCGTATGTGAGCGGCTTGTGGTCCACATAAGCGGTGAAGAACCGTCCTTCCAGCCAGAACTGGAAATGACGAATAGCCAAATGCAGCGCCAACAGTTCTCTGTCAAACGCGCTGTATTTTCGCTCAGCCGCGCTTAAAGATTTGCTAAAGAAAGCCAAAGGCTGCCAAACTCCGGCTACCTGTTGCTCAATAACGGCCCCTATGGCTAAATCTGAAGCGTCTGTCGTCAGCGCGATACGTGCTGCAGGGTCTGGGTGGGCCAGGAGCGCAGCGTCAGCCAAGGCTTTTTTAACCTCTGTGAACGCGCGCTCCCGCTCCGGGGACCATTCGACCGCCTGGGTCTGCTTTTGTTTTTTGAGCGCGGCATATAACGGTTGCATGATTTGAGCTGCGTGGGGCAGGAACCGGTTATAAAAATTCACCATCCCCAAGAATTCCTGTAGTGATTTGACCGTTTGTGGACGGGGAAAATCCGCTACCCGCGCGTACTTTCTCTGGTAACGGAACCGCTCCCTCCGGGGAGACGCGGTGACCCAAAAAATCAATCCGCTCAACGCCGAACTGGCACTTGGCTGGGTTAACTATTAAGCCGTGCTCTCCCAGCCTCCTAAAAACTGCTGTGAGGTGCGTTTCGTGTTCGTCCTCTGAAGTACTCGCGACCAAAATGTCGTCGAGGTACACAAACACGAAAGGGAGATCGCGTAACACGGCATCCATCATCCGCTGAAATGTTTGCGCCGCCCCTTTGAGACCAAACGGCATGCGTAAAAATTCGAAAAGTCCGAACGGGGTTATTACCGCTGTTTTAGGAATGTCCTCCGGTTGGACCGGGACTTGGTGATAGCCGCGAACTAGATCAATCTTTGAAAAAATGCGCGCCCCCGCCAGGTGCACCGAAAAATCCTGAATGTGCGGGATGGGATAACGATCGTGTGCCGTAGCGTTGTTTAGCCTGCGGTAATCCCCGCACGGTCTCCAGGAGCCATCGGCTTTCGGTACCATGTGCAGCGGCGAAACCCACGGGCTCTTCGACCTACGAACGATGCCCAGCCTCTCCAGGCTGGCGAACTCCTCGCGCGCAATGGCGAGCTTAACTGCATCCAAGCGCCGAGCTTTTGCAAACACGGGAGGACCAGAAGTGGGGATGAAGTGTTTCACCCCGTGCTTCGCGACCGTCGCTGAAAAAGTGGGCACAGTGAGCGCTGGAAATTGGGTGAGGAGTGTGTGAAACTTACCACCTGCTGTAGCGACGTGGGTCTGTACTGGTGGCGGGGACACTCGAGCTGAACAGGGGAGAGAGTAAAAAGAGAGTGCATTTACCAGCCGTCTATTAGCAAGATCAACTAACAGATTGTGTGAACACAAAAAATCCGCGCCCAACATGTTGAAACTCACCGCCGCTACTACAAAAGTCCATTCATATGTGCGGCCATGTAAGCATAAAGGCAAGGTCCTTCTCCCGTAGGTGTTGATGTTCGAGCCATTTGCCGCTGTAGCTCCGTCACCGTGGGGTCCAGCTACCCGGTCCGCGTATGTTGGGGTGATGAAGCTCACTTGTGCTCCGGTGTCAATGAGGAACACTCGTCCGGAGCGCGCATCCGTGATGTAGAGCAGCTTGTTGCGTTCTCCGAGGGTCGAAGCTGCTAGCGACCCCCGGTCTTGCCGTTTCCCGAACTCCTGAAGATGCAGGGCGGCACACACCTGCGTGCCTTCTCTGCGAACCTCCGATGGTAAAAGCAGAGATCTTCTCCTCCGCTGTGTCGTGCCCGCGCCTCTGTCGCCGGGCTATTGGCTCCCCCTCGTCGCGGCCGTGTTGCCGCCATCGTCGGCCAGTCTGGTTCTGCCGCCTCTGGCTCCCCGCTGTCTCGGGTCGCTGCTGTGGTTGCTTGCCCGCCGCAGGCGTCCAGGATCCCGTCTGCCTCCTGGGCCAGCTCCCGGAACTCCTCCAGGGTGTGACACTTTTTGCCGGCCAGCGTGCTTCTCGCATGCGCCGGGAGGTTGGAGAGGAAGATGAACTGAAAAATGAAATCATCGTTGTCCAACCCTCTCAGCTGTATCATCTCCTCCATCAGGGCGCTCGGCCTGTGTCCACCTTGGTCTAGCAAAGACAGGATCCTCCTCGCCCTCACTTCAGCCGAGGGGGTGAAAAACTTGATGAGGGTGGATTTCAGCTTGCTGTACCTGTCGGTCGCGGGTGGCTGCTCCACCAAGCTTTGCACGCACCGAGCTGTGCTGTTGTCCAGTTTAGCGATGACATGGTGGAACTTAGTGTCATCCACCGTTACTCCTGCGAGCGCGAACTGCGACTCTGCTTGCAGAAACCACGACCGTGGGTTATCCTGCCAGAAATCAGGCAGCTTAACGGCCACTGCGCTCGCCAGCTCTGAGCGCTGTGAGTCCGGGACCCTGAGAATTTCTTCGTTCATTCTCAACGTCGTCAGTCACCAATGTGGGGAGACTTGAATAACGAAACCGAATTGTCTTTCATTTCAGTTTATTCAAGAAATCATTCCACTGTCTGCTCTTATTCTTGAGCAGCGAACAAAGAGAGTGAACACACCAAAGTTCTCTCATTTAAACCTTCTCACATCAAACCATTTCCCTCGCGGGGGAAATCACACATCTATATCAAAGTCTCTTTATTCACATTCATTAGCCTTTTATTTACATAACTCCCCCTTCTCTCTTCCCGAGCCTCAGTGGTCAGGAAGTCTTCTGTCCCCTGTCCTCCGCAGGGGGTCCAGGCTCTGTGGCTCCGCACCGCAGGGGGCTGGCTCTCCTTCATCGTGGTTAAATCACATATGCAGTGTCCAACATATACATGTCTCACAACACAGCCATAACTTGTTTTGTTTGCTCTCCACATATCTTGGTTCATGTTGAGGTTTTCCTGGACTGACTTTTCAGAAAAGGAAGGAGCAGACTAGAAAATATATTAATTTTATTATACCTCTTTAAGTGGAATGATCGTCAGAAGTTTGTCACAGTCATGACATACAAAGCCTTATGTCCACAAACATATCTCATGACCATCCTGACAACAAGAAGACCAAACAAGATATTGGGGTCAGCTTATCTGAAAGGGTTTGATTACTCTTATCTAAGTAACACAATGCTCTCATGGCCATTCTACTTAGTTAAGGCTTCTTGGAAACCATAGGCACCCATATAAACACATGGCACCTGGTAGTCGGGTAAATACTATATGTCTGCAAAAAATAGGATCACTGTGACCCAAGACATATTTGAGTAAGCTACTCTTCTGCACATGTTCATTTGTACCATATATGAAGATATATAAAAACATCAAATATATCACATTCATAAAGGGATTGTGTTTAGAGACATATTTGAACATTCATTCTGTTCTGTCCTAATCCATTTGATCTCTTTATATCGATATATCCATGCAACCATTAGTTTGAGCTGAGCTGCCCAATAATATTTTTTCAAACTTGGTAAATTTAAACCCCCCTTTTCTGGGTTTTCTTGTTTTGCCACATAAATTTGGACAGCCATTTATTAATTGTTTTAAATGTAGAAGTGGGGACCTCTAGCGGCAGAGACTGGAATATGAAAGGCAGCCTAGGCAGGATGTTCATTCATACTGTTTCTACTCATCCTACCAGGGATAGGGAGAGAATTTCCCACCTTATGAGAAGTCAGTTTCAACCATCAGTTTCCCATAATTGGCTTTAAACAGCTGTGACGTGTCAGATGTTATGACAATCCCCAGGTATCGAAATCCCTGACTGGTCAGCTAGAATATAAATCTCCCTGCTAGTTGTGTGGGCCACTGCCCCATCAACATCATTTGCTCCAATTTGGATTGATTAATTTGATAACCTGAGTGTTCGCTATATTCCTGTAGGTTGTTCATAAGCTCAGTAACAGAATAAACTGGGTTACTTATAAATGTTAGTACATCATCTGCATAAAGCAAAATTTTATGCTCTGCTTCACCACCATCTTTTATACCCTTAATGTTGTCAGTATAGAGAGCCTCAGTCACAAACCCTCTACTTCCGCTTATGGGACCTTAAATCAGAAAAAAATCTCCAATGAAATGAATAGCAAGAGAGAAATTATCTTTTGATCCCGATCAAATTTTGCTACAGGTTACACATATGAGCTTTATCAATCTAAAAGATAAACTTCTACACAAATAACGGTGTAGGTTGTTGTTTAACTGTTAAAGTATAAGGCTGTGAAAATATGTAAGTTGAAAGACTACAAACACACTCTCATAACTTAACGTCATCATTTTCAGCAAGCGCCCAGGATGAATTGATGAACCGTCCTGTGGATTAGTTCCAGCTCTCAAAATACATTTGTGTTGTTTTTTCTCCTCTTTGGATCCTTTCATCAGTCAGAAAACAAAAGGTGCACTTTGACAGTAACACTGTCGTAATCGTGTTGGGTGACGTGTATAACCCGAGACAAGAGAATGTAGTCCTCTAAAGTGGTTTCACAAAAACTAAATATTACTCTTTTATTATGACAACCAGCAACTTTAATTACATGGAAAATTATCTTTTAAATCGGCAAATATCATAAGTGTAAGTTGTGGCAAAATTTGATCAGGATCAAAAGATAAATTTCTTTCTTGCCATTCACTTCACTGGAGATTTTTTCCTGATTTAAGGTCCCATATGCAGAAGTAGGGGGGTGGGGCTTAGGCTCTCTATTAGAGCTGCTTTATAGCAAAGAGCAAGGGACTCAAACAGTGCCCTTGTTGGACGCCTCTCTCAAGACAGAAGAAATCAGAGCAGCACCCAAACACATCATTCTGGAGATGTGTACTATATAACCTTTATCCAGTCAACAAACCTTGGGTGGAATTCCCATAACAGCCTATGTTTGGTACTGAAATTGCCAATTCATAGTATCGGAAGCCTTTGTGCATTAACACTGATTAACATGGAATTTTGCTGTTTTTCCTTGGGACATGTTATAATGTTTTGTGCTCTTCTTATGTTATTAGCTCCTTGTCTGCCAGGAATGACGTCTGTCTGATCTGGGTTAATAAGTTTTCCTATATTGGTCAGTAATATTTCATCATTACACAGCAGGCTAATTGGTCAGTATCCTTCACAGAGTGTTGGGTCTTTATAGTTTCTTTATGGATCACTGCTAGAATAGCCTCCGTTCATGTGTTTGGTGGGTCACCTTTTGAGAGGGTATAGTTAAAGACCTCAACTAATACTGGCGCTACATCATCTATAAAGCATTTAGAAAACTCTCCTTGTAGTCTTTCTGTCCCTGTAGATTTGTTTGGTCTTTTTAATGGCACCACATATTTCTGTCTCTGTAACATTTGATATGGTTTACTTAGCTTCATCTTCTGATAATGTGGGTAAACATAAACTGGTAAGAAATGCTTGAGAGTTGTGATTTCCTGTTTCATTTAGGTTCTTTGTATAGGTTTTTATGAAATGATACAAAAGCATAAGCCATTTCCTTTGGCTGAGATACTGTTTTTATGTGCAGGATGTACAGTCTTAGCAACCATCTGGTCAGCTTGGGTTTTACAGAGTTGAAAAGCTAATAGGCGACTGGCTCTGCTACGCATCTCATAATATTTCTGTTAGGAGAACCTCAATGCTCCTTCTGCTTTGCATGTGAGCAGCTTGTCCAGAGCATTCCTAGCCTCTTTAAGCTCAAACAAGATGTTATGTACTCCTGTAGTTTTGCAATTCGTTTTGAATTACTTTTATTCTCATAATTTGCTTGACATCCCCCCACCCCCATCAAAACTGCTATATTGGTAAGTAAGAAAATATTTAGTCTTCAGTATCTAATTCTATATTTAGGGTGACGGGGTGTGGTCACTTATTGGTTCAGTACAACAGTCCACCACGTTGTAAAAATGTTATTTTGAAAGACAGAAAAAAATTAGTCTGGAGTAACTGTTGCAGACATTAGAAAAAAGGTGGAGTCTTTAACTTCTGGGTACTTCTACCTCCATGGATCCTTGCGTCCTAATTCTGAGATGAAATTTTTAAGTGCTTTACTTTTGAGTTTAGGGTCCTCTCTCAGCTGGTGTTCTATCTAAGCTTCCATCCTGTACACTATTAAAATCCCCCCACCCCCACTATTATCATGCCTTTGGTATTATCAGCAACAATATTTGTAATTTCCTTGAATAAATTCTTTTCATATTCATTTGGGGTGTACACATTTATCACAGACTGCTCTAACTCTGTGTGGTCGACTACCATTAAAAACCTCCCCAGTTTATCTATGCAGTTATTAACAGCTTTTTAAGGTGTTTGTGTGTGACACTTTAAAATAGAATGTTTTTGTAAAGGGAATAGATTCACAAGCAACAAATTTACACAGAAAAAAAACCCCCAAATGTCATTGCTGACAACTGTTTCATTTATTGATTTATTCGTCCATATATTACAGGCACAGTCCCAAAGGAAAAGAGACAGACACACACACCATAGCTGATATGGAGAGTGAGACTCCATAACAAAGAACTTTACAGCCTCAAGCCAACTTCAGATCACACTTCCCATTCACAACAATCATTTAGGGAACTAACATGTTATATAGGAATTACAGTGTATAACTTTTTCAGTTTGCCTCATTTATCAGATGGGTTCTATCTTCAGCAGACATCCAGCACATCTAAGCTTGCTAGTCAAAGCATCAGCCTTAAGACGGCTTTGGTAACTTAAGGCAACAGTCTTGATGGGCTATATAAATGTGTTAAAAGTTGAAATGTAAGTCAAAGGAATGAACTGTGTGATGTGTCTTGCTGAACCAGATTCTGCAGGGGCCATTGTCTTTTTGAACCCGAGCTGCTTTAGGTCTTCTTGAAGACCTGTTTGCACACAACTCCTGCAGCCCTCAGCTCCTACAGAGACAGAAACACAATCAGCAATTTTATTCTTTCACATTTACTTTCAAAACCCAAAACTGCATTTCTTGGATTATTGTTAGATAATGCTGTTGACATTTTTCACAACAGATTCAAGAACAAAACAATGGCACAAACACTATGCAAACACACAAGCACAGTCCATTAACAAATAGGACAATGGAAATAAGTGATAACAACTCCAATTTTAAGGCTTAAAATTATCAACAAAAATAACAGACGTGACTTTAGGGCATTTGGCATTTGAAGGGTGCACATCTGATTTTTTTTTTCTCCCAAGCTGGGGGCAAAGATGGAATATTTATGAATCATGAGATTCATAGGAGAGCAGAACCGCTGCTCCTCCACAACGAAAGGAGCCAGTTGAGGTGGTCTGGGCGTCTGATCAGGACGCCTCCCACTTGAGGTGTTTCGGGCACGTCCCACTGGGAGGAAACCCCAGGGCAGACCCAGGACACGCTGGAGAGACTATGTCTCCCAGTTGTCCTGGGAACGCCTTGGTATCCTGTCTGAAGAGCTGGAGCCGGTGGCTGGCGAACAGGGAAGTCTGGGCTTCCCTGCTGGAACTGCTGCCTCCACGACCCTGACCTCCGTAAAAAGCGGTAGAAAATGGGTGGATGGATGGAGAAGAAGTAAAGCTTTCTGAGCAGTGCAGTTAATCATGTATCTTACAGAGCGGCCAAGACTGACAAATATTGTGATTTTTGGGGTTTCGGCAGGGTTCATAAAAGATTGCACAACAGTTCACCAACAGTTTTTATGGTTGCAAACGGTTTTTACGGTCACAAAATTCGCAATGTTCTGCAATGTTCGTCAGCATTTGCCGCTCTGTGAGATACGTGCTTTCTAAATCAGGAGGCGGTCAGGGTGTATTTGTTTTGCTGACTTAAGCTATGTTCACATTACAAGCCACACTGTTCAGTCTTCTTTTTGTCTGATCTTATTTGCCATTATGACAGTTCACATTCATAATTACAAATGACTCTTAACTGATTTTATCAAAATTAACACATCTGTTCTTTGAAACAGCATGCATGCACACATCATTCAGCCATAAACAACAACAAAAGACGTCGTGTGTGTGAAAATTGTTTGCTTTAGACACAGAAAAATGATGTGTTTAGTTACGACAGTGCCAGCAGTTAGTTGGCTGTATGTGGTGAGGTCCAGAAAAAGGAAGAAAGCCTTAGCCCCTGGCACCATGAGCTTTTTTAGTAGAGACTGTTAGACCTGATGCTACTTTGCTGACTGGTGACATCAGCACACTAGGTATGTGCAGAGGTAAAAAGTTACTGATCTGACTGTTCTCAGTCAAGTCACATGACCCCTTACTGGATAAATATCCAATCTAGGACCACATACAAAAGTGACTTAGTGCTATATGAAAGATCAGATTTGAGATCATAGCCTTAAGGTCTGATCACAGTAGCTCACGGGGAACGCGCATGCGGTCTGTGGACTGCGATTGCTTACACAGCACTATTCAAAGTAGTTTTCAGGCACTGAAGCTGTCTGCCACACAGTCACATTTCATTGAATGTAATCTATGGTCCAAATGTCCACATATTATGACAACAATAGTCCAGCAACCTGATTTGAACACCGAGAATTAAATACAATGAGGAGAGAGAACACAAAGGGGCTGATTTCGGGGTAAACAATGGCGGGAATTTAGTGCAGACTGCTTGCGTTTGTTCCATGCGGTCACTTTTTTGGGGGCTGCATGCACACTTGTCTGTGCTCACCCTCTATGGAAAGGAAGATGATGAAATTTACGTCATGTGCCCAATGCGCTCGGTTGTGCGCTGACACATTTGTGCCACCATGAATTGGGCTTTAAAGAACTGAATGTGGAGCTTGTTTGTATGTGATGTTATGAAACCCAGAAAGTGCAAACTGCTCCTTTCATTAAAGTAGCAGTATGTAACTTTCTTGTTCTGAGGAGGAACATTGAAAAGATTCCAACTTTGGCAATTATGACCTCAGTCCCAACAGCCAATCACAGGATGCTTAGTTGCTGGTGGCTAAAGTTGTGCCTTGTCATTGGCTGTTGGGATTCAGGTCATAGACGCCATAGTTGTAGTCCACTTTTCCTACCAAGAACAGACCTGTTGCAGACAACGTGGGCCCACCCCGGCTATAGGAGGAGTGACTTTCACCTGGCCAAAGGCTGATGTACCATCAAAGTAATTTTGGAAAAAAAATTAGGGTGGAAATATTGCATAGCGTTGCTTTAAGAACAAGGTAGCGTTTATTTCTTTGTGAACTGAGGGTTTAAATATTGTAACTGTATGACTCATGTCCACTTCACTAAGTTAAAATCCACAAAAAAACAACACAATTTTACAAAATGTTGGACCTTTAAGTATGAATATAAAGAGATTTTTAAAGATATTTAAAACTGGGGCTACACCTAAATCAAGACACTTCAATCTATCTATAAATTCATGAAATCTCTGTCTGTGTGTCTATCTGTCTGTTTGTCTGTTCCACGCATATCTCTTGAACCATTCGTCAAACTGACCTAAGGTTTTATATGTGTTTTGCTGAGGTTACGAGGGTGTGCATCCTCGAGTATGGAGTCGCTCATTCAAAATATGTAATTTTTTATCAATAAAAGTTTAGCCACCGCTCTGTGTCTCTTCATTCCCTGGCTTCAAGAAGTGTGGGTTGGGTTTCAGATTGGCTCTGTTCTGATTGGACAATACGCGGCATCACGACCTGTTAAGTCACCACAGTGTTGCCTGGAGAAAACAAAGAAATGAAAAAGGACAAATTCGACTAGAAAAAGATAATACTGAAGATTTAATGCTTAAAAAATTATACCATAAAGTTGTTGTGACTGTGTAGGTCTAAAGGATAATTTGCCATATGTGGAGAATGAAGTGCGCGAGAAGACTGGGCGGAGCGTCAGCGGGACCGGGTCTGACAAATCAACACAGAACATGCCGGGAGAAGCAGCAGCCAGACACGACCTGGTTCAAAGGCACGCTAACTGATGGCGATTAAAAAAAAAAAGTTATTTTCAATAAAGTGAAAAAAAGATAATGCATGGAGTGTGCTTTTGTCCTGAGGCTGACTTATCATGGAAAACAGTTGAGCTCTGTGCTTCAAGCGATCAGCTGATTGGATCCATCGATGTTCTGACAGCATATCTATCAGAACAGCTGATATACGTGCAGGACATACAGGAGAATTGAAATGGTGTTTCTCTCTCTCTTCAGAGGTGTGTGCAATATATAAAAAAAGAAAAGGAATAAGGCTGGAAAAACAACAACAGCAGTCCATGTACAGTAATGCTACCCGTAGTGCAAATAGTGACAAAAGATAGACTTAAGGTTTAATGCTTAAAGAATTGTACCATAAAGTTGCCATGATTGCGTAGGTCTAATGGATAATTCAGCATGAGGAACACGAGGTGCGTGGGGGGTGGGGGCAGCAGCTGAACCGGTGGATCACAGTCCTTTGCAGGCACATGGGTAAAGCAGCAGCCAATGGGTCTCAAATATCTGTAAACGTGTCCTGTTATAGTACTGCATGAGTTTACTGACAATACACAGAAGAAATTCAATGTTACACTGAATTCCATCACTGAACAGTGATATAAACCAAACTAAAATAATTATAATGATGACTGTGCTATGTATGGAAAATACCTGGGTGAAGGATGAGGCAAGATGGACTTGGCGAACACAGCTTTATTAAACTATATACAGGGCAGTACACGGCATGGCACCTAGCCATGGGCATCCGGCAAAAGACAGTGTAGCATGGCGCCCGTCCCTTATATAGGGCAGTGTGGTGACGTGACGGGAAGTGCACTTCACAATAAAGTGCCTTTACTTATACATCAGAGACTGAACAACTCCCATTCCCCAAAGTGCACGATAGACTATTATCTTGAATAAGTGATAAAAGGTCACACAAATAAATGATCTGGCAAACAAATAAACAAGGGCTCTGAAACAGTTGCTAATATTGGATGTCCCATTCATTTTCAATATTTAGGTATTCTGTAATTAATATTCACACCATCAAATAAATCTTAGTGCCATTTACTCCCTTAATATCTGTCAAAGTCCAACATGTGATTGCCTACATATAGCCTACACCTCTTTGTATTCCACTTTCAAATACCGCCTACATTTGGACCTGTTTCAGACAGGAATACTTGCGTTCTACGGGAAATCCACTAGTATTCTTTAATTTATAACATAAGAATTCAGTTATTTAACTTGCAATGTATGTCCTTGCCACCAGAGGCCACTGTTGCTCTACAGTCTATATTTGCCTTCAAGCTCTGAGGAGCTGCTCATTTATTTATAACTAATTTCATGGCACCTGATTGAAAACATCTGTCGGGATCTCTGAAACCAAATAAATTGGCAGATTATTTTCTTGCTTTGATAGCAATGATTAGAAAGACAGAAATCCGATCCTGTTCTGCAAATAAAAACTGTAATGTGCTAGCTATTACTTAAAGGACTTAAGATTAATATGCATTCATTACGGACTATTAATTTCACAGTGAAGACATTTAAAAAAATAATTTTACTGTTCTATTCAAATAGTTAAGCACAATATAGTGGGTGATGAGACATGGTGATCTACAACAGTGCTAATTAAGGGTATTTTATTACATAATGCATAAACATATTTAATTTTGCTTTTGGAAAGAACACTTTAGTGGCAACATATGTAAACCAGCTGAGTTTTCCACACCAATATTACAACTGGATGAGCTGGTGGATACAGTAATTCATACTGGAGTTAAGAGAAGAAGCACAGCACTCAGTGCTGAGGGACATTTTGGTTTTGGATTAGAGAATCCACATCAGAACACGTATTAATATTCTTAACAGGAATTTACCAGATGAAGCTCATCCCCCTCTACCCAGTGGGTCCAACCTCTTCCTTCAATTTCTCCCTTCTGCACACACACCAGCTTGTCTCCGTCCCAGGTGATGGTGGTCTGAAGAAGGTCAGAGGACACATGAGGTCACAATGCATGCTGCATGGTGAAGGATCTACCCGACCTACTCAAAAAGACCCAATCTCCCTTGTTTCCCACAGAAATAATTAAGATAAAATCTCTACACGCAGTCACAGGTCACCATCTAAACAGCTTATAGCTTATCTATAATCAGCCTATAAGCGTACAAAGGGGTTTTCAAGGGGGTGCCATGGTTAATAGTTGATCCTATTCAGTATTCAGTGACATAATCTGTTTATAAAAGGGAGTCTTGACTTTAATTCTGTCTCCTCCAACTCTTTTCCCTGCAGAAAAAAATCACAGAAGTGTGGAAAAAAAAAAACTTTGAGAAAAGTTTTATGATAAGGAGGATAGTTTTGTCTAAAATGACCTCTCAAAACTCGCTGCTCATTATAGTGAAGTCTGAAAGCCATTTTTTATGTCATTTAAATAAGCTGCATTGCCATATCCCTCTAACCAATGCATTTACAGTATGTGATGCCCTGAATAAAACGCTCCACAAACTCACCATGCATTTCCTGTCATCCACTCCGGACAGATCCTCTTCAAACTCCTGACCCACACAGAAGTCCATGTTGTAGTTTTTGAAGGTACTCAGTGTCTTGATGACTATGTGGTCCCCTTCGTGAACGATGTCCTTGTCGGGCTTCAGCAACGTGGCGATTTTCCTGATGGCAACATTCACATCTAAGGTAGGCCACCAAAGGAGATGAAAAATGGGTGGGAAGCAGAAGCAGTGAATGTTAGTGTGCAGCTATAGATTCTGAAATTTAATTTGAGATGAGGCTGAGCATTTATGGTTATTACATAATGCTGTTATGTGATAATGTTTCTCTGACTTTCCCCATCAAACTCACCGAGAGCCTTCAGGTATTCCTCAAAGTTATCATTGGAAATCATTTTCCAGTATCCGGTCAGATTAACGGGCATCCTGGCTGTGTTCGCCGGTTCCTTGATGTCCAGAGGAGGAAGTCCGCTGTGGACAGTTGCTTGTGGTGGAGTGCCGGGAACAGTGTCACAAGCCCCAACTATAAACCAAACACACTTTAATCCGATTACATGGCAGGTTCCCTTTTTTTAAATGGAAATTGCAGTTCGCATTCCCCAGATTGGCCCCGTGCAACACCTCAATCCCCAGCACTCCTCCTCCCGTGCTGAAACCCAGCCTACATAATGTAAACACTTGTGTGCTTTATGTTAGGGAATACTTACTTGCTTAGGTTGGATTAGGATGAATACACTTCCTTTATTAATCAACACAGGCCTTGTTTTTTTGCAGTTCCACGTGTGGCAGATTTAACCCATAAGCTCCTTCTGTTGTATAAGATGTGGCCTGTTTTGATGACGCTTAAATCAGGATCAGAATTAAATTGCAGGGTCATCAACAGTAAGGATTCCACAGCTCAACATTTGAGTTAAAAAAGATCACATCTTCTGTCTCATTTAAATAATCCCATTAATTTGATAATCTCTCTTTTTGGCCCACTGCAGCCATTCCACTATGCAAATCCTTTACTGACTCACTGGAACGGCGCAGAGACACACATACTTATCCACACTATTCAGCATCAGCAGCACAGGAGTGCTTTCAGTCATCAGCCTCAGTGAGAAAAGTCCTCCTGTAACTGAGCAACTGTCAGGATTACTTTAAATCCTTTTGTTGAGAAGATGCAGAACTCACGGAGACTATGTGTGGATGATAATGAGGAAAGTGAATAGCTCCAGAATGAATAACTGCTGGGACGCAGCTGCACAGAAGAAACATCCATAATGAGATACCTTTAAAAGAAATAAAAACAAGGATAGAGATTATGGCTCACAAACTGAGATCCATGCAGAAAAGATACAAACTCGGTTACTGGGTGTATTTGCACATCTACTGTAAGTTGTGGATATGTAACACATTTTAAAAACCTCATCAGTCCTCACAAAACGTCAAGAACCACCAGAGATGGAAGTAAAACACACCAAAGCTCATCTGGGACAGCCTTCAATTAGGCTTGTCCTATATGTTGTGAATGGATGTATAGATACAAATATCAAGACTTCTTGGATGAGTAGATAAAAAGACTAATGTGTCAAATATAACCCAAACGAACAGACCAAAATGTGCCCACAAACATGGCAAAACCAGAACTCAGTGGAAGAGCAGACCCATACCAACCCTGTGACTTTGATGTTTGACCTATTCACCTCCAAATGAATGTATGCCCAGAACTTTGCATGAACATTTCCTGCTCCAAATCTGGTGTTGATATCTGCAGCTGTTTGTGTTTTACAGTTGGGAAACCTGAAAAAAAGGCAACCCTTAACCTCTGACTCACTGATCTAGAAATGACTGCCTGTGCTGAACTTTGTACTAACTGTGCCCCATGTTTGGTGATGATATCTGGACATCTGCAGCTGCTCTTGTTTTAGAGTCAGAGGACAATCAGATGTTTTGGTGAACTGTGACCTTCAACTTTGACCATTTGACCCCAGAATGAATGCATGTCTATAACTTTTTATGAAAGGTTCCTGGACCAAGTTTCATGTTGATATATGCAGCTGTTCTTGCTTTAGCCTGGAAAATCAAACGCTGGGTGACCCTGTGACCTTAAACTTTGGCCTTCTGACCTCAAAATGACTTAACATCTTTGCATGCTATTTCTTCCACATACTTTTGCATGCTATTCCTTCCAGCAGCAGCCTAGTTCATGCCAAGAAAGAGTATTTCTGATGTAATGTTTTCTTTTAAGAGTATTGATGGAGAAGTACAAAGAAGGTCAGGAGGAGTTGCACTGCGTCTTTGTGGATTTAGAGAAAGCATATAATAGGGTGCCAAGAGAGGAAGTGTGGCAGTGTATGAGAAACTTAGGAGTGGCAGAGAAGTATGTAAGGGTGGTGCAGGACATGTATGAGGACAGCGAGATGGTGGTGAGGTGTGCTGTAGGAGTGACAGATGGATTCATGGTGGAGGTGGGGTTACATCAGGGATCAGCTCTGAGCCCCTTCTTGTATGCCATGGTGATGGACAGGCTGACAGATGAGGTCAGGCAGGAGTCTCCGTGGACCATGATGCTTGCAGACAACATTGTGATCTGTAGTGAGAGTACGGAGCTGGTGGAAGGGAACCTGGAGAAGTGGAGGTATGCTCTGGAAAGAAGAGGAATGAAAGTCGGTAGAAGCAAGACAGAATACATGAGTGTGAATGAGAGGGAGACAGGTGTAACAGTAAAGATGTAAGGTGTAGAGGTAGGTAAATACCTGGGGTCAACCATCCAAAGCAATGGAAAAAGCACAAGAGAAGTGAAGAAGAGAGTGCAGGCAGGGTGGAGTGGGTGGGGACGAGTGTCAGGGGTGATTTTTGATAGAAAGATAGGGGCTACAGTGAAAGGGAAGATTTACAAGACAGTAGTGAGACCTGCTATGATGGATGGTTTGGAGTCAGTGGCACTGACAAAAACGAGGCAAAGCTGGAGGTGTCAGAGTTGAAGATGCTAAGATTTTCATTGGGAGTGACTAGGAGGGACAAGATTAGAAATGAGTATATCAGAGAGACAGCTCAGGTTGAGCGGTTTGAAGACAAAGTAAGAGAGGCAAGGCTGAGATGGTTTGGACATGTGCAGAGGAGGGATAATGGATATACTGGACAAAAGATGTTGAAGATGGAGCTGCCAGGCAGAAGGAGAAGAGGAAGACCACAGAGAAGATTCATGGATGTAGTAAAGGAGGACATGGAGAGGGTTGGTGTTACAGAGGAAGATGCAGGGATAGGGTGAGATGGAGGCAGATGAGCCGCTGTGGCGAGCCCTAAAGGGAGCAGCTGAAACAAGAATCCTTCCACAAGTTTGGTGTTAATATCTGGATAACAGCTGTTATTTGATTTTCATTTGTTAGGGACCATGTACAAGGACATTGATACATTATCAAGTTTCAAAACTGAATGTTAAAAAATAAAAGAATCCATGTATCATGAACCAATGCCCATTTATTAATGTTGACAATGCTGGCCCCTTAGAATCCATTTTTTTTTTGCTTCATGAGAAAAAGTCTGAAATCCTTCACAAGGTTTTTAACCCTCGGGGAGATTATTCTATTCCTTCATGAAACTAAATAAGAAAGCAGAGTGTGCAAAAGCAGAGTTTGTTTTAGCAATTCTTGTTTTAAAGCCCAGAAAACCAAACACTTGATGGCCATGTGAATTTGAACGTCTACCATTTGAGCTCAAAATTAATGTACTGTGTGTCTATAACTCCGTACAATTCCTGCCCCAAGTTTGGTGTTGAGAACTGCAGCCGTTGTTTTTTTGACTGTTGGGAAAATCAGAAAAAAAAATCTCGTTGACCCTGTGACGTTAAACATTGACCTTTTGTGCTCCAAATGAATGCATGCCTTGAACTTTGCATATACTATTCCTGCCCCAGGTTTGGTGCCGATATCTGGGTCTCTGCAGCCATTCTTGTTTCAGAGTCTGGAGAGTCAGACAAACACTTGGCAACCTTGAACTCTGACCTTTCTTTGGCTCCGACCCAGATGAGCTAATAAAATGTTTTTACTCCATCCCTGACACAACATGCTCATCAATAATCATCAGAGGGATTTTCTTTGGTGTGAATGCAAGTGGAATTTACATTAAAAATGGAACAGAAACAACACATGAGGCAAAAAAATAGAGAATTTTATTCCAATTTATACAACTACAATGACGTCCCATATGTGAAAAATACAAGTGATGTAAAGAAACGGATGAAACTACTGCAAACTTGAAAACAAGTGGTGTCTAGAAAACATACAGACCAAATGTGTTTTGCTTTTCTCTCAAACATCTGTGGGTTGTGCACACATCTTCCACACTGCAGCCCAGCGGAAGCAAACAAACTTTCCATCCCCGGAGAGAAGCATTCAGCTCAGCCTATCAGTCATCCAGACTCTCCACTGGCTCCTGTGCCTGTTTAATGAGTGGCCTCAGCACCGTGCCCTGATTTCTCCTCTCGCTGTCCTCGGTGTAGAGGCTGTGCTGGTGGATATACTCCATCACCGAGTCTGGGAGCAAGTATTTCACACTCAGCCCTCGTCTCAGCGCCCGGCGGATTTCTGTGGAGCTCGTGTCATTCCTCATCCACTCCCTAACAAGGAAAATGTTCTGTCTGTGGCGGGAGAGCATGTCGGACTCGTGCACGGCCCGCTCTGGCTGCAGCTGTCCTCGGCTGACGCAGACGAGCCCGAAAGACCCGACCAGCTCCTCCACGTGGTTGTCCAGCCACAAACCCGGGACCTTGAAGGTGTCCAAGAAATCGGCTCCACACAGAAGCTTCAGCTGGGGACGCTGCCCTGGAGGGGTGGGTGGGGGTGGGGCAGAAAAAAAAAATACTGAGGAGGAGACTACTTATCGTTTTAAACATTCTCTTTTGAGAATTAACTATAAAATAATGACAAAGTATGAGATGAATATGTAGACTACATGTCCAAGTACATCTACTGTACATGTTGTGGAGTTTGCCAATTTGAAGCTTCCTAAATAATTCATGAAAGGAGAATGTGAATAAATAAAATATGTAAGACAAATGCAGTTACTTGCAAATCATGAAAGCCATTTATACATTCAAAAATACACGTTAAAGCCCCCAGAAATGGGCTGCTCAAAGAATAAAAACTTACTTTGAAATTGATGCCAGCAACCTTTTTTCACAGAGACAGGTGCATGCTTACCACTGTGTTGCATCACTGCTTCATTTAGCAAAACTTAGTGTAAAAAAAACAGGCCATAGGGTTTGGAAAATAAATGTTTTCCTCAGGGCTTGTTGTGCCTTTCATCCTTTCTTTTCTTTCACACTGAGCCAAAGGTTTACATCAGGTGATGGGAACAGACTGCATGCAGGTCAGATGAATGAGAGAATTTTGTCCACTAACAGTGATTTTCAGAAGTGTTCCTGAGAACATGCAGCCATTCCCTCAACAGAATTGTGTCTGTACACCTGCAGTGCCTCACGGCTGCTTGTTTTTTACCCTGGTCCCCTGTGGAGATATTTCTCTGGTCACTTAGAAATATGTAATGGTTCTGGCAATTTCGACAAATGTTACACAGCCTTTAGCAGATGGCTGGTTTTCAACTTCTCTGAAATGTCTTTTTAGGAAATTTTCAGACCCTCTTTTCCTAATCGATGAACACATGACAAACATAATACATACAATTATTATTATAGTGTAATAAACTAACTGCTGCCATTAATCCCCCAAGAGCAGCGGTAGTCAGCCTGCCGCACTGAAGCCACTTAGGGCTCATTTACCCAAAACAGTGGCGCCATGTGGCTTTGATGTAAAATGAAACAAAAAAAAAAAACCCAAACCTAAAACATATAAGAAATCATTTCAAATTGTAAGAAAAAATATAAAATTTGCATGTAAAATGTTGAAAATTTAACAAAGGAATCTACACACAACGATCCTGTGTAAAGGGCACAGAAGCAAAGCTGCTAATTGAACCAACAAACCTTAAACTTAGACTTCAATAGGTTTAAACTTTCCAATTAAAAGATCAGAAATCTGTGATAGTCCAAAGATGCTGGAATAAACCATATTTTCCTTAATAAAAATGTCCAACTTTGCAAAAAAAAATGTATTTAATCCCTGATGGCATCTTGAGGGAGAAAATCATCATATTTATGCACTAAAACAGTAAATGCTGAAAGTTATCCCTGCAAATGATTTCTGATAATACATGAAAACATTCCTGATCCCTGATTGGGGAGAGTTCAGCTTACAACCTCCATTGTAAGCTGTTATCGACATGATTTAACTCTGAATCTCTAAAGATCTTCTCTTGTTTGACTATGAACACAAACAGAAAAGTGTCTCATCTCCCTCTAATACTCTTTAACTGCTGTTGTTCAGGACCACAGAACACCTTCAGGTTTCTACTTTTCAGGCACACTGGGGAGACGTAAACTCCCTCTCTGTTCCTGGGCACGTTAAAGAGCTAATATTATCTAAAAGTCACAGTCTAAGGACAGCTAGATTAACATCTTGACTGAGGGGGCTGAGATTAAAAAAAAAAAAGTTGCCTTCCAAAATAATAAAAAATGAGGTTTTATGTCATTTATAAATTATTCTCAAAAAAAAAAAAAAATGAAATAATACCCTTGTTTGAGTTCATTTAAATACCCAACAAGCCTAATAAACAGCAGTGACCTTGGTGTTAGGATCATCCTCTGCCACAACTTTGATACAATGATATTTAGCAGGGCTTATTTTATAAGAGCTATTTGTAGCTTTTCTACTTTAATTATTCAAAAAATACCTATAATTATAATGACAGTGCTGTTATACTGCATTAATGAGATCTGAATTTACAGTTAGGGCCGGATGTGACGTTTGGCACTACCACCGTTTCCCCTGCAGGGTGAGTCGTAAGTGTCACAGCCCTCAGCAGCATTTACAGCAGCGGCACTCAACCCGTGGCTCTTGAAAGGGCAGTTGTTGATCTTTCAAGTCCTACCAGAAAATCAGTCACAGTGTACCTCAGGTCTTGCTGTAGAGACACAAGAATGAGCGAGCACCGGGAAACTAGCATTCAGCATAAAATGGCTAAAGATGTAAGAGAAGTAAATACGAAGTAGAATGGAAAAATGGGAATCCAAGTTTTTCTTTGCACCAATCGGTGCAGAAAAACACATTTGTCTGCTTTGTGATAATGCCATTTTGCAGCAGCATTATGAAGCTAAACACCCAGAGTCAAATACCAACTTTCCAAAGGATGGACAGTTATGGGCTGAAAAGCTGGCGAGACTCAGACGGAGCCAACTGATCAACTTCCCCAGCCAGTCGCAGCAGATGACTGCCCCTCCCTGAGCCTGGTTCTGCTAGAGGTTTCTTCCTGTTAAAAGGGAGTTTTTCCTCTCCACCGTCGCCAAGTGTTTGCTCACTGGGGATCGCCTGATTGCTGGGGTCTTTCTGCAATTGTGGGGTTTCCCCTACATTTGAAAGTGCCATGAGATGACTGTTGTTGTGATATGGTGCTATATAAATAAAGTTGAATTGAACTGATAAAGAATTGGTGAAGGACTGCATACTGCGAGCCTGTTCAACCCTGTCTGATTCTGCTGTGGCTAGGAGATATCTGAGGATATTCTCAAGGACAAACTGTCATCCACAGAGTTTGACAACATCATATGAAAGCCTAAAGTGGTTTTCAAGGAAGAATGAGGCATTTTTGGGGTTGTGGTTCTTGTAAAAAACAAAACAAAACAAAAAACCCCCCACCTTCATCAATGTGTCTCCTGCGGAGGACAAAGCTGGGTACCTCTGGTTTAGCATGATCATCCCGGGCCTTTTTTGGCACAGTACTGCTAACTAGTGTTGGTAGTTGGAATTAATTGAAAACTACAAATAGCACATTTAGGTGTGTTAATTTTTCAGTGAGAACTCAAAAAGAAAAAAAAAAAAAATGCTGACAAATGTAGCGATTTCTGGATTTGCCAACTTTTCTGACAAATTTTGGCGAAAATCAAGTTAGTATCTCATGGAGCGGTGAATGCTAAGAAAGTCCAAGAACAGTGTGGTTTGACAATTTTCTCAGGGTTTGTAAAAGGTTGCAAAACAGTTTGCACACAGTTTTCAAGGTCCTAAATAATTCTGCTGTCAAGGTTCTTAAGCAGTTGCTAGTGTTCACTAATTGGCAAACCAAAAAGGACTGTAGAGGCACGCGTTCCAACCGTTTGCAAATGTTTACAACTATTTTGCAAACATCTGCAACTGTTTGTGGAAAAATACATTTGGCAAAAAAAAAAAAAAAAATCAATTGCTTTCTAAATTTTTTTGACAAGAAAAACTGCGAACTGTTTGGCAACCTTTTACAAACCCTGGCAAACCCCCAAAATTGCCACATTCGTCAGCATTCACTGCACCATGAGATACAGGGATAAAGGTGGTGAACGTGTGGTGAACGTCAGTATTATAAAAACATTTATATTAGTACCAGAATAAAACTAAGCTTCAATACCTTATGATAGTCGGGGTTTGAAAGGTTTCCCAAGCTCTCACCAACCCCTAAACATAAAGAGATTCTGACCTGAGTTTTTGTCCACTCCGGCGCGCTGCTCAAGCTCTTTCAGAATACGACCGTAATGATACCTGCCCGACAAGCAAAGACAGAAATATTAATTTGGTTTTGATACACTGAGACAGTAACACAAACTAAATATTCAAGTACTTAAGCAGTCATCACTTTAACTGTTTGGTTAAAGAATTCAGTTAAAAAAAAGTAATTTGTTCCCGGAGGATAATTAGGGTCTAAATGCTCTTTTCTGATTGGCTGTAAGTTGTGCATTAAAACCTTCTAAGGCACTGTTTTTCAACTAGGGTGCCCTGGTACGGTCAGGTTTCTGTGAGAAATTATCCAATTTCACTTGTTAATTGGTCCAAAAGTTGCAAATAATTTGCAGCTGTCGTGCATAGGTTCTGCAGGCACCCATGCACAACAATGGAAAATTATTTGCATTTGCATTCCGGCTCAAGTTTAATCACCAGGCTGAAATTACTTTGCCACTTTATAACCATGGCAGCAGCACCACTGTGAGAGCTTACTGAGGCTGGAAGGAAAGCGCACCAGTGGCTGACTTTAGCATTTTCTTTTTTCAATCTTTCTAGATTGTGAAACTTTTTTTGTCGTTGAAGAATGGGAGTGAGCTGAAGAGTGAACTGGAGAGGGGAAGAAACAACTGAGATGACACATAAGGAGGAAAGACTGGAGGGGCGTCAAATGACAGGAAGACAAGGATGAATTTACTGGAAAAATGCAAAAAAAACAAAAAAAACCTGGACACTTGCTCTTCTTAAACCAAGAACAAAAGAAGACAGATTTTTAAACAAACTGCAGCCATGCTGTGATTACAGCTTAATAAAGAATAAAGGGACTAAATTAATTCCTTGGTATTACAATGGCAAGTTCCTGCTTATTGAACCTGTACTATATATACACGCTACATTGTTTCATAGTGTAGGCAAATGTTTATTGTATGAGCAGGTTAATGAACTCAGATACGGCCTTTAAGCGGTTTTAAGAGACAGTGCAGAGGCACCCACCCTCCACTTCTGAGTGGCTCTTCATCTCTCCATTGTGCCCTGAAACTGTTTAACACACTCCTCATCGACTGTCTCTTTCACAGAGCAGATCAAAACAGCAAGTATACAGAAGAAGAAAACAGATATTGTTCATTCAAAGGTGTAAATGTTCACAGGCAGCTCGGAAAAGCAAAGTGCAGAATAATAACACGTGACAATGAGAGCAACGATCAAGATGACAATAAGAGCAGAGTGAACTGAGCTGTTATACAGCAAGTTTACTGTTGTCTTCTTTATGTACAGATTGCTGCTTTCTGGTTTTATTGATGACTCACTTATTATATACTGCAAACTCCTTTTTTTTTGTCTTTTTGTAAAGCTTCACACAGTCCCAATGTAGCTTGATCAAATGGAGCAGAAGAGAAAGGCTCATAGTAAGAACTCGCAGAGAAACTTAAAAAAGATGAATACAAAGTTCCCTCTTGTCAAGTGAAGCTTCTTAAGGTTATGTGAATGCTTGTGTGTGTGTGTATGTGAAAAGATGCCGGTGACGTGGCTCCAACAGTTCACTTCAGGCCTTGACCAGCCCTCCAGTTGTGTAAACGCGGCTTACAGATAATAATGGAAGGTGGGGGGGGGAAATGTGGGGTGAAACACTCACGGGGCTTTGTGAGAAATAAGAGGCAAGAACAGAAAAATGGAGCAAATGGCACAGAGCATTTGTTTGTATGGCGCTAAACCTAAAGCAGGAGGAACATTTTTTAAAAGAATGCTTCCACTGGGTCATTCAAACGTCTGCGGGGTGAGCCAGCGTTAATAAGGGAGTCGACACTCGGGCACTCCTCTTTCACGCCTCCTGGCTCAGAATGCAGTGCCCTGACCTCCCTCTCTTTTAACATCTTAATGTCCCCGACAGCCTTTTTGTGAAGGCACTAAATTTAACAGTCCATGACCTTAATTTCGCCCCATGCAACCCCCCCCCCCCCACAACAAAACAGCTCAGACCCATCTGGGGTGTGGTGTTGGGCATAGGGAGCCTGGTAACACACAGTTACACAAAAAGCTGAAGCTGGTATAACAGGGAGCTGGAAGGGGAGCAGCAGAAGTGACTCCGTCCCCAGTGAACTCTACTGCTATTGCAGTAAAACTGCGATGATCTTATCTCCCATAATATGAAATACTGTTGTAACCACTGAGGGATTTTGTTGCAGAATGTTAAAGAAGCGAAAGAAAGTCTGTACGTTAGCAGTTTATTACCATAACAAAAGTAATCGGGAATGAAAATTTTGACTAACAACGCACAAAATATACTGTCACAACGTTTTGATGACTCAACAGCATATTCTCTGACATCATGTGAAGTAAATCTCCTGACTGACTACTAACCACAGAAGCACTCTAAATTAAACAGTGAATGGCCTGGGAATTACTGACTGCTGTTATTAAAGGGACTTGTGCAACAGTGCATGTAATCATCGGCGCAGAGCTTTGAGAAGAAAATAGTTTGCGACATGAATGTCCAGTCTATATCACGAGAAGCAAAGGTCATCTCAGCATCTAAAATCAGATGTTACACCTCATCGTGACCACCGTCTCCGTCCAGTCTGGCTGCCGGCTCTCCCATTCATCGACCGTGACCCAGTTGGAGGTCTGCAGGGCCAGCTCTGCCATAGCAACTCGATGCTTTGCCAGTGCCAGTCCCTGCTTTCCATAGCCGTCACCCACTGGAGACACAATGCCACCCACTACTTGGTACTGGCCTAAAGGGAAAGAAGATTAACAAAGTTTTACTGGGTCATGACAGCTGAAATAGGAGTGCAATATAATTAAACAGCATACCAATATTCAATTAGATTTCACATGTGAGGATAACACTCTTATGTAGTTAAAGTCAATACTGTGCCATCTGATTTTAAGGATGATTTAAACAGTGACAAAACGTCAAAAAAGGAAAATTAAAATGATGGTATGAGAATTCAACAGTGTAGTTTTCACTCATTTCTGCTGGTTTCCCTGAAGCTAGTCAGCTGATGTGTTGCAGTTAAAAAGGTCAAAGGGGAAGTATAAGAGCATTAATTCTCCTGCACAGTGCTTTTATGTATGTACTCAAATAACAGTGCTGATTCAGGACCAGTGCAGCACTCGCGCACAATGACGTGGTTACAACCATGTGACCAGACCAGAGCAGCTTTGGCACCTAAAACATCCTGAGTTTATATAAAGGGACTTCTTAAAATGGGAGAGGTGTTACTCTGTTTTAGAAAGGTCAAATTATTGGCCTGCACGGAGGGAAATAAAAGCAGCTAAGGAGACTGGTGAAACCACTAAATTTGAGTTATTAATTACCCAAAGCACTGTCTCACTACCAATACAGGATCTTGCCAAAAAAAAAAACAACTCTACATGGAAATAAATGTTGCGTGAACTTACTGAAATGTTGCCATGGGAACACGTGCTGTAATCAGAGCTAGAGGCTAACAACTAGTGTGCAACTGTTTTGGTCAGGCAGTGTACAATCTAATGTTTAAAGTTACTTTAACTGGTTCAGTTGATGTCTACTAAAACACTTTTTGTTTGAAGTGGCTTTAGAATGATTTAGAATCTTTCTAGAATCTTTTAGAATCATTACCTCTGGCAAGGGAGGATGGAGGTAATGTTTTTAGTGGTGTTGGTTGGTTTGTCTGTTAGCAACATAACTCAAAATCTTATGAACGGATTTTGATGAAATTTTCAGGAAAGGTATGTAATGACACGGGGAACAGACGATTACATTTTGGTGGTGATTTGGATCACGATGTGCATGCAGGAACTTTTTGAATATTTTTTCATATATTAATCTGGTGCTTTTCAAGTACTGCCCCTTTAAGATGTGTCCGCTCAGTTACGTGCATGGTCACACCATAGGGCCACGCGCCTCAGCAACCCGGAAGCCAAACACTGCAGAAAAAGTATTAGGGGGTGTGTCCATCAAACTCACTTCTTCTGCTGTGGGCGACTATTTTCTATTCATTCTCTGTGTAGTCCAGCGTTTAGCACTGAAACACTTTGACCGGTGGCCGCTTTTTGTCACAGTGCTCAGGGCTGAAAAAAGTTCAACTTGTCAGACTACTGTACAGCTGCGATCGTCAATGTCAGACCTTTCTAAAAAGCCAATCAGAACTAAGGAAGGGTGGGACATAGGGCACCGGTACAGGAAGATGAGAACAGGAGGAGATGGTGGAGGAGGTGGAGGCTGAACTTTGCTGCTTCTGTCATGATGCTGAACATGGTTGGGGAACTATGCTCACGCTTTAAGTTTATTCTGGTTATTTTCTGTACTTTCCCCACCTCAGTTTAGTTATTGAATTTGATCATGGTTTTGTCTGGAATTATGTTTCTTGAGTTTGCCATCCGTTTCTGTTTGCTGTAAGTTTGTTCGGTTATCCTAGTCTTAGTTTATCATTATAGTCTTGCTTATTAATATTATGTGTTCATGGCCCATTTTGTATTATAAATTATACCTTCCTGTGTTTGGAAATGAGTCAACTCACACCCTCGCCCTTAGTTCTCTTTTTGAAGTGTTGGTATTAATAATTATTGTTATTCTCAGTATTATTAGCATGTCTTTGGTTTTGTATTTTATCCTGTCCTTGCCTTAGTGCGTTATTATCTTCCTTTGTATTATTTTGTCTGGATCTCGTCGTATTATTCATTTCGGTCGTCACGTTGGGTTGTGCTTTTATTTTGACAGTGTTCTTTGTTTACTTCCATTTTTCCCCTAGCTTAGTTTCACAGTTCCCCACAGCTGTTTATTAATCATCCTCGTGCTTGGTTTTTAATCATCCACACCTGTTTGTTATTGCGGTTGATTACTCTTTGCCTTATTTAAGGGATGCCGCCCTACAGTTCGGGGCGACGTCCTACTTTGTCATGCCGGCGTGTTCACACGCTTCTGCCTGTTCATTATTCAACCCGTTTGTTATTCTGCCCACCTGTATCCTGCCTGTCCTTACCGAAGCCTGTAAGTTTTGTTCCTGTTCAGATTTTGAGTTCAATTAAACCACTGCAAACCACAGCTCCAGCTCTTGGGTCCTGTTTATCCAGCAGTGCTCCAGGAGGAGCACAGCTTGTGACAGCATCAAACAACCCGATACTCTTTATTCTGACACCAAAAGGATATCATGATCAAGAATCGAGTGAATCAAGAACTTTATTTGCCATTTGTACTCAAACATACAGTTCAGGCACATAGGAATTAATTATGTAGAGCCATAGATCAATAAATAATTTAAAATAAAACTCTCCAATAAAAAGCAATGGTATCCTAGTTTTAAGACACACACCAAAAGTAGCCAATAAATTACTATAGAAAGAGGCCACTGTAAACTGCAGTGCTTTCCTATTTAGGTTGTGCTTTTGACTGTTAAAGTCCTTTTCCCAATGTTTGCCATCAGTCTGACTGTGGTGGGGAAAAAACTATTATAAAATCATGTTTTATGGGCAATAATTTTTTTGATTTGATTTTGTATACTTTATTGATCCCCAGAGGGGAAATTGAGGGCATCCACCTGGATGGATGAAGCAGCCACGGTACGGCGCTATCCCTGTCCGTTCTACTTTTTCTCAGGCTGTATACTGTCTGTTTATGCCTAAGAAGAGTATGGGCTGGATGGTGTTTATCTGTAATGATTTTATGTGCTTTTTTCCCTCCACCTTTGTGTGTATATAGTGTCCATAGATGGCAATTCAGTCCTAATGATCTTCTCTGCTGTCCTTACCATTCTCTAGAGATCTTTCCTCTCTGCCTGGGTGGCATTACCATACCACACAGTGATGCCCATTGTGAGGATGCTCTCCACCAAACCTCTGTAGACTAGAGTGAGGGGACGACGACTCATCCCAGCCTTCCTGAGCAGTCTGATAAAATAAAGTCATTTCTGGGCTTTTTTCACGGTAGCAGCAGTATTTACAGACCAACTCAGGTTAGATGCAACAAAGAGACCGAGGAACTTGAGGCTGTCCACCCTCTCAACATCAGTTTCCCTGATGGTGAGGGGCTGCAGAGGGGATGCTTTCTTCCTAAAATCTATTACCATTTCCCTTAGTATGGGCTAGTATGAAAACTATTGCAGGCCTTCAGAGCACAGAGCGCAGTAATCGTGTGTTTTTAGATGGCTTTAATTCAGACACAGAGCTGGCTAATGCTCTTAATCGTCTTTATGGTCATTTTGATTCCTTTGATTTTAGCACAGAAACTCAAGATTTGAAACAAAAACTCAAAGACAATCAGCACTTTAATATTGAGGTGCAGAATGTTAAGAGGGCATTCTGTGCTGTAAAAGTGAACAAAAGTCAGGGCCTTGATAATATATGTGGGCGCTTGGTAAAGTTCTGTGCACATGAACTGAGTCCTGTGTTTCACTACATTTTTAATAAGTCCTTACAGACACACCATGTGCCTAAGGTCTGGAAAGATGCTGTGGTTGTCCCTGTTCCAAAATCCAGCTGTCCTAAAACGGTAAATGATTTTAGACCAGTTGCCTTGACTTCAATTTTAATGAAAATTTTTGAAAAACTGGTCAGATTTGAAGTCCTAAAGCAGACTGAGCATGCAGTGGATCCTTTGCAGTTTGCCTATAGGCCTCACAGAGGAGTGGAGGATGCCACTGTCACTCTGCTTAACATGGTTTCTAAACATCTGGATTTTAATGGGACACACGCCAGGCTTTTATCTGTGGACTTTTCTTCCGCCTTTAATACAATCCACCCTCATATTTTAGTTGAAAGGCTCCTGCAACAATTTGATTTGAGTAATAATATAGTGGGTTGGATTATGGATTTTTTAACCAACAGGACGCAGAGAGTAAGGGTCAATGGTACATCGTCTGACCAAAAGTGTTCTTCTACTGGCTCTCCTCAGGGGTGTGTGCTGTCACCACTACTCTTCATCCTGTACACAAACATGTGTCGGAGCAGACACACAACAGACACATTATAAAGTATGCTGATGATTCAGTTGTTGTCAGTCTCCTTCAGGATGGTGAGAGTGGCCACGGCCCAGTAGTTGATGATTTTGTTCACTGGTGTGAGGATTCCTACCTGCAGCTGAATACGACAAAAACTAAAGACATGATTATTGACTTTAGGAGGAAAAATCCCAGGCACGAAGTCACTGTACTAAAAGGCCAGACTACTGAATGTGTGCAATCCTACAAATATCTTGGGACGATTATTGATAGTAATTTAAACTTTGAAGAGAACTGTGAAAGGGTGTGCAAAAAGGGTCAGCAACATTTGCATTGTTTAAGGAAACTTGCACGCTTCCAAATTGACCGAACCATAATGACAATGTTTTATCGGGCTTTTATTGAATCTGTTTTATCCTTTTCTTTAGTGTCATGGTTTGGACAGATAAAACTGAGACAGAGGAAATCCTTGGATCAGGTAGTTAGATGGTCCAGTCGTTTGCTTGGTGAGTCACAGCTGAGCCTGACATCCCTGTACACCAGACAAGTACAGAGGATGGCTACCTCCATTTTAAATGATGACTCCCACCCTTTGCACTGCAACTTTCAGCTTCTTCCCTCCAGATGGAGGTTTGCTGTCCCAAAAAGTAAAACCCAGCACTACAAAAACAGCTTTGTTCCTGCTGCTGTCAAAGAGTTGAACAAGATGTAGCAATATATTGCACATTATTTAGTTATTAATTTTTATTTTATATTTGTTTATTTTTGTAGGTTTTTTATTTGGGTTCTAAATCTTTTACTGGGTTTTAGACTTTTATTGAGTTTTTAAATCTCTTTGACTTAGTTTTTAACTTTTTTAATATAACCCTTCTCTCTTATCGCTTTGTTTTTTCTCTTATCTCTTTGTCCTATGTCCTGATTGGTGGAGCCTTGAGTACTTTCATCAAGTTTATAGTCAGCTTCATGTGTGCCTGTGTTTGTGTTCATGTTGAATGTAATTGTGGTTTGTAAATATGTGTCTAAAAGGATGTCACCTGACTGCAAAACAAATCTACCTACGGGTACAAATAAAGTAACCTGAACCTTGTTTTTTCCGTGTTTAGGATGAGATTGTTCCCCTAATCAGAATTTGAAAGCAAACGCTTGGAGGGACATGTCCGCATCTGTCAGCGTGCCAGGTGAGCGTTTGTGTCTTTGTCATGGTCATATTTCTTACAAGTTTGTTGCGGTAGATAATATTGATACTATGTGAATTTGTAGTTGAGAACTGCAAAAAAAATGGTATGATACCACACTGTTGTGTAATATTGCTTAATAATTATGAACCTTGTCAGTAAACTGTAATGGAGAAGAGAGGAGGAAAAAAACAAAACAAAACCAAAACCGACCTGAAAGATTCAATAAACCATGATGTTGATTTAAGGTGGAATTGCCCAGCCCCAATGTATGGTCAACATAATTATGACAGTCTTGTTGTTATTATGTAGTCATATCATGTAGTCATACTGCTGTCGTTTCTGTCTGTTAATAATAATAATAATGGATTGCATTTATATAGCGCCTTTCATTCAAATTTTCAGGAAAGGTGTGTAATGGCACATTGAACACATTAGATTTTGGTGATGATCTCAAAATGCATACTTCCGCCAAGGCTCTTATCTTCGTACAGAGTGTCAGCAACAATACTCCAAAACTACTGGATGGATATGGATGGAATTTTCACCAGAGGTGGCTCTTGGCCCAAAGATGAACTCATCAGATGTTGGAGGTGATCCATGAGTGCATACCTCCGCCAAGGCCCTCTCTCGCAATGTACAGATGGATGGCGATATGGACGGACAAAGGGACGGAGGGGAGGACAAAGGGAGGGAGGGACGGAGCCTTGGTGGAGGTAAGCACTCTGAGTGCCCTCTAGTTAAACTATGTTTTCAGATTTTCTACTTTGTGTGCTTCACAATTATTAAAGAGCCAGACATTTCTACTTGTCGAAATAGTGTTGTATTTGTATCCTTTTTGTGTAGTAGTGCAGACATGTGTATATTTTTGTGCCCCCCCCTTTTTTTTTTTTACAGTAAAACTCCTTTGTCTTTTGCTTGAAAGGTGCCCTATAAATAAAATTGCCTTGCCTTCAACAACACATCTCTATTGCAAACTAAAACACTCAGTCGCAATATCGTCCTTTAAAGCAGCACTGTGTTGCAATCAAAATTATTCAGCCCCCACTGCAAATTAGGCTTACTGGCAAAATGTACAAACTACCAGCTGTTTTGCAAAAAACAAATCAAACAACAATTTAAATAGCTCAACGCAACTAATATTACAAGTGGTTTCTCCAAACTCAACACAAAATGCCACTTTCAATGATTACTGCAGTTTCAAAATTATTCAACCCCTTCATGACAAGCATCTTAGTAGAGCACCCTTTTGCTGTTATGACTTGCTGCAAACATAATGCATAGCCAGACACCAGCTTCTGGCAGCGTTCCTGAGGATTCTTAGCCTATTCTTCATGGGTAAAGGCCTCCAGCTCACTAATATTCTTGGGGTTACGTGCTGCAGCTGCCTTTTTCAAATCCCACCAGAGATTTTCAAAGGGGTTCAATTCAGGTGACTATGACAGCCACTCTAGTATCTTCCAGGACTTCTTCTGAAACCAAGCCTTGGTGGTCTTTGAGGTATGCTTGGGATTACTGTCCTGTAAGGTCCAACAGCACCCAAGCGTTAGCTTCCTCACAGATATCATGACATCATCTCCCAGGATTTCCTGATGCTTAACTGAATCCATCTTGTCTGCCACATGCTGCAGGTCTCCAGTGCCAGAGGAAGTGAAGCGGCTCCAGAGCATCACTGATCCACCACCATGCTTCACTTTAGGCATGGTGTTCTTTTCAGCATATGTTTTCATTCTTCCTCCTCCAGACATACCGCTGATCCATGGAGGCTACCCTGTCACTGGCTGTTGGGACTCTGGCCATAGACACCATAGCTGTAGTTCTTACAGTGTTCCTACCAAGAACAGAGCTGTTATATGCAACGTAAGCCCACTCAAACTATAGGGGAATTGACATTAACCTGGCCAAAGGTTAATGTGCCGTCATGACTCTCCGTGCGCCTTTATGCAGCGCACAGAGAGGGAGAATGAAATAACGGATTTACGTGCAGGTTACATCACAACACATTTATTAAAGCAATGACAAACAGTCCAAAAGGGTGAAGACTTACAAAAACACGAAGGTACACTTACGGTTGGCGTTCAGGGGCTGGCATCGCCCCGTGAACACAGGAGGAGAAACATGTAGCCACGCTGGCGTCCCACAGCCGGTATCGCTGTGGAGACGCGAGAGGACCACAACAAACGCGGCATGACTAACACGTCAAAATAGAGCTGGCAACAAACTAATCACTGACACTGCAATGACCCAGCAATGCGTGACTGGCAAAAGGCTGCTTAAGTACACGCATTGCTGGTGATGGTGAGATTGGGAGCACCTGGGCGAGGAGCGGGGAGATGGCAAACAGGAATGGGAACAGCTGGCAGTAATGAGGGAGGAGGCGTGGTCAGACCGGCAGGCTGTCAGCCAGCGCTCACACAAGAGTGAGCCAAAGAGGGCTGCCTCACAGCTGCCGGCCAGAGAGCAGCGGCTATGGGTAAGGAAGCAGCACAGAAAAACATAATATACACATACACAGCGGGATCTAAACCCACAGGGAGGTCAGGACCGAGTCAGGGGGGACCAAGCCGACTCGGCTCCTGACAATGTGCAATCAAAATAATTTTGGAATAATTATTTTAAGGTGAAACGCTTACATAGTGCTGCTTTAAATTTGTAGGTTAAAGCTGACCAACATAAATGTTATTTCACATTGAACAAACACAGAAGCATGCTTTAAGAACAACTAGACTGGCTTTAAATTTCATGTGTTTAATCAAATCACAGCATCACATTTTGTCTCTTACGATGAAACGTTTCTTTCCACCTAGTTTATGTCTACCACTCCTTTGTTAGATTTGCTGTTTTTGTGAGTGAGTATGAATTAAACACTGTTTTTTTTTAGATCATAAAAAGTTTTTGGGCTGTAATAAACGAAGAAACATTTAGTAGACGTAATGTCATCTGCATCTGACCTGTGCTGTGCATGTGGTCTCTGGCCAGCTCAAACAGCCTCATATGCTGGTTGGTGATTGGATTAAAAGAGCCACATGCTAATAAGACAAGTGGAATGCGGCAAACACCCATCTTGGTCCAACTGATCAAACTGCAGTCCGAAAACCTTCAAGGAGAAGAAGGAGGAGACGTAACCTACAGGGTGTAAGGCAAACAACACGAAGTTGACAGCATTGAGAGTTAGCAGGTAGTGGTATGCAAGCACAAAGTTTTTGCATGTCTGAAATTCATTCTGCACTTTTACATTTCTCCTAGTTGAATTATTTTCCAGAGATTATTCCAATTTGCTCTAGCTCTATTTGTATTCATACCAGAGTGGTGGCCTAGTTGGTAGAGCATCCACCCCACAACTGGGAGGTCGTGGGTTCAAATCCCGGCCGGATCATACCAAAGACCATATAGAAATGGTACTTTCTGCCTTCTAGCTTGGCACTTAGCATAACAGAATGGGGAAAGGATAGATAACACACAGAGCTACCACAGGACCGACCCCCCTACTGTAGCTTTCACTGTTTACAGTAGAATTACGGAGAGTACACCGCCAAGAGGACACAGTACAAGGATGGATAATTTTTTTTAACACATAAGTTGTTCAGAGCTCCTTATACAAAGATATAGAGTGATGATAATCAAGTCAGTGGTGGTAATGCACCTGTAAGCTGGTTGCCAACCACCAATCAAATCTAAAAGAAGTTGTGTGGCCTAGGGTCAGTGAAACGGAGATAGGTGCCACTCCATACACCACATGCTGTGGTACGGGATTAACTATTTGTATTCATATACAAAAGCATCTTAGAATTCACATTTACATGAGCATATTGTCGATATAGGAAGGTGAGACAAAAATCACACCCAGAGCACAATCTCTACCCATTTATCCCTGGAACATCAAATGCACTTAAAGACTAAAGAATAAAGGCATACTTTGCAGTGATGACCACAGCCTAGAAGGGACTAGCTGCAGTTTTAAACTTGTGTAAACAGCCAAGAGAAGAAACCAGCCACTTGTTCAGTTATGTGACTGGTGAACTCGTGAGGCTAGAAAAGCTTGAACTGCTGCACTGCAGCTGAAAACATCTCCCAACCTGCTACACTGCTCTCTCCATCTACACAAGTGGACAAAATTGTTGGTACCCCTCTGTTAATGAAAGAAAAACCCACAGTGGTCACAGAAATAACTTGAATCTGACAAAAGTGGTAATAAATAAAAATTCTATGAAAATTAACCAATGAAAATCAGACTATGCTTTTGAATTGTGGTTCAACAGAATTATTTTAAAAAAACAAACTCATGAAACAGGCCTGGACAAAAATGATGGTACCCTTAAT
Organism: Pholidichthys leucotaenia; assembly: GCA_020510985.1. Classification (NCBI taxonomy): domain Eukaryota; kingdom Metazoa; phylum Chordata; class Actinopteri; order Cichliformes; family Pholidichthyidae; genus Pholidichthys; species Pholidichthys leucotaenia. The sequence continues at coordinate 291,584,249 of CM035846.1, forward strand.
ATTTTGTTGCACAACTTTTTGAGGCAATCACTGCAATCAAACGATTTCTGTAACTGTCAATGAGACTTCTGCACCTCTCAGCAGGTATTTTGGCCCACTCCTCATGAGCAAACTGCTCCAGTTGTCTCAGGTTTGAAGGGTGCCTTCTCCAGACGGCATGTTTCAGCTCCTTCCACAGATGTTCAATAGCATTTAGATCAGGGCTCATAGAAAGCCACTTTAGAATAGTCCAATGTTTCGCTCTTAGCCATTCTTGGGTGTTTTTAGCAGTGTGTTTTGGGTCATTATCCTGTTGCAAGACCCATGACCTGCGACTGAGACCAAGCTGTCTGACACTGGGCAGCACATTTCTCTCTAGAATACCTTGATAGTCTTAAGATTTCATTGTACCCTGCACAGATTCACGACACCCTGTGCCAGATGCAGCAAAGCAGCCCCAGAACATAACAGAACCTCCTCCATGTTTCACAGTAGGGACAGTGTTCTTTTCTTGGTATGCTTCATTTTTGCGTCTGTGAACATAGAGCTGATGTGCCTTGCCAAAAAGTTCCAGTTTTGTCTCGTCTGTCCATAGGACATTCTCCCAGAAGCTTTGTGGCTTGTCAACATGCAGTTTGGCAAATTCCAGTCTTGCTTTTTTGTTTTCAACAGTGGTGTCCTCCTTGGTCATCTCCCATGAAGTCCACTTTCGCTCAAACAACGACGGATGGTGCAATCTGACACTGATGTACTTTGACCTTGGAGTTCACCATGAATGTGTTTAGAGGTTGTTGTGGGTTCTTTTGTTACCATTCGTATTATCCGTCTCCTCCTGCGGCCACGTGCAGGGAGGTTGGCTACAGTCCCGTGGATCTTAAATTTCTGAATAAAATGTGCAACTGTAGTCACAGGAACATCAAGCTGCTTGGAGATGGTCTTCTAGCCTTTACCTTTAACATGCTTGTCTATAATTTTCTTTCTAATCTCCTGAGACAACTCTCTCCTTTGCTCCCTCTGGTTCATGTTTAGTGTGGTACACACCATGTCATCAAACAGCACAGTGACTACTTGTCACCCTTTAAATAGGCCGACTGACTGATTACAAGTTTGTAGACACCTGTGATGTTTAATTAGAGGACACATCTTGGTTGAACATGTCCCTATGGTCACATTATTTTCCATCTTTTCTAGGGGTACCATCATTTTTGTCCAGGCCTGTTTCATGAGTTTGTTTTTTTAAAGTAATTCTGTTGAACCACAATTCAAAAGCATTGTCTGATTTTCATTGGTTAATTTTCATAGAATTTTTATTTATTACCACTTTTGTCAGATTCAAGTTATTTCTGTGACCACTGTGGGTTTTTCTTTCATTAACAGAGGGGTACCAACAATTTTGTCCACGGCTGTAATGTGTAAGGATGCACTTGTATGGATGTAGTGTTAAATTTTTAAATCAACATGGCAAAGAGTCAAAGTTTTCTGATTGTTATTACTAGTGCATACTAGGGATGGGCATTCGGTGAAATTTTCTTCACCGATCGTCGGGAGAATTAATGATTAATAATCGGTTAATCATTAACATTTTTAGGTACGTAACAAGGCAGGTAGACTACATTAGAACATCAGGTGCACGGAGAGCCGCACAACTCAAATCCACCTCTCTCTCTCAAATCTCTCTCTGTTCGCTGTTCTCGTGTTGGCTCGCTCGGGAATCTCGCAAGCTGATTGGCCGAGACGTTTCACCCCGCAAGCTGATTGGCCGAGACGTTTTACCCAGCTTCTGTGCCGCTCGCCACCCAACAAACGAAGACCGCATTCATTGCTCTATCGCTCGTGTTACTTAGTCTAGCCGCGCGGAACTTTTTGCTGTTCTCTTGTGCCATTTTGTGCGAAATAGTCTTCCCATCGAGCCACTACGCCGCCTCCTGCTGCTTCTCTCGACGATTCTGCGCCTCTAGCACCTGAGGAGCAGTAAAGCTCTCGTTAACCTATGCAGTAAATCATTTTCATCTTGAGTTACGTATCTTGTTATAAGAATAAGAGTTCTAAAAACATATTTATGTACACTTTATTTACATCTACGTATGTATGTACACTTACACACACACACACACACGTGTGTGTGTGTCTTCTACCGAATCTTCATGACCTTCTCAATAAAGTTTCTGAAAAAAAAAAAAAGAATCTTCACGACCGCCATTACTCAGCGCGCAACCACTGTTGGCGGTTTCTTTGCGTAATAAGGGTGTTCCATGGACCCTGTCGATGAGGTATATTTGTATGCTGCATTGCAGTGATTGCAGTACACCTGGTCATTTTTTAAACTGAAATGGTCCCATGCAACACTTCACCATAACCGCTTCATGATTTGGCGATTGCCCTACGGAAGCGCGCATGTATCAACTGAGGCACGCCAGGGTATGGCGATGGTGTAATGTTGCCCCCTGGTGCCCAAATTTTGCCATTGCATTGTTTGAGGACGGCCGCGCACTAGGCCTAATAACCTCGGATTGTTTAAAAAAAAAAAAACGGTTTGTCGACGAAAATGAACTTCCTCGGTGAAATTCTTAATGATCAATTATCGGTTAATCGGTAAATTATGCCCATCCCTAGTGCATACCCATGCATGCCCATAGAAAGCAAGTGTAAGGAAGCATTTCTGCATGCCCGTAGAAAGTTACTGTTACCATGGCAACAGTAACCATGGAGAAACCTGCCTTTGATCTTTGACATCACCACTCATTCGGTGATGTCTGCCTTTGTTCTGTGATGCCTGCCTTTGATGATCTCATAGCGAGTCATATGATCTTTTAGCGAGTCCTATGATCGTGACATTGTGACAGATTTCTTGAACTACTAGTGCATACCTGTAGAAACCAAGTATAAGCAAGTATTTCTGCATGCCCGTAGATAGCAGGTGTAAGCAAGCACGTCACGTTCAATGATGCCTGCTTTGATCTTTGATGTTATAGTGAATCCTATTATCTTTGATGATGTCATAGCGAGTCTATGATCATGAGTGATGCCTGCCTTTGATCTTTGATGATGTCATAGCAAGTCCTATGATCATGACAGACACAGACCCACTCACACAGAGATTTCTTGAATTACTATGGTGTCTATACTGTATGTCATATAGACATAGGCACATCATAGGCGAATCCTATGATCTTTTAGCGAGTCCTATGATTGTGACATTGTCACATCCATTGTCAGAGATTTCTTGAATTATATACAGTATATATATACAGTATATACTGTATATATGGATGCAGCGGGGAGAATTTATAGAGTGATGGAGTCCATCCCATAAAGTGATGATATAGAGTGAAGTACGTTGTGATAATGCACCTGTAAGCTGGTTGCCAACTGCCAATCAAATCTAAAAGAAGAGTGATTATTATTAGTAGTAGTATTACTAGCTTTGTATTTCAATCTTTGCACCATGGGAAAGAAAGGCAGAAACTTAAAGTCTATCAGCTATCTTTTAACATTTTCAAAATAATGGATCAAAACCAAATAAACAGACACAGTAACCTTTAACTGATATGCTAATACTTTTAAACAGTATCAGCTGAATGCAAGATCCGTCTGATAATGTGTTGTCCATTCCACCTCTGTTCACACTATTATGTCCAACTGGCAAGAATACCATATGATCAGTTATTCAAAGCCAAACAAATGCATTATGTCAAAATAAAACTACATCTGAAAATGGCCCCCACCGTGGATCGCCACCTTCTTTTAGATTTGATTGGCGGTTGCCAACCAGCCCACAGGTGCACTACCGCCACTGACCTGATTATCATCACTCTATATCTTTGTTCAAGGAGCTCCAAACAACTCCCCACGTGCAAAAAAAAATCATCTGTCCTTGAACTCTGGTGGAAGGGTTTGAGTGCCCACATGATCCCAGGAGCTATGTTGTTGAGGGTAACTTGCCCCTGGTAGGGTCTCCCAAGGCAAACTGATCCTGGGTGAATGGCCAGACTAAGAGCAGTCCAGTGGAGCTCCATGAAAAACGTTACATCAAGGACCTTGGGTACATGGCTCAGCCCTCCAGAGGACTCACCACCTGCAGGAGGGATCATGGTGCGGTGAGAACCGGGTGGACGTCTGGGCCACTCTGCCTGGTCTGAGGCCCCTGCGACCCACTGCCCCGGATAAGCGGTAGAAGATGGATGGATGGATTTGAAAATGGCCTATGTTTGTGTCCAAGATTTCTTGAAGGAAAAATCTGAAAGTGGATATAATTCAACTAGGAGGAATTGAGGTGGGAAGTGGGGAAGAGGAAGTTTGGAGCTCGGTGGAGTCTAAAAGAAGCAAATGTAGACGTCAAGAAAATCAAGAGCGTTATCAAGTGTGGATGAATCAGAAGATGAACAGTCCCAGAATAAACAGAAGGAGTGTAAAGTAATCATTAAACTCACTCAGGAAGGGGCATCATTTTGTGAGTGGAACCCAATTAAGCTCACAAATGCAATTAATAAGTTACTTGGAGAAGTTTTAAATGCAAGGATTCTTCGTAGCGGTTCATTACTAGTTACATGTAAAGATAGTGTTCAACAAGGAAAAGCAATTAGAGTCAATAAGCTGGAGGGGAAAATGTGCAGTGTTCAGTATTGGAAGGAAATAAGGCAATGAGAGGAGTGATATCGGGCATTTCAACAGCTGTCTCAACTGATGAAATAATGAAAAATTTAACTGGAGCAAAAGTGACAGAGGTACAAAGATTGAAAACTAAGAAATGGTGAAAAATATGACTGTAAAATAAAAATAATGTTAAAATTTGATGAAACAAGACTGCCAAGTAAGGTGTTTATTGGCTACATGAGCTATGAAGTCAGACTTTACGTTCCTCTTCCACTCAGTTGTTTCAAATGTCAAAAGTTTGGTCATGTAGCAGCGATATGCAAAGGTAGACAACGATGTGCCAGATGCTCCGGTGAACATGAATATGGAAAGTGTGAAAAAGGAGCCAAATGAAAGTGCTGTAACTGCGGTGGTGAACACAGCTCTGCATATCGAGGTTGTGAAGCCAGCAAAAGAGCCGCACAAATTCAGCAGATAAGTCTTCCAGGGATTAACATATGCAGAAGCTGCGAAAAAGGTGCCAGCTAAAAAAGTGGGGGTGGACTTGAACAGGATAAGTGTGCAGCCTTGCAGTGCATGCAGTAGAATTAAGGAAGATACTCTGGTTATGAAGGAAAATAATTTTGTCTTTTATTTGTGGTGGCTGCGGTGGGCTGCACGGACTTTGGGGGGGGCGGGGTCATTGTGGGGGCGGTGGGGGGGTTGTTTTGGCATTGGGGCAGTTGGGGACTTGGGTGGGCAATCTTTGGGCTCGCGGACGTCGGCTGGTGGATCGGCCGCCGGTCGGGTCGGGTGGGGGGGGGGGTGATGACATGGGGTGTGGATGTGGACTACAGCTAGAAGAGGAATAACGAGATGAGACGCAGATACAAGATTAAAGAGAAAGAAGGTCACAAAGCTGTGAGGAAAACGTCAAAGTTATGAGGAAAGACAGAGTGATGAACCCTTCTACATCACAGGAGGATTGAGATAAAGGATAATATAGAGTGAAGTACGTGGCGGTAATGCACCTGTAAGCTGGTTGCCAACCGCCAATCAAATCTAAAAGAAGAAGTCACAACTGTACAAACAATAATGCTGCTTAATCAGATTCTTGATGCGCCATCTGTCAGATTGATCAATTATCTTGCTAAAGGAGGAAGTCTTATCAGGATTAAATAACCATACTTAAAATGTAATAAAAATATGCATTTTGTAGGAACTATACTTCAGCTTGTTGCGCTGATATGTTTATGTTGAGAAATTAAATAATACAACTGAAAAACAATATGCATTCATTGTTTTATTTGACTTATCAGTTTAACATCTTAGCGCATGTGCAACAAACGCTATTGACTGCGTTTAAATGCATGTATACATTATGAATTATACAGCATGGATGTAGGAAAAAGTCTCCCAGTTTATCTGAGGTATACTACTAAAGGTTTCTGTATTTTTTCAGTAACTTAAGGAGCTTGATTAGGTTCTTCTATTCAATAATTTTTTTCAAACAAGAGCTTGACAGTCATTAATAACTTTTTTTTTTTTTAAATTCAGCGACTACATTGATGACAATGATGCAATTTTCAAAACACCAAAGACATTCAGACAGCCCACGGTGACACTGAACATGAAACTAACAATTTTAAAACTACAGAACGTAAATATACTGTATGAAAGCTCAATCCAGTCAACTGGATTCAAGTGTTTGGGGGTTTTTTTTTCGAAGTGTCTGCAGATGTGGAAGAGTTGACCGCCAGACAAACCCTTTTCAGATCAACTCAAGCTTGCCACGTCTGTGGGGCAGGTGTCGCGTGTGGTTCACCTCTGATCACAGGGTTGGTGATCAGCACCGGTGATCAGCACCGGATCACCCCAGGGCAGTGTACTTTCCCCCCTACTCTTCTCCCTTTATACCAACTCCTGCACCTCCAGCCACCAGTCTGTCAAGTTGATCAAGTTTGCGGACGACACCACCCTCATCGGGCTCATCTCCAACGGCGACGAGTCCACCTACAGGAGAGAGGTGGCCCAGCTGGCGTCCTGGTGCAACAACAACAACCTGCAGCTGAACGCTCTGAAGACAGTGGAGATGATTGTGGACTTCAGGAAAGTCACAACCCCTCTGCCCCCCCTCACCCTCTCAGGCTCTCCCATCACCACTGCTGATTCCTTCCGCTTCCTAGGCACCACCATCACCAGGGACCTCAAGTGGGAGCCGACCATCAGCTCCCTCATCAAAAAGGCCCAGCAGAGGATGTTCTTCCTGCGGCAGCTGAGGAAGCTCAAGCTACCCACCAAGATGTTAGTGCAGTTCTACACAGCCATCATCGAGTCCATCCTCACCACCTCCATAACCGTGTGGTACGCAGGAGCCACTGCCAGGGACAGACTAAGGCTGCAGCGCGTCGTGCGCACTGCTGAGAAGGTGATCGGCTGCAAGCTCCCATCTCTCCAGGATCTGTACATCTCCAGGACCCGGAGGCGTGCTGGCCGGATCATAGCCGATCCCTCACACCCTGGTCACGTACTGTTTGCCCCCCTCCCCTCAGGTAGAAGACTTCGGTCCATCCAGACTAAAACCTCCCGTCACATGAACAGCTTCTTCCCCTCTGCCATCAGACTGCTGAACACTAAGTGACTTATTGACTCTCGTGCACCATGTACAGCAGCTCAACCAGACTCATGTCAATCATCACTGTTTTCTTCCTGCATTACCAACTGCACTATATGGTTCTCCACATTATCTGCTGCTCGCTAATATATTTTAACTGCTGACCAGTATTACTCTCTTATTCTACACTTTATTGCATGTATACTTTATTTCTTTTATTTTATCATGTTTAATGTTGCAGCATTGCACCGAGACAAATTCCTAGTTTGTGTACTACATGAACAATGGCAATAAATCTGATTCTGATTCTGGTGGTTTGCTTCCTGTTCTTGCTGCCATGCAATTTTACTTGACATGAGATGGAATTTAGAATTAAAATTAAGAGGACAGCCTTAAAATTGGGGAGAGGGTAAGGGTAAAAAAAAATGATAATGTAAGAGGTTAGCCTTCTGATTTGGGAGAGGGTAGGCTTCAAAAGGTAATAAATATATATCAATTTAAAAAAAAAAATGAATGCCACAGATTTCCGTGCCTGCAGCCGCTGCCTTGATACGGCATTAGAGGGTACTGCCCAATCAGATTCGAGCCGTATCTGTAGCAAGCATTCTACGGGTACAGTTTCGTACCTGTAGCCACTGCCTTTTTTTTTTTTTTTTTGAGTTTTGAAACATTTCACCATTCAACCAAATGGCTTCGTCAGTCAAATTAATGCACAAAAGGATGTAAACAGACAAACTGATAACTCGTAACTATGATAAGTTGTAAACTTCTTTGAAAGACAAACGTACTGAGCATCATTTAATGTGTAAAATGTGTACATCATTCTGTTCATTCCTGACTGACGAAACGATATGGATGAACGGTGAAACGATTCACAAATAAAATGATTTGAATCCAGTAGTTGAAAGCTTTCATACATTAAACTGACTCTTCAAAGCACGGGACGTAAAAGCTCCGCAATTAAACGCTTATATCAAATAATGCACGTCGTTGACAGTAAGGAAAAGTATTTAACTTGAATTTACCTTTTCACATTTTTTGTTGACCGTTTTCTTAGCGTGTTACACCTGTTCTCTTCCGCCGACTTTCAGTGCCTCCGTTTTATGGTTCCGCTGTGACTCTCTGGCTGAAACCCGACCCCTGGTGGTCGGAAGACCAGATCACTGTGTGGCACTCTCCAAGGTTCTGAAGCCTAGTTTTACTACGGTTGAGTGCGGTGGCGGAGTGTTCGCACTGCGGCAGCGCAGCAACTCACCCTTGGGGATCCCGGGTTCGATCTCAGCCCCCGACCAACAGTGATTTGTGTGGAGTTTGCATGTTCTCCCCGTGTCTGCGTGGGTTTACTCCGGGATTTCTCCGGTTTCCTCCCATAAGCCAAAAAACATGCAGGTTAGGTTAATTGGCATCAAACTGGGGATTCTAAATTGTCCTTAGGTATGACTGTGAGTGAATGGTTGTCTGTCTGTGATGGACTGGCGATCTGTCCAGGGTGTACCCTGCTGGGACAGGCTCCAGCCCCCCCATGACCCGAAAAGGATTAAGCATTAGAAGATGGATGGTTGATAATGCACAGCCATTCAAGAGGTGAATAGCCAGAAATTTATTCAGGTTAAAGCAGTGTTACCTTAGCCTCTTAATTACTCAAACATAATAGTTAGGACAAATATTTATATAAGAAAGTATCTACCAAAAAAAAATAAAAAAAAATCCCATGACTAGAGAGTAAAGGTTCTATTTTATGAAGTTGTTCCTCTTATATTTGTGTCTCATGAATGCCTTCTCTAAACTTGTGACTTTTTCCTTCTAATTTAGAACTTTTCTGGTAATGTTTTAAGTTTTTTGCACAATGTTCCAACTTTTTTCATCTATATTAACATTTTTAAATTGGAAATTTGTGTTTACTTGAACATTTGAAACTTTAGTCTAAAAAAATTGATTTTTCCTCATATGTTAGACATTTTTCTGGTAAATTTATGACTATCATGCAGTTGCAACTTTTGTGGCAAATTTTGTGGCTCAAATGTATGTGTGTGGAGTTTTTTTTTTTTAGTAAATTTGCAAAATTTCTTGTAATTTGTGACTTTACACAGTCTGAGATATTTCCTTTTTTCCCTTTTCTCTGGGGAAAATTAAATATAAACTATATGTAACCTCTAATCCAAATCATAAAAATCAGTGAAAAATACTTCCAAATCCAGAAGAATGGAATTCTAAACATAAATTCAGTATAAACCAGCACAATGTCAAATCTGTAAAATGAAAAGTAACTCAAATTATGGTCATATGCATTTGAGTAAAAGATTGACTTTCATGATGAATGATGCCACACAATCTACCATTTTATACCTTTTCTCTATAGCTACTGATTCTGCACTATACAGTGGACCAGGGATGGACAGTGAGGACCATTCCACTGCAGATTTTCTGTTCACGTCTTCAGCAGGTGTTTGCATTGATGAGCTTCAAGGATTACTAATTAGAGAAAGCAACTGCTGAAGAGACTGGGTGGAACAGAAAACCTGCAGCGGAATAGTCCTTTATGGCACAGTTGCCCATCCCTGCAGTGGACCCTGGAGACAGCAGGTGTTAATAAAAAGGTACGTCTTTATTTAAAACCCCATTTGCAGAGGAACTGTGAGGACCATCAAAGTGAGTAGCTCAAGCATGATTTTATCTACACTTACACAAGTGTAGCCAATTGCCAATTAAGCCCAGAAAACACAAGACACCTGCACATGCACTCCAAGGGTGCAGAGATGCCAATGCTGCAGGACAGACTAATGTTTTCTTACCTCAGTGGGTGATGACAGCAGCCAGCCTGAAGATCAAAACAATCACAGGCTGAACTTCACAGCCCTGAACAGCTGTGTGCTCCAGGCCAAATTCACTTCATGGTTGTAAGCTCACTTGGATGAAAAGTGGAAGTGGAATGTCTGTACAGCAACTGGTTTAAACAATGACTGCACAGCAAAGGGTCTAATAAATCTTTGTTTTCACTGAGGCACAGCAGTAAATTTAAAGTGATGTTGAGAGGTTAGAAATTTGCAATCTGTGAATCACACAAGCAGTGACTCCCTGTGGCTATAATACAATAATCTTGCAAAAATGAAAAAGTTAAAAATTCACATGGAATAGTCATATTTTCATGAAAAATGATAAAGCATTACATAAAAGTATCAAATTTACAAGAAATCAAACATCTGTGAGAAAAAAAATTACCAGAAAAGTAATTTTAAAATAGAATTACCATAAATGCCCTTCAGGGCAGGATGAAGACCCAAACGCTAACTGAGTTGTAAAATGTTTAATACAAAAAACACAAAACATAATGACACAAAACTTACAGGACTTGGCAAAGGTAGGATTTGATGAAGCATAGTCCAAAATAGCACTACGGCTAAGGCATATAGAAACGAGAAGACATGGAATGCACATCAGGACTACACTGAGAAACAGAGAAAATAAAGCAGGGCACTCCCATCTGCACATAGAGGACACTGCGCCGAGAAGCAGAGCAGCGGTCCTTAAATAAGCAAGAAGGAAATGAACACAAATGATTACAGGTGTGGGTCAAAGGAGCGAGGATATCCATCCATCTTCTTTCGCTTAATCCTTTTCGGGTCGCGGGGGGGGGGGGGGGTGGCGCTGGAGCCTATCCCAGCATCTTTGGGCGAGAGGCAGGGTACACCCTGGACAGACCGCCAGTCCATCACAGGGCCAACACAGAGAGACAGACAACCATTCACTCTCACAGTCATACCTAAGGACAATTTAGAATCCCCAGTTTGATGCCAATTAACCTAACCTGCATGTTTTTGGCATGTGGGAAGAAACCGGAGAAATCCCGGAGTAAACCCACGCAGACACGGGGAGAACATGCAAACTCCACAGAGATCACTGTTGGTCGGGGGCTGGGATCAAACCCAGGATCCCCCATCCAAGGGTGAGTTGCTGTGCTGCTGCAGTACTAACCACTCCGCCACCGTGCTGCCCCGGAGTGAGGATAATCAAATTCAAATAGTGACAGCTGTGACAGCCCGTGAACAGAACTTGAAACAACGGAAGTATGCAAAGACAACTTTCAAAATAAAAGCACAGACTGGAATGAAAATAAATCATGATTAATATATCAATACAAAGAGAAACCTAAAGTGAGGACAAGATAACAATAGATGGCAATACAATACTACTGAATACCACTGTAGCTGCAGGAGGGCAAAAGGCAGAGGTGAGGGTAGGCTCAAATCAAAACAGGTAGATAAATATATTACAGTACATAATGGGATGGCTCAGACCCATAACATAAATACACAAGACTATAGTAAAAAACTCAGAAACAGAAGCTCTCATAACCAGCAGAAACAAATGCCAAACTCAAACAACACAATACAGCCAAACCCAAAATAGATACCATACTAAGCTGAAGAGGGGAAATACAGAAAATAATCTAAATAACAAAAGAGCATGAGCACAGTCCCCAAACCGTGCTCAGCACATGACAAGAATAGTATCCAGCCCATTTAAAAGAAGTCTCCAAAATGTACAGTATTTTAAAAAATAGCAGCTTTATAAGCAAAAATTGTGAATTTATGAAGAAATGTTACCCCTTTTAGACAAGAAGCTGTAAATTTACAAAAAAAAGAGCTAAAAATGTACAATAAGAAAATAGCAAGTTTATAAGAAAACAAACATTACATTTATCAGAAAAGTGCCAAACGTATGAGAACAATTTCAAATTTGTTACAAAGACAGTACAGATTTACAAGAAAAGTCAAATTTGGGAGAAAAGAATTGTTAGTTTCACAGAAAAACCTCCATAAGCGAAAAGTTGAAAATGGAAGCGAACAGGCTCACAAATTAATAGGAAAAAGTAGCAAATATATAAATTTAAAAGTACTACTTTTATATCAAAATGTGTCATATTTATGAGAAAAAAAATTTGAAGATTCACAAGAAAAAAAATCACATTGCAAATTAAAAAAAAAGAAGGAAAAAGTTGCATATTTAGGAGAATAAACCATTGAGTTCACACTTGGCTGGTGTGCCTTCACGTTGAATCCACGTGGATTTTTTTTGTGCAAGTAATGCTCAAAATGCTTGGGTTTGTTACTAATTTTTGATTCACCATATTTCAGCATAAATCAAAATATACTGCTGTTTACTGGTGACCACCCTAATTGTAGAGTAGAAAAAATTGTACTTAAATACCTGGGGTCAAACATCCAGCACAATGGACAGTCAGCAAGAGAGGTGAAGAAGAGAGTGCAGGCAGGGTGGAGTGGGTGGAGACGAGTGTCGGGGGGATTTGTGACAGAAGGACAGCAGCTAGAGTGGAAAGGAAGGTTTGCACGACAGTAGTGAGATCTGCTGTGATGTATGGTTTGAAGACAGTGGCACTGACGGAAAGACGGGGTGGAGATGGAGCTGGCAGAGTTGAAGATGCTAAGATTCTCGTTGGGAGTGACTCGGGATTAGAAATGAGTACATCAGGGGGACAGCTCACACTGAGCGGTTTGGAGACAAAGTAAGAGAGGCAAGGCTGAGATGGTTTGGACATGTGCAGAGGAGGGACAGTGGAGATATTGGAAAAAGGATGTTGAAGATGGAGCCGCCAGGCAGGAGGAAAAGAAGAAGACCACAGAGAAGATTCATGGATGTAGAGAAGGAGGACATGGAGAGGGTCCGGGCAAGAGAAGGAGATGAAGGGATAGGGTGAGATGGAGGCAGATGATCCACTGTGGCGAGCCCTAAAGGGAGCAGCCAAAAGAAGAAGAAAGTATGCATTAGTCTATTATTCTATTGGTATTCTTAGTATTGATGTTAACTTTGCATTAAAAAGAAGACAATAAAGACATACTATGAAACATAACCAGTAAAATGTCCATTTACCAACAATAAAATAAGCTAAATGTTCTGTCATGGCAGAGTGAATTTCTCCTTCTCCCTGTCCTGAGTTCTTGCTAACCTGATGGCTTGACTACAATTACAGTGACAGTCGGCTCCCTCTCCCCCCTCCGTCACACACTGTGACTACGATTAGCTATGGAAACAGCCAATGTGTGAAAGTAACTGCATGTATGTAAATGCGGTCCTCTGTGGAACCGTGTATGTGTGTGCTTGCTATCTTTGTTATCCTTTTAACTCACTTCGGGTCAGCCCCTCTCTCTTCCTAATCCCCAGAACGCACACCCACACCCAGCAGAAAAAGAAGAAGAGGAAGCATGGGGGGGGGGGGGGATAATTGAAGAACATGTGGCCGTTAGAGGGAGAAAAAAAAAAGCAGTGATTGTACCACAGGGTGAAAACTGAATCAAATCTGTGAGGGGGAGTATAGCTGTGCTGTTCAGAGTCTCTTGTTAGGAGGATTCAGCTGGAAAAACATCACACAGCAGCAGCTGTTTCATTTGATTAGAGCTCTCAGAAAATGCAAGAGAAGCTTGCAGTTCAGATTACTCTTTAATTAAAGCACATTTCCCAATTGTGGAACTTCTAAGATAACCGATATAAATAAAGGAGGCTAATTACTAATAGACTCATTCAAACATGTCCCATGGCTGCTTACTAATTAGAGTTTTTAAATTAAACAAGCTGTGACCCTTGACATACCAATGATCAAATACAAAATTGAACTGATCCTCCCCATCCCCCAAGCTCAATATTTAAGAATATGTCTATATAAACATGTACCGTGTGGCACCAGCACCCAGTGAAAAAGATTATTCAACAGGGAAAGTCATCTCTGTGACATCTGAGTGGGAACAACATCTTGACATCTCAGACAAGTTCCTTTTATCTTCTTAGTAATAAAACTGGTCTTATTCTTCTATTCAGATAAAGCAGAGAGATGTTTCATACCTTGACATTTTTCAACTGACACCTGTAGTCTTCTTCAGAAAACGTCATCTGACGTCCGTGATGTGTTACATCAGCTGTTTTATCCGTTCCGTGGTTCTGCTGGGTATGGGTGTGCGCCAGTCGAAACATGTCAAGGTGTGAAACAGCTCTCTATTTTGTCTGAAGAGAAGAACAAGACCAGTTTCACCACATCTGGAGCTGTTGGTGTCCAACAGGGATTGAACTCAGAACCTCCACATTCTAGAGGCCAACACTAAACCTCTGTCAGAAAGAGCAACCCACTTGATAGTTAAGAAGGAAGACAGACTGACAGGCAGACAGACAGAAAATATACAGTGCATCCGAAAAGTATTCACAGAGCTTCACTTTTTCCATATTTTGTTTGGTTACAGCCTTATTCTAAAATGGATTAAATTCATTTTTTCCTCAAAATTCTACACACAATACCTCATAATGACAACGTGAAAAGTTTTTTTTTCTGAGATTTTCGCAAATTTATTAAAAATAAAAAACTAAGAAGTCACATGTATATAAGTATTCACAGCCTTTGCCATGAAGCTCAAAATTGAGATCAGGTGCATCCTGTTTCCACTGATCATTCTTGAGATGTTTCTACAGCTTAATTGGAGTCCACCTGTGGTAAATTCAGCTGATTGGACAAGATTTGGAAAGGCACACACTTGTTTATATAAGGTCCCACAGCTGACAGTGCATGTCAGAGCACAAACCAAGCATGAAGTCAAAGGAATTGTCTGCAGACCTCCGAGACAGGATTGTCTTGAGGCACAAATCTGGGAAAGGGTACAGAAAAATTTCTGCTGCTTTGAAGGTCCCAGAGAGCACAGTGATTTCCATCATCCATAAACAGAAGAAGTTCAGAACCACCAGGACTCTTCCTAGAGCTGGCCGGCGTCTAAACTGAGAGATCAGGGGAGAAGGGCCTTAGTCAGGGAGGTGACCAAGAACCCGATGGTCACTCTGTCAGAGCTCCAGCGTTCCTCTGTTTAGAGAAGAGACCCTTCCAGAAGAACAACCATCTCTTCAGCAATCCACCAGTTAGGCCTGTATGGTAGAATGGCCAGATGGAAGCCACTCCTTAGTAAAAGGCACATGGCTGCCCACCTGGAGTTTGCCAAAAGGCACCTGAAGGACTCTCAGACCATGAGAAACAAAATTCTCTGGTCTGATGAGACAAAGATTGAACTCTTTGACGTGAATACCAGACATCATGTTTGGAAGAAACCAGACACCATTCATAACCATGCCAATGCTGGTAGCAGTATCATGCTGTGGGGATGTTTTTCAGCAGCAGGAACTGGGAGACTAGTCAGGATAGAGGGAAAGATGAATGCAGCAATGTACAGAGACATCCTGGATGAAAACCTGCTCCAGAGCGCTCGATCTCAGACTGGGGCGACGGTTCATCTTTCAGCAGGACAACGACCCTAAGAACACAGCCAAGATATCAAAGGAGTGGCTTCAGGACAACTCTGTGAATGTCCTTGAGTAGCCCAGCCAGAGCCCAGACTCAAATCCAATTGAACATCTCTGGAGAGATCTGAAAATGGCTGTGCACCGACGCTTCCCATCCAACCTGGCAGAGCTTGAGATGTGCTGCAAAGAGGAATGGGCCAAACTGCCCAAAGATAGGTGTGCCAAGCTTGTGGCATCATATTCAAAAAGACTTGAGGCTGTAACTGCTGCCAAAGGTGCATCAACAAAGTATTGAGCACAAGCTGTGAATACTTATGTACATGTGAGTTCTTAGTTTTTTTTATTTTTAATAAATTTGCAAAAATCTCAGAAAAATAACTTTTTTTTCACATTGTCATTATGGGGTATTGTGTAGAATTGTGTGGAAAAAATGAATTTAATCCCTTTTGAAAAAAGGCTGTAACATAACAAAATGTGGAAAAAGTGAAGTGCTGTGAATACTTTCTGGATGCACTGTATGTATCTATCTCTATCTACTGTATCTATAGATATGAAGGTTGTTCATTACAGACTTCCCCTGACTCAGTTCCCATGGACTGAAAGGAACCAAACTCTGCACTGTTATTAGTCTTTCTCAACATACAGTCATATGAAAAAAATTGGACACCCCTTTAAATATTCAGTTCTTTATCAAGAAATGTTCACATATCTACTGTATGTCTAACCTTGTTTTTGTTTTTATCTGCATTTTAAAAAAAATATTTTAGCCATTGTAAGTGGGAATGAATGTGGGTGTCATGGGCAGCGAGAGAGCGCCCCTCCCTCCCTGCTGCACGTTCACCAGTTCATCACTGCACCTGAGGCAGAGGACACACCTGCGCCCGCTCATCAGCCAGCATACTTAAGGAGGCCTCCTCTGCGCACTCAATGCTGGCTCGTCTGGGTATACTGCCCTGATTCAGGCAAGCAGGTCGTGTGACCTTAACTTAGACACGTTGTCTAACTGTTTTCTTTCCTATTGTTGCAGGTTGATGCCATCGTGCGGGTGTGTCTCGGGACTGCGTGCGCTCTCCTGCCACCTCATCACTTTCCCAGCAATAGATCTTCACCCGGTCAGGCACTTCAAGCTCATTCCCCCTTCCCTACTGGTTCGTCTCTTCCCCGCTGGAGTCCTGCCGGTCCTCCCTCGGAGTCCCGAGTAAGTGGCAGTTTGGCTCGCCCATATTCCCCTTCTCTGCTTCTCCGCTGACAGCTCTCGCTTTTCTCTCCACAGGTGAACTGAATCTTCTGGCAAGTGGCTGTTTCTCTAACGTAGTGGTTTTTTCTACATTTAATAAAATATTGAACGTTTCCCCCTTGTGTGGTTCCGTCTTGTGCTAGCATCATGCACGTGAGCTGTCAGCTAATCATGATAGTGGGGGTGTCCTAATTTATTCCTCACTATTTGTTTAGAACTACATTTAACAGAAAATTTGAAAAAAAAAGTCTTTAATTCATTTTTAATTGTTTAGTTGTATTACGTGAATCTCCCAGTATTTTTAACATTCATATTAAATATCCCTCTGTCCAAATATGTAAAAAAAACCAAAAACATACAGGCTTATACAGCATTTCCTAATTTTTTCACATGACTGTAGGTACCACCAAGGGTTCACATGCTTATCCTATTGCTTTATGCAGCTGTAAAAGTCTGTAGATTGTGTCAGAACCCGGAAATGGATGATGCTGTTTCCACCAATGTCCGACAACAACTGTCAAGCACTGTTGATTGTTATGTATGGAAATACCTGGGTGATGAATGAGGCAAGATGAAGTTGGCGAACACAGCTTTATGGTGGCCGGCCCACTATATAGGGCAGTACAGGTGACGTGATAGGAAGTCCACGTTACCACACTGCACTTCACAATAAAGTGCCCTAATTCCATGTACCACATTTCCTCCCCTTCTTAGAAAAATCCCAAACCACATACACAACTGACCCCCCCCCCCCAATTTAGAACCTGAAACACACACTAAAATAACGAAAACTAATGTACTAAATTGGCCTAACACACTCACACAAAGCAGCCTAAAATAGGGCTGGCGGGTGGACTGCCACACAGCCCGCACAACATGGTAGATTATTCTGCCACCAAATAACTAAAAAGTCCTTCAACGAGCTAAAATCACAGCCATGCTCCTAAACTAAAACACACACACACACACACACACACACACACACACACATACTGTATATATAATCTCAAAACATAACATGCAAAACACACAGAACTATAGACACTCTTTTTACAGCACAGTCACTTGGGTGGGAGAGGTAGAATCGGCATGGGAGGCCCAGGGCAGCCCCTCAGCAAGCGCGACCCTGGAAGCAGCAAGCCCCCGGGAAGATGGCTGATCTTCTGGACAGTTGAGCCCGACTCCTTCACCACCAACACCAACTCCCGTCCAGCCTCGTCACCCGGAGCATCTTCCTGGACACGCCAAAGCTGATTGGCATGCCTCGATGAGCCGTCGGACAACCTGAAGTATGCTGCGCCCAACTTCGATACTATGTGCAGGCATTCTCGATGTTTAGCTGGCTGTCGTTTGGCCCATCTTCACCGTGAACGTTCATCACCCTAAACCCAAGCCAAGTCCAAAACCCTCAGCAGGGCCTGACTTGGCCTGACGTGGAGCTGCTGAGCATGCAGTAACTCCATGCTCGTCGGTCTGGCCCCGTCCTCTTCTAAAACCATTGTAGCGGTCACCTTCGTAGCTGCAGACCCTCCATCCTCCTGTGGCCAAGCACCGGAGACATCTGGAGCTAGCATGGTGTCACTCGCTGATGCAGGTGCTCCGCCGCCACGCTTGGTACCCCCCTCTACCATGTCCTGAGCACCAGCACTGAGACTTTCCTGTGCCAAACCTGAGTGAAACTGGTCCTGCTTGATCACAGTGGTGTCTGTTAGCTCCCCATCCCACACAACATTCTCTTCGACCACCGGAATCAGGGGGTTCCAGTGGCCACAACCCAACCATTTGTTCCTGGCACCATCTTTAATGGCGAAACCCAGTCCGTGAAACAAATCACAGCCCATGATGTTATTGCCTCATGATGTCACGTGGAAAGTGAAGTCAACCATCTTTGCAGACTTGTACCAGACTGTTAACTCCAAAGTCCCAACCATGCACAGCCTGCCACCTATATAGCCATACAACGGTGCCGGGTTACCTTTAATCCTGTAGTGGGGGAAGAATTTCCTCACCATGGCCCAGTTCAGCAATGACCCCTCCACAGCCGAGTCAATCAGCAGTGGCACCTCCACGCCGTCCAACTCCGTTGTGCAATATGTGTACCCGTTTGTGCTGGGAGACACCGTATGGGTGGTTGTCGGGGGCGAGCAGAGTGATTTCTTCCGTGGGCTCTCCGGATCAGATACATGACACACTCTAGCATAATGGTTCAAGCGTCCACATCTGCTACAACGTTTTCCCCTAGCTGGGCAGTCCTTCGCCTTATCTTGGTGTGTTGCAGACCCACAACCCTTGCACAGGGGTTTTCCCGGGGCAGACCTTCGGCTGGCAGCATTGGTTTCTGTAATGTCTTCATCCAAACTATCCTCGCTTTCCGAGTCTGTAACATTTGCCGCGGCGGGAGGCTCTAGCGGCCTCTGTGACTGGCGCCAGGTTAGCGCCGAAGCTAGCTTGTCTGCAGCCTCCAGCTGGAGAGCTAGTTCGACAGCTCTGGCTAATGTTAAGTCATTGGGCACTGTGAGTAGCCTAGCCCGCAATGCGGCGCTGCACATGTACTCCGCAAGCTGGTCACATACCATTTCATCTTCCAACGGCCCAAAGCGGCACTCACTAGCTAGCTGCCTCAAGTTGGTGACAAACTGGTGAATAGACTCACCTACCCACTGATGCCACTGCCGAAAACGAATCCTCGGGACAGTCACACTATCCAGGATGTGGAAATGGTTGGCTAGCAGCTCCACGAAATCCTCGAATGAGTCTGATGCGCCGAGCATCTGCAGGACTCGCTGGCCCTCCATACCCAGGTTATGGACAAGAAGCGCCCATGCCCTTAGCTTGTCGAGCTGTCCGAGGTCCAGTGTGGTGATTTAGGTTTGGAAGGCCTTGAACCACCTGGGCCAAGGCACCGGTGGTTCACCCGGAAGCTTGAGAAAGGGACAAAGTGGTGTGATACACGCCTCCATGAGTTAGTCCTTGATCGCCAAGTGTTATGTATGGAAAGACCCGGGTGATGAATGAGGCAAGATGAAGTTGGCGAACACAGCTTTATTGTTGTAACTGGAAGTAGCAGTTACACGGCAGGCACCTGGCGTGGGCACCGGTCAAAGAGACCGTAAGATGGTGGTCCGCCCACTATATAGGGCAGTGCGGTGATGTGACAGGAAGTCCACGTCACCACACTGCACTTCACAGTAAAGTGCCCTAATTCCATATACCATATTGATGTCAGTGCTTGACTACGTCATACAATGGAGGATCCTCACCAGAAGTCTCCTTCATCTCATCAAACATCTCCCGTGGTGTACGGCCTCTCAAGTACAGGAGCCTGATGACCCTCTGTATTCAGCTGGCCCCATTATCACACCTTTCTCCACCTTAGCACCTGTAAAAGAGAAACTCCTCAGAGTTCAGAGCTGCACATTACCACACGACCTAATGAGAGACATATTATCATACATGTGCACTTTCAGCCTCCTACAATAACCAGAAGTGGGTCAGGGGAAATCTTCAATGAGTCACCTTAGCGTATTCTTACACATACTTACAAATTAAATGTGTTCTCCTTCCATATTTCCACACTCCTGTCTTAATAATCTTTACTTTAAAATAATTGATACATCAATAAAGAGCCTTATTTAATCATATGATAATATTTGGTAAGACTTTAGATAATTAAACCCTTGTAAACAAGTAGTCTATTATTATTATTATTATTATTATTATTATTATTATTATTATTATTGTTATTATTATTAATAGCTTACTCCCCATGATCCCCCACATAGTCTGCAAGTATTAGGCTGTTAGTTTCCAACATTAACTACATTTTTTTTATTTAACAGCCCATAATTGCATGGTTATTTTTTACATTTTGTGTTTTTATACTTTGTATTTTATTTAATTTACACATAAAAAGTTGTAAAATTCTACAAAAAAGCCACAAATTTATCACAAAAAGTCACAAATTTACAATGAAAAAAGTCTTAAATTTGCAAGAAAAATGTCTCACATTCGTGGAAAAAAATGTTGCAAATTCATGTATAAATAAAGTCTCAGATGTAAAAGAAAAAAGTCACAATTATGAAAAAAGAGAATTCAGCCGAAGCTACAAATGTAGGTGATAGGGCTGATGTAGTTATTATAAAGAGTATCAGATATGAGGAAAAATGCGAAACCAGTCACAAACTGGAGAAAAACTATGGCAAACTGACCAGAGTCAAGCCTTTACTACTTAGCTGATATTTTCTTATTTTTTTGGTAGCTATTTTACTCATATTTTAGTAATTTATATCAACAGGAAACGCTACGCGTACTGGAGTTTCTCGCTGCTCCACCTGAGATATTTCTCAACTTTCCATCCACTGCTCCCTCTCTCAGTCAAGCTGTACAGATCAAAGCCAAATCGACCTAGAAAAGAACTGTTAGATGTTTTCAACATAAAAGTATGCACGTTATCAGCTTCAAGGAAATCTGTTTTAAAAGCCACCAAGAGCAATGTCTTGTTGAGCAGAGAGGTTTTAAGTAATTAGCTTTCGTCTCCATTGGATTGCAACTTTACTGTGCCAAACCCAGCTTGACATTACTTAATTTTAACAGTTGGCGGCATTTTATTTTGAAATAGCTATTCCGGAAGTCTTGAATCGTTGACGTTACTTAGACGTAAGCCCCGCTCTCTCTCTCTGCCCTCGGTCTCTTGGAAAGTCTCTCGACCCAACGGCTCTCCCTCGTCTCTCCTCATCCTCCTCGGCTTTGGGAGGTGAGCCAGGATTTGAGAGGAGGACCGGAGCGCATCGCCTACTCGACAGCCATGTGCGCACTCGGGGTCCCTTTTCTGCTATTTTGGCTGTCCTGGGGCCACTTCTTCGCTCTCAGTGGAAAAGGTAGGAGCATAAATAATAGCCTTGGATTTGAAGTGGGTTTTTTTTAATCGCTTTTCAAGCTGGCAGGGACAAATTAACCGTCCGCTCAACAACTTCCTTTCTGTGTTTTTCGTGCCGTCTCTTGCAAAGTTGTGCCAGCCAACCACTTGCTTAGCGTGATTTTGTTCGTTGACGCTCACTGTATTTCTTGGAAATTAGTAGGACAGGTGCTGGGCTAATTAGAAGTTAGCATTGGCTTTGTTTTGGTCAGAAAATGAAGGAAATATGGACTGAACTTCCGTTAACGAGAATAGTAGAAAAAACACATTGTTTTTGTCATAATGTTCTTGAAATTGTCAGGCCTGATTTCACGATATTGTGTGTTAGTAAACAGAACAGACATCAAAGAACAAAACTAGAAAGTGTTGCGTAGAATATTGTGACGAACTCTGAAAAAAAATGTGGTATATCAGAGATTTTTTTTTCTTTAAAATATTATCTATTTATTTGGGACACAGATATAAGTATAGAAAACATATAAGAAAAACCTGTGAAAACAACAAACGCACAAATGAACAAATAACCGTAACACTGAGTTACTGACTACTTGGTTGACTGCCTGGACCTGTACAGGTGCTGGATATCGACCAATACTGGGTTGTGCTGCTCACCCTTGTACTTGTTTGTCCCAGTATTCCATAGTGATAGGACGCGAATTAACAGTATGTCTCACAACTACAGATGTTCTGCTATCGGCACTAGTATTTGGCAGCACTGGAGTTTTTTTTACTAGTACTCATACCCTTTTACACAAACTGGCACTGATACTCTGCCGATACCACATTAGTGCACAGCATGACAAGATCTACTTAGAGAACAGGAGTAACAGCCACAAGCTACCTGGAGCGTAGCTCAGAGCTGAAGAAACGTCTGAAGTCTGGAAGTGCTTGACAGTAAAAATCAGGGTATATGCACAGTGGAAAAACAATATTATGCTGAGTATTGCTGTTTGTACTCAGCATCAGTGAGTACTCAAACTGGAAAACTCACAGTATATCTGTAAAAAAAGTAACATCATATGCAATATTTACATAGTATTTACAGCACTGTCTAATCTAAATCACCACTCAGTAGGGCTGTGCGATACGACGATATATATTGGTGACACGATAAAAAAACGTCTACCATTTCATATAAAACAGTATCATTTATATTGGGATTTAAAAGACACATACCCCGTTTCTACTTGTCACCGCCCTGCCTCTCTCCCGCACTGCGCCAGGTGTGTTGGTTCTGGTCAGGGCTGGATTAAGGAGGTTGTGGGCCCCCGGGCTGGAGCAGTTTTTGGGGCCCTGCCACATATTTATGGGAGTTTGATATGCAAAATGGCCATGTTTACATGCACGGTAATAAACTGTTTATAACCTGATTTCTGGGGTTATCTGATTATTAGTCATGTAAAAATAATAATCAGATTAAAGGCAATTATTGTGTTACATAAAGTAAAATTACATTAACACACATACTTTATTGTCCAGTAATCCATTTATTCAGTGCATGTAAACATGTCAAATCCTGATTATTCCTAGTTATCGGATTATTGTGGCCATGTAGCCGGGGTCACTGATGGACCAGCTTGACCTTCAAGGTTCTAAATTACTTAGGCAGTGGCTATGACTACGGAACCGTACCCATAGAATTCTTGTTACAGATACGGCTCAAATCTGATCAGCCAGCATGTTCTATTAATGCGTATCTTAAAAGCAGCAGGCTACAGGTACGGGAAATCTGAGGCATTTATTTGTTTCAAAATTTTAATCAGTGTCTATTTACTGCCCTTTTAACCCTACCCACTCCCAAATCTGACCTGTTAATTTTAAGTCTAAATTTCATCTCATAGTAAAACGGTTTGGCCAAGGTGCTGATAGCAGGACCCAAACACAGGTTCAGTGTACTATCTAGCTAAGACACAGCAGCAGCTGGCTTGGAGCTGATCTGAAAAGGTTTTGTCAGATTGTCAACTCTTCCGTACCAATAGATATTTCGTATCGGGATACAGCTTCTGTATCAATAGCCACTGCCCATTACTAAATAAAGTGAATGACCACACAGTTCTAGGTTTAGCTTGAATAGCAGAAAAATATAGTGCCATCAGGACTAACAACCGACAAATATCTTGTATCAACCCGCAACTTTAATTATGACAATGAAAACACACTCAGCCGGTGTTTTTGTTCAAGGGTTAAATATTAACTATTTGCAGCCAGAACAGGGTTTTTCACTACACAGAGGGGGAAAAAAAACGTTGCCAGACCAGTCTGCCCTACTGGGAAAACAGCTACTCTTCTCCACGATCCAAGAGAAGAGCAGGTTATGTGCGCACAAACCCGATATTCATTAGCTAATGATGACAGTTTTTACAATTTTAACCTCATTCACTGTTATTCTTTTAAAGGAATGATTCAAAATGAAAATATCCCAACAGTTGTTTTGAATTAAATCTACAATTTTGCATTTACCAGAGCAGATTAATATAACTCTGGCCGAGATGAACGATAATATAGCTGGAGGAAATTTTACAACTCCTGGACAAAGAGGAAGACTGGCATCATCTCTGAATTGTAGTGGACAGCTCTCATCCATGGCCAAGCAAGGCTGTGGGGTTAAAAAGCTCCTTTAAAGTTCGTAAAAGTTGGTGTGGGCTGGATTTAAAAAAACAAACTGCTCACGAATGTAATTTCATGATGTTTGGACTAATTTCTCAGATTTTTCAAAATGCCTGTAAAAGTCAGTCCAACGCTATAATGTGAACCCAGCTTAGTGGAAAAAAAAATTGCTGTATATACGGCAGGCAAAACAATCCAACCAGCTGTGGAAGGAGAAAATAGAAGCCATTGTCTTGAAACGTACTCACCATTTAGAAGTTTGTATTGAAATGGCACTTGAAGAAAAAATGTTTCTGCCGTTTGTAGGGGCGTCCAGATGCTCTGATATCAGTGCCCTTTTCTAGCCCAGTATTCCCGGTGTGTACAAATCTTTAACACTTCCAGTGGGTGTTTTACAACTTCGATGACCTGGAGCTTCTGCTCGCTGTGACTGACGGATCTTCGGACAGCGGCTCTGTTGGTGCGTCCCAGTTTGACAAACATCTTGCTGTGACTGTAAAGGTGACACTGTCTGGCTGTATCGCAACTTTAAAAATTCCTGTCAATTTAGGAGTCTTTTTTTTTTTTAAACCTTCTCATATTCCTGTTTTTCTTTCTTCTTTTTTCTCTTTTGGGCGCCGGTATTGTACATTCATTCATTCATTCGTCCATGGATTTACTTCCGGCCCTCATCCAACCTTAATCAGGTCAAATATCAACTCTTAACCAATTAAGTTAAGCAGGTGGAACAGACATACACCTTAACAAATAAAAAGTTGATACGCCAAAACAAACTCTCCAATAAATGTTGGGTATGGCAGAATTAGCAGAAAAAAAAAAAAAAGTGTTTCTTTCGGGGCCCTGGGGCTACTGCCCCGGTAAACCCTCTTGATAATCCGGGGCAGGTTCTGGTGGATCGCACAGCCGCTCTCTGCAAGCTAATGGTTTGGTCATGTGGCCGCTACTTCAGTTTGCCAGGGATGTGGGACTTCTTCCCACTGTGCTGCATATGAGAGGATAGTCCTCTAACCTCGTTTTAATTGGAGGTAAGTAGCGTTAACACCATCTCTTTCTAATTATAAAATGGCAAATACTAAATGACGATGCTAACTTGTCACTAATAGGAAAGATTATAGTGTGTCAGACCATTGTTTCTTTGGTTTAAATTACTGCTGAGTTTTTAAATCTTGTCTGAAAAATATTACTAAAGCCACAAAAGTACGTGACAATGGCCGCATGCACACTAAATAAATAATAAATTAATTAAAACGTGTTGGAGGAACAAGCTGGCTCTTAATGTAACTTGAGTTCTAATAATTTCGAATTAGTCAAGCAGTGTTAATGAATAAAGTTTAAGTCATCTCAGATGCACATTAAAAACATTTTTGTAACAACACTGCAAAATCAAGAGGGGAAAAAGGTGCATAAAATTAATGACAGATGAATTTGTACAATAGATCTTTTCAATACTGTGTGTAATTTAAATGTATAAAAAAGAGATGGTCCTTTTTATTGGTTATATAAACTATAGAATTTACAGAAAATGTCTATCATGATATTTATATCTATATCCGTACCAATATCGTTATCGTCAAATAAGAGTACTTATATCGTGATATAAAATTTTGGTCATATCGCACAGCCCTACCACTCAGTGTGCTTTCATCGACAAGCCACATTCACCCTCTACTATAGGCTTAAGAGACCAAGTCCATCAGCCAGTTAAGAGACAGCCAAGTAACCCAGAATGAATGGCTTTAAAATGTGGGCGAAAACATGGGCACCCAGAGGGAGAGCACGCAAACTCCACACAGAAAAAAAACCCTGTCGACTCTGGGATGCAAAGTAGAAACCTTCTAGCCGTGAGGCAGCAGTATTTCCTTTCCGACAGCTGATATTTTAAGAGGTGCAATCTTAAAGTGTCCCAGATACCACTGATATGAGTAACCCAGTAGCGCTGACATCTATCAACGTTGTGTTGTTGGCCATGATTGGTTGGTTAGTGAGCTGAAGATGATTTCTGTTGACGGTTATCGATTAGCGCTCAGGGAGGGCAGCCATGGTTGGGATGCTGTGTTCATCATGCCTTCACGCTGCGATTCTCACATCTTCCTCTCTCTCTGTGTCATGCACACACAGCACTGACTGTTGTTGCCTATGAAGGGCACCAGTGGTTTACAGTGGTATTAATTGGGCCTCTGGAGTGAGAGCGCTGGACTGACTGCCTGCCTGCGCTCAACCAAACATTATCATTATTTTTGCTGTTTATAAAAGACCTCCATATGGCTGGAAGCCAGGAGGAAAACTAACTAGGTTTAGATTAATTTTAGAGATATGGCTGTTTGGCTTCAAAGACTCATTTAGGTTTTAAATATGATACTGTACGTATATGATATGAACTCGGCTGTCATTGCTGCACTTCATATATCCTCAGTTCATAATGTTGAGGCTGTGTGGGTTTGGGTATGTTTTTCCTCATGCTTTAATACCTTCCCATTTCATTACAGTATGTGAATACAGGATGGTGTTCATAAACAATGCTGAATTAGGCAATTTCAAACAGGAGGGAGGGAGTGTCCGATTAGTGAATATCACCACAGCTGTAATGTCACATTAACCTGTGAGCTTGAGTGTGATACTGGTTTTATACAGCAGTTCCACATAGGGGTGGGACTTGAGAACTGGTTCCTCTTGAAAACCGGTTCTAAATTTTTCAATCCCCCAGAATCATACGCTGCTGATGTTATCAAGTCCTCTTTTCAATGCTGCAGGTTTAAACACTTCTGTGTTTTTTCTAAAAACGGCACGTGTCATGACATCACACGCTACCGTTACCAAACAATGCCATGATGCTGTCGCTACCATGGGATAATGGCGGAGGTGTGTGTAAACACGAGTTGCATGGTGCATAGTAAACACAAGTTGAAACATCTCTTGATGTGGCAGCATGGGATAAAATGAATGTTCAGTAGTCTATGAAGTGTGCCTGTACTTGATTCCCAAACAGCAGCACCTCCATTAGTGACGGTAATATTAACTTATTATTACCTCCGCCAAGGAGGTTATGTTTTTACTGGGGTTTGCTTGTCTGTTTGTTTGTCTGACTGTTACCAACATAACTCAAAAAGTTATGAACGGATTTTGACGAAATTTTCAGGACAAGTCCGAAATGGGACAAGGAAGAAATGATTAGATTTTGGGAGTGATCTGGATCACCTTCTGGATCCAGGAATTTTTTAAAGGATTCTTTATCATTGCGAGATAGGGCCATTTTTACCATATGTGTATATAACTCCATAATAAATGGTCAGGACGCTTGCAAAAAAAAATACGGGATAAGATCCCAATAGGTTCTACGAAATATCAAAGACTGATCCGGATCCTGCAAAAAAATCCGGATACTGTGATCCACAACAGGAAATAATAGGGGATCTTTGGAATTTTCATCACTGTAAGGTAACAAATTAAGATATAAACATACAACAAACACCAAAATATAGCCAAGACACTGAAGAATCAGTAGTGTGCCAATAGATTTGTTGTATCTTCAAAAGCTATGGAGCTATAGCCACAAGAAAGCCGCCATTACTGAAAAAGTGATTTTTGTCAATAACTACTGAACTAATAAACATATCAATGTCAATCCAATTGCTAAAGGTATGTTTTGATGGTCAAGGAATCTGAAAATATAGATAAAATAAATGTAGGACTATTATATTTGGGGAGAATCCCAATATTACGGCGAACTGACGTACTTGGCAGAGGTCTGTGCTCTCCGAGTGCTTTTCTAGTTATTAGTATAATATTAGCACAATGCTAGCAGCCTTTCAGGCTAAATTTAATCAATTTTTTAACTCACAAAATCCAAAGAAAACATTTCATATTTAAATATGAGCTCATTCTTTTTTTTTTCCACAATATCTTTATTGAACCTTTTTTTTTTTTTAACAAACATGATACAAACAATCAAACACTAACACTAAAGTACTACAAAAAAAAAAAATGTACTAAAAACACCAACAACCACCAACAAAATCAAATCTTCAACAATGCTCCTCTGTTTAGTCTAGACAATCCAATACATAAGTATACATATTATGTTCACCAGTTTGGAATTTACAAGGTCCACACACATCATTCACCTTCTTCTTCAAGAGTTATGTTTAAATTTTTTACATAATCAATAAAAGGTCTCCATATATTCTCAAACACAATTTCCTTTGATTTTAGTATATATGTTATTCTTTCTAATGGAAGGTTTGTTAACATCTGTCTTAACCACTGAGTCACATCTGGTCTATGAGTCTTTTTCCATAATAGTGCAATACATTTTTTGGCATTAAGCAAACTGAGGTCTATGAATGTTCTTTCACTTTTATTAAAATTATGCTTTTCTGGGTACAGACCCAACAAAAACAGTTTAGGATTCAATATGATTTGTTTTGAGATTATTTTTTCAATTGTTACCCTCACCTCTTCCCAAAACATTCTTATTAATCTACATTCCCATAAACAATGAAATAGGGTTCCTTTACTTTCCATGCATTTTGTGCATGTATCTGGTATATTTTTGTTATATCTATTTAACTCCTCCGGTGTAACATACATCCGCATTAACCATTTGAAATGTATCAATTTAAGGCGTGCATTTATTGATTTGGTTTGAGCTTCTGTACAAGCCAATTCCCATTGTTCCTCCGAAATTTCAATTTGCAGATCTTCTTTCCAGTAGTTTAATCTTTTCAGTGAATTTTCACTTGAAGATAGTGTCAATGAGTTATAAAACTCTGAAATAATACCCTTTCTTTTACTATCTTTCATCATCATTTTTTCCAAGGATGAATAAATAGGTCGAGTGAGAGCTTTATTTTGATTTGATCGAATAAAGTTTCTAAGTTGAAGATATTTAAAAAAATGTGTTCTATTGAGATTAAATTTGATCCTCAGCTCTTCAAAAGACATTATGTTGTCTGCACATGGCAAATATAAATCCTGAATCTTTTGTATCCCTTTTAAATTCCATACTTTAAATACAGCGTCCGCTCTCCCTGGTTTAAAATATTGATTACCCCATATTGGACTAAATTGTGACAATAACTGTGGTTCTTTTAAATAGTTTTTAGCTTCACACCATATTTTGATCATATGCTTTACAAATGGATTTTTAACTTGTTTTTGTAATTTTTTTGCCGAATCTGAGTATATGAATATGGGAAGAGGTAAAGGTAAATTGTATGATTCCATTTCAGTCCAGTGAGGGAGATCATTTGATGAAAAATAATATGTCATAGACCTCAGTTGTGCCGACCAATAATACAACATAAAATTTGGACATTTCAGACCTCCACGATCAAATGGTAAATATAATAAAGACAAACGTAATCTAGCCCTCCTGTTGTTCCATATAAATTCCACTAACTTTTTTTTTATTTTTGAGAATAGATCTAAAGGTGGTGATAAGGGAATGTATTGAAATAAATAAAGTATTTTAGGTAAAATATTACTTTTAAGTATATTGATTCTCCCGATCATCGACATTGGTAGTGACATCCATCTCTGAGTTAACTCACTGATATCTGACATTAAGGCTTCATAGTTGACACTGGCGACTGATTCTAGCTTAGGCATAATTTGGATTCCTAAATATTTAAACTGATTTACAACATTGAATTGATTTACCTCAGGGGCTGGGTAATTTCTCTGGGTCTCATTTAGCATTAATATTGAAGATTTAGTTTTATTTATTTTATATCCTGATATTTCCCCAAAATTCATTATTAAATTCAACAAGGTTGGAATTGATTTTTTTAGATTCGACATAAACAAAATTATATCATCGGCGTACAGGGAGATTTTATGTTCTGTTGGTCCAACTTTAATTCCATATATTTGTGAATGTAAACGTATCGCTATCGCTAAAGGTTCAATTGCCATAGTAAACAGTAAAGGTGAAAGTGGACAGCCTTGTCGACATCCTCTATTGATTTTTATTGGTTTTGAAATATTGTTATTTGTTAGGATTTCTGCTGTAGCATTATTGTATATTATTTGAACCCATTTTATGAAATTATTTCCAAGTCCAAACCTTTGTAGGACTTCAAAAAGAAAGGGCCATTCAACTCTATCAAAGGCCTTTTCGGCGTCCAATGATAGGAGAGCTGTATCCGGTGCTTCTTTATTAAAATAAATAATATTAAATAGTCTTCTTACATTATGGAAGCCTTGTCTACCCTTTATAAAGCCATTCTGATCTCGATTAATAATATTTGGTAAAATTTCTTGTATTCGTCTTGCTAAAATTTTACAGATTATCTTAAGGTCGGCGTTTAATAGGCTTATTGGTCTCATATTTTCACATTTATTAGAGGGCTTACCTGGTTTTGGCAGCAGTATAATTAAGGCATTATTTATGTATGATGGTAAATTATTATTTTGAAATGCTTCTAAAACCATTTCCAAAAAAGGTTTTATTAATTTATTCTTAAATTTTTTATAAAGGTCAACTGGAAGACCATCTGGTCCTGCACTTTTTCCTGATTTCATATTATCAATGGCTAGCCCAACTTCTTCTTGACTAATTTTAGACTCCAATATCTCCCTGTTTTCATTTGGAATACACGGTATAGATAGTTCGTTCAAAAACCCATTTAGTTTTGTTAAATCAGGTTCATTTTTGGTATCATATAATTTTTCATAGTAATCTCTAAAGGCTCTATTAATTTCTAAAGGATCTATAACTACCTGTCCGTTACTTATAATACTGGTAATTGGTGTTTTAATTTCCAATTGTTTAATCTGCCATGCTAATAATTTTCCTGATTTTTCACCTTGTTCATAAAAAGATTGTTTCAATCTTAGAAGACTCGAGGCAGCTCTATTCGCTGATTTTTTGTCGTATTCAGCTCTCAAAATCAGTAATTCATTCTCCAACCTTGGGTCACTTCCTGCATACACTTTTTCCTGAAGATTTTTTATTTTATGTTCCAATTTAGCTCTCTCCTCTCGAGTCTTCTTAGATTTTGATCCTGTATAACTAATAATATGTCCCCTAATAAAAGCTTTGAAAGCCTCCCACTTTACACATGCTGATGTTTGTGTAGTATTGATGTCAAAGAACTCGTCTATCTGTTTTTCTATATACTTGACAAATTCCTCATCCTGAAGCCATTTATGCTGAAATTGCCATCTACCTGATTCCTTTGTCAATTTTTTATCTACATATATTAGACAACAGGGTGCATGATCAGAGATCACGATGTTATCATAAAAGCAGTTTTGAATCTTGGACCTTAATTCTGTGGAAATCAAAAAATAATCAATACGTGAGAATGTCTTGTAGGTACTGGAATAACAAGAATAGGCTTTAACTTGTGGTTTCATTTCTCTCCATATATCTAACAATCTCAATTCTTTCATAAAATGATTAATAGTCATCCTACATCCAATGTGCGTACAATCCAGTCCTGTTGATCTATCCACACCTGGATTCAATGTACAATTAAAATCCCCTGCTATTATATGTTGCCCTGTAAGTGATGATAAGATGAGAAATAAATTAGCAAAGAACTTCTGATCATCTATATTGGGACCATATAAGTTCACAAGATTTATATTTTCTAATAGCAAAGAACCTTGAATGATTACATATTTTCCAAATTTGTCTCCAATTACATTTTTCACTTGAAAAGGAACTGATTTATGTATGAGAGTCATAACTCCCCTGGCTCGGGATGAAAATGAAGAGGTGAATACACTTCCCTGCCATCTACTCCTAATTCTTTTAACATCCTCCTCTATCAGATGAGTTTCTTGTAAAAACACAATTCTTGAACCCATGTCCTTTATTTTATTCATAACTTGTTTAAGTTTTTTTAAATTTTGTAGACCTCTGCAATTCCATGAAGTTAAATTAAGATTAACACTTTGGTCCATGATCAATAGAGAGTTTGGGATTACCTTGCAGTGTAAACATGCTCATACAGAGAAGCAAAAACATGAGTGGTTGAACATTCATCCTACAAACTACACACAAACAAATTTCCCCTTCCCACACTTGTGGCAAACCCCCCAAAATCAAAAGAAAAATTCTGTCTCCCGATATAGCCATCGACCGTTCCACACCCACGGGGAACAGCCTAAGCCACTCCTTCTTCATCCTCCCAATCACCCTAACTCTACTGCTTTTAATGACGTAACATTAACTCTCCTCTGTAGTTTTCCAACTTAACTCCAAAATTTTTAACAACTTTGTACATCATAGTTTTTTTTTGTTTGTTTGTTTGTTTTGTTTTTGTTTTGTTTTTTTAATATATAATACAATCTATATTTTGTAAACTTACTATTTACTTCAAGTCAGTCAGATGCCTGTGCAAATGCTTAATTATTCTACCTTATATTTTGTTCATGCTTAGCTCCCACCAGTCTCTTCTTCTTCTTTGATCTTCTTGATGAACTCCTGCGCCTCCTCTGGGGTCTTGAAGATGTGGGTTCTGCCCTCATACGTGGTCAGCAGTCTCGCAGGATAGATTACACCATGACGAATCCCAAGGTTGCGCAGCTCCTTACGTACGGGATCAAACTGCTTCCTCAATTGCTGGATTCCTGTGGCCAAATCTGGGTAGAACCGCACCTGCTGGTCCTGGTGTTTAATCTCTCCTTTAGCACGTGCAGCGTTGAAGATCTTCATCCTGTCTCTGTTGCTAAGAAACTTCATAATTAAGGTCCTCGGCGGTCCCTTATCTCTCCGTGGGCCAATACGATGTGCTTTTTCCAGAACCACTGCTGATTGCAACTCCTCGCTGCCCAGCACCTCCGGAATCCACTTTTCCAGAAAGGAACATACGTCCCGACCTTCTGATTCCTCTGGAAGACCCACCAGCCTCAAATTATTCTGTCTCGACCGAGATTCCAAATCCAAAATATTATCTTCCAGAGATTTATTTTTTTTTTCCAAAGTGCGCACCTTTAATTGAAGACGGGTGACGTCATCTTCAGCACTAGCGAGACGGAGCTCCATCTGCGCCGTTCGTTCTACACAGTCACCCAATTCCTTTCTTATTCCTTCCAACGCTGTCATAATCCCATCAAATCTAGAGGAAAAGTCCGCTCTCATTGAACTCATGGCAGCCATCAGCGCATCTGCGCCATTCCCCGCAGAAATCGCAGCGTTGCCAGCCTCCTCCGCCATATATGGAGTTTTGTTTGCTGCGTCACAGACCTGAAAGTCCGTTAATTTGGACTGTTTCGGCGGCTCGCTTTTTTCTTTTCCTGGTTTTCCAGCCTTAGGCTTCGCCGACATATCCTCGCCCAAATGCTGGGATACGTTCTGTCCCAAATGAGAGAGTTATTTGCCGATTTTTTTTTCCAGGAGCAGAGCAGAGCGAGACACGTCCGTCCTACGTGGCAGCCATAACCGGAAGTCGAGCTCATTCTTTTTAGTTGATGACAGCAACAGGTAGCTGTGAGGTTTTACCAACGTGCTCGCTCTGCGCTCCATGCCAGGAAACCCACTGATGCTAGTTGCACATTAGAGGTGGGACTCGCAAGAGACCTCACGATTTGATTCAGATCGTGATTCTTGGCTCACGATTCGATCCTATCACAATTCAGCAATAATCATGATATTGTGATAATTGAGTATCACGAGCCCATATATTTCAAATTTTTTCACGTTATTCAACCTCAACTCCTGTCCCAAAGTAAAACTATTGACATCTCTTTCATATAATAAAGTGTTTTGGGGGCTTCATTTTCCACAGAGACACATCTCTGCACACAGAGAACGTGGTGGACGGTGCTCTTTGGAATAGACTCCCACTCCAGCTACGTTTAGGTGACTCTGTGGAGTCTTTTAAAAAGCGGCTGAAAACTTTTTTGTTTCAGGAGGCTTTCAAGTTTCAACTGCTTTTTAATGGTAAGTGTGATATTTTAAAATTATTTTAATCTTGTATTTTAACTTGTTTTTGTATTTTTAAAATTATTTTTTATCTATCACCTTCCTTTTATTCCATTTTATTGTGCAGCGCTTTGTGACTATACGTCTGTGAAAAGCGCTTCATGAATAAACCTTATTCACTTGACGCTCGGAGAAAGAGCTCCATGCCGGTGTCTCTTTAGCTTAGCCGTTGCTAATGCTGCTCTGAGACATGTGCTGGCCCGCTGTATTCCAGGTGTTTTTTCTTTTTTCCGTGTAAGTGCTTCTTGTGGATTGTGTCATGTCAAGGTCTTTCCTTCCATCGTTGTTATAAAATCCGAAAAGGCCCGACATTTGAGCTAACTTTGAGCTAACTGCTTCCTAACTTTCAAAGCTGGCTGCAAATCACTGAGACAAGCTATGACTTCACTTGACTGGGTGTTTGCTTTGCACCATCTAGTGGACTGAAAATGCCACTGATTAACTGATAACCCAAAAGTATATGTGTGTGCATTTCTTTTTAATAGAAGATCAGTCTGTGCGTTTATGGATCAGTGCATTGTCACCAGTGCCAAGTATCACGATCCATCACTGAATCGATTTTTTTCCCACAACTATTGCACATGGAGCTGTGATGAAGTTTATAGTGAAAGGCTTTATCCATTCATGACTGTAGAGCAGCTGGAGTTTGGGTAGGTGGTACATGTGGTGTAGGTTATAGATTAATACTGAACTAGACTCCTTGCAGTGTCTTGAGGTTTTACCGGCATGTTAATTTGCAGTTGAGTATTTTATACATGTATGTGTCTATACACTATGCATATATACTGTATATATTTTTTAAAAATGCAAAAATTACACCCAAGTACAGCATGTATATTTTTGTGATTGCTAAAATAACAAAATAATTGTGCAGTTGTTTCTAATCATTTCAGGATTTCATCCATCCATCCTGCTTTTATTTATACTGATTTTCAGCATTTAAACATTATAAATGTTACAAGGCATAAAATGCCCATTTTTCTAAGGAAAGCATGTTTACAGTCTTTTATATTTGATTTTATTATATCTTTTTAAGAGAAGAAGCATTGTTTAAAGTCAGAAAAAGAGCAAAACTCCTGTATTGATGCTGAAATCCTGTGAAGGCCTGCTTTCTTCCACACAGAAAACTGATCAAGAATTGATAAGGGAATCGATAAAGAATCGGATTGCTAAGCAAAATTGACAGTGCCATTGATATTGATAAAATCTTATCAGTTCTCATCTCTAGTTCCACAAATGCCATTAAATAATTCACGATAATAAGCAACAAGAGAAGATAACTTGCTTTTGTAATTCACTTAGTTTTTTGCTCCGCCAAGATATGTATATGGTTCTGACTTCCGAGATTCCAGGACTAAAGTGATGCTATCGAAGACAACAGTGGGCACTATATAGAATAGAATATTTTTGTCATTTTACACATACGTAAATACAACAAAATTTGCTATTATGCACTTGTGACTAGTCAGTATGTAAATCAAATCAAATCAAATCAAATCAAATCAAACTTTATTGTCATATTGCTGTACATACAACTGTAGTGTAGGCAAGATGAAATTGCGTTTCTCTCGGCATCCATGTACTGTAAAACCTAGCAGTACTTCTTGATAAAAGAAGTAAACATAACTTAATCCTTCAAAAAAAAAATCAGAGTCACTCTTTTCTACAAACTTAAAGTGACAGTCCGTCAAAAATCAAGTTTTTTCTTGTTAACATGCCTGTAACATGTTTTTTATGACTTACAAGACATATCAAGAGCAAAATCGCTCAAATGGCTTATATCTCAGTTTTTTTTTTTTGCTGTAAAGTTTCACTTAAGCCCCGCACCCTGCAAAAAGGCGAGCTGAGATGGAACTTTTTTGGTGACATGACTATTCATGGTGCTGGCAGTGGGTAGTGTTGAGCCAGTCAGGACACTCTGGCCTAACTGGAGTTATCCTCCAGGCTAGTTAGCATTTTTGGACAGCTGCTTTGAAAACTTAAAGTAGAACTGAACTGAACGGCATTGAACGGCACTGGGTGATAGTACATACAATTATAAAGATAATTTATCATTGGCACCCTCTCCACAAATCCCGGAATCTTGGAGAAAATCGCGATTTAGAATTTCCCGCCCTGAAAAATCAAACAAATCCGCCGAAGCGCAGCCGGAGTTCCGCGTGACGTCATGAGTGTGACCCAGTCCTCATGTTTACCATTGCGAGCACGTCGACACTGGTTGTTTTTGGTGCATTTTGTCGTGATAGTTGACTACAAAACACTTCCAACACCTGGGAAGATCTGTTCAGTGGCCAAGGAAAGCTGTCATGGTGACGAAAGAAAAGAAAGGGGGAGGAAAAGCGACTGGGAAGCGATGCGTTTCTAGATATACAGTGATCCATCACTTATCGCGTTTAATGGGGACCAGAACCGACCGCGAAAAGTGAAAAACCGCGAAGTAGCATGCCCCCCCCCCCCAAGGGCGTCACAAGCACTATTTTGCACAAAAAGGCACAAGAGAACAGCGAAAAGTGCCACTAAGCAACACGAGCGATAAAGAAGGCGCTCTGCAGGGAGAGAAGCTGGGTAAAATGTCTCGGCCAATCAGCTTGCGAGATTCCCGAGCGGTGAAGAGGTGGGCGGAGAGGAGTGGAGCGGTGGTCAGAGAGGTAGATTTTGAGCTGTGCGGGCTCTCCGTGTTGATACCTGATGTTCTAATGAGAAGGCAGGGAGACTACATTAGAACATCAGGTATCAACACAGAGAGCCCGCTCTCCCCGGCTCCCCAGCCCGCTCGGGAATCTCGCAAGCTGATTGGCCGAGACGTTTTACCTCGCAAGCTGATTGGCCGAGACGTTTTATCTCGCAAGCTGATTGGCGGAGACGTTTTACCCAGCTTCGCTCCCTGCCGAGCGCCTATACCCAGCGAAGGAAGACCGCATTAAATGCGATAAGTGAGGGATAACTGTAATAAGTTTGAAAAATGCTGATGTTTTTTTTCCCTTTCTTTATTATTGTTAATTTTCCTTATCCTGACACCCCAAACATGCCAAAGTAAAGACTCACCATTCTGTATTCAATAAGCGACTCTCCTCCCCATCACTGCTGCGGTCTGAGTCGGTGCTGGAATCCCCCGAAAATTCTGGCTCTAATCTGTACGGTTCGATGCCTCCCTCGCTCTCTTCCTGTTCACTTGACACTCCTGCATCCTCCTCTGTCTTGTCACCGATCCTGAATGCCTCTTCACTCTGAAAACTCTGGTGTTCTTGACTGCTGGAACTGCTATCATCTGCCATTGTTGTTTTGATAAGGCTCACACTCGTGACGTCACGCAGCGTCGTCTGCACTACTTCCGGTTTGTTTGGCACTGCCAGCCAGAGGCAAAAGTTTATCGGCTTATAGCTTGGCCATCGCACGGCCTAAAAATTTCTTTTGTGTGTTGAAAAATACAATAGGTAATAAGGAATTAATCTGCTATTCTACTTTTTTGGCAAAAAGGTGAGTTCAGTTCACCTTTAACCCAACTTAAGTTGGGTTTTACCATGAAACTGCTTTTAAGGACCGATACAGTTTCAGTCATTATCCTGGGCCACTGTACATACAACTGGGCATGTCCTTCAACCTGTAAGGCTTTTATCACAGGATTTATTCTGATAATGTAGTGCTAGCCACTATTAGCCTTGTGGTATGTGGTTGGGCCTAGTAATCACCAATTCTGGCATTTGAAAGGGTGTGTGTGTGTGTGTGTGTGTGTGTGTGTGTGTGTGTGTGTGTGTGTGTGTGTGAAGATTTTGACATGAAACTGGAAGACAGTGAAGGGCTTTTTGTAGCAAAAAGGGCATAAGATACAATTTTAGACAATGTAGGTTTGTTTTTATAGTGGATGTTTACTCAAAAATACATGTTTGTCATAGTAACTCAGGTGCTGTGAGTATACTTGCATTTTGGGGACATTTTAAGTATTGGTGACATAATTCCAGTTTGTTGTAGTTTGTTGATTCATTTCTTCTGAGCTAGCTTCAGTATTGTGATTGAAATGACTGCTGACAGTTGTTTTTATTCAGGGTTTGAAATAATCAAGCTGTTCTCCAATAAACCAATAATCCAGATAGTTTTATGTTCCTTTAAACCACACTTGTCAAACTCAAGGCCTGCGGGGAGCTTAAAAAGAATATTGTGATACCTTTGTTTCTGTAGCTAAAGCGGGAAGCTGTCTGAGCTACCTGGCAGAAGTGTACAAATAAACAGTTCCAAAGTTGTTTCATAGAGCAGAGAAAATATATCCATGTGAGTATCAGCACATTGTGAGTTTGTGTTGAATAAGTGAAGTGAAATAGTTCTCTGTAGCCCTGTTTGAGAGGGCTACTGAGTTAATGCTCATGCGTTAGCCAATTCTATGGGAATTTCCATTATACAGTGGAGATCAAAATTAGATAGCAATGTATTAATACTTGATTTATTCTAACATATGTTATTCTTCATTGTTCAGAATTTGACAGAATATCAGCTGTGACTATGCCACTGCTGTACTAGCATGTTTTTTTTTTTAAATAACCAAGGCACTTCAACACAAACATTTATTTTGTAAAAAAAAAACAAAAAACCAGTGAGCAAAATTAGAGAACGCTGTGTCAGAAGAGAAGATTTAGACAATTTTTTTTTAGGGCTATAGGATTCAAAAATTAAAAGGAAGTATAGAGGCCCATGCTTTGAATGGCTTCAGCACATCTGCACCCACAGGACATCACTAGTTTCTCACACTGCTCTGGTTTGGGGGACAGGATTGTGCAAAGACTCTCAGCGGGGAATCGGTTCAACACTGCAGCTGGAATTGCTCACCAGTTCACTGCTGAACAGGGCAAGGATTTGTCTCAGCACACAGTGTCTTGCCATTTAAGACAGTTTGGACTCAAAGCTCACTCTGCAGTGACCGAACCTCTCATCAGCAGAAAAAATAAAAAGGCTAGACTTGCCTTTGCTGAGGAGTAGGGATGGGCATTCGGTGAAATTTTCTTCACCGATCGCCGGGAGAATTAATGATTAATAATCGGTTAATCATTAACATTTTTAGGTAGGTAGACTACATTAGAACATCAGGTATCAGCACGGAGGGCACGGAGAGCCGCACAACACAAATCTACCTCTCTCTCTCAAATCTCTCTCTCTCTCTGTTCTCGTGTTTGCTCGGCTCGGGAATCTCGCAAGCTGATTGGCCGAGACGTTTCACCCCGCAAGCTGATTGGCCGAGACGTTTTACCCAGCTCTCTCTCCCTGCCGAGCGGCCACCCAACAAACGAAGACCGCATTCATTGCTCTATCGCTCGTATTGCTTAGTCTAGCCGCGTGGAACTTTTTGCTGTTCTCTTGTGCCATTTTGTGCGAAATAGTCTTCCCGTCGAGGCACTACGCCGCCTCCTGCAGCTTCCCTCGACGTGTGTACACCGAATCTTCATGACCTTCTCAATAAAGTTTCTGAAAAAAAAAAAAAAAGAATCTTCACGACCGCCATTACTCAGCGCGCAACCACTGTTGGCGGTTTCTTCGCGTAATAAGGGTGTTCCATGGACCCTGTCGATGAGGTATATTTGTATGCTGCATTGCAGTGATTGCAGTACACCTGGTCATTTTTTAAATTGAAATGGTCCCACGCAACACTTCGCCGTAACCGCCTCATGATTTGGCGAACGCCCTACGGAAGCCCGCATGTATCAACGGAGGCACGCCAGGGTACGGCGATGGTGTAATGTTGCCCCCTGGTGCCCAAATTTTGCCATTGCATTGTTTGAGGACGGCCGTGCACTAGGCCTTAATAACCTCGGATTGTTTAAAAAAAAAACAAAACGGTTTGTCGACGAAAATGAACTTCCTCGGTTGAAATTCTTAATGATCAATTGTCGGTTAATCGGTAAATTATGCCCATCCCTACTGAGGAGCATGCTGTGTGGACAGAGGAGAACTGGTCCAGAGGGCACTTCAGTGATGAGAGTAAGTTCAATTTATTTGTGTTATGATCCGGACATTCTGTCCATGGTTCCTGTTATTTTTGAAATGTTTGCACAATGCTGTTATCGTTAGTTTGTTAGGTTATCTTCAGTTCTTAGTTCAGTTATGTTTTCTCCCTGTTTTGGTTTATTTACTACTAACTAACTAACTAACCTGCACTTGTATAGCGCTTTTCTAGTCACAAAGACCACTCAAAGCGCTTTTCACTAATACTAACCCTCTATTCTAAGGGCCTTTAGGAAACAGATGTCTAGGGACAATTTAGAACAACCAATTAACCTAACATGCATGTCTTTGGATTATTGTTTGCATTATTTGCCCTCTGTGTTCTCCTGTGTCTTTTGTCTGCACAGCTTCGCCCGTCTTGTTTGTAGCTGCTCCTCTGTCATCTCCTAATTAGTCCCAGCTGTCTTATATTAGTTTAATTATCTGATTCCTATACGCATATACTGTATGTCAGCCTGAGTTTGTGTTGTTGTGGCATTATTTGTTGATTCTCCCTCTTCATCATCTGTTTGTAAGTGCTCAGCATTATCTATGTAATTTGCGTTTAACAGCCCCTGAGCTGCTTTTGTTTGTTCATTTGCTTTTTCATTAATAAATCATTGCACCCAGTCCTGCCTGCTACCTTGGGTCCCACTTTAAAAACATAACTGCCTTCCAAAGCAGTTATTTGACAATTTGGGTCTTACGCGAAACACTATGTTTGTTGTCAAACTGGGGAAAGACTGAACCCAAAGTGTGTAAAGAAGTCAGTTAAAATTGGAGGAGGAAGTGTCATAGTTTGGGAGATGTTTTCTGCAGCAGGAGTTGGGCCTCTTTTACAGCTACATGGCAGGATGAATGCAAATGTTTATGTGAACCTCCTTCAGCAACATGCAATTCCTTCACTGCAATTGTCTCCCAATCAGCCCGCAATTTTCATGCAAGACAGTGCCCCCTGTCACACTGCAAAATGGGCTAAACAGTCCCTTGAATCAAACAATATTGAAACAATGAAATGACCAGCCCAGAGTCCAGATCTAAACCCCATAGAGAATATCTGGAAAATCCTTGGTGACAAAGTAATGGCTAAGAAGCCCACTACAATTACTGAGCTGTGGAAGCGACTGCAAGAAGAATGGACCAAGATCAAACCAGAGCAGTGTGAGAAACTAGTGATGTCCTGTGGGTGCAGATGTGCTGAAGTCATTCAAAGCAAGAGTTTCTAATAATGTATCAGATTTATATACTGTAGCACTTTTCATAGACACTCAAAGATGCTTTACAATGGATACATTATTCATTCACTCCACAGACAATGGTAGTGATAAGCTGCTACTGTAGTCACAGCTGCCCTGGGGCAGACTGACGGAAGCGTGGCTGCTCATCCACGCCAACGGCCTCTCCTGCCGCTACCGAACATTTATACACATTCATGCCCAGCATCAAGGACACTGGAGGCAAGGTGGGTAAAGTGTCTTGCCCAGGGACACAATGGGAGGATGTCTGGGGAGAGCGGGATTTGGACCGCCAACCCTCCGGTCATTAGATGACCCGCTCTACTTCCTGAGCTACAGCCGCCTACATTTCCCTCCTCCATTCCATTTTTGCTGAGCACCAAGCTGGACGGCAGGAAGTTCCATTTAAATATGGTCTTTGGCGTGACCCGGCTGGGACTTGAACCCCGACCTCCCGGTTGTGGGGCAGATGTTCCACCTCTAAGCCACCATTCCGATGGCTCTACACTTCCTATTAATTTTTGAATCCTATAACCCTAAAAAAAAAAAAGTTTAAATCTTCTCTTCTGACACAGTGGCCACTTGCTCACTGTTTTTTTTTTTTTCCAAAATAAATGGTTGTGTTGAAGTGCCTTGGTTATTTAAAAAAAACATGCTAGTACAGCAGTGGTACAGCTACAGCTGATATTCTGTCAAATTCTGAACAATGAAGAATAACATATTTTAGAATAAATCAAGTCTTAATACATTGTGCTCTAATTTTGATCTCCTCTATATGTTAGCATTGAGGTAGTAGGGTGAATGCTTATTTTCCAACTCTGTTCTGGTGAATATATCAGCTACATTTTAATTTAATAAGACCTTAAAGCACATCTAATGATATTAGTTATATGATGTGACCAAAGTCATTGTTGTTTTACAGTACCCCTTTAAAGTACAGTGACAGTAAACAACATGTCTCACAATGCATTGTGGTCCTGTCATTGGTTCAACGGCATTTAACCACAGTGGACAGTCACTACCATCCATCCATCCATCCATCTTCTACCGCTTTTCCGGAGGTCCGGGTCACGGAGGCAGCAGTTCAAGCAGAGAAGCCCAGACTTCCCTCTCCCCAGTCACCACCATTACCAAAAATTAGAGTTAAGGAATTACCTGCAAACCTAGGGTTTTCTTTTAATTTTTATTGTATACAGTATATTTTCCACTATGAGACAACTTTTATTTTTTTTTATACATTTTTACAATTAAAGACTTGTGAATTATTTGTTTCCACATTTTCATGTTTTCAGTTTGAAAAAATAATGTAGGCTATATATGTTTAACTTTCTGTATTTTTGTTTTGTGTATTTTCTTTAATTCAAGAATTATTTGCATTTCCAAATGTTAATATTTCTTTTGTTTTTTTATTACCTCTGCCAAGGAAGTAATGTAATTGGGGTGGTTTGTCTGTTTGTCTTTTAGCAGGATTACGCAAAAACTACTGTATGGATTTTCGTGAAATTTAAACTTTGGTGATGATCTGAGACTGCATACCTCCACCAAGGACCTTGTTTGTATATGTGTAACAGGATTATACAAAAACTACTGGATGGATTTGGATGAAATTTTCACCTGAGGTGGTTCTTGTGCTAGAGAGGAAGCCATTACATTTTGGTGATGATCTGAGAATGCATACCTCTGCCAAGGCTCTTATCTTCTCACAGTGTGTTAGCAAGAATACTCCAAAACTACCGGATGGATTTGGATGAAACTTTTACCAGAGGTGGTCCTTGGGCTACAGAGGAACCAATACATTTTTGTGATGATCTGAGAACGCATACCTCAGCCAAGGCTCTTATCTTCTCACAGTGTGTTAGCAACAATACTCCAAAACTACTGGACAGACTTTGATGCAATTTTCACCAGAAGTGGCTCTAGGCCTGCACACAAACCCATTACATTTTGAAGGTGATCCATGAGGGATGGAAGGAGCCTTGGTGGAGGTATGCGCTCTCTGAGTGCTTTTCTAGTTTGGTTCTGCTCCAGTTATTATACTGAAAAGGTGAAAACTGCTCACTGTCAGTAAGTATTGGGATTTTTAAAGAAGTGGAGGTGGGAGATATTGCACTCGCCTCAGAGTGCTCTTGTTAATATTGTTGTCACATTTCTTGTTTTATTTTGAAACGGTCAAAGAGGAAGTCAGTGGTTGTACTTAAGGTAACTGTTCTAATTATCTCTACCCTTAATAGTGCAAACAAATGGAAACAAGCAAAATCTTAATTGATTTACAGAGCTCCTGACGTTAATGGTGAGTTAGAAGCTTTTATTCACTTTATATTGGAGTTTGTGTTTTTCCTCCACTTATTCTGACAGCAAAAAACATTGAGAAATAGTTGAATCATCCTTTGTCTGAGGCGTAAAGGTCCAGCATACAAAAACGTACATAATTAGGTAAGTTTATAATGCGCACACATTGACACATTTTGACTGGGTCTCCTGCATCATTAGATCTTAAAACGTGCCAGACTTGTTTTCTTTTTCAGATTGACTGCCTGATTGCACCAGCTGTTCCTGCATTGTTATTTCTTCTGATCAGAAGGCAACATTTATAAAAATGGCTGTCATTGCTTTTGACTCATTAATGCTTGTCATGTGTTTTTTAAAAAGAATAGCTCAAGGACCCCGAGTGTCACTTGGATTTGGCAGACAGAGCAATGCTTTTTATGTGTGCAGCCTTTGTATTTACAGGCTTTACAAGCTCAGCAGAATGCAGTGTATACATGAGACAAAGGTTTCCTGCTGAATACCTTTACATAAGATGTTGGGAAATAGACCAGGGAAAATGAGTGCCAAAGAAAGCAGGCCGCGAGGATCTGAAGGATGCTGAGAGAGAGAGGAAAGGGGAGAAAGAAATTGAAAACAAGGCCAGATTTATG
Source organism: Pholidichthys leucotaenia (assembly GCA_020510985.1). Taxonomy (NCBI): domain Eukaryota; kingdom Metazoa; phylum Chordata; class Actinopteri; order Cichliformes; family Pholidichthyidae; genus Pholidichthys; species Pholidichthys leucotaenia. Next base: position 291,628,516 of record CM035846.1, read on the forward strand.
GGTGTCTTTTCAACAGAGCCATCCAGCAGCATTATCCCTGCCGGAACATAAATTGTAAAAACGATGTGGAACACAGAAGCATAACTCAGGTTTTCTTCTTCTGTGCAGTGACTGGTGAAACAATGTCTGTGGGGAAGTGCTCTGCCCATCCTGTCGCTCTTTTTCTCTTTACTGTCATTCATGCCCTTTATGCTCCTTCTCCCTTCTGCTTTCTTTTTTGTTGTGGTTTTCTGTCCATCTCTTTCGTTCTTCCTTTGACTCTGCATCATTCTTCGCAGTTCTGCTCTGCTGAGCTAATGTGATTCAGAGGGCAAATGTCACAGAGAAGGAGAAGTGTTTCGTCATTCTCGTTCTCACTCACTTCTTTTCTCCATGCTCATAAAAGAGCTTCATTCTGGTTTCCACAGCTTCTGATCTCCCTCTCTCTCTCTCTGACCAGATTCAATTCCAAAGGTTTATGGGCTTAAGTGAGATATATAAATGGAGAGGCATTCTCTTTTCTGTCTTCCTCTGCCTCTTCTCATTTGGAGAGTGATGCACTCTCACTCCACCCGGAGTACCTCCATTACTGGCCACTTCCTTACTCCCATTTATGTTTGCTACACATTTCACCTGTGCTGTAGCTTTTTCTTCACCTTTTTACCTCTGTGCCTCTCAGGTTTTTTTCCAAGTGGAGAGGATACAGGATGTTTTTGTGGGCCTAAGTTGTTTGTGTTACAAATGAAATGGTGGTGTACTGAGAAAAGACTGATTGTCATTATGTGGTGGAATGTTTGGTTCTGCTAGAAATTTATGCAAATTAGAACACATATGCAAATGAACATCCTAATTTGGGTGTTAATTACTCAGCACAGCTAATTATAATATGTCTGATATGTCTGGTGAGGCATAAGGTGGAGTAGAAAGTGTGGTGGAGGAGTTGCTGTAGGTTGATCTGTGTGTATTGCAGAGAATGAGTGTACTTGTTGCGTATATGGCTGTGTGCAAGAGAATGGTGTTTAGGGCTGTGTGTTGCCCATATTACACCAGCTGGTCTGATGGCCCCGGTGGGGCTTTCTGGTCAACACAGCTCAATATGTGGTGGATAAACCTTGCATGCCAGATTGACTTTGGAGAGAAAGCCTCTTTTCTCTGTTAATGACACAAACATTCACAGTCTAAGACAATATTAGGAACATAAAAAAGCTTTAAGAAAAGACTTTTTCTTTTACGTACGTTAGTTTGTCCTCTCAACATTCTGTTCTCTTCTTCTCCTCTTTCTCCTCACACCCTCTATGAGCCTGGTTCTGCTGGAGGTCTCTTCCTATTAACAGGGAGGTTTTCCTCCTTGCCACTGCCAAATCTTTGCTCATAGGGGATCACCCTATTGAGATAGGGATTGTTGGGGCTTCCCTTTAGAAGACCTTAGGATGTTTACCGTACAATTTAAAGTGCTAAGAGATGACTGCTCTTGTGAATTTTCACTATATAAACATATTAAATCTGAATTAACACTAGTACTGCAGTGATTAAGTCAACAGAAAATTAACAACTAATTTAATAGTCGACTCATTGCCTGTGCACCCTTTCCCGCCAAAAATTCTAAAAATTTGATTCTTTCAGGTTTTCAAACATGAAAATGTTCCACCTTTCTTGTTTTTGAATTTTAACTTGAATCATTTTTAGTTTAGTATTTTTTGTTTGACAAACTGAGACATGACATGACATCACCTTGAGCTCTGGGATATTGTAATGGACATTTTTGACTGTTTTTAAAATATTTTATTGGCCATATGATTAGTCGACCGATCAAAAACATTATCGGCAGTTTAATCAATAACAAAAATAATTGTTAGTTGCAGCCCTAATTAACAGGGATGTAACCTTAATATTCAAGTATTTGGACATTCTTTCACAGTGTGGGTTTTTGGTTTTCATTTTGATGTCCAGATACAGTGGGATAAAAAAGTATTTAGTCAGCCACCAATTGTGCAAGTTCTCCCACTTAAAAGATGAGAGAGGGCTCCAATTTTCATCATAGGTATACCTCAACTATGAGAGACAAAATAAGAAAAAAAAAAAATTCCTGAAAATCACAATGAAGGATTTTTAATGAATTAATTGGTAAATTCCTTGGTAAAATAAGTATTTGGTCAATAACAAAAGTTCATCTCAATACTTTGTTATATACCCTTTGTTGGCAATGACAGAGGTCAAACGTTTTCTGTAAGTCTTCACAAGGTTTTCACACACTGTTGCTGGTATTTTGGCCCATTCCTCCATGCAGATCTCCTCTAGAGCAGTGATGTTTTGGGGCTGTCACTGGACAACACAGACTTTCAACTCCCTCCAAAGATTTTCTATGGGATTGAGATCTGGAGACTGGCTAGGCCCCTCCAGGACCTTGAAATGCTTCTTACGAAGCTACTCCTTCGTTGCCCGGGCGGTGTGTTTGGGATCATTGTCATGCTGAAAGACCCAGCCACGTTTCATCTTCAATGCCCTTGCTGGTGGAAGGTGGTTTTCACTCAAAATCTCACGATACATGGCCCCATTCATTCTTTCCTTTACACGGATCAGTTGTCCTGGTCCCTTTGCAGAAAAACAGCCCCAAAGTATGATGTTTCCACTGCCATGCTTCACAGTTGGTATGATGTTCTTTCTCCTCCAAACACGACAAGTTGAGTTTTTACCAGAAAGTTCTATTTTGGTTTCATTTGACCATATGACATTCTCCCAATCCTCTTCTGGATCATCCAAATGCTCTCTAGCAAACTTAAGACGGGCCTGGACATGTACTGGCTTAATCAGGGGGACACGTCTGGCACTGCAGGATTTGAGTCCCTTGCGGCGTAGTGTGTTTCTGATGTAGCCTTTGTTACTTTGGTCCCAGCTCTCTGCAGGTCATTCACTAGGTCCCCCCATGTGGTTCTGGGATTTTTGCTCACCGTTCTCGTGATAATTTTGACCCCATGGGGTGAGAACTTGCGTGGAGCCCCAGATCGAGGGAGAATATCAGTGGTCTTGTATGTCTTCCATTTTCTAATAATTGCTCCCACAGTTGATTTCTTCACACTAAGCTGCTTACCTATTGCAGATTCAGTCTTCCCAGCCTGGTGCAGGTCTACAATTTTGTTTCTGGTGTCCTCTGACAGCTCTTTGGTCTTGGCCATAGTGGAGTTTGGAGTATGACTGTTTAAGGTTGTGGACAGGTGTCTTTTATACTGATAATGAGTTCAAACAGGTGCCATTAATACAGGTAACGAGTGGAGGACAGAGGAGCCTCTTAAAGAAGAAGTTACAGGTCTGTGAGAGCCAGAAATCTTGCTTGTTTGTAGGTGACCAAATACTTATTTTACTGAGGAATTTACCAATTAATTCATTAAAAATCCTTCAGTGTGATTTTCTGGATTTTTTTTTTCTCATTTTGTCTCTCATAGTTGAGGTATACCTATAATGAAAATTGGAGACCTCTCTCATCTTTTAAGTGGGAGAACTTGCACAATTGGTGGCTGACTAAATACTTTTTTGCCCCACTGTATTTGTGCAATACAGTATATATCCACCCTGGTTCACTACATCTTAACTTTTCAGAATCGATTTTCTTTTAAAAATGTAGCTTTCCTCTTGTAAACAATTTTTTCTTGAAATTTGCAACATTTACCTTGAAATTTGCCACAGTTTTGTGAGGTATTTGCAGGATTTCCTTGAAAATGTTCAACTTTTTTAATGTGCAACTTCTTTCTATCGCTTCTGTTTATTTGTGCGTTGGCCAATGGTGTTGGTCCACAGCTATGACAGCCTGGGCTGCTGGTCCTGTGCCTCGCCTCTCAGCTGTCCTCTTGCTACCCAGATGCATGTGGAGCCGCATATGATATACAGTCAGTCTGGCTGTTCCTCTCCATAATCATGGTGGTATTAACTTTTAAATTTTCTGGCATTATACGACATACCTGGCACACCAGGAGAAGCACCAGCGTGGGGCTTCTTCTACTGTTGGCTGACTGTGTGAGTTCGCATCCCGGCAAAGGACAGCAGTAGTAACAGGTGTTATGCGCTGTGGTGCTTCTCTGTAATGCTCGTGTTCTCCTGAAGCTCACTGCATGGCCACATATGCAGAATAATCGTTCGCACTAGGGATGTTAATGATAAATTGATTTTCGATTAAAAGTCGATAAGAATTTAGCCGACTAAATTAAATTAGTTGTCAGTTAACTGATAACTCAGCAGTCCTTTTCAATGGGAAATTATTCTATGAAATGTAGTGGCATCGCCATCCAGGCAGGGGCACACGCGGTCACCCATTGCCGCCTTTCAACCGAAATTTAAGAAAAAGCAGAAGAAGGCGCCAAGCCCCCAGAGCACATGCGTTGTGCACAGCGAAAAACCTCGTTCTTCCGGGTTACGTCAGAGAACCAAAACAAGTTCCAATGGCACACGAGCTTGAAGATCCACCCGCCTGCTTCAAATCAGCAGGGTGGAGGAATGGACTGGAGCAAGGAAAAAGACTACACAAGCGTAAAAACCCACCTCCGCTGCCTTCAATCCACTGCTAGATGGGAAAGCAGACCGGACCCAAGTTACCACTGAGGGAACATTTCAACACACAGCATCAGAGGAGCCCGGCGTGGACTAAAGCTGGGTTCATGTGGCACCTCCGCTGTCCGCGTCCGCTCGACTGTGAGGTTTGTGCAACAAAAATTACGACATCGTTGCTGGTCCGCTATCCAGGCCAGATCGTACTGGGTTTACCTGGATTGCCGGGGTACTCTGATAATGTTTAACATGCAACAGATGAAGCAGCTCACAATTTATTTTCCTGGTAAAAGTCTACTAGTGCATCGCAGTAAATTAGAACATGAAAGTTATTTTTTCTTCTTCTTTTAGATTTGATTGGCGGTTGGCAACCAGCTTGCAGGTGCATTACATCTATGTACTTCACTCTATATCATCACTCTATGCTTATCAAAAGTTATTTTTTTGTAATATAACTAAAAGAGATAAATTTTATGATATTGGTAATAGTTTTTAAAATAAATAAAAATCATGACAGTTGTAATTGGCCCTGCGATGGACTAGCGATCTGTCAGGGTGCACCCTGCCTCGCGCCCAAAGATGCTGGGATAGGCTGCAGCCCCCCGTGACCCGAAAAGGATTAAGTGGTAGAAGATGGATGGATGGATGTACCAGCACATAGTACACACTAGTAGGGTTGCAACGATTACTCAAATAATTTGAGTAATTCGATTACAAAAATTCATTGATTCAAAATCTGTGCGTCGACATTTAATGTAGCACTTCTGGTCTACATGACCTTCCAGTATGACCTTCTTCCGGTCATGCTACATAAACAAGACACGGCTTTGTTTAATTGCGCCATGTCAGAGTGACATAGTGATTGCAAAAAGGAAGAGAGTTGGAAAAAAGTGACAAAAGTATCTCAAGTCTGGGTTCATTTCAAGCTCAAATTGAAGGAAAACATTGTGCAGTTAGCATATGGTAAAGCCGAGCGGCGAGCTAGCATCCTACAATGTTGATGTTACAGTGTCTTGGCAGAAAGCATCCCACAACATACACGGCCAGCGCACCCGAGACAAGGTATATGAATGAGATTTTAAATTAGGATGAATAGAGTGTTGTCAGCTATGCTAATTATGTTTATATGACCAAAGAACATATAGCCACCGCCGCTAGCATCCGCTAGCGACTACCGCTAGCAGCAGTAGCTGCTATGTTGCAAGTTGAACCTAATGCGACAAAACAGAACTTTATGGTGTAACGTAACATTTAAAGTTATGTTCTATGCAATAAACATTGCAATAAGCATTTCAATAAATATGTACCTGTGTTATTGAGTGTTTGGGTGCAATTACTACTGCTCTTTAGGAAAGAAAGGTCCATACATGTTGGTTAATGCAAGTTTCTTTAAAAAAAAAAGGGTCTGATTACTAGAGTAATCATCAATTAGAATGGTTGATTACTTGAGCTGTAAAATAGTCGTTAGCTGCAGCCCTACATACTATGCAGTACAAAATTGTCATGAATGCCCCTCCGGGGCAAAGGATTAGACCCATGTGCTGAACGGCTTCTTGGCATGTTTTATTAAGAAAAAGAAAATTCCAAACATGAATGAGAAACAAGGACTAGATACAAGACCGTGAACATAACGAGAAAGCATGACCGCATGAAAGCATGAAAGCAGCGCGTGCCCTCTATAAATAAGGAAACAAAAATCAAGAATACCCGTGAATAATTAATAATCAAGAAATCACAAGCAGCTGTTGGAAATGCCAGAATGGAGGGAGCTAAGGAAGCGGATAACAACGAGGTGCTGAGGGCTATAGCATCGCTTCACTCGGAATTAGCCAACGTTAAGTCGGACATCTGTAACACAATTGAGGCCAAGATATCAGAAGGCATCAGCACATTGAGAGGGGAGGTGGCAGTACTGAAAGCCGAAAACGACACAGTAATATCTATGGTAAAAGTCCAGCTCGACGTGCAAAACCAAACGCTAAAGGAACTAGCCGAGGCTGCTAACCGCTCCTTGGATGTGATTCAAGAGTTGGAAACCAAAGTTAAAAAGCTGTCTGGGCAAATGGAAGTCCTTTCAGAAAAATGCCTCGACCTGGAGGAACGGTCAAAACGGCAGAATTTAAGAGTGGCCGGAATTAAGGAGGGTAAAGAAAACGGGTAACCAGTGAGAGATTTTGCAGTTTGGGTATTAACCACTTGCGCTCCGTTGTTCCACGGGCGGGCAAGTCTCTGCGTCCTAGGGCGCACGAGAGCGCACTCGTGCGCCCTCAGACGCATGATGCATGATATACTGATGATGGTGCAGATGGAGATGGTGCTGGCCTCCAAGCGCCACTGAAAAAAAAAGCTGCAGACAGCCGCGAACAGATTAGTTCATCTGATTGACCTCTCATTTGACTAATAAGAGCCTTGAATTGGGTTTCTGAAACCATGAAGAGCCAATGAATGAAAACCTAGGAAGGAGGACCCGCCTACTGTGAATGCAGGAGCCAATTGAAGCACAGAAATTCGGGCTGGTGAAGAGATATTTACTGTTGCAGCAGATGAAAACAAAGGATGCTGGACGAATCTGCTACAGACCCAGGCTCACCCAGCAGCATGGAGAACACCCACAAGTGGGACCTGCACTCATTCCAGCAGAATAGACGTTTAGGATTCTCTTCCGTCATCATAGACCGACGGAGGCCGACGACAAAGGTCATAAATCATTCACCAAAACTGCAATATTGGAATTATGTTTTGATCGGGATCCACGAGCGGACCAGCGTCGCGTTCATCTGACAATGGGGAAGAGAAGTTCGCCAGGACGCTGCTGCTGTGAAGAGGTAAGGTGTTATAAGCTAAATTATTATTTCTCCCTGAAAACTGTAATCCAAAAATGACTTTTGACCGATCGGTAAATTACAACTGTACCGCGCACGAAGTACGAAGTGCGTGCGCCGCGATAAATGGTTCATTTGCCGTGTTCGGACCGTGAACGCCCCCCCCCCCCCGCTGCAGAAGAGGAGCGGGGGGGGCGTTCACGGTTTGAACGCCCCCGGTCCGCGGGGGGAAGCATATGAGTCTATTCCATCATGTAGCGATGGCCGTCTTCTGTAGCGAGGGGGGGGGACAACCCCCCCCCACACACACACACACAGTAGCGAGGGGGGGGGGCCGCTGTGACAGCGTTGCTGTGGAAACATGCAAGGAGTGTAATCCGTCATGTAGTGAGGGCCGAACTCCGTCCTTTGTTGCGCCCACACACACACACAGACACAGCCCTGAATGTGACCTTTCATTAGAGCCCAAAATGAAGATTCTACATTGAATTATTCAAAAGTTACAGACATTTTTCCAAACTGTGCCATTTGGCACAATTTGGCACAGTTCCAAAACGCCTGGGAACAGCCTGAGAACAAAGCTGTGTAAAATATTCATTTTTTGTGGTATTGTTACCAAATTTGGATCTCAGCTTGATAACACTTGGTTCTACATTTCTGTTGCATTTTCCAGCCGGATCGGACAGCTGTGTGTTATTTGCAAGCATTTGTATCCAAAAAAACACCGTGTCCAAATTTATTTTTTTCAAGTTCAGTATGTTTAGATGACTGTAACTCAGTGGCCGGAGCACATAGAGAGATCATGTTTTTTTTGCCAAAAAATTCAAAGTGTTTTCTTTTAAAAGAGACCAACCCCATGAAGATGCTGCAAAGGGTTGAATAACAGCTTTCGATTTACTTTGGGCACATTTTTTTTGGCATTTTTAGGAAAATTGCCCGGAGTGCAAGGTGTTAAAAGAAGTACTGAACTTGGAGGAGATGCCGATAATAGACAGAGCCCACAGAGCCCTATGGAGACGGCCCGGGGATGAGCCACCGTGACACCTGATCGTAAGAGGACATTACTGCCACACATATGAAGACATAATGAAGAGAGCCATGTTCATGAAGGATTTAGCGTTTCTCGGACAACGGAGCCAAATCTTCAGAGACCTTCCGACTGAAGTGGTTAAACGCCGGGCACCATTCACTCCAGCCAGGAGGATTCTGCGTGACAAGCCGGGAGTCAGGTCCGGGCTTCTGTACCCAGCCAAGCTACGCTTGTCGCACAATGGATCAGAGGTGTTTTTTACAGATCCAGAAGAGGCTTGTCAGTATGCAGAACACCAGAATCAGAATCAGAATCAGATTTATTGCCATTGTTCATGTAGTACACAAACTAGGAATTTGTCTCGGTGCAATGCTGCAATATTAAACATGATAAAAATAAAAGAAATAAAAAACTATACATGCAATAAAATGTAGAATATGAATGAGTAATACTAGACAAAGCAATTTTTAAATATATTAGCGAGCAGCAGATATTGTGGAGTACCCCATAGTGCAGTCGGTAATGCAAAAAGAAAACAGTGATGATTGACATGAGTCTGGTTGAGCTGCTGTACATAGTGCACGAGAGTCTAATAAGTCACTTAGTGTTCAGCAGTCTGATGGCAGAGGGGAAGAAGCTGTTCATGTGACGGGAGGTTTTAGTCTGAATGGACCGAAGTCTTCTACCTGAGGGGAGGGGAGCAAACGGTACGTGACCAGGGTGTGAAGGATCGGCTATGATCCGGCCTGCACACCTCCGGGTCCTGGAGATGTACAGATCCTGGAGGGATGGGAGCTTGCAGCCGATCACCTTCTCAGCAGCGCGCACGACGCGCTGCAGCCTTAGTTTGTCCCTGGCAGTGGCTCCTGCGTACCACACGGTTATGGAGGTGGTGAGGATGGACTCGATGATGGCCGTGTAGAACTGCACGAACATCTTGGTGGGTAGCTTGAGCTTCCTCAGCTGCCGCAGGAAGAACATCCTCTGCTGGGCCTTTTTGATGAGGGAGCTGATGGTCGGCTCCCACTTGAGGTCCCGGGTGATGGTGGTGCCCAGGAAGCGGAAGGAATCTGCAGTGGTGATGGGAGAGCCTGTGAGGGTGAGGGGGGGCAGAGGGGTTGTGACTTTCCTGAAGTCCACGATCATTTCCACTGTCTTCAGAGCGTTCAGCTGCAGGTTGTTGTGGCTGCACCAGGACGCCAGCTGGGCCACCTCTTTCCTGTAGACGGACTTGTCGCCGTTGGAGATGAGCCCGATGAGGGTGGTGTCGTCCGCAAACTTGATCAGCTTGACAGACTGGTGGCTGGAGGTGCAGGAGTTGGTATAAAGGGAGAAGAGTAGGGGGGAAAGTACACAGCCCTGGGGTGATCCGGTGCTGATGCTAACAGAGTCAGAGACAGTCTTTCCCAGCCGCACATGCTGCCTCCGGTCCGTCAGGAAGTCGGTGATCCACCTGCAGAGGGAGTCAGGCACGTTGAGCAGGGACAGCTTGTCCCGGAGCAGAGCGGGGCGGATGGTGTTGAATGCAGAGCTGAAGTCCACAAACAGGATCCTGGCCACTTCGGACAACCAGATAAAGACTGAGAACAGTGACTTTTTATCTCAGAGGATTTTGATGTCTGATCTCCAGAGAGAGACCAAGGATGAGGACTCTGACCAGTCCTCGTACAGGTGACTGTGTGACAATTTAAGTACACGCGTGTTCTCCCCTTATTATTATATAAAGAAAGTGCTGGAGGGGGATGTTAAATAGGCTTGATTTCAAGTTTACTGACATTTCTGCCTCTGTTACATTCTAGCACCTGTGTAGACACTCTGTTTCATGCAGAATTAATGGTGAGGCCAATTTGAGTCCAATTTAATGTTTTATTTATACATTCTGCACGGTGGCGCAGTGGTTTAGCACTGTGGCAGCACAGTTTTACCCTCGGCCGGGGGATCGCGGGGATCATGAGATCGTGGGTTCGATCCCAGCCCCCGACCAACAGTGAGCTGTGTAGAGTTTGCATGTTCTCCCCGTGTTGCGTGGGTTTACTCCGGGATTTCTCCGGTTTCCTCCCGCATACCAAAAACATGTAGGTTTAGGGCGCTCTCGCACGCAGCGACCGGCAGCCAGTGGCTTGTCACCAGACTGCAAACCAAATCTACCTACGGGTACAAATAAGTAAGAAAAAAAAAAAAAAATTCTTTTTTCTTTTCCATGTTTTTTTTTTTTTTAAAAACTATTCGGCACTTAAGGATTATGTGTCCCACTATATTCCTATTGGGATTTTGGTTTTGGCTAACTGTTTACAGTGGAGTTACAGCTTAGGGATAGTATAAGTATTGAGAGCTGGTTAATAGGTGAAGGGAGGAGAGCCTGGATTTTTCGGAAGGAGGGTATGATCCCCCCCATCAGAGGTTCAGCTTTGGTTATTGTTTAAGAGTTATAAGGATTTTTGTTCTTTTGTGGGGATTTTTTGGGTTAAGTGGGGTTAATGGTGGGTTGGGGTGGAGTTCAACCTACTTTATTCTGTTTGATGTCAGAGCTTAAAGAGAGAGAGCAGTGGAATGATTCACTTATATGAGTATGGTGACAGGTAATGTAGGAGGGGACGTAGGAGTAGGTGGAAGCATAACTTTTTGCTCATGGAATGTGAATGGAATGAATGAACCAGTGAAATGGGGTAAAGTTTTGCCTCATGTGAGGGGACTAAAGGCAGATGTGATGTTTTTGCAAGAGACCCACCTAAAAAATGAGGCACATGGTAAAATCAGGGCTAAGTGGATTAGTCAGGTATATCACTCCAGGTTTTCAGCAAAAGTCAGGGGCGTTGCAATTATAACTCGGGGAGGTGTCCCGTTCCGCCACCAGTCAACTATCTCAGACAAAGAGGGGAGGTATATTCTGGTTACAGGTGAAATACATTCCATGCCGGTTACATTATTGAATATTTATGGTCCAAATTGGGATGATACAGAATTTTTTAGGAAAACATTGAGCCTGATACTGAATATTTCTACCACTAATTTGATAATCGGAAGTGACTTTAATGTTATTCTGGACACCTATTTAGATAGATCATCTACTCAGAGAAAAACTCCTTCTAATGCCTCCGATTTTCTGAGATCATATATTACCAACACAAATTTATTTGATGTTTGAAGAATATTGAATGCCACAGGCAGGGAGTATTCATTCCACTCTCGAGTCCATAATGTATATTCCAGAATAGACTGCTTTCTATTGGATGGCCAACTTTTACCTGGTGTCATAACGCTAAAAACCACAATATTATTATTTCAGACCATTGTCCTGTGTAGTTCTCACTTAGGCTGCTTGAAGTGGCGGGGACATGTAGATCCTGGAGGTCTGATCCCCAACTTCTCACTAGGAAACAGTTGTGTGACTACTTACAAACTCAGATTACTTTATTTTTTGAGACAAGTGATAAAAATAATGTTTCACCTATTTTACTATGGGAGACCTTTAAAGCATACTTGAGAGGGTGTGTCATCTCCTTCCAATCCTCACAAAAGAAATGCAACAACTTAGAACAACTGGAGCTGGAAGAGCAGATAAGAAAATTAGATGCTGAAAATGCAACTCACCCATCTATTGAGATGCATAATAAAGTTTCAGCTCTCAAATATAAATTAAACCAAATATTCTCAGACAAAATCTCTAGAGCTTTCATATTTACAAAACAGAGTTATTTCGAATTTGGGGATGAACCACACAAATTATTGGCAAGACAGCTGTGAAAAAGAGAAAATGAAAGGACCATCCACACAGTGAGATCCGATTCTGGTGCTTCAGTCACCTCACACAAAACTATTAATGAGACATTTAGACAATTCTATGAAAAATTATATACATCTCAAGTCCAAGCCCCACCAGAGACTATGAAGCAGTTTTTACACTTATGTAATTTGCCCACACTTGATCAGAGAGACCAAAAATCCTTAGAGGCAGAAATTACATGTGACGAGATAAAGAAAACGATTGGCTCTTTAAGAAATGGTAAGAGCCCAGGGCCAGATAGAATATGCAATGAGTTTTATAAAAAGTTTATTGGTGTAGTAACACCATACTTGCAGAAGATGTATAAAGAAGCTCTCAAAGTGGGCAGACTACCACCAACACTAAACGAGGCCACTATCACTCTTATACCAAAAAAAAGGGAAGATCTAGAATAGGTGGGTTCATACAGACCTGTGTCATTATTAAACTCAGATCAGAAAATCTTGGCCAAATTTCTAGCTAGAAGACTTGGTCCCTGCATGACAAAACTGATACACCCTGATCAGACAGGGTTTATCCCGAATAGACATGCATATTTTAACCTCAGACGTCTCTTTAACATTATACATTCTCCTAGACATCCTAAAGAAGATTTGTCTGTACTGAGTCTTGACGCAAAAAAGGCTTTTGACTGTGTGGAATGGTCCTATCTTATATGTGGTACTAGAAAAATTTAAATTTGGAACTGGATTCATTTCATGGGTTAAATTATTATACAGCATCCCTAATGCTAGAATCCTCACAAACCAGACTATCTTGGAACCATTTAATCTGTACAGAGGCACGAGGCAGGGCTGCCTACTTACAGTAGCCCTTTACTATTTGCTCTGGCACCGGAACCTCTTGCAGAAACAGTACGGTCACACACACAGATTCATGGCTATGACACTGAATATACTTCGAATAAAATTTCACTTTATGCGGATGATATTTTGTTGTTTATAACAAAGCCACTGGTCTCTCTCCCTACCCTGTTGCAAACAGTTGAACTATTTAGCTCATTTTCAGGGTATAAGATAAATTGGAGCAAAAGTGAACTGATGCCAATTCGATGTAGTGATTTGGACATACTTAAACAGAGCCCATTCAAATTGACACTGGAAAAATTTACATACCTAGGGGTTGAGATTACAAGGAGGTATAATTCATTATATGAAGCTAATTTTGCAGGAATGTTGGATAAGTTAAAAACTAAATTTGAATTTTGGAGCTCACTTCTCATTTCTTTCATTGGTAGAGTTAATGCAGTTAAGATGATTTGTCTCCCCAAATGTTATAACTCTTTCAATGTATACCAATATATCTTGCTAAAACCTTTTTCAAAAAATTGGACTCGATAATACTTCCATTCATTTGGAACTATAAAGCTCACAGGGTCAGAAAAGGTCATCTGTGTAAATGTAAAACAAACGGTGGGCTAGCCCTACTGGATTTCATGGGCTACTATTTAGCCGCAAATATCCAGTGCGTTTCCTACTGGTTGGATGACACTATTGTGCTCACCAGCTGGCTGGATATGGAAAGGGATATGGATACCATATGCTTACCATATGCTGGATATGCTTACCATACTCTCTGGGTGCTATTCTAATGTCTTCCATTCGGCCTAAGAAAACATACTACAACTACAACCCTGTTATCAATAGTACCATTCAAATCTGGAGACAAGTAGCAAAACAGTTTAAGCTCAGATCTCTGTCTTTTACACTACCGATTTCCGCTAATCCATCTTTTAAGCCTTCAACCATGGATGGAACCTTTGAACAATGGAAAGAGTTAGGTCTGTACAATGTTGAGGATCTATATATTGGGCGAGTGTTTGCGTCATTTCAGCAGCTACAGGAGAGACCTGGATTGCCGAAGACAGATTTCTTTAGATCCCTGCAGATTAGACACTTCGTGAAAACTCATCTTAATAACTTTGAAACAGCACCACCTCATAAGTTAGATCAATGTTTGAGAGACTGCCTATCAGAAAAACGCACTGTATCATTTACATTTATATGACATATTACAGGGACTAGGGCAAGTAAATATGAACTGTATTAAGAAGAACTGGGAAGGGGAGTTGGGAGCGGAGATAGCGGTGTAGAAGATGCCTTACAAACGAGACTGAGTTTATTTCTCAGGAAAGCTTTATTGGAAGTCACATCTTCTATCATCAAAGTTCTCAGCAGAAAAGAGACAGAACCAACTTTCCTCACAGCTTTTATACACCAGAGATACTAAACCCCCACATCAAGTATCTCACACCTTCACCCCACAGAAGCTCAGTAAACACATGAACCCACAGTCACATATAGCCTCCGAGACTTGCTGGCGCCTCTGTTCCCTTCTCCACCTCGGGGGCTCCCGTTGGGACATTGTCTCTGACCTCCGTCTTCCCCAGCACCCACCTCCTAGCCGAGGTCCCTGCTGGGGTATTGTTCCTTTGGACGTTTGCTCTGTAGGGTCTGCACCGTCATGCCTACTGGATGCATGTGGGGGAGAATGCGTACCATACAAGCATGCCATATATGTGCCTTAAATATGCACCATATAACCCCCCCCAAACGTTCAAATAAGGACAAGTTACACTTCAAATGCATAGAATCATGACACCCCCACACAGAACAAGAGAGAAAAAAACTTGGCACAACAGATCACATTTCCCACTGCTTGGGCTTCAATTCTCTGCCATATCTGCTGTGAGCAGGTCTCGCTCTGCCTGTGGCTGTCTGCTGCATCTGTGAAGTAGAATCATTAACACATCGTCGTGAAAGCTTAGCAGAGCGTCTCCCGGGTGGCCTGCCGCGGCGGGGGGCTCTGGCCAACTGTACTGGGTCGTCAGCTAACACAAAAGCGGGTTTGAGTCTGTTAATGCAGACTAAGTCCCTCCTGTCTCCCAAATCGAGCAAAAAATGCTTTTCCCCGGTTTCTAACACTCTGAACGGTCCATCGTAAGGTGGCCTTAAACCTAACCTCTGTGCGTCGTGTCTAACAAAGACAAATTCTGCATTCTTTAAGGTTTTGGGCACAAAAACACGTGGAAAACTGTGATGAACGGGACCGGGGAGGGTGTGTGACCCCGCGTCGCTCTGCAGCAGCTGAGCGGGGAGGTGCTCCGGAGCAGGGTTCTCAGGGAGGAAATCTCCCGGTAACCGGAGGGGTTGGGCGAAAACGAGTTCGGCCGGAGAGGCTTGCAAATCCTCTTTAGGTGCTGAACGCAACCCTAATAAAACCCATGGGAGCTTATCAACCCAATTTGTGTCCGTGAGAGCTGCTCTGAGGGCTGCTTTCAATGACCGGTGGAAGCGCTCGCACAAACCGTTGGCCTGGGGGTTATACGCGGTCGTGCAATGAATTTTCACCCCCAGGCTGAGTGCCATGGACGACCAGAGCTCGGAAACAAACTGGGGTCCTCTGTCAGACGTTATGTCTGACGGGATACCAAAACGTGCGACCCAAGTTGTTAAAAAGGCACGTGCAACATCTGCCGGTGTGGTTGCCGCCAGAGGGACTGCCTCTGGCCAGCGCGTGGTGCGGTCTACCATGGTTAAAAGGTGTGTGAACCCCTGGGACAGCGGAAGAGGTCCTACTAAGTCGATATGCACATGATCAAAGCGTTTGGCTGGGATGTGGAAAGGTTCTAGAGGGGCTCGTGTTCTGTGAGCCTCTGAAAAACGGCTGTGAGGTGGCTTTCGTGCTCGGCCTCGGACGCGCTGGCTACCAAAATATCATCCAAATAAGCGAACATGAAAGGGAGGTCGCACAGCACTGCATCCATCATGCGTTGGAACGTCTGCGCGGCGCCCTTGAGGCCAAAAGGCATGCGCAAAAACTCGAAAAGCCCGAAAGGGGTTATAACTGCCGTTTTGGGTATGTCCTGCGCACGGACTGGAACTTGGTGATAACCACGCACCAAATCTATTTTGGAAAAGATGCGCGCCCCCGCTAAATGCGACGAAAAATCCTGAATGTGCGGAATCGGATAGCGGTCGTGGGCTGAAGCATTATTTAATCTGTGGAAATCGCCGCAAGGGCGCCACGAGCCGTCAGCCTTGGGTACCATGTGCAGGGGTGACGACCAGGCGCTGTTCGAACGCCGGACTATGCCCAGTTTTTCCAAGTTGGCGAATTCCTCGCGCGCGATGGCCAGTTTAGCTGGGTCCAACCGCCGAGCTTTTGCAAAAACAGGGGGGCCCGAGGTACTTATGAAATGCTCGACCCCGTGTTTGGCAACTGACGCTGAAAATGTAGGGACCGTGAGTGCTGGAAACTGGTTGAGTAATGCATGAAACTTACCACCCGCAGCTGTGACATTGGAATGTGCAGAAGGCAGGGCCACCCGAGCTGTGCAGGAGATAGAGTAGAAAGACAGTGCATTTACAATACGTCTATTAGTAAGGTCAACTAACAAACTGTTTGAGCACAAAAAGTCAGCACCTAACATGTTGTTGTTAACTGCAGCAACAACGAAGGTCCACTCGAAGGTGCGCCCGTGGAGGGACAGGCGGAGCGTCTTCTCCCCATAGGTTTTGATCGTGGAGCCGTCCGCCGCTAACACCAGGGGGCCGCTGGCCGGCGCCAGGGTGTCCGCGTAGGTAGGCTTGACAAAACTCAGCTGGGAGCCCGTGTCCACCAGG
The DNA here is from genome assembly GCA_020510985.1 of Pholidichthys leucotaenia. Lineage (NCBI taxonomy): Eukaryota > Metazoa > Chordata > Actinopteri > Cichliformes > Pholidichthyidae > Pholidichthys > Pholidichthys leucotaenia. The sequence goes on from CM035846.1 coordinate 291,645,292, forward strand.
AATTCTTTCCCAGAATTCGCGTCCGTCACGAAAAGCAGCCTGTTCTTCGTGCCGAGAGTCGCAGCTGCTACCGGCTCCCGGACTTGGCGTTTCCCTGGCGCTGATACCGGCACGGTGGGACGCATCTGTGGGCTTTCTCGGCGAAACGTCGATGGTAGAAGCAGAGGGTGTTGTCAGCTCTGCTTCTCCTGGTCTCTGCCGCTGCTGCCGTCAGTGGATCCGGTGTCGCAGCCTCTGGTCTCCCTCCTTCTCGCGAAGGGGCGGTCATCTCTGCTGCTGCCGTTGTGGCCGCGTGCCGTCTATGGGAGTCGACGAGGCGTTGCGCCACCTGTCCCAGCTCGTGGTAGTCGTGGTTGACGAGCGGCTGCGAGCTGGCCAGGGTGACTCTCACTGCTGGCGGGAGCGTTCTGAGGAAGAGGTGGGCGAAGATAAAACTGTCGTCATCCTCGCCTCTCAGGCTCATCATCTTTGCCATCAGATCCGCTGGCCTGTCTGCTTCTCCCTCTGTCAGCGCCAGGAGCTTCTCTGCTCGCTCTTCCCGCGAGGGAGTGAAGGCTCGGATGAGGGCAGCTTTCAGTGTGCCATACTTGTTGTCTTGGGGCGGGTGGTTGGTCAGGCTCTCCACCCGTTGCACTGTGAGGCTGTCCAGCTTCGCGACGACATGGTAGAACCTCGTTGTATCCGCTGAGATTCCCCGAAGGTGGAATTGCGCCTCCACAGTGGTAAACCAGGAGCGCGGGTTATGTTGCCAGAAGTCGGGCAGCTGTAGCATGGTAGCTGCGTTAACCCGGTTGGCTCCTGAAGAGTCCGGTGCGGAAAGCTCGCCGTCACCGGCCATAGGTAGTCGTAGGTCACCAGTGTAGAAGATGCCTTACAAACGAGACTGAGTTTATTTCTCAGGAAAGCTTTATTGGAAGTCACATCTTCTATCATCAAAGTTCTCAGCAGAAAAGAGACAGAACCAACTTTCCTCACAGCTTTTATACACCAGAGATACTAAACCCCCACATCAAGTATCTCACACCTTCACCCCACAGAAGCTCAGTAAACACATGAACCCACAGTCACATATAGCCTCCGAGACTTGCTGGCGCCTCTGTTCCCTTCTCCACCTCGGGGGCTCCCGTTGGGACATTGTCTCTGACTTCCGTCTTCCCCAGCACCCACCTCCTAGCCGAGGTCCCTGCTGGGGCATTGTTCCTTTGGACGTTTGCTCTGTAGGGTCTGCACCGTCATGCCTACTGGATGCATGTGGGGGAGAATGCGTACCATACAAGCATGCCATATATGTGCCTTAAATATGCACCATAGCGGAAGATATCTGGAATGAAAGTTTGAAATATGTGAACACGTGTTCCATTAATGCTAGACACTGTCTAATACAGTTCAAAATCATACACAGGCTGCACTACTCAAAGGTGAAGCGCAATAAAAATTTTCCAGCGATATTGCCAATCTGTGATAAATGTAACCAAACAGAAGCAAATTTATTGCATTGTTATGCTACATGTCCAAAGCTCCAAGACTTCTGGGTTACTTTTTTTCCAAAACGTTTCCAAACCCAAATAAAACCGGATCCACTTCTGGTTATTCTGGGAGTTTCTGAGAACTCAAGACTGTTACAGACTCCACAGTGCCATCTCCTGTCCTATGGCCTCCTGTGTGCTAAAAAACTCATTCTCCTTCTTTGGAAGAAAAAGGATGTACCAACTCTTAACCATTGGATTGCAACACTGACCAAGACCCTACACCTGGAGAGGATCCGTTACATCCTCTGTGATAGACTGGCGGAATTTGAACATACTTGGTAACCATTGCTCTGCTTTTTGGAAGGGATAGATCATAGAGATGCTCTGTAAAGCATTATATAGCTTTAGCCTTTTCGTTTTATTTGTGGGAAGCACTGCTTGGGTGGGAGAGGTGGGGTGGGGGGAGGGTGATGTGTTATGTGTTATGTTTAAATATGTCTTATGTGTGTTTTGTAAAACTTGAGGTATATCTATACAATTGTGACGGCCATGTGACTCATATGCCTCTTAATAAAGATATCTGAAACAAGAAATCAAAAGCAGCCGTGAGTAATTAACAAAGCAAAAACTTACAACACAAAACCAGAAGTAAACAAAAGGCGTTGTCAAAACATAAGCTCAAACCCAAATAATGACAGGAATAAACATGATAACATAACCATGAGAACAATAATCATCAAACCCAAGCATAACTGTTATCATGATAATAATACTAATAAAACAGGACTATGAGGAACTAAACTGAGGTGAGAAAAATTGTAAGACAGAACTAAGAAGGTAATCATAGCAAACAGAAAAAAATGGCAAATTCCAAGGAACCTAATTAAGGACATGGCCGTGAGCATAAATGCAATAAACAAACTGAGCTGAGGTAGGGAAAACACAGAGAATAACAGAAATAAACTTTAAGTGTGAGCGTGGTCCCCTGACCATGCTCAGAACTTGACAGAGCCCCGCCTTTAAGGGGTGCATTCCAGAACCAAAACAACACCAACAAAAAAACAAAACACCCTGTGGTTGGCGGGGGTGCAAGGCCAGACAGGCCGAAGCAAACTCCTACCGCCCCACAGAGTTCAAAACAAAAACAAAACAGTTAGTTGGGCCAACTAGAGTCCCTGGCCCCAGACCAAAGAATATGATGCGTTGGGCGCCCAACCAGAGTCCATGAACCCCCAAGCCAGAGAGCGTGGTGAGTCCGGTGGCCGAACAGAGTCTCTGGGCCATCAGACCAAAGAGCGTGATGCTTCGGGTGGCCTCCCAGCATTCCTGGAACACCAGACCAAGGAGCGTGATGCGTCAGGTGGTCTCCCAGAGTCTCTGGACCACCAGACCATAAAGCGTGATGTGTCGGGTGGCCTCCCAGCGTCCCTGGGCCGCCAGACAGTAGAGCGTGATGTGTTGGGTGGCCTCCCAGCATCCCTGGACCACCAGACCATAAAGCATGATGTGTTGGGTGGTCTCCCAGCATCCCTGGACCACTTCACCAGAGGGCACGGTGCATCTCCCCCTGGAGACAGCAGCTGAGAAATGTGCTTCTCATGGACTGCAGGGGCAGGGGCTGGAGCGTGGAGCTTGTGAGACAGCAGCTGGGGAGTGTCAACCACCGATGATGAGGGCCAACCAGTGGCAACACCAGATGATGACTGCTGATCAGTGGCAAAACCAGATGATGACTGCTGATCAGCAAAAGGCCCAGGTGACTCAGGCTGGCAAACCTCAAGCCCAGCCGCTTGGGGATTCCTCCCTGACACGGCCACCTCAGACAGGAAGGGAAAGACAAGCACCACTATAACTGGCGTGGTGGAACTCGGCGGGGAGAGCTCAGGAGCAGATGGTAGCTGCAACTGGTTCTCCCCGCCAAGAGTTCAGGTGTGTTCACACCAAGCGCGAACGGGCGGTGCATATCCATACAAAGTGAATGGGAAGACGTGAGTACATGCAAATTTGCACAGTCGCGTGTTCGCATCTGCTAGCTTGCTGCTAGCTTTGAGATTTGCTGTCACCGGAGTAAAAGTATCACCACTGCAGAGTAAACTAGTTTGAAAATGAAACTCACTCACCGGGAGACAAGAGGACTGGGAACTCATCAGCTAAATCGGGATTTTGGCGTTATTTACCCACAGTTTCCAGCCACGGACATCCTAGCAAGCTAGCAAGCTAGTAACATAAACATCCATCATCTGTGAAATTTTGGAGGCATGAGACAACATTTTCAGGTGAGCCCCCAGTCGGATAATGTAAACCTAAGCATGAGGTTATTTGGGGAATTTCTACAGCAGGTTGAACACAGCTGCAGAAGTTTTAAAGACAACTTCACCTGTCTGCATCTCATTATTCATGTCTGTTGGCGTGTTTACATTGATTTATAATGTAATTATGCCGCACGAAAAATTTGCCTGTTCACGTTTGGTGTGAACGCACCGTAAGGCAAGATCTCTCTAAAACTGATATAGTGACTGTGAGCATAAACACAATAACCAAACTGAGCTGAGGTAGGGAAAACACAGAGAATAACAGAAAAAAACTTAAAGCGGGAGCATGTTCCCCCAACCATGCTCAGAACCTGACAAAAATTTGTTAAACTACATAACATGCTGTTGTTTGTCATAAAAAAAATGCAAATGGTGCAATAAATCATTGAGAAATATGATGTTCATGTTTTATTTAGTATATCAAAAACAGTAATAAACTATTTATATGTTAAATATAGAAAGACCGTATTGTACCAAGGGAAACTGAGATTCTCAGGAAAATTGCTGCTTATCAATTAATCATTAATCGATTGATAAGGTGAATCAACTAATGATTAATGAATTAATAAATAACTTGCATCCCTAGTTCAGATCTTTTAAGCATAGATCTTCACTATCAACTTTTTCTTGTCAAATTTGGTGCTTCTCAATTCCTTGTGGTTTTTGTTTATGTCATGATGCCAACTTTTATCCAATCAGCGCTGAGTCAATCCCCCACCCAGCAGTTTTCAGGGCCACTCTAAAGTAGTGTAGACACACACCACAGCTTAAGTTCCTGTAAAATTGGAACCAATTTAACAAGAACGTCCCTTATGATGTGGTGGAAATGGGGCTGTTTGAGTTCCATAAAGAACCTTTTTAGCAAGATGTTCTTAATGAAGAACCTCTTTATTTAGCAGGGGTGTCAAACTCATTCCACAGAGGGCCAAGACCCTGCATGTTTTACTTCCACCCACTGTCTTCAGCAGGTGTTTTCAGTGATTAGCAATCAGTGGGAAGAAATTCAGTGAAATCACCTGCTGAAGACACTGGGTGGAGGTAAAACCTGCAGGGTCTTGGCCCTCCGTGGAATGAGTTTGACACCCCTGCTAAATAAAGAGGTTCTTCACTAAGTGATGGCTTTAAATGGTAAATGGTGTTCACTTATATAGTGCTTTTTCTCATCTCTAGATGACCAAAGTACTTTACAGATCCTGCTGTCCACACACACATTCACAGCTTGGTGAGTCACAGCTGAGCCTGACATCCCTGTACACCAGACAAGTACAGAGGATGGCCGACTCGATTTTAAATGATGACTCCCACCCTTTGCACTGCAACTTTCAGCTTCTTCCCTCCAGACGGAGGTTTGCTGTCCCAAAAAGTAGAACCCAGCGCTACAAAAACAGCTTTGTCCCTGCTGCTGTCAAAGAGTTGAACAAGCTATAAAAATTATATTGTACATATTTTATATTTACCTATTTTGTAAGATGTGTGCCTGTGTTTGTGTCTATGTTGAATGTAATTAGTGGCTTGTAAATATGGATGTCACCAACTGCAAAACAAATCTACCTACGGGTACAAATAAAGTAACCTGAACCTGAACCTGAACATTCACACACTGATGACGGCAGAGCTGCCATACACCGGCGCTAGCCTGTATCATGATCCCGAGTGCGGTTCTGTACCACGCTCGGGTCCCCTGTTTATCATCCTTCTTCTGTGTATGCATTTAGTCATGTTTATCTGTCTTTGTGATTGTGCTTTTATTTTGACAATGCCGCGGCAGAACTTCCGCCTGTCAGTCTGTGCCGGGCCTGTCACAGCTGTGCTTCTGCAATTACTTTCTCTCCACACCGGTTTGTCTTTTGCTTTGTACTATTTAAGGTCACCAGCAAGGGTCATTCCTTGCTGTGACCTCGCCCTACTCAGGCTGGAATCCCCTACCCCGATTCTAGTCTCCTCTACTTTTGGACTGTGGACTCTCTTACTATTTGTAAGTTACCTTTCATGTTTTTTTTCAGCGTTCATATGTTTCACATTGTTCCCCCTCGAGGGCATATTGTAGTTGTTTGTATTTTGCCTCTCGTGGCACAATCCTTTGTTCCTTATTATTTAATAAATAAGCAAACTCACTACTGGTGATTGGTGCCTCATTTATGCCCTGCAAGGGGCAAACATAACAGCCTGACCCACTGTCTTGCTCAAGGACACTTCGACATGCAGACTGCAGACAGAGCGGGAATTGAACCCCTGACCCTCCGATCAGTAGTTGGTCACACTACACCTGCACCACAGTTGCCTCCATTCTTTCTTTATGAAGAATCATAGAGCTCTGTGAAGAACCATTTAAGAACCATTATTTTTCTGTGTGTAGGTGCAAACTGTAACCCCTTCAAAAATAAATTCACGTGTGAGCATGTCAGATGCTCATAAATCAGTCCCTCCAGGATTTCGCGTGATTTTTTTTTCTATTGTTGCTGTAAGTTGCGGGGCTCTCCTTGGGGATTGCCTTAATCACGTATTGGCTCATGTCCAGCCCGGAGAGTCACAACTTTAAAACTCACTGACAAGATGTAGTAGTGACTTTTACCTCTAAAGACGTATAAACTGTTACAACACTTGCTGTAATATTAGATTCACTTGTTTTTTGTGTGGTTTTATGGCGTGTCTGGGGGCACATGCTCCCGAGACGGAGGTGCTTTCAGGCAGGCGGACGTTTTTCAACACAAACCCGGCACTTCATACACGCGGTCATTACGGAAACTCGAGGAAACGTTCACCGGTGGGCCGGGGGAGACGGAGGAAGGAACGATGTGGGAAAACTCGCAGGTGAGTTGTGTTTTATTTTTAAATCACACACTGTTTTTTGCTGATGTGTTCAGTATATTCTCACTGTAAACACAGAAGTGAGTGCGGTGCAGTGCCACATTTGATTGGTCAGACTGATGATGTACACACCTGCGCGCTACTGAGAGACAAATTTGATTGGCGAAATTGGCGGAAATTGACAACAATTGGCCGAAATTGTGGTAAAGTTGCAGTGATTGGACAAAATTAAAATTATGCAGGACCTGCTGAAGTCGCGGGAATTAGTAGAATCGCAACTTCGCGAAATCCTGAAGATTCTGATAAATGTTTTGGACACTCACCCCTACCTGCCTCAGCTTCAGCCTGTAAGTCAAGCAAAATATTCTATTAACTTTCACCCTGCCCCCCCCCCCCCCTTTTGGAGTCCCCCCCCCAGGCCTAGGAACCCCTGCTCACCTCCCGCTTCTGAGCCACCCCCACCCTGCCTGCAGCCTCGGTTCCCTTTCTCCCTGGTTCGTCACCTGCAAGCAGACACATAATTATCTCCTTTCCATATTACGTCCTCAACATACAGTAAGTACGTTGCCAGCATTGACTGTGATATTAACGTCTCCTTTCTCTCCTCCTTCCACAGGGCTCCAGTCCCAGCACAGTTATCACCATTATTGTAAATAAATACTCACCTTTCATCTTACCTGCTGATCTGTTGTTGTCTCTGTTCCTTTGGGCCCTGCTTGTTAAAAACATGTTAGTACAATCCCACCAGTCTAAGGACCCAGTAGGAACCACACTAGGATCTCCGCTGGAATGCCTCACCGCTCTTGAGGTCAGAATTGATCAATTATCTCTCCAATCAGCTGTTACCCAGAACCAGCTGAGCCAATTTATGAATCAGCTCGCTTCCTCTTTTTTACCTAGTTCGGCAGCAGCGGCTTCTCCTCCGTCGGCTGTTGCTCCCTTGCCCACTGAGTCTGTGTCTGCCAGCCGAGCCCGCTCCATCCCCACTCCTGCCCGCTATATTGGGAGGACGGGGAGCTGTAAAGGGTTCCTCTTGCAGTGTTAATTAGGTTTTCAGAGAACCCTAGCTGATTTTCCGACCGATCAAAGCAAAGTGAGCTACATTATTATGCTCCTAGACAGCCTTGCCCTTGAATGAACGCAGGCATTTGTTAGCAGTTCTGGCCGTCTTGATCATTTTTATGCATTTGCTCTCGAGTTTGAGAAGGTTTTAGGTCACACGAACCAGGAGGGGGATATTTCTAGTTGTCTGCTGGGTTACAAACAGGGCACCCAAACAGTAGCTGATTATTCTGTCTGCTTCCGCATTCTTGCTGCTGAGTCTGGGTGGAATGTTGTCGCACTCGGGGGTGCTTTTTTGTGGGGGTTCAACTCCGCACTCGGAGACGAATTAGCAGCTCGGGATGAACAATCCTCGCTTGACACACTAATTTCCCTAGTCATTCGGCTTGACAACTGCCTCTGTGACTGAGTTTATGGGTGCCCCCGTTCCGCCTTGTTCCTCCTTCTCCTCACACTGTGTCTCCCACACTTTGCCTCCTAGTGCTCCCTCCGAGTTCGGTGCCAGAGGTCGCTGAACCTATGCAGCTCGGATGTACTAAGCTTTTGTCCGCCGAATGTCAGCACCGTAGGAATACAAGGTTGTGTTTTACTGCGGTACGTCTGGGCATTTTGTGGCTAACTACCTGGATCGCCCAAATGACTCCGCCCGCCAGTCACAGTAGGGGGACTGACAGGCGAGGAGTCAACACCCAAGGCCCCTCTAAGTTTACCTTGCCCACACTAATTCAGGTTAATTCGGTTGAACATTCCACCTCTGCCCTAATTGATTCTGGAGCGGAGGAAAATTTTATTTACGACAAATTAGTGTTCCAGCTTCAGATCCCCACCATTGAAGTGCCCTCGCCTACCCCTGTAGTTTCACTTTCTGGTTCTAGATTAGCCACCATCACTAGGATGACCACCCCCATTTCTGTCACTGTATCTGACAACCACCAAGAACACCTCCAACTCAATCAATCAATCAGTACATCAGATTTATATAGCGCTTTATCATAGACACTCAAAGACGCTTTACAGAAATTAAGGGTCATCCACCACCTGGATGGATGAAGCAGCCACAATACGGCGCCATCCCTTTTAACCATTCACACACACATTCACACCAAGGGCCACTTTAGAGTCTCCAATTAACCTAACCTGCATGTTTTTGGCATGTGGGAGGAAACCGGAGAAATCCCGGGGGTAAACTCCTTGTATTACCTATCGCTTCTTCGAAATTATCTTACGGTTTCCCTGGCTGATACTGCATAATACCTCCATTGATTGGGCCTTGGGCAAAATTAACTCCTATAGCAATTTTTGCTTGACATCCTGCCTCCTTTCCGCCCCCCTGGTCACCCATCTCACCCTCATGCCCAGAGACGCCCCCTGACCTGTCTTTAGTGCCTAAGGAATTCCATGAGTTTGCCCCTGTTTTTAGCAAAGCTAAAGCCTTGTCTCTACCTCCACATAGGCAGTATGAAAGCTAGCTCAAGAAAGCTAGCTCTGTCCTGGGGCAACGCCTTGACCCAGTGGAAGAGATAGGAGAGAGAAGGATGGCGGCTAAACTGTCATCTCTGCTGGAATCCGAGTCCCATCCCATGCAGGACATACTGAACGCACTGAGGAGCTCATTTAGCAGTAGACTACATCATCCTAGGTGTGAGACCGAGAGGTTTCGCAGGTCCTTCCTACCTACAGCTGTCAGACTGTATAACCTAAGCAGGGCTGCTCGCAGAGATAGCAAAAAAAACGTGACAACCTAATAGTATTGAATGCAAAAGACGCAACAGACTTACACAAATGGTCCTCTCCAGTATACAACTAGGACAATATCAGTCACTATGGAGGGTGACAATATGTATGGGTACATATTCATACTATGTGGGATAACTAAATAGACGGTTATGCTGTTTATTCCATCTAGCTACAATGCTCCGCACTGTGTATATATATTTATATATTTATGTGTACACATGTATATTCACTGCTGTTTATTTTCTTATCTTCTAAATAATTGCTCTGAGTGTTGCTATCCCTGTGCTGTTGCAATCCTGGAATTTCCCCATTGTGGGACTAATAAAGGCTTATCTTATCTTATCTTATCTTATGACTGTGCAATCAACCTCCAGCAGGGGGTGTGACTACCCACCTGCAGGCTGTACAATCTATCTGGCCCTGAGAGGGAGGCAATGGTGAAGTACATCAAGGAATCACTCCAGGCCGGGATCATTAGATCCTCATCCTCCCTGGTAGGGGCAGGCTTCTTCTTCGTGGGTAAGAAGGATGGCACACTCAGGCCTTGCATTGATTACCATTAAAGACAAATACGCATTACTGCTAATGAATTCAGCCTATGAACTCCTTCAAGCAGCAACGATTTTCACTAAATTAGACCTGAGGAACGTATACCACCTGATCCGCATAAGGGAGGGAGACGAGTGGATGGCCGGATTCCACACACCTATGGACCATTTTGAGTGCCTGGTCATGCCCTTCGGTCTAACCAATGCACCAGCAGTCTTCCAGAGACTAATTAATGACGTTTTAAGAGACTTCCTGAACTTGTTTGTCTTTGTGTACTTAGACGACATTTTGATCTTCTCCTGCTCCATGGAGGAACACAGGGTCCACGTCAGGCGGGTGCTGCAGTAGCTTTTAGAGAACCAGCTCTATGTGAAGGCTGAGAAGTGTGCATTTTTCACCACCACATCCTTCCTCGGGTTTATCATCGCTAAGGGGCAGTTAAAACCAGACTCTGCAAAGATCCAAACTGTGACTGACTGGCCTACCCCCACTACTTGTAAGCAGCTGCAGTGCTTCTTGGGATTTGCCAACTTTTACAGGAGGCTTATTAAAAACTACAGCCGGGTGGCAGCCCCACTAACCCAATTTACCTCTCCCAAAACCCCCTTCAGGTGGTCGGATTCAGCAGACATGGCATTCACCGAATTAAAGACCTTGTTTTCACAGGTACCCATCCTCTCTCAGGTTGACCCCGCGCTTCAGTTCATTGTGGAGGTGGATGCATGTAATTGCAGTGTGGGGGCCGTCCTATCCAGCGTTCTTCTTCTGACAGCAAGCTGCACCCTTGCGCCTTCTTCTCCTGCTGCCTCAGCCCAGCAGAACAGAATTACTGTGTGGGGGATGGGGAGCTCCTGGTGGTCAAGCTGGCATTAGAGGAGTGACACTATTGGCTGGAGGGAGCAGTGCAACTGTTCCTGGTTTGGACTGATCACCGCAACCTTGAATACCTTGTCAGTCAAGCACCTTAACCCCTGCCAGGCCCAGTGAGCCTTTTTCTTCAGCCCATTCCACTTTGTGCTGTCCTACCAGCCAGGAACTAACAACATTAAACCTGATGCCTTCTCTCACCAGTTCTCTCCGATGCTAGGTCCCCTGTCCTAGAACCCATTCTCCCCCGCTTCGTGTGTTTTGGGCGCAATCTCCTTCAAGGCAGAGAGGAAGGTGTGCGCCACCCAGCTGATTGAACCTGACCCCAGGGGGCACCCCGGGGCAGATTGTACATCCCTACATCAGTGTGGGGAGACCTCATCCACTGGGTACACACGACTCATTTCACCTACCGCCCTGGTGTGGGTCGCACCATTCATCACCTTCGCTGAGCCTCCTGGTGGCGTCCCTCAGTACTGATGCCTGAGAGTATATCTGGGCCTGTACCACCTGCGCTGCTGGAAAGTCTTCCAACTCACCCCCTGCTGGCCTCCTGCAGCCCCTGCCCATCCTAAGCCGTCCATGGTCACATGTAGCTGTGGATTTTGTTACCAGTCTCCCAACCTCTGAAGGCAACACCGTGGTTCTTACAGTAGTTGATAGATTCTCCAAGGCTGTACACTTCCTCGCTCTACCCAAGCTCCTCTCTGCCAAAGAGACCGCCGGCATCCTGCTGCGCCAAGTTTTTCATCTCCATGGAATACCCACGAACATTATGTCAGACCGGGGCCCACAGTTCACGTCTTGAGTGTGGAAAGCCTTCTGCCAAGTCCTCAGAGCATCCACAAGCCTCACTTCAGGTTACCACCCCCAAAGTAATGGGCAATCTGAGCGAGCAAACCAGGAGCTGGAAGCAGCCATCCACTGTGTCGCCTCTCAACACCCTACTACCTGGAGTGCGTATCTACATTGGATAGAATACACCCGTAATACCGCTTCATCCACTGCCACAGGAGTTACCCCCTTCGAGGCGTCCTCTGCTCCCTGTCACCAAAGGAGAGATTGCCGTCCTCTCTGTCCAGCACCACAGATGGTGTTGCCGCCGCATCGGGTGATCCACCAGGGCAGCCCTACCGCGTACCACCAGCCAGAACTCTGCCATGGCCAATCGGCAAAGGACCCCTGCCCCTGAATACTCTGTGGGACAGAAGGTATTCCTCTCCACACAAAACATTCCACTAAAGCCAGATTCTAGAAAGTTGTCACCCAGATTTATTGATCCCTTTTCCATAACCCATATTATTAATCCATCTGCCGTCCACCTTAGGTTACCTCCCTCCCTGCGTGTTCACCCTTCTTTTCATGTCTCCGACATCAAGCCTGTGTTTTCCAGTCCCCTCTGCCCCCCTCCAGACCCCCTCCTCCTCCCAGATTCATTGACGGAGATCCTGTGTATTCCGTCTGATGTATCCTGGATGTTAGCCACAGGGGCCAGGGCCTCCAGTATCTGGTCAATTGGGAGGGATATGGTCCCGAGAAACACTCCTGGATTTCTCGCTCCCTTATCATTGATCCCATCATGATCAGTAAGCTTCATCGTCGACACCTGGACAAGCCCTGTGGAATGCCAGGAGGCATCCCTTGAAGGAAGGGCCCTGTGGCCTGCGGTGAGTGAGCACACACACACATCATCACTAACTAACTAACTAACTAACTAACTAACCTGCACTTATATAGTGCTTTTCTAGTCACAAAGACCACTCAAAGTGCTTTCATTAATACTAACCCTCTATTCTAAGGGCCTATAGGAAACAGATATCTAGGGACAATTTAGAACAGCCAATTAACCTAACATGCATGTTTTTGGCATGTGGGAGGAAACCGGAGAAATCCCGGAGTAAACCCACGCAACACGGGGAGAACATGCAAACTCCACACAGATCACTGTTGGTCGGGGGCTGGGATCGAACCCACGATCCCACGATCCCCACAATCCCCCGGCCAAGGGTAAACTGTGCTGCCGCAGTGCTAACCACTGCGCCACCGTGCAGCCACTAATCATCTCCTATTTGCTTCAGCTGCACAGCAGCCGGGCTTCACCCTACTTACAGGGTGAACTGGCATTATTCCCCTGTGGGATCGTCTCTACACCACAGCCTTCATTGCCACAAGATCACCTACTGTTGGAAACTGTCTACTCGCTTGGCTGTGTGTGTGCTCCAGCTTGCTCGCAACTTAGCCCCAGCTCTGACCTTCAATATCATTGGAACCACATAAGCCTGTTTTTTCACCTGCTTTGTTGTGTCTCTGGACCTCTCTGCCCCTTCTCCTCAGCCTTGCTCCTGGACCTCAGCCTGCACGCCTTCCCGATCTCAGTCCCCCTGTGGAGATTGGACGCTCACCCCCCACCTGGCTCAGCTTCAGCCTGAAGCTCAGCTTCAGCCTATATTTTAGGCTACTGAAAGGCCACTGGAAATAGGAGAGTTTTTAACCTGGATTTAAAGCAGCTGAGCGTTTCAGCAGCCATGATGCTTTCTGGGAGTTTGTTCCATATGTGAGGGGCATAAAAACTAAATGCTGCCTGACCATGTTTGGTTCTAACTCTGTGCACAGATAGTAGGCCTGACCCTGATGACCTGAGGGCTCTGGGTGGTTCTTAATGGACTAGCAGATCTGAAATGTATTTTGGCCCTAAACCATTCAGAGCTTTATAAACCAACAGCAATATTTTGAAATCTATTCTTTGACAGACAGAAAGCCAATGTAAAGATCTGAGAACTGGGGTTATATGATCCACTTTCTTGGTCTGAGTGAGGACTCTAGTTGCAGCATTCTGAACCAACTGCAGCTGTCTGATGAACTTTTTAGGGAGCTCTGTGAGGACAGTGTTACAGTAGTCCAGTTTACTGAAGATAAATGCATGGACAAGTTTTTCTTGATCCTGCTGAGACATCAGACCTTTAATCCTTGTAAGTTATAATAGGCTGACTTCACTACTGTCTTAATGTGGCTGTTAAAATTCAGGTCTGAGCCCAGAACCACACCCAGATTTCTGGCTTGGCTGTTGTTTTTTAGCATCATTGATTGAAGATGAGTACTAACTTTGAGTCTTCTTTCTTTGGCTCCAAAAACTATTATTTCAGTTTTGTCTTTGTTTAACCGAAGAAAATTCTGTCACATCCACTCTTTAATTTGACCAATGCATTTGATCAAGGTTTTAATTGGACCATAGTCTCCTGGTGAGATGATTATGTAGATTTGCGTGTCATCTGCATAATTATGGTAATATATATATATATTTTTTTTTTTTTTTTTTTTTATTATTTGAGCTAGTGGGAGCATATAGATGTTGAAAAGCAAAGGTCCCAAAATGGAACCTTGGGGAACTCCACAGGTTAATTTTGTTCACTCGGATTTGTAGTTACCTATAGACACAAAATAGTCCCTGTCTTTTAAATAAGACTCAAACCAGTTAAGTGCTGTACCAGAAAGTCCCACCCAGTTTTTTAGCTGGTCTAGTAAGATGTTATGGTCGACTGTGTCGAATGCAGCCCTGAGGTCCAGTAGAACCAAGACTGAAATGTGACCTGTGCTGGCAAAATGAGTCACTTTGAGGAAATTATCAAAACTGAGGTAATGTTTTTTTTCCATATTCAGTATTGAAAGACCTTCAAAATGATATTTAATTTGTAGGAAGTGCGCAAAAACGGACACCGGAAAAAGATGATTTGTTTATATTTTGGCTAGGTTTAAAAGTCGTGTTCAATTGGTTGGGAGTTACGTCTTCTGCAAAAGCATATGTATTTTTAGAAAGTACGTTTTTTAAGCTTTCCAATGATACCAGGCACTCATGGTTTTTTTCCCAGGACTTGCCACTAGCAAACAAAGAGAGTCATGATTTATGACTTCTCCTGTCTGCAGCTCATAATGATGCGGTGCGCATTCCGACTTATTTTGCTAGCACGGGTCACAAATGTTGCCATTATCTGTATTGGAGTGGATGTCATTAAGGACCTTAACTAGAGCTGTCTCAGTGCTGTGGTGTGACCGAAAACCTGACTGGAAGACATCAAAACAGTTATTTAATGTCAGGAGGTTGTACAATTGTTGAAAAACAGTTTTCTTCTATTATTTTACTAAGAAAGGGGAGGTTTGATATGGGCCTATAGCTGTTCATGAGTGAGGTGTCGAGGTTGCTCTTTTTTAGAAGTAGCTTGATAACAGCTATTTTAACGCACTGAGGGAAGACACCTGAATGCAGAGACATATTTATGATCTGTAGTAGATCTGAGGCCATACAATATGAAACTTTTTTTTAAAAAAAACCTGTTGGGAGAGTATCAAGGCAGCACATAGTGGATTTCAGGTGGTGTATGATGACAGCCGAGATTTTATGATTGATTGGAAAAAATTTTGCCATGGTGTTTACATCTTCTCTGTGTGGACACAGAGGAAGCACATGTCCTGCACCTGGCATAGGAGCACTGATTGATTGTCTAATTTTCTGAATTTTGTCAGTAAAGAAAAAGGCAAAGTCATTGCAGGCACGGTTGGATAGAAGTTCAGGAGCTACTGACACAAGGGGATTTGTTAGCCTGTCAACAGTAGGGAACAAGGTGCATGCATTATTGTTGTTTTGCTGGAATACAACAGCTGGAAGCTTCCGCTCCGTCTCCAGTTGAGTGGAAATATTTGTTTCACTTTCTGTTTCAGACTGCTGCCATGTTAAAAAAAAAAAAAAGGTGCAGCAATGTGGATCATCTGCCTGCATTTTTTCTGCACGTCAGCAACACCGCTGAAGCGGTGTTAATGTCAGACAATGTGCCGGTCCAAGTGTCTGTAGTTGTATTTTCATTTTGTTTTGGCTGCTTCATCTTGATTTTATTCAACCAACCGAAGAGGGAAAACCCCCCCCATCCATTCAGTGCGACAAGAGCCACAAAGCCCCAGGAGAGGTTCGTACAATGAGAGTTCCAGTCAGGTGAAGTGATTCAGCGTAAAAGCTG
Source organism: Pholidichthys leucotaenia (assembly GCA_020510985.1). Taxonomy (NCBI): domain Eukaryota; kingdom Metazoa; phylum Chordata; class Actinopteri; order Cichliformes; family Pholidichthyidae; genus Pholidichthys; species Pholidichthys leucotaenia. Next base: position 291,661,102 of record CM035846.1, read on the forward strand.
ACATCTGTGTGCACTTAAGATGTAATGGTTTATATGATTTTCTTATTTGGTACAGAACAAAAAAAAAATACTTTAAATCTGAGCTGCTGTTAAACTGGAGAAATAAGAGTTTTTGTTTTGTTTTTCCTGAATATGTTGAAAGCAAATAATGGCAGACTGTGAAACTGTCCTTTTTTGCATAAATTTAGAAGAAAAAAAAACTGTATTCTATAATATTGTGAAAAATATCATTATCGTGAAAATTCACAGAAAAATTGGAATATCGGGCCATATTGCCCATCCCTAGTCAGGGCTGCAGTGGAGTGTAATTGATAGATGTTTAACCCTCAAGCGACCAAGCTATTTTACTGACTGAAATGACCAAGTGGGGTCATTTATGACCCCATTGTGCTCTGTACAGGGATCCTTATTATAAATGGCTGGTTGGAGATTTATCATACCAAAACTACTCCCTGTATTTAATACAGGTATTTTATAATGATCTAATGTAAAATGTGTTTGCTAATAATACTTTTATTGCAAGAAATAACTAAAACGCAGACTGTAAGAACAACATTACATTTATTTAGACAGTCCTTGTCAGTTCTCTCTTGGAACATCATCATCATCATCATCATAGTTATTATCATCATAGTTACAATAATGGGTATCATCATCATCATCATCATCATAGTTACAACAATAATGGGTATCATCATCATCATCATAGTTACAACAATAATGGGTATCATCATCATCATCATCATCATAGTTACAACAATAATGGGTATCATCATCATCATCATCATCATAGTCATCATATCATCATCACGATGATGATGATGCCTATTGTTGTGGTTGCGATGAGGATCATGATACCTATTATGGCATTTTGCGTAATGGCGGTTTTCTTGTGGACGGTGATCCGGATCACCACCAAAATCTAATCATCTATAGGATACCCCATTTCTGACAATCTGTGAAAATTTCATGAAAATCCGTCCATAACTTTTTGAGTTATCTTGCTAACAAACAGACAGACAAACAGACAAATCCAGACAAACAGACAAATGTAAATCTTGCTATCCTAGGTCTGTTAACCATGGTTCACTGCAATACAATATAAAGTACTGATTAGAAGTGGAAACCGGAGTGGTGGCTCAGTTGGTAGAGCATCCGCCCCACACCCGGGAGGCAGGGGTTCAAATCCCGGCCGGGTCATACCAAAGACCATATAAAAATGGTGCTTTCTGCCTTCTAGTGTGGTGCTCCGCATAATGGAATGGGGAAAGTAAAGTTACACACAGAGCTACCAGAGGACTGACCCCCCGCTGTAGCTTTCACTACTTACAGTAGCTGTGTGGCCTAGGGTCAGAGAAACGGAGATAGGCGCCGCCCATATACACCTTCAGGTGTGAAGGGATTAACTAACTAACTATTAGAAGTGGAACATTTGAATAAAATTTATAAAACCAATGTTTAAAAACCAGTGCTTCTCTTCGGGGTCATAAATGACCCCACAAGAGTTTGTGATGTCTATGCCACACCAATTGGTTGATCCCTGCAAAAAACTATGAAAGTGTGTAGGATTAGTAGACTGACAAATTCATGCTAGGAAAGAAAATTTGGATAAAAAATAAAGAGACGGCACATTAAATTATATGGCTGGGGTCGTAAATGACCCCACTCGGTCGCTTGAGGGTTAAAGGCAATTTTCCACTGTTTAAAAATATTGAAAACTTCAAAATCTTCACCACAGTTTTCAAACTTTTTTATACCGCTTCATTTTGAGTGTATTACCATGCAACATTTCAGTGTCTACCACAGTATCACTCCGCCAAACAGCTGCGTCTCCATAAGGAGTACGCTCCATACAGTGGAGCGGTATTCAACAATGCAGTATCACATAACCCTACTTCAAAAGAACTGGGCTACCCCATTGATACATTTGCCTCTGTATGACTATTTACTGAGTAATTCTGTTGTTTACATATCTTGGATACACTCACTGAAAAACTGGCTCATTGTTTAAAGAACAGTAGATCCTTGGCAAAATAAATCATAGCTTAAGTGAACTTTTATTGTGGTTTTGTGTTTGTAAAAAAAAGCTCTTAAAAAGATGTTTAAGATATATCATTTTATGGGATTTCTGGCAATTCTGAGAATGGCTTGTGCTCAGAGTTTGGCTGATGGTGTGGAGACATCAGGCCTTTTTAGTGTGTTCCATTAGCTGGTGTAAAGTGTTATCTCATGTCTCTAAGTACACAAGCCTAGCATTTCTTTATTAAACATTAGACTGCAGTCTATTGTGTCGTGATAATGCCTGAAGTTAAGGTATGCGCCAATGTAAAATCCAATACAAACTTATTAGCCTGCAGTGTATTTGCACACCTAACAAAATGTGTTAACACATGTGGTGTTTGTTCAGTTTCAACCATGTGTAATAATAACAACTATTAGATAAAAGAAAAAAGACAGCGAAATGCACACCCACACAAGCACACAAAGATCTTTTCATGTTACCCCAAACTTGATTGAGTCATCCCCTTTATCTTCCTTTCAAGTTGCCTTGTGTGGGTCTGTTGTACAGTCAGTAAAACAAAGCTTTAAAATGGCTTTATAGTTGACTTTTTTATCGCTCCAGATTCCCTCTTGTAGATGCCATGAAAGAATCCTGTATTTTCCATTGTGAGATATGACTGGAATGTTGGTGGGGTGGGCTCAAAGTGAAACTACACAATATGACATTATACAGTGGTGTGAAAAAGTGTTTGCCCCCTTCCTGATTTCTCATTTATTTGTATGTTTGTCACACTTAAATGTTTCAGATCATCAAGAAAATTTAAATATTAGACAAAGATAACACAAATAAACACAAAATGCAGTTTTTAAATGAAGGTGTTTATTATTAAGGGGAAAAAAAAAATCCAAACCTACATGGTCCTGTGTGAAAAAGTGATTGCCCCCTAAACCTAATAACTGGTTGGGCCACCCTTAGCAGCAGCAACTGCAATCAAGCATTTGTTTATAACTGGCAGTGAGTCTTTTACAGTGCTGTGGAGGACTTTTGGGCCACTCATCTTTGCAGAATTGTTGTAATTCAGCCACATTAGAGGGTTTTCAACCACAAACCACCTTTTTAAGGGCATCTCATAGCATCTCAATCAGATTCAGGTCAGGACTTTGACTAGGCCACTCCAAAGTCTTCATTTTGTTTTTCTTAAGCCATTCAGAGGTGGACTTGCTGGTGTGTTTTGGATCATTGTCCTGCTGCAGAACCCAAGTGCGCTTCAGCTTGAGGTCACGAACAGATGGCTGGACAGTCTCCTTCAGGATTTTTTGGTAGACAGCAGAATTCATGGTTCCATTTACCACAGCAAGTCTTCCAGGTCCTGAAGCAGCAAAACAGCCCCAGACCATCACACTACCACCACCACCACCACCACCACCATATTTTACTGTTGGTATGATGTTCCTTTTCTGAAATGTAGTGTTGCTTTTATGCCAGATGTAATGGGACACACACCTTCCAAAGAATTCAGCTTTTGTCTCATCAGTCCACAGAGTATTTTCCCAAAAGTCTTGGGGATCATCAAGATGTTTTCTGGCAAAACTGAGACGAGCCTTTATGTTTTTTTTGCTCAGCAGTGGTTTTCGTCTTGGAACTCTGCCATGCAGGCCATTTTTGCCCAGTCTCTTTCTTATGGTGGAGTCATGAACACTGACCTTAACTGAGGCAAGTGAGGCCTGAATTTCTTTGGATGTTATTGTGGGGTCTTTTGTGACCTCTTGGATGAGTTGTTGTTGCACTCTTGGGTTAGTTTTGGTCAGCCAGCCACTCCTGGGACGGTTCACCACTGTTTCATGTTTTTGCCATTTGTGGATAATGGCTCTCACTGTGGTTTGCTGGAGTCCCAAAGCTTTAGAAATGGCTAGAAAATTGAACCCAGCTTTCCAAAGATGCAATAAACCACAGGTAATTTTTGTTTTAACGGTGGGTGTGTGTGTGTCATTTTTTCCACACAGGGCCATGTAGGTTTGGATTTTTTTTTTTTTTACCCTTAATAATAAACACCTTCATTTAAAAACAGCATTTTGTGTTTACTTGTGTTATCTTTGTCTTCTTCTTCTTTTAGATTTGATTGGCGGTTGGCAACCAGCTTACAGGTGCATTACTGCCACTGACTTGATTATTATCACTCTATATTTTTGAACAAGAAGTTCTGAGCAATTCCCCATGTGTGAAAAAATTATCCGTCCTTGGACTGTGTCCTAGGTGTGGCTCCAACAGTCTTGCAAATGCATTATCTTTATCTAGTATTTACATTTCTTTGATGATCTGAAACATTTAAGTGTGACAAACATACAAAAAAATGAGAAATCAGGAAGGGGGCAAACACTTTTTCACACCACTGTAGGTGTCACAACAAGTCGTACCAAAGGACATTCTTGTAGGTTTTCTAATACTTTGCCTACAAGGCAGAACAGTGTGTGACTGAAAAACAAATCATTTTCATCCATCCAGCCATCTTCTTCCGCTTAATCCTTTTTCAGGTTGCGGGGGGGCTGGAGCCTATCCCAGCATCTTTGGACGAGAGGCAGGGTACATCTTGGACAGACTGCCAGTCCATCGCAGGGCCAATACAGAGAGACAGAAAACCATTCATTCTCACATCCATACCTAAGGACAATTTAGAATCCCCAGTTTTGATGCCAATTAACCTAACTTGCATGTTTTTGGCATGTGGGAGGAAACTGGAGAAATCCCGGAGTAAACCCAAGTAGACACGGGGAGAACATGCAAACTCCACACAGATCGCTGTTGGTCGGGGGCTGGGATCGAACCCAGGATCCCCTGGCCAAGGGTGAGTTGCTGTACTGCTGCAGTGCTAACCACTCTGCCACCGCACTGCCCACAAATCATTTTGAAGACAGAAAAACCTTGTGAGAATGCAGAAATTGGTAGGTGTGTGTTTCTGTGTAATTCAAGAGAGAAAGTTTTTTTTTTAATGTAACCTGGAGTCACGACCACATACCTGCACAGATTCATGCACCTTGTGTACCTGGAGCTACAGCTGCAGCTCAAGAAGAAAGGGATCACAGCAGGGTGGGAAAATGAAAGCCTATCTCTGTGAAGAAAGATTTTAATTTTCATGAGTCATCAGTCACAACAGTTATCTCTGCCTCTTTATCTGCCTTCGTTTTACTTCTTCTGTGACTGTCTCCCCCAGCCGTCCATGTCTGTGTCATTGATTTCACATTTTCTATTCCTTCCTAACAGCACCACATTAGAATTTTGGATATGTATGTCAGTATAAATATATCGCTGCTTTAGATCATTTTCAAATGTCATTTTCTCTTTTCCTTTGTTAAGCTGCCAGTCTTGAGCCTCAACTTGCTATGGAGACGACATCTTCAACTCTGTCATTACCTTTCTCATCTCCTTCTTTTTCCTTTTCCTTCTGCCTTTCTTTCTTTGTCTCATCTTGTCATGAATTGCCCCTCAGGCCAGTGAGAGAGACCCACGCGCCAACTGCAGATTATGAAAATTTATTACACAAAAGAAACATAAAGTTCCAAAGTGCACCAAACAAAAATCCAAAGACAAACACAGAGAAAAAAACTTACGGCTGGAATAACTTCAGGAGAACACACCAGAGCGAAATCAGGGCTCTGGTGGTGAAGCGACTAGAATAACAATCGAGACAGCAGCAAAGACAGAATGAAAATAAAGCCCTTATATAGGGATCAGAACCCATTAACATAATTAACAACAGATGTGGGTACCTGAACGGGCAGGAGAAAGCAATGATACATAATTGGATTCAGCTGAGGCAGTGAGAGGGAGGCAACCAACACTGACAGCTGACAGGGCATGCCCTCATGAAGCTTCACACCCCTAACAGCTGTCAACAGTAAAAAGAACCATACAAGGGAAATAAAGAATAAAATAACATGCCAAAGTATCATTATAAATAAGTACAAAAATAAAATTATGACACTAACACAAACAGAAGGATGGCAAGCAGAACATTAAAACATAAACCCCAAAAGGCATAAATTGTAACAGATAAGTAAATAAGCAGAAAAAGCCATGAGACCGAGTCTGGTGGGGCTCTCCAGCACTTGGCTCATGACAGAGTACCCCTCTCAAGGGGTGGAACCCAGACACCCCAGGGTAACACCAAAAGAAAAAAGAGCCTGCCCCCCAGCAGGAAACCACAGTGACCCCCGCAGGGTGGGTGGTGGGAGGAACAGGCTAGGAGGGAACAAAGCAAACCCCACTCAGGACCCACACCAGTCAATAACAATGAATTAGGCCCCCCCGGACCAAGAAGCTAGAAAGTTCAGGGGGGCAACCAAAGTCCCAGGCCTGGTGGATGGCGAGGTGGAACGAGTTGGGTGGTCTGCCGGAGAGCATAGGCCACCCAACCCAATGGCACAGTCTGTCAGGCGGCTGACCAGAGTTCTTAAGCCACCTGAATAGCAGGGGTGGCCCAGGAGGCAGCTCCCCCATGGGGAGACCCAATGACGGGAAGGAGAGCCGAGGAGGAGAGACCACAATGGTGTCTGGTGCTGGAAGAGGGACCACAACGACGTCTGGTAGAGAAGGACGGGGGACCACGACGGTGTCTGGTGAAGGAGGGGGAACCATGACGCCTTGGTCTGGCCACCAGCACCCTCGGTGGTTCTGGACTGGGATGACGTTGCACCTGTGGTGGCTCTGGGCTGGAGCAAAGCAGCTCCCGCGGTGGCTCCGGGCTGGTGCGAAGCAGCACCCGCGGTGGCTCCGGGCTGGAGCAACGCTGCACCCCTGGTGGCTCCGAGCTGGAGCAACGCTGCACCCTTGGTGGCTCCGGACTGGGCCAAGGCTACACCCTCGGTGGACCCGGACTGGGTCACGGCTGCACCCACGGAGGTCCCTGGGCGTAACGCCCATAGCGGGCCCCTACTGGACCGCAGCACCCAAGTTGGATTAAGGCTGGGACGTAGCACCCACGACGGTCTCCGACTGGGACACAGCACCCACGGAGACCTGGACAGGAGAGGAGTTGCACTCACGGAGGACCCGGACTGGGCCAAAGCTGCACTCATGGAGGACCCAGACTGGGCTGAAGCTGCACCCACGGAGGTCCTGGGCTGGGATGGAGCGTCCTCGATGACCTCAGCGGGAGGAGCTGGACCCACGGCAATCTCGGGTGGTGAATCTGGATCTACGGAGACATCTGGCACAGATGGATTATACTCGGTGACCCTGGGAGAAAGCTCAGACAACACAGGCAAAGAAACAGGGTCAGGGTTACCGGCAGCGGCGGAACCCGGCGAGGTGAGCTCAGGTGCAGCTGATGGCTGGCCAGGAAAATAAAAGAGAGCACTTGCCTGAGTTCGAGCTCCACCGCTGTCCAAGACTCCGTTGATCCAGGCAGTGGTACTCCGGACTCGGCCCTCTGGAGGTCCAGCTCCGATGCTGCTGCGGTGGCCCCCACAGCAGGCTTGGTGGTGAATGCAGTCTCTATGGCCCCAGCTGAAGTGACCCATGCAGGAGACTTGTCTGGTGTGGCGGCTGGGGTTCGGCCACCGTTGGCGCTGGACTCTACATAGCCGAATCCAGGGGAGGCTGTGTCATCGGTGCAGGCTTCGGGTCGCAGAAAGCGCTGTCCCTTCCTCTGTCCGTAGCGTGGCTGTGGAGCTATGCTCAGATCTTCCAGCACCGCAGGCTCCTCCATCGTCCGGCGGCTCTGTTCCAGGGCCGGCGGACACTCAGGGACAGCAGGAGGAGACACGGAGAGGGCAGATGAGGATTTATTAGTTGCAGCAGGCGGTGAGAGCTCAGGGGACTGCACACCCTGAGCCTCACTACTGGGAATCAGGCAAGGCATATCATTATAAATTATGGGGGAATGAAAAGACACTTGCCTGTTATCCCGGAGTTCGATGTTTCCTGCAGGGAATAGTGTAGGGCCAACCCTCTCTGTGACTTCAGTTGGAGACGGGCTCCCAAGGGAACGATGGGGAGCCGCCCCTGCTGTTACGGCGACTGGCGGAGCCGAAGAGGAAACAGCTGACCTCTCACCAGTGGAGAAATAACGGAGAGGCAGAGCGGGGAACAGCAGCTGCAGAAAGACGAGGAGAAACATGAAGGATGCACTGCTGCGGGAGTCTTCTGCCTCGACGAAGGAAAAGTGGCTGGCAGAGAGGCGGGAGTAACCCTCCGGTGGTTCGAAGCTGGGTTTTGGTGCCGTGAAGTAGATGGAGCCGGTGGAGCAGAAACGGGCGCACTGGAGGCGAAGCAGGACGTCTTCTGCGGAGCGCACTTCTGTGTGGGCTCCGAGTTCGTTGGAGACGATCCCCACGTCAGCCCGGGCAAGGATTGTTGTAGAACGGAGAGCGTGGACAGCAGCTCTGTGAACTGGGGTACTTCCTCAATCCAGGATGTGCCTGGACTATGGTGGTAGCTGAATCCACGCTCCTCCAGGTTTTATTTGGACTGCGGGAGGCGAGAGCCTCGTCTAAAAAGCTCTGGATGAACTCACTGCTCCTCAACACTCGGAGATCCTGTTGCCGATCTCCCTTTGGCTGATGGAGGTTGGCGCGCTGGGAACATAATTACTCCACAAAAAGGTGAGTGAAAACAAAAAAATTCCCAAACTGCAGTGGCTGGGTCTTAACTGGCTGCTGTCTACTGTCATGAATCGCCCCTCGGGGCAGTAAGAGAGACCCACGCCCCAACTGAGTGAAATCAGGGCTCTGATGGTGAAGTGACTGGAATAACAATCGAGACAGTGGCAAAGACAGAATGAAAATAAAGCCCTTATATAGGGATCAGAACCCACTAACATAATAAACAACATGTGTGGGTACCTGAACGGGCAGGAGAAAGCGATGATACATAATTGGGATCAGCTGAGGCAGTGAGAGGTAGGCAACCAACACTGACAGCTGACAGGGCATGCCCACATGAAGCTTCATGCCCCTAACAGCTGTCAACAGTAAAAAGGACCATACAAGGGAAATAAAGAATAAAATAACATGCCAAAGTATAATTATAAATAAGTACAAAAAATAAAATTATGACACTAACACAAACAGAAGGATGGCAAGCAGAACATTGAAACATAAACCCAAAAAGGCATAAATTGTAACATAATTAAATAAGCAGAAAAAGCCATGAGACTGAGTCTGGCGGGGATCTCCAGCATGGAGATCATGACACATCTAGCGTATTTGTAAATGATAAAATAGATGATGTAGCTTGAAAACTAACTGTGCATAAGTGTGTAATTAATTTTGAATATGGTGTTTGTGGGTTTCTAGCAACTTTTAATATACCAAGAATTCTTAGCTTAGACGCAAGCTAATCTTTTTATGCTTTTAGGCCTTTAAAGTTGCCATGAAATCACTAATGGATTGCAAACTGCTTCTGCATATTTACATATTTCTTCTAAAAACTGAATGTAGGGAGAACTGCCACTCTCAAAAAGCCCAGTCTGCTGTTATGCCAACTATACAGGTGTAACACCTACATTCCAATACAGTTCAGCTGTTGTTTTGGTAATCAGGGAAGATAAACTAGCTAAACTGACAGAAGGATAGCTTGATCTCAGTTGTCATGGGTTTCACACCACTGCCGTCACCCATGGCAACAGATTTTATTGACAAATCGGACAGTTATAAGTTTGAAGTGAGCCCATACATGCTCAAATCAAGATCTGAAAGTAGCGGAAATGGGGAAAAGATTCAGAGTATTAGCACAACCAAATACATCTTTACTAGCTAGTTCTCACTTCCCTCTGAACCCTACGGTAGGTGACTGCTTTTACATACAGTAAACAACTGAGAAAATGCTTTATTAGAGGGAGATTAATACTGTATACATTTCCACATTTAATAATAATAATATTCAACATATTTTTTTTCCCCATGAAATTAAAATAATCTGAAATATAATTGTGAATATCTTCAGAATCACCTTTTGGTCATTTTAAAAGTCACATACTAGTGTATAGGTGATCCATGGCATAATATTTAAAAAAACACTGTAAAAGTGAATTTGATTTTATCCCAACTTCAGTGGTATTGTATGATTTTTCTGTAAGCTCAGGCTTTAGTGACGTTATTTAATCACAAATTAAACTGCAGCCCCATTCATTGCTTCCAGCTTTGAGACTGCAACTGGGGTTCATTTTGTATCATACTACTTAGACTGAATTACATTTGATATATTGAAAGATCTTAATACATAAAATAAATTACTTACTGGATGATCCCTGGACTGCAGGAGGCCCAACAGAACAAAGGGAAGCAGTAAGGATTTAAAATCAGTGCGGAAAACACTTGGGGCCGTGCACACCACAATGTTCTTGTACCAAATTGGTCAACAGTTCAGTTTATCTCTCTGTGCGTATGATGCCAGGATTTTGGAGGTGTGAAACTACAAAGGTTTGAAACCATCCTTGAGATGTTTCTACAGCTTAATTGGAGTCCACCTGTGGTAAATTCAGTTGATTGGACATGATTTGGAAAGACACACCTGTCTATATAAGGGCCCACAGTTGACAGTGCATGTCAGAGCACAAACCAAGCATGAAGCCAAAGGAATTGTCTGTAGACCTCTGAGACAGGATTGTCTCGGCCCTCTCGGGGCACAAATCTTGGGAAGGGTACAGAAAGATTCCTGCTGCTTTGAAGGTCCCAATGAGCACAGTAGCCTCCATCATCCATAAATGGAAGAAGTTCAGAACCACCAGGACTCTTCCTAGAGCTGGCCGGCTGTCTAAACTGAGTGATCGGGGAAGAAGGGCCTTAGTCAGGGAGGTGACCAAGAACCCCATGGTCACTCTTGTAGGCGCTCCAGCATTCCTCTGTGGAGAGAAGAGATCCTTCCAGAAGGACAACCATCACTGCAGCAATCCACCAATCAAGCCTGTATGGTAGTGTGGCCAGACGGAAGCTACTCCTTAGTAAAAGGCACATGGCAGTCCACCTAGAGTTTGCCAAAAGGCACCTGAAGGACTCTCAGACCATGAGAAACAAAATTCTCTGGTCTGATGAGACAAAGATTGAACTCTTTGGCGTGAATGCCAGGCGTCATGTTTGGAGGAAACCAGGCACCGCTCATCACCAGGCCAATACCATCCCTACAGTGAAGCATGGTGGTGGCATCATCATGTTGTGGGGATGTTTTTCCAGCAGCAGGAACTGGGAGACTCGGGATAGATGGAAAGATGAATGCAGCAATTTACAGAGACATCCTGGATGAAAACCTGCTCTTGACCTCAGACTGAGGAGACAACCCTAAGCACACAGACAAGATATCAAAGGAGTGGCATCAGGACAACTCTGTGAGTGTCCTTGAGTGGCCCAGCCAGAGCTCAGACTTAAATCCAATTGAACATCTCTGGAGAGATCTGAAAATGGCTGTGTACCGATGCTTCCCATCCAACCTTGTGGAGCTTGAGAGGTGCTGTCAAGAGGAATGTATGAAACTGCCCAAAGACAGGTGTGCCAAGCTTGTTGCATCATATTCAAAAAGACTTTAGGCTGTAATTGCTGCCAGAGGTGCATCAACCAAGTATTGAGCAAAGGCTGTGAATACTTACGTACACATGATTTCTTACTTTCTTACTTTTAAAAAATTTGCAAAAATCTAAAAAAAAGACACACTTTTTTCACATCATTATGGGGTATAGTGTGTAGAATTTTGAGGAAAAAAGGAATTTAATCAATTTTTGAATAAGTTTGTAACATAACAAAATGTGGAAAAAGTGAAGCATTGTGAATACTTTTTGAATGCACTGTATGTTGTGTGTGTATGTATATAGTATATATATATAGTATATATATACAGTATATATATATATATATATAAATTTGACCACATATTTACTTTCTTTTTATATATTTATTTATTACATTTTATTTCAACAAACTAACTGTCAGGGAGGTGTGCAGGAATTCAGTGCATGGAATAATATCCAGCAGCAGCACAAAAACAAATGCCGGAAATAGTGCGACATTACCAAATATGAGCCAGTTACAACAACAAGCGATATAACGTGATGCGTCGATAAATGGTGTTCTCGTCATGTCAAAATACTTCAGTTTGTCTAGCCTTATCGATCACCATCAGAAGAAAACAGAAAGGATGTCCATGTGCAATAAGCTATGCAGTAACCTATACATGTGTCTAAGAAAGTGCATTGATGTCCTATGCCAAATGTTTTATCTGTTAGTGAGTAAATATACTGTGCAAATACAATCAAAACCTCTTTACACAAGAGGGGTATATTCTGGCCTGGAGGGGTATAGTCTGGCCTCGGCTATTTTATATCCTGGGTAAAAAAGGCCTGGCTCGGGAGGTAGAGCAGGCCGTCCAATAACTGGAGGGTTGACAGTTTGAATCCTGTTCTCCCCAGTCATCCTGCCATTGTGTCCTGGGCAAGACAGTTTACCCACCTTGCCTCCAGTGTCCACGACACTGGGTATGAATGGGTATAAATGTTCAAGAGAGGCCGTTGGCGCAGATTAGGAGCCTAATTTCTGTCAGTCTTCCCCAGGGCAGCTGTGGCTGCAGAAGTAGCATACCACTATCAATGTCTGTCTGGAGTGAATGAATAATGGACTCACTGTAAGTCTTTTTTTTTTAAATTTGGCACAGTAACTTTGCACATGGAACTTACTATTTGAAGTTTTGTACAACCAAGGCTTGAATGTTGGAATATTGGGCCAGTTGGGGTCCCACCCAGACGTCCTGTGTTTGGACTTTTTACTGGTGTTACCCTTCTCTCCTTCCTCTGCTCTCATCTCTCCTGGACCCTCTGCCTGAACACTTTCCTCTCCTTGGCTCATCTTGTCTGTCTCATCTTTCCCTCTCTGAGCCCTGTCTTATTCAGGTTCTCTCTCTGTCTATGGTGGTATACAAACAGGTTAGAAAATACCAAGTGTCATGTTTTGACCTGCACGATGTTTTTTGTCATGGTTTACATAACTGACAAAAATATGTGTATTTTTTGTATTTTTATTCTAGTGTTTCTTTTTTTCCATTGAGAAAGAGTCAAAAAGAGAAGGGAAAAACATTCATAATAGTAATTTACTCATGCATACTTAAATTATATGATCAGAGGTGGGTATAGTAGTCAGAAATTCTCCATTCATAAAAGCAGTGCCATGAAATTAATAATTAAAAGTAGACAACCAAACATTTCTAGTTGAGTTAAGGGTACAAAGAGCACCCACTAGTAATGACTTATGTCTTGAAGGTTTGAGGTTTTTCTCCAAAATTTATAACAATTTTCTTGTAGATTTCTACTTTTCTCAGTAAATCGATCTAAATTTGTAACTATTTTCCTCAATTGTAATTTCCTCTTGGAAAATTATGACTTTTTGTGTGTATTTGAGACTTTATTATAAACTTGTCGATTATTTTATAGCAAATTTTTGTCTATATTTTTTTTTATAAAATTACATTTTTTAAAATAAATTTGTGTCATGATTCAGAGCAAGTGAGGCTGAAACGCAGAGCTGCCAGAACGAACACTCAGACACAGATGTAAAAATCCACCAGTTTATTATAAAAATAAAATCTAACTCAAATCTAAATAAAGGTGCACACATAAAGAAAAGTGCAAAACAAAAACACACATTTAAATTTGGCACAAAAACCGGTGACACTGGAGCACACGCAGCCTACGGGGAAAGAGCAGAAAGAGATGAGATGATTAGGGACAGAATCTCCACAAGAGGAGAATGAGATGGGAGAGCACTCTTACTACTGTGAGCAGGGGAGCCTGGCGGGGAACTCCTGCGTGGGTCCAGGGAAACAGAGGGGAAGACAGATGACCTGGGTGGACGTCCACTGTCTTCTGGTCAGGCGAGCGAGATCAGCCCCAGAGTACGCGGAAGCGTACCTTCAGGAAGCGTTGGAGGTCCTTCCTGGACTGGGGGGTTGGCCACTCTGCTACCGCCTTGATTTTCGCCGGATCGGCCTTTAATGTGCCCTCGGCGATGATGAACCTCAGGAATGAAGTTGAGCGAGTGGAAAATTCACACTTCTCCGCTTTCACAAAAAGTTGATTCTCCTGCAAGCGCTGCAGGACGGAACAAATGTGGGCTATGTGCTCCTCCAGCATGTGGGAAAAAGTCAAAATATCGTCCAGATACACAAAAACAAACTGGTTCACCATGTCCTGTAAGACGTCATTAATTAACCACTGGAACACGGCAGGGGTATTGGTCAGCCTGAATGGCACAACCAAATATTCAAAATGGCCCAGAGGTGTTTTAAATGCCGTCTTCCACTCGTCTCCCTCACGAATACGGATCAGGTGGTACGCATTATGGAGGTCGAGCTTGGTGAAGTAAAGCGCCCGTTGGAGTAGCTCAAACGCTGAGTTAAGAAGGAGCAGTGGATATTTATCCTTATGGGTAATCGCGTTAAGCTTACGGTAGTCAGTGCACACCTGCAATGTCCTGTTCTTTTTCCCTACAAAAAAGAACCCAGCGCCGAGAGGGGCGGACGACGGACAAATAATGCCGGTGCTGAAGGAGTCTTTTATGTAGGTCTCCATCGCCTCCCTCTCCAGCCCAGATAAACTGTAGAGCTGGCTGGATGGCAGCTGCATGCCCAGGAGGAGGTCGATAGCGCAGTCATAGGCCCGATGAGGTGGTAAAGATAGGGCCCTGGACCTGCTAAAGACCTCCCCTAAGTCATGATAGACCTTGGGCACGGAGCTGAGATCTGCCGGCTCAGCCGGAGGGGAGGAGGTCGGGAGCGAGGGCGAGCATGCGGCCGATCGGAGACACCATGACAGACAAAAAGGGCTCCAGGATGAAATGGAGCCCTGACTCCAGTTTATAATTAGGTTGTGAATGTGGAGCCACGGATACCCCAGAATCATGGCGGTGGTGGATTGAGGCAGAACATAAAACTGGACAGTCTCACGGTGAATACCAGACAAAATGACCAAAATGGGCTCAGTTTGTTCAGTGACCGCTGCAATGCTGCTGCCTGAAACTGTTGAGACACTTAAGGGTGTCGGGGCATTCCTGGTGGGTATCAGAAATTTCCTGACAATGGCCCGTTGAATGAAATTCTGCTCCACTCCTGAATCAATCACGTCAGAGGTTTTGAACTCGGCCCCCGGTAACTGAATGAGGGCCGGGAGTTCAAAACGATTGGGGGAATTTTGTGAAGACCCTCCTGCCAGACCCTCCACAGCAACTGATGGGCCAGGTCTCTCGGGCCAAATTGGGCATTTTGAGATTGCGTTTCCAGGAACCCCACAATAAATACACTCCCCCGTCCTCTTGTGACACCAGCGTTCCCTCGGAGTCAGACGGACCCTACTGAGGTCCATCGGCTCCGGTGACAAAGGCGACAGAACAGCATCAGAGGCCGGGGGGTGGGGGGGTGGGGGATGGAGCGAACGGGGAAGCAGTGGCCTTCTGCTCCCTCGCATGCTCCCTAAACTGGTTATCCAGGGCCACTGCCTGCACAATCATCTCATCCAGAGAGGAGGGGGACACACGGATAGCCAGCTCGTTGCGGAGGTGCGTATCCAGACCCCAGAGGAAGACGTGCTGCAGGGCAGTGTTGTTCCATCCGGAGTCGGCCAGAACGACCTGGAATTTGACGGAGAAATCGGCCACAGACAGCCTCCCTGTTGAAGTCCCATCAGCTGGCTAACTAAGTTCCCCTTACTCTCTGTATGGCTGAATGCCTAGGAGAATTCCCGCACAAACCGTTTGTATGTGTATAGGGGACCGTCTGGGCTGCTGAAGACGGACTGTGCCCACTTAAGCGCCTGGTCTCACAGCAACAGGGTCATGAAATGGACCTTAGCCAAATCATCCCTATACTCCCCTTCCACCTGCTGAAAATAAAGCCGGCAGTGGAGCAGAAACCCTCTACATCCCCCTACTTCTCCCCCATAGGGGGCAGGCGAAGGAACAGAGATGTTCCTGCGGATAGCAGACACTGCCAGAGCAGCAAGTGCAGGGGGAGATGCCGCACCAGGAAGCCGACCTAAGTGCTCGGTGATGGTGGTTTCAAGCTGGTCAAAAAGAAATGTGAACCGGCGTTCCGTGGCTTCCAAGCGCCAGAGTACCGACTGTTCACCTGGCTGAGCGCTCGCTGAGCCTCGATCTTGGCTGGACTGTTCTGTCATGATTCAGAGCAAGTGAGGCTCAGATGCAGAGCTGCCAGAACGAACACTCAGACACAGATGTAAAAATACACCAGTTTGTTGTAAAAATAAAATCTAACACAAATCTAAATAAAGGTGCACACATAAAGAAAAGTGCAAAACAAAAACACACATTTAAATTGGGCACAAAAACCGGTGAAGCTGGAGCGCATGCAGCCTACAGGGAAAGAGCAGAAAGAGATGATTAGGGACAGAATCTCCACAAGAGGAGAATGAGATGGGAGAGCACTCTTACTACTGTGAGCAGGGGAGCCTGGCGGGGAACTCCTGTGTGGGTCCAGGGAAACAGAGGGGAAGACAGTTGACCTGGGTGGACGTCTGCCGTCTTCTGGTCAGGTGAGCGTGATCAGCCCCAGAGTACGCACCACTAAGGCGGCAGCAAACCTGAGAGGAGAGGAAGACACAGGGAGTGAAACACAGATCAAACCAAAGGGAAATAACACAGTGTGGCTTAGACTCTTGGGTTGCAAAGCTAACGATCCAGCGATGCGCTTTCCACATACTGGCTCTTGCAGCAGGTGTACAATTGCGTGGTTTTTTTATCGATTACCTGCAGTTGTTTTGAACCAAGGCGAGTCAGCTTCGGAACTATCAGAGAAATGGAGGAGAATTTGGCTTTCTCAATTTTCTTTGGCTTTCTTCATATTAGTAGAACTGACGCCTTCCTTGTATTCCAACTTGCTCTGACCATTTTGTAATAGGTTTGTAGAAATAATTGACTAATAATATTGTTGAAGAGTCTGTGATGCTCTGTGGACATTTTCACAGATTCATAAGCTCCCTGTTCTCATCAGCTGCCAGAAGCACACACACAGAGCTAAACAAACGTACCTGTTTGTCTAACGGGACCTATCAGGGATCCGAGCCAACTTAAGTGCCACATTTTCAAGCTACAGGATAATATGAAGATGCACATTACTATTTAGCCCTCCTTGCCAAGTTCTTACCTTTGAATGCAGTCTGTAAAATCAGCTGTGTCCACACAGGCGATACAGAAAATGTCTCATGCTCAGCTACGCAGATGCTTCTAATCATTCCAGCTGATTAGATCTCTGTACGGATCCTGCTTACCTCCTGTTTCCTTTCCGATGAAAGAAGTCTCCAAACAAGAGAAAAACAACTAAGTTTTTCCTTGAGGCTGCTGGCAGGAAACCAGCAAAACTGGGGGGCACTTCTTGCTGGAACAAGCTAGCTACTAAAGCTAACCTTAGCTCCTAAGGCTTTTTGAGAACGATGCTGAGCTCCAGACTTCCCCAACATTCAAGAGTGTCACTCGCTTGGGAAGTCTTTATTCTTCTGAACAACAACTGAAGAAAATGAGGGAGTGGTAACCCGAGGTTTGCTGTTCTAATGCCAAAATGTCAGAATACCGGCTAATCAGCCTGTGGCTTCAGGAGGATTACAAGTAGCTGGGAGTCTACAAATCAACTGCTTATTATTATCAATAAGGGATAACAATTAAGACACCAAGACAATGATGTCTAACTTCATCTGAAAGCACCTGGACAGGTGAGTGTGCTGAATGAAGCCAGTCTTTATCTAATGCTAAATCAAATTAGATCACATATTAAAACAAACTGAGAGCAAAAACAGAGAAAAACAAACAGGAGAAATTAAGTTAGGGGCTCTGTGACTAATTTATGGGCTGATGTGGACAAACATGCATGATAAGTGTTATGAAGATGAATATATTTAGCTTTGTACATGTCTGGATAGGTCATGCTAGCCCACTTCTCTGTGTCTTTTGGCCAGTTTTGCTTTGGAATGAGATAGGGAGCCTGCTTCTCAGTTAAATCTAATTTGTCGACATACCACTGTCTGTCATTATCAAACGTTTGATAATAAATTTTGGACGTTTTCAAATTTTTTCGCTCCATTATACTCTACAGTTATTACAATTATCCCCCTCAACATGTCCGCCGATCTTCTTTCACCCCACCGGAAGTCACATGATCAAAAACTATGAATAATGGTAGGGGAAACACAGCTTTTCTTATACATTTGAGAATTTATTATAAATTTGTGGATTATTTTATGGCTAATCTTTGTCTATTTTTTTTTTTCTAAAATTACTGTTTTTGTTTTTAAATAAATTCAAAACAGATTGTGGTAAATTTTGACTTTTGTTTTCATCATACAATTTAAACTTATGACCATAATTTTGCAGGGCCAGAACAGAATAATTTAACTCTGATTTCAAAGAAATATAATTAATAAAATGATATTTAATGAAATAAATCAACTAAAATGACCAAAGATGCAGTTATTTCTGTTATAATTTTCTATATATTTACAGTTTTTTTTTAGAACTCTCCTCACCAGACAACAGGAAAAACCTCCCTTATTTTGAAATCCAAATGTTGGCAGGTTGAGGTTGTCTGAAGTCCATCCATCCATCCATCCATCTTCTACCGCTTTTCCGGAGGTCCGGGTCGCAGAGGCAGCAGTTCAAGCAGAGAAGCCCAGACTTCCCTCTCCCCAGCCACCTGCTCCAGCTCTTCAGAGGGGATACCAAGGCGTTCCCAGACTAGCTGGGAGACATAGTCTCTCCACCGAGTCCTGGGTCTGCCCCGGGGTCTCCTCCCAGTGGGACGTGCCTGAAACACCTCAAGTGGGAGACGTCCAGGAGGCATCCTAATCAGATGCCCATACCACCTCAACTGACTCCTTTCAATGTGGAGGAGCAGCGGTTCTACTCTGAGCCTCTCCCGGATGACTGAGCTCCTCACCCTATCTCTGAGGGTGAGTCCAGCAATCCTACGGAGAAAGCTCATTTCAGCCGCTTGTATCCGCGATCTCGTTCTTTCGGTCATTACCCAAAGCTCGTGACCATAGGTGAGAGTAGGAACGTAGATTGACTGGTAAATCGACAGCTTTGCCTTAGAACTAAGCTCCCTCTTCACCACAACAGACCGGTACAACGTCCGCATCAGTGCAGATGCTGCTCCAATCCGTCTGTCGATCTCTCGCTCCATTTTCCCCTCACTCGTGAACAAGACCCCAAGATACTTAAACTCCTCCACTTGGGGCAGGAGCCTGTCCCCAACCCGGAGAGGACAATCCACCTTTTTCCGGCTGAGGACCATGGACTCGGACTTGGAGGTGCTGAAGGTGCTTGTTGGTGTTGTCTGAAGTCTGGAGGATATTCACGGATTAGTCACTGACTTCGTGAATTTCAATAATTTTAAATTGCCAGGAACATGATAATAGACATTCTTCTTGGAGTATCAGGTCTGTTTGCAGACATCAATGATCAAGGCTCTCCAGTCTTCTCTGTCCTCTGCTTTGTGGATGAGTTCTATGTTACGGATGTGTTTACCTATGAAATCTCTGAGGCTGGTGATGTATGTTATATGTTGTCTACCGCGATCTTTCTTTCCTTTTATTTTCCCAGTTAGCATTACCTTTTCCCAGTTGTCAATAATGAACATAAATTAGTTAATATTGTAGTGGTTGGTGAAGTAAACCCTCAGCAATTCAGTCACCCTTGCCTTTCCCTCAATTAGTCTGCATATGTAGCCTAACCACACCTGTTTGCTAAGCGACTCATTATTGTTCCTATTACCAGCGGGTTAAGACCACGATAAATACCTCCACTGCTTACATACAGTCATATGAAAAAATTAGGATACCCCATTAAATATTCAGCTCTTTATTAATAAATGTTCACATATCTATGTCTAACCTTGTTTTTGTTTTTATTTGCATTTTTTAACATTTACATATTTTAGCCATTTTAAGTAGGAAATGTAGGGGTGTCCTAAAAAGGATGGGGGGGGGGTCCTAATTTATTCCTCACTATTTGTTTAGAATTACATTTTACAGAAAATTTGAAGAAAGTCTTTAATTCATTTTTAATTGTTTAATTGTATTACATGAATCTCCCAGTATTTTTAACATTGATATTAAATATCCACATGTCCAAATATTGTAAAAAAAACACACAGACTTACACAGGGTGTCCTATTTTTTTCACATGACTGTATATCACTCTATATATAATTCAAGAAATCTCTGTCAGTCTGTCACAATGTCACAATTATAGGACTCGCTATTGATCATCACCTTATTGTGGTGGGGGTTTGCGTGCCCCAGTGATCCCAGGAGCTATGTTGTCCGGGGCAATTTGCCTCTGGTAGGGTCACCCAAGATAAACTGGTCCTGGGTGAAGGACCAGACTAAGAGCAATCCAACAGACTCTCATCATGAATGCTGAAACAAGGATTCAGTGTACTCCGCCCGGTATGGGGTTACCGGGGTCCCACCCTGGAGCCAGGCCTGGAGGAGGGGCTCGGTGGCTAGCGCCTGGTGGCCGGGTTTTCGCCCATTGAACCCAGCCGGGCTCAGCCCAAAGGAGTTACATGGGTCCGCCCTCCAGTGGGCTCACCACCTGCAGGAGGGATCATGGGGGTCCAGTGCTATGTGGATCAGGTAGCAGTCGAAGGCGGAGACCTTGGCGGTCTGATCCCAGGCTTCCTAAGCTGGATTTTGGGACGTGGAATGTCACCTGTCTAGTGGGGAAGGAGTCTGAGCTGGTGCATGAGGTTGAGAGATACTGTCTAGATATAGTCGGCTTCACCTCAACACACAGCTCCGGTTCTGGGACTAGTCTCCTGGAGAGGGGCTGGAGCTTGGCCTACTCAGGAGTTTCCCCGGGTGAGAGGCGGTGAGCAGGGGTGGGTACTCTTGTGTCCCCCCACCTTGCAGCCTCTATATTGGTGTTTTCCCTGGTGGACAAAAGGGTTGTTTCCCTGCACCTTCGGGTTGGGAAACGGGTCCTGACCATCATCTGCACCTATGCACCAAATGATGGTTCAGAGTACCCACCCTTTTTGGAGTCTCTGACTGGGGTGCTGGAGGGTGCTGCTCTTGGAGACTCCATTGTCCTACTAGGGGATTTCAATGTGCACGTGGGCAATGACAGTGAAACCTGGAGGGGTGTGATTGGGAGGAACGGCCTGCCCGATCTGAGCCCGAATGGTGTTCAGCTGTTGGACTTCTGTGCTAACCACAGTTTGTCCATAATGAACACCATGTTCAAGCATAAGGGTGTCCATATGTGCACCTGGCACCAGGACACCCTAGGTCGCAGGTCAATGATCGATTTTGTTATTGTGTCATCAGACCTGCGGCTGTATGTCTTGGACACTGGGGTAAAGAGAGGTGCAGAGCTGTCAACTGATCACCACCTGGTGGTGAGTTGGATCCGATGGGAGGGGAGGACGCCATTCAGACCTGGTAGACCCAAACATATAGTGAGGGTGTGCTGGGAACATCTAGCTGAGGCCCCTGTCCGGGAGGTTTTCAACTCCCACCTCTGGAAGAACTTCGACCACATTCCGAGGGAGTCTGGAGACATGGAGTCTGAATGGGCCATGTTCCCCACCTCCATTGTTGAAGCGGCTGCCCAGAGCTGCAACCACAAGGTTGTTGGTGCATCTCATGGTGGCACCTAAAGTTGTGGTGATTGGACAAAGTTGCAAGGTCGCACAATAGTTAAACCGTTTGGCTGATTTCACGGGAATTGACACGATTGCAACATCGCAAAATCCTGGAGGGAATGATATTGAGAAGATTGTAGTAGATGCATGGAAGTTTAATGTGTGAGCAAACATAGCTTTCTCCTGTGTTACGCTTTCTGTACTTATTACATTGAATGATGTTCTCTGCAAAATCTCTAGTATCAAAGAAAAAAGAGAAAAGGAGGTTTCTGTTAATGCTGTGTTTTAACCAATCATTTCAATGCATATGTGCCCCTGAAGCTGTTATTTGGATTAAGCTAAACATGAAAAATGGTAAAGAATCAGACAGCTAATAACACAAACAGAAATTGTGTGCTTTATTTAATTTGCTGTCATTAGATCAAAAGTTGTTATGGGTTAGGACCTGTGGAAATATTGACTTTTTTCATGTCGCATGTTATTGGAACAGGAAGTGTTCTCCGGGGACTTAATGATCTCATTTGTAGTACCCACAGTTTTGTTTTTAAACAGTAAAGTATATTTTCTTCTGCGTGCATGGACATGAAGATTGAACTATGGGCATAGGTCTCATTACACTATTTGCACTTCCAAACAGGTCATATAGTTGTGAGTCATTTATTGCATCTTTACTGCATCCTTTCTTCATTTTCTGGCTTTTAATTTATTCTTCCACTTTGCCTTTTTTAGCTTTTTTAATCTATGGTTTGTTGGCTAAGATATCTGTTTCTCCTCCTACACTTTCTATAAGGTTATCTGACCTTTTAAACGTCAATACGACAGAGTTCATCCTGTTGGTTATATGCTACTCATGCATAATGCACACTGGCTCGGAAACTTGCTGCTTTTCCCTGCTCTTCCTCTCTCACTTAACCATCCTTCCACTTTGTATCTCAAAGGAATGGAAAAAATACCACCCACAGACCTGTCCTTTGTCAAGTTTTTATTTGATTTGTTTTACAAACTTTCTATTTTTTTTTCTATTATTCACAGCTTTTGCTATTACAACCCTATTTTGTCAAGAGAAATTATTTTTCTCAGGATTTTTACACAGACTGATAGTCATTAAACCTTTTTTGCTTAGTTATTATTGAATCATTTATCATTCCAGGCAGAAAATAAAACTTTTATTATAAACGCTC
Organism: Pholidichthys leucotaenia; assembly: GCA_020510985.1. Taxonomy (NCBI): domain Eukaryota; kingdom Metazoa; phylum Chordata; class Actinopteri; order Cichliformes; family Pholidichthyidae; genus Pholidichthys; species Pholidichthys leucotaenia. The sequence goes on from CM035846.1 coordinate 291,683,908, forward strand.
AGCTGGGCCTTTGTGTGTTATAATGTGTTTTAATTTTGCACAAGTTTTCCTTAAAATCTGACAATGAAACTTTTGTCTGAAATAAAATATTCTCTCACCAGGCAACAAAGAAACACTAAGACATGAGTGTTAGTGCTGCTGCTGGGACACACACAGTCCATTTATTCGTGCTGCTGAAATATAAATGTGTCCAGTACAATATAATTGGGTATGATTGTGAAGTCAGATTTTTATGAATGTTTTTCTTTCTAATTGTTTTCTCTTCTAGTTAATAAAGTGATGCAGTAAAGCTATAATGACCAAGACAGTTAGTTTAAAAAATATCTCCCTCCTACTTCCCTTTTCTTTGATCTACTGTATACTTTTTTTTTTTTTCCACAATATCTTTATTGAACCTTTTTTTTTTTTTTTAACAAACATGATACAAACAATCAAACACTAACACTAAAGTACTACAAAAAAAAAAAATGCACTAAAAACACCAACAACCACCAACAAAATCAAGTCTTCAACAATGCTCCTCTGTTTAGTCTAGACAATCCAATACATTAGTATACTTATTATGTTCACCAGTTTGGAATTTACAAGGTCCACACACATCATTCACCTTCTTCTTCAAGAGTTATGTTTAAATTTTTTACATAATCAATAAAAGGTCTCCATATATTCTCAAACACAATTTCCTTTGATTTTAGTATATATGTTATTCTTTCTAATGGAAGGTTTGTTAACATCTGTCTTAACCACTGAGTCACATCTGGTCTATGAGTCTTTTTCCATAATAGTGCAATACATTTTTTGGCATTAAGCAAACTGAGGTCTATGAATGTTCTTTCACTTTTATTAAAATTATGCTTTTCTGGGTACAGACCCAACAAAAACAGTTTAGGATTCAATATGATTTGTTTTGAGATTATTTTTTCAATTGTTACCCTCACCTCTTCCCAAAACATTCTTATTAATCTACATTCCCATAAACAATGAAATAGGGTTCCTTTACTTTCCATGCATTTTGTGCATGTATCTGGTATATTTTTGTTATATCTATTTAACTCCTCCGGTGTAACATACATCCGCATTAACCATTTGAAATGTATCAATTTAAGGCGTGCATTTATTGATTTGGTTTGAGCTTCTGTACAAGCCAATTCCCATTGTTCCTCTGAAATTTCAATTTGCAGATCTTCTTTCCAGTAGTTTAATCTTTTCAGTGAATTTTCACTTGAAGATAGTGTCAATGAGTTATAAAACTCTGAAATAATACCCTTTCTTTTACTATCTTTCATCATCATTTTTTCCAAGGATGAATAAATAGGTCGAGTGAGAGCTTTATTTTGATTTGATCGAATAAAGTTTCTAAGTTGAAGATATTTAAAAAAATGTGTTCTATTGAGATTAAATTTGATCCTCAGCTCTTCAAAAGACATTATGTTGTCTGCACATGGCAAATATAAATCCTGAATCTTTTGTATCCCTTTTAAATTCCATACTTTAAATACAGCGTCCGCTCTCCCTGGTTTAAAATATTGATTACCCCATATTGGACTAAATTGTGACAATAACTGTGGTTCTTTTAAATAGTTTTTAGCTTCACACCATATTTTGATCATATGCTTTACAAATGGATTTTTAACTTGTTTTTGTAATTTTTTTGCCGAATCTGAGTATATGAATATGGGAAGAGGTAAAGGTAAATTGTATGATTCCATTTCAGTCCAGTGAGGGAGATCATTTGATGAAAAATAATATGTCATAGACCTCAGTTGTGCCGACCAATAATACAACATAAAATTTGGACATTTCAGACCTCCACGATCAAATGGTAAATATAATAAAGACAAACGTAATCTAGCCCTCCTGTTGTTCCATATAAATTCCACTAACTTTTTTTTTATTCTTGAGAATAGATCTAAAGGTGGTGATAAGGGAATGTATTGAAATAAATAAAGTATTTTAGGTAAAATATTACTTTTAAGTATATTGATTCTCCCGATCATCGACATTGGTAGTGACATCCATCTCTGAGTTAACTCACTGATATCTGACATTAAGGCTTCATAGTTGACACTGGCGACTGATTCTAGCTTAGGCATAATTTGGATTCCTAAATATTTAAACTGATATACAACATTGAATTGATTTACCTCAGGGGCTGGGTAATTTCTCTGGGTCTCATTTAGCATTAATATTGAAGATTTAGTTTTATTTATTTTATATCCTGATATTTCCCCAAAATTCTTTATTAAATTCAACAAGGTTGGAATTGATTTTTTTAGATTCGACATAAACAAAATTATATCATCGGCGTACAGGGAGATTTTATGTTCTGTTGGTCCAACTTTAATTCCATATATTTGTGAATGTAAACGTATCGCTATCGCTAAAGGTTCAATTGCCATAGTAAACAGTAAAGGTGAAAGTGGACAGCCTTGTCGACATCCTCTATTGATTTTTATTGGTTTTGAAATATTGTTATTTGTTAGGATTTCTGCTGTAGCATTATTGTATATTATTTGAACCCATTTTATGAAATTATTTCCAAGTCCAAACCTTTGTAGGACTTCAAAAAGAAAGGGCCATTCAACTCTATCAAAGGCCTTTTCGGCGTCCAATGATAGGAGAGCTGTATCCGGTGCTTCTTTATTAAAATAAATAATATTAAATAGTCTTCTTACATTATGGAAGCCTTGTCTACCCTTTATAAAGCCATTCTGATCTCGATTAATAATATTTGGTAAAATTTCTTGTATTCGTCTTGCTAAAATTTTACAGATTATCTTAAGGTCGGCGTTTAATAGGCTTATTGGTCTCATATTTTCACATTTATTAGAGGGCTTACCTGGTTTTGGCAGCAGTATAATTAAGGCATTATTTATGTATGATGGTAAATTATTATTTTGAAATGCTTCTAAAACCATTTCCAAAAAAGGTTTTATTAATTTATTCTTAAATTTTTTATAAAGGTCAACTGGAAGACCATCTGGTCCTGCACTTTTTCCTGATTTCATATTATCAATGGCTAGCCCAACTTCTTCTTGACTAATTTTAGACTCCAATATCTCCCTGTTTTCATTTGGAATACACGGTATAGATAGTTCGTTCAAAAACCCATTTAGTTTTGTTAAATCAGGTTCATTTTTGGTATCATATAATTTTTCATAGTAATCTCTAAAGGCTCTATTAATTTCTAAAGGATCTATAACTACCTGTCCCTTACTTATAATACTGGTAATTGGTGTTTTAATTTCCAATTGTTTAATCTGCCATGCTAATAATTTTCCTGATTTTTCACCTTGTTCATAAAAAGATTGTTTCAATCTTAGAAGACTCGAGGCAGCTCTATTCGCTGATTTTTTGTCGTATTCAGCTCTCAAAATCAGTAATTCATTCTCCAACCTTGGGTCACTTCCTGCATACACTTTTTCCTGAAGATTTTTTATTTTATGTTCCAATTTAGCTCTCTCCTCTCGAGTCTTCTTAGATTTTGATCCTGTATAACTAATAATATGTCCCCTAATAAAAGCTTTGAAAGCCTCCCACTTTACACATGCTGATGTTTGTGTAGTATTGATGTCAAAGAACTCGTCTATCTGTTTTTCTATATACTTGACAAATTCCTCATCCTGAAGCCATTTATGCTGAAATTGCCATCTACCTGATTCCTTTGTCAATTTTTTATCTACATATATTAGACAACAGGGTGCATGATCAGAGATCACGATGTTATCATAAAAGCAGTTTTGAATCTTGGACCTTAATTCTGTGGAAATCAAAAAATAATCAATACGTGAGAATGTCTTGTAGGTACTAGAATAACAAGAATAGGCTTTAACTTGTGGTTTCATTTCTCTCCATATATCTAACAATCTCAATTCTTTCATAAAATGATTAATAGTCATCCTACATCCAATGTGCGTACAGTCCAGTCCTGTTGATCTATCCACACCTGGATTCAATGTACAATTAAAATCCCCTGCTATTATATGTTGCCCTGTAAGTGATGATAAGATGAGAAATAAATTAGCAAAGAACTTCTGATCATCTATATTGGGACCATATAAGTTCACAAGATTTATATTTTCTAATAGCAAAGAACCTTGAATGATTACATATCTTCCAAATTTGTCTCCAATTACATTTTTCACTTGAAAAGGAACTGATTTATGTATGAGAGTCATAACTCCCCTGGCTCGGGATGAAAATGAAGAGGTGAATACACTTCCCTGCCATCTACTCCTAATTCTTTTAACATCCTCCTCTATCAGATGAGTTTCTTGTAAAAACACAATTCTTGAACCCATGTCCTTTATTTTATTCATAACTTGTTTAAGTTTTTTTAAATTTTGTAGACCTCTGCAATTCCATGAAGTTAAATTAAGATTAACACTTTGGTCCATGATCAATAGAGAGTTTAGGATTACCTTGCAGTGTAAACATGCTCATACAGAGAAGCAAAAACATGAGTGGTTGAACATTCATCCTACAAACTACACACAAACAAATTTCCCCTTCCCACACTTGTGGCAAACCCCCCAAAATCAAAAGAAAAATTCTGTCTCCCGATATAGCCATCGACCGTTCCACACCCACGGGGAACAGCCTAAGCCACTCCTTCTTCATCCTCCCAATCACCCTAACTCTACTACTTTTAATGACGTAACATTAACTCTCCTCTGTAGTTTTCCAACTTAACTCCAAAATTTTTAACAACTTTGTACATCATAGTTTTTTTTTTTTTGTTTGTTTTGTTTTTGTTTTGTTTTTTTAATATATAATACAATCTATATTTTGTAAACTTACTATTTACTTCAAGTCAGTCAGATGCCTGTGCAAATGCTTAATTATTCTACCTTATATTTTGTTCATGCTTAGCTCCCACCAGTCTCTTCTTCTTCTTTGATCTTCTTGATGAACTCCTGCGCCTCCTCTGGGGTCTTGAAGATGTGGGTTCTGCCCTCATACGTGGTCAGCAGTCTCGCAGGATAGATTACACCATGACGAATCCCAAGGTTGCGCAGCTCCTTACGTATGGGATCAAACTGCTTCCTCAATTGCTGGATTCCTGTGGCCAAATCTGGGTAGAACCGCACCTGCTGGTCCTGGTGTTTAATCTCTCCTTTTTTAGCTCGTGCAGCGTTGAAGATCTTCATCCTGTCTCTGTTGCTAAGAAACTTCATAATTAAGGTCCTCGGCGGTCCCTTATCTCTCCGTGGGCCAATGCGATGTGCTTTTTCCAGAACCACTGCTGATTGCAACTCCTCGCTGCCCAGCACCTCCGGAATCCACTTTTCCAGAAAGGAACATACGTCCCGACCTTCTGATTCCTCTGGAAGACCCACCAGCCTCAAATTATTCTGTCTCGACCGAGATTCCAAATCCAAAATATTATCTTCCAGAGATTTATTTTTTTTTTCCAAAGTGCGCACCTTTAATTGAAGACGGGTGACGTCATCTTCAGCACTAGCGAGACGGAGCTCCATCTGCGCCGTTCGTTCTACACAGTCACCCAATTCCTTTCTTATTCCTTCCAACGCTGTCATAATCCCATCAAATCTAGAGGAAAAGTCCGCTCTCATTGAACTCATGGCTGCCATCAGCGCATCTGCGCCATTCCCCGCAGAAATCGCACCGCCGCCAGCTTCCTCCGCCATATATGGAGCCTTGTTTGCTGCGTCACAGACCTGAAAGTCCGTTAATTTGGACTGTTTCGGCGGCTCGCTTTTTCCTTTTCCTGGTTTTCCAGCCTTAGGCTTCGCCGACATATCCTCGCTCAAATGCTGGGATACGTTCTGTCCCAAATGAGAGAGTTATTTGCCGATTTTTTTCTCCAGGAGCAGAGCAGAGCGAGACACGTCCGTCCTACGTGGCAGCCATAACCGGAAGTCTACTGTATACTTTTACCTGATAAAACAAAGCAGCATATAAATACTTGCATTTTATGTGTGACAGTAAATAACTTTTATGCTTTTCTTTTGAGAGACAAAGGAAATCTGAACAAATTAATGATGGATTCTCACATCGGCATTGACACATAAGTATTAATTAATGATGAGCCAATTCTTGAATGATAAGCTTGATTGTAGGTTCGACGTGTATAAGGAGTTTGCTGCGGTGTAGCTGCTGGCGCTGGCTTTCCTTCTAGCCCTCTTATCATAAGAAAATCTTGTCCTGCTCTCTTCAAAAATTCAGATGCACTCACGGTGAACAATATTTTCCCAGGCGTCAGAACTGATCCCACATGCCTTAAGGTTCTGTTAGAAGGTATCCTTATACCTTTACCTTGGCCTGCCTACTGCTCTCCTTCCACTGTTCAGTTGGCTAAAGAGAACATCTTTCAGAATTCTTGAATCTTCCATTCTGATGAGATGTCCCACCCAGCGAAGCTGCACCTTGACAATCTGGCTTTCCACACTGCGGACATGGCAACACTCTAGGACAGGGGTCACCAACTAAAACTGCAAGAGGTCCAATAAGTCGGTCCTCCTGCCTAGCCAAGGTCCAAATTAGGTGTGGGAATCTTTAGGCACCTCATGATTTGATTATATGATTCAGAACTCTGATTTGATTCTAAAATTCTAAAATTGCTGTTGCAAACTTGGAATTTCCCCATTGTGGGACTAATAAAGGCTTATCTTATCTTATTTTATCTTAAAACTATTCTCAATGGATCTTGATGCATTTTTTTCTGTTCAGGATTTTTCCCTCCCACTGTGTGACAACTTGGTCCGTTTAAGCAAAGTATTTTCAGTGACCTATGAATTTACTTTCACCATCTTTTATTAAAACAAATGGAAGAGAAATCTGCCGCATGGACAAATTTATCTCAAAATGTGCTTTTAAAAACTGCCATCATTTCATGGGCATTCTTTCAGAAGACTACAGCTGTCTACAGACAGGCCAGTATCATTTAACTCGCTTTCACACGTTTTTTTATTAAGCTCATGTTTTTTTAGCTGCTTTTTGCTCTATATTAATTTTTAAACAAAAAAATTAAAATGAATTCTTTGTTCAATTTCAAACAAAATATGTAATTTCAAATTTTGTAATACAGGAGAACACTAAATGTGTTTGTTGACTCCAGATAAAAAGGTCTAAAATTCTAAAATCTCCTCCTAAAATCCTAAAAATGTTTTCCAGGAGAACACAAGCTAAATTGTATTGCATTTTTTTAAAAAAAGATTAATATCGAAAAAACAAAATTTCACAAAAAGTCCCCCTCAGTGCCGAAAAACTGTTTCAAACTGTAAGACAAAAAAAAAAAAAATGGACACAAAATATAATTCCATACTACAGAATTCCTCCAACATTTCTTTTTTATATCAACAGTAAACTCTGTTACAGCATGGATGGAGTTGTAACTCCATGATTACGTGGAGAGATGTAACTTTTCATGGTCAGTAACACACAGAGTTTTTACGTGATACTGGAGACTATGAAAAGGCCTCCATAATGAGCAACCTCACCTCTGCATTCCAACATGGACTACTCTCGACAGAATAGAGGAAGAAGTGCCCCAGTAAATACACTTAGTTTCACAACAGCACTCCATTTCATGGATACAGACCTGAAATGAAGTGTGTCTGTCCGGGGGGGATGTCCTGGCTTTTGGCCTTGTGTGTGTGTGTGTGTGGCACCCGCACCGAACCGTGATGTAACCCGCTGCATACTCTCTGGAGCAGTTGGAGCCCCAGAGTCTCTGTGGTGTTTGTGAGACAGCGGCGAGGGGAGTCTGCAGCAGGAGGGCGCCCAGGGGCTCATGCCATAATGTGTTTGGGTGGTCATCAATACAGCAGTTCATTTCCACTTTTTTCCCCATCAAAACAAAAGTCTTCTTTTTTCCCAAGTTGCATCAAAAGGCTTCGGGATCCGGACAGAGGATTCTCAGAGTCCGGATACAGACCGGAGTCCGCCAGTTGGTGACCCCTGCTCTAGGACCTCAACATTAGAGATCTTGTTCTGCCACTTTATGCCATCAAAAGACCTCAGGCAGCTTTGCTGAAACTGCTCCAGGAGGTACGTTGTCTAACTCTCACAGCTATAAAAAGTAGTAAAAACCATTGCCATGTACACATAAACTTCTGTATTCAGTTTAACACCATGCTCATCCTACAGTCTACATCTGAGCATTACAGTTGCAACTAATGATTATTTTGGTAGTCGACTAATCTAATGACTATTTTTTCGATTAGTTGACTAATCGCGATTATTTCCGTCATGTCCAGCAGCTCAGCTTCCTGCTGGCACAGCTCCTGTCCGGTGCTCTAGGTCATGTTTTACCTCACCTGTTTAAGCTTGCAGACCTGTGAATATCATCACTTTGTTGTCAGTCTCTGCCGTAATATAATGTAGCCTATTTTAAAAAGTTCCCATAGCAAAATAAAATTAATAAATAAATTAATAAATGAAACAAGTTAAATGTAGACTGTAAAGCAGTCATCAAACATGTATGTGTAAACATGTATTGATGTAAACCCATCAAACATGAGTTGGAAACTTGAACTTTACAGCTTTAACAGAAGTGTTTGTAGCAACACAATTAAATAATAGATGTGTAAAAACTCAAATAGCAGTTTTGCTGCTCCATAAAGGCTGTTGTAACTGCATGTTAAAAACAAACTAGAGTAATATTCAACTCCATTAAAGTAAAAAAAGAAAATGAAAAGCTAGTCCATCCTATCTGAAACCTTGCTGGGTCTAAAAGTTTAAAAGTTTAATTAGGCTTCAAATGAAAATTAAAATAACTTCTTCTAATCCAAAATAAATAAATAAATAAAAAAACACTTTAAATATCAGTGCAGGAATGTGTGCCTTCACTACACATACAGTGAAATACTTAAGCTGTTTTAAATTTATTTGTGATGATTATGGTTATCATTTTTAATTAAATTACAAATCATGATATTCTAATTTACCAAGATGCACTAATGTTCAGAATGTAGTCTGATATTACAGTGACAATAATAGAGAGTATGAAAAAGAGTAAGTTGCTCATGTAATTCACCCATTTACTGCAGTTAACATATACAGTAGCTAGGATAACGGAAGCAGCTCAGCTGTCAGCAACCACTGTAAGAGAGATTGTTGTCCGACAATAGAAAAACTATTTAAATGGCACACACTAATAGTGTGGTCAGTTTTCTAAAGGTGAGAAAGTCGCTCATTGAAAATAAGAAGCGCTAATGTTACTTGTTAACCTTCCGGCGCAGGTGACCGGAGACAGAGGAACGGAGAGGAGGAGGGAATGGATGCATCGCTGTAGTGCAGCTGTGATATAACAAACTGCTTTGCAGTCTACATTTAACTTGTTTCATTTATTAATTTTTGGTAAAATCCTCCCATACTTTGGAAACTTTTGGCCTTCTCCATGATTTTCTGTCCGTGTTGCCATGATGAGTTCCTCTTCTTCTTCACTGGAACAGTTAAACTGAACATTCGCCCTAAACCTAAACCTAAATTCGCCCTGCGCCCTAAACATGTAGGTTTAGGGCGCTCGCGCACGCAGCGACTGGCAGCCGGTGGCTTGTCACCAGACTGCAAACCAAATCTACCTACGGGTACAAATAAGTAACAAAAAAAAATTTAAAAAAATTCCTGCGACATGCATATAAACTTTAAAATTAAATGATTTGTCGACAATAAAAATCTGTGGCGACACATTTTTATGATCAACGTTATCGACAACACTGACTCATCGTTTCAGCCCTGCTGAGGATTCTGAATGTGGTACTAGCTTTAGCTACGCGCTGTTATCTCATCATCTATGGATGCTGAGTTTGATGATGCTGCCCAGATAACAGAATTTCTCTACAGACTTTAGAGGTGCCTTAAATGACTGTCTTACTAACAGAAATGCCCGGTAAAAATGTAAAATGACACATCTAAAGTAAGCTTGTCCTCTTCACTCTACTTGTCACAATTAACCCACGATTGAACTGCTGAATTTCTATTCAAATGCCAATTCTTTGTGTGCGGATTGTTCACCCCCGTATCTCTCTGGTGCTTTTCCTCTGTAATTATAATCATTTTTCTTTACAAGCAGACAATAAAGTTATTGTATTGAGTTGAAAAGACACCGCCACCAAACTGACACTTTAGAGTGAAGTGTTTGTCAGACACAGTAACTTTCTTTCTATAGCTGCATATTCTAGATGAACTTGTATAATTCAGCTGTTTACTTTTCACCACACACTATAGTCAGAAGGATGCCCTTTTCTCACATATTACTGGATTATTGGACGAGTTAATTCACCTTAAAGACAATGAAAGATTTACAGCTTTCATTTCATCAGTAAGCATTTGGTTCAGTTTGAGAACATTTCACTGATGAATGTGTTATTTACTATGTTATGAGTCATCTTTGAAGCTGGAACTGCTGTTGTTTTGAACCTGTAATTACTCTTCACAACACATCAAAGTGGATAGATATTTTGCTTTTAACTTTATGCCTAAAATTTAAAATGGCGATAATGTACATCTGCAGAATGTTAGCTAGTAGCTGGCTCTACAGGTGGCTCCACTGAGACCATAGTGCAGGAGGAAAACAACACAAAAAATGTTATGTATTTTGGTTTACTACGGCACCCGTCATAGTGCTTTGCTAAAAGCATTATGGGTAACCTGTAATGTCAGAGTGTGTTGTCGTTGGCCATGTGCTATGAAGTTGCTGCTACGCTAATAAACCGTTAACATTACGTCAATGGTCCGAGTTATTATTGTTATATTAAGTAACGTAAAGCGGTGAAAGATATAACAAAAAGTGGCGACGAGGACGTCTGGACCGACGCTGCAGTCCGTGACGGAGGAGAGTTTTTTTTGTCGTGTTTTTCCCGCCGCTACTTCGTGCTGACAGGGTGATACACCGCGCCACTGTGCTGAGGTGGATGCTACGGGCTGTCTGCTAAGCGGGGAGGAGCGGAGCAGTGGAAATCGTTAAGGACAAAAAAAACTCCGTGAGTAACGCCGGAGGGAAGCAACAACGTTACAGAAAGGAGCTGCGAGGGAAAGAGCGACATTCAACCAGGAGTGTTAAAATGGCTGGAGTTATTGGCTCTATCGGGCCCTTTGATGAGCGCGCGGAACAATGGAGCTCCTATACTGAGCGCTTTGACTATTTTGTCGCGGCCAATGGAATAACGGATGAAAAGTTAGTGCCCACTTTTCTGAGTGTGATGGGTCCCAAGACATTTTTTTTTTTAAATATATATTTTATTCAGTTTTTGAAAATAAGACAGAACAATAAACAATAAACACTGCCAGTGCTCAAGAAAATACACAAAGAAATAAGTGATTGTTACACAAAGCCCATATAACTACAAAAGTGTAAGCAGTCCATGCTAAGCAAGTTTCATAATACAATCCTTTCATGTTACAGGCTGAGTCTTCTTTTTCTTAATGTGATCCATAAATGGTCCCCAAATTTTAGTAAACATATCTTGAGTATTAGACAAATGATATCGAATCTCTTCAAGGTACAAGCAGGATGCCAAATCGTTAAGCCAGTTAATATAACTGGGCGGCGTATTGGCCTTCCATTCTTTCAGAATGACCGTCTTCGCAACAATCATGCCAAACCTAATAGCATGCTGAAGTGACTGTGAGCAGAGCAAAGTTTGATCTGAACAACTAAGTATTACTGTTAAGACATCAGGTATTATGACTTTTTTATATATGACACTGTACAAATTAAAAATCTGAGACCAAAAATTTTTAAGCGAGGGGCAGGAGAAAAATAAATGACATAAAGTACCATCACTTATTTTACACTTGTCACATAGTGGTGAAATGGTCGGAAAAAGTCTATTAAGGCGAGTCTTAGAGTAATGTAATCGGTGTATTACTTTAAATTGTATTAGCTGAAGTCTGGCATTTACTGAACATGATTGAATACCAACTAAGGCTCTTTCCCATAGATCATTTGAGATCTCTATACCTGCATCCCTCGTCCATGCCTCCTTGACATGGGTCGAAGACGTTGGCCAAGAGAAAAGATTAACAAATTCTGAAACTAAATGCTTGGAGGTTGGGTGTTTTCTCAAAACCTCATAAAAATCATGTTGTACAGGAAGTTTGACAAAATGGGTTAAAGACTGTTGTACAAAATGTCTAATCTGCAGGTACCTGAAAAAATGATCAGGTGGGAGATTGAACTTCATTTGTAATTGTGTAAAAGATGCAAAGTCTTTGTTGATATACAGGTCCTTTATTAAAAGAATACCTTTATTTGACCATTGCCTGAACACAGGATCTGATAAAGCTGGTTTGAAGGCAGGGTTTTGGCATATAGGTGCATATATAGAAAGGTCAGGAAGATGCAATATCTTCTTAATTTGTTTCAGAATTCTGAAGGAATTGTGCAGCACAAAATCATGTCTGAACACATTCAGAGGGACGTCGACCTTGCTAAATAATAAAGCAGATAAAGATGTACCAATGAGGGATTGACAGTTATGAGATTCAAGTGCAGGCCAACACGGTATTTGATCCGCATTATGATTATCTTGGGACCAGAAGACCAAGGCCCTAGCGTTGCAGGCCCAATAATAATGTCTCATAATAGGCAACCCAAGACCACCCTCGACCGAGGATTTTTGGAGATGTAATTTAGAGACACGGGGGGTTTTGCCAGCCCAAATAAAGGAGATGATAATGGAATCAACTAATTTAAAAAAAGATGCTGTAAGAAAAATTGGCAGATTCTGAAATAAATATATAAATTTAGGAAGTACAATCATTTTGACAATATTTACTCATCCAATTAGAGAAATTGGTAGTAATTTCCATTTCTCAATCATGCCCCTAATCTTATTTAATAGTTCTGTAAAATTCAATTTGAAAATAAGTTTGGGATTCCTAGGGATGGTGATTCCTAAATATTCAAAGTGCTCATTTGATATTTTAAAAGGTAATGGGTCCCAAGACATTTAACCTACTACGCAACCTCCTACAGCCAGTAAAGCCAGGCTCTAAAACCTACAAAGAACTGGTGGACACACTGACCCACCACTTCTCACCCAAGCCTCTAGTGATTGCAGAAAGATACAGGTTTCACAGACGTAACCAAGAAGAGGGTGAGTCTGTTAACATGTTTGTTGCAGCGCTACGCAAGTTAGCCGAACACTGTGAATTTAAAGATGTTTTAAATGACACATTAAGAGACAGGCTTGTGTGTGGACTACGAAATGAAGCAGCACAGAAGAAGTTACTCACAGAAAGTGATCTGACGCTTGAAAGAGCCATTAACATTAGTGTGATGATGGAGATGGCTTCCAAAGAAGCACACCAACTGCATGCTACAGGCAGAGTACATAAGCTCAACAGTGGTAAAACCAATGCAACAGGTCCATGTTTCCGCTGTGGCAAGGTGGGACACCTTCCTAATGACTGTTGGTGCAAAGAGATGGACTGTAACAACTGTGGAAAAAAAGGCCACGTGGAGCGGGCATGTAGAAGCAAAAGGAGCAAAGACAAAGGCCCAAAGACAAGAAATAAAAGTGACATGGTAAAATACAAAAAGAAAAGAAATGTTCACACAGTTAAACATGGCGAGGACAGAGTGAGCGACTCCTCAGAGGAAGAGGTGTCAACTGCAATAAATACTGTCCGGATTATGAATGTGAATGAAGGCTTAGAAGGCTTTTGGACTAAACCAAAAGTGGAGGGACATTTTATTAAAATGCAGATAGACACCGGATCAAAGGCATCACTTGTGTCGCATGGCATTTACAAGAAGTTTCTGAAACATCTTCCACTCCGACCTTCAGACACCGTCTTCAGGGCGTATACTGGACACCGAGTGCCCATGAAAGGGATGACAGAGGTAACTGTTCAGTACAATGGCCAAACTGCTGAGCTTCCAGTTTATGTTACCAAGAACAACTGTCCAGCTATAATGGGGCATGTGTGGCTAAAGAAAATCCAACTTGACTGGCAAGAAGTAAGGAAGCTGTCACACAGTTCCACTCAGCTGCAGGCCATACTGGAAAAGCACAAAAAGGTTTTTCGTGATGAGCTAGGCAGTATGAAAAAAATTATAGTGAAGCTGCATGTCAAACCTGACAGTAAACCAGTGTTCATGAAAGCCAGACCAGTGCCGTACGCCATCAGACCAAAGGTGGAGGCTGACTTGGATGCTCTGGTCAAGAATGGAGTTCTGGAGCCTGTGACAACCAGTGAGTGGGCCACGCCCATAGTTCCAGTACCCAAAAAGGACGGAGGAATCCGGACCTGTGGAGACTTTAAGGTAACAGTAAACCCTGTACTAACAGCAGAGCAGTATCTCCTTCCACTGATTGATGACTTATTTGCGGGGCTGAGTGGGGGACAAAAGTTCAGCAAAATAGATCTCAACCAGGCTTACTTACAAATGCATGTAGACGAGCAGTCACGTGAAATGCTGACTATCAACACCCATAAAGGACTCTTCAGATACTGCAGACTGCCTTTTGGCATCACATCTGCTCCAGCACTTTTTCAGCAAGCTATGGATCAAATCCTGAGTGGATTACCAGGAGTGCAGTGCTACCTGGATGATATCCTGTGTACAGGAGCAGATGAGGAAGTGCATCTGCGCAACTTGGATGCAACTCTCAAGAGACTGGAGGAATATGGATTGAGAATCCGCAAGGATAAATGCGAGTTTTTCCAGTCATCCGTGGAATACTTAGGTCATGTGATCGATGCTAAGGGACTACACACTGCACCATCGAAAATCACAGCCATTGTGGATGCACCTCCACCCCAAAATGTCAGTCAGCTGAAGTCTTTCTTGGGACTGCTGAACTATTATGGACGTTTCATACCAAACTTGGCATCACTATTAAAACCACTGCATAACCTGCTGCGCAAAGAGGAAGCATGGGAGTGGACAGCAAGCTGTCAGGAGGCTTTTCAGAAGGCAAAGGATGCGCTGACTGCATCAGAGGTTCTGACCCACTTCAACCCATCACTTCCGATCCAGCTTGCCTGCGACGCCTCTCCTTATGGCGTAGTGGCGGTGATTTCCCACGTAATGCTAGACGGTGAGGAAAAGCCAATCGCTTTTGCGTCAAGGACATTAAACAAGGCAGAAGCTAACTATGCTCAACTAGAAAGAGAGGCTCTGAGCATTGTGTTTGGTGTCAGAAAATTCCACCAGTACTTGTATGGACGGAAGTTTACACTTTTTACTGACCACCGACCTCTCACAACCATCCTTGGACCATACACAGGAATACCATCTCTTGCAGCGTCCCGACTGCAGAGGTGGGCGTTGCTGTTGTCAGGACACTCCTATGACATCAGGTATCGAAAGTCAGACTGTCATGGTAATGCAGATGGGTTATCCAGATTACCACTTCCTGTCATGAAGCCAGAGTCAAGCACTGTGGACATCTTCTACTTCACAGAGGTAGAAAACACACCTGTTTCAGCTGTGCAGGTGAAAAAGGGGACTAGAAATGACCCTGTGTTGTCTGCAGTCATGGACTTGATCATTAAAGGACAACCTGCGGGTGATGACGCAACCTTGAAGCCCTTCCTTGGGAAGTGGACAGAATTGTCTGTTCAGTCGGGTTGTTTGCTGTGGGGGAGGAGAGTGATTATTCCTCTGTCATGTCGAACAAAAGTGTTACAGCAACTTCATGCAGGACATAGTGGAATCGTGAGAATGAAAGAAATAGCGAGAAGCTATTTTTGGTGGCCAAACATTGACAAGCAGATTGAAGAAATAGCCAAAAGCTGTTCATCTTGTCACAAGGTACGGAACAACCCACCATTGGCTCCTCTCCATCCCTGGGAGTTCCCACAGGAGCCATGGCATCGTGTGCACATTGACTTTGCAGGTCCGTTTGAGGACAGAATGTTTCTCGTTGCTGTGGATGCACACAGTAAATGGCCTGAAGTGGCTATTATGAGGTCAACCACCACAGAGAAGACCACAGAGGCATTAGGAGAAATGTTTAGTCGTTTTGGGTCTCCTACACAACTAGTTTCTGACAATGGACCTCAGTTGGTTTCACAAGAAATGGATGCTTTTCTACAAGCTAATGGAGTGCAGCACATTAAATCAGCTCCATACCATCCTGCGACGAACGGCCTTGCAGAAAGGTTTGTGCAGACAATGAAACATGCATTGAAAGCATCACAAGGTCAAGGAACACTGCATCAGAGGCTGCACAAGTTCCTGCTAAACTACCGCAACACTCCACATGCAATCACAAAGACAACCCCTGCTAGTCTGATGTTCAAGAGAGATCTGCGCACTACCTTTGACCTTTTGAAACCCTCAGGATTAAAGGACACTGTGCAAAAGCAACAAGAGAAACAAATTATGCACAGAGAACATCGGGCAAAGGACAGAGCGTTCATGTCAGGAGAATCTGTGCTGGCCAGGAACTACAGAGGTGAACCTAAGTGGGTTCCTGCAACTGTTATTGCACAAACTGGACCAGTCTCATATACAGTTCAAACCACTGACAGTGTTTGGAAAAGGCACGTGGATCAACTCCTGCAGACACCGCCAGCGCCTGCAGAACCGTCTCTTGGATATCCTAAAGATGCACTCACCAACTCACCACTTTGTCCACCTACACCAGTACAGAACTCAACCACTTCAGAGACCAGAGTTCCAGCTGGAGATGTGACATCTTCTTCTGCATCAGCACCAGAAGCAACCTCCACATTAGAAAGAATACAGACTCATGTTCCTGCAGAGCGCCGATACCCCACCAGGGAGCGACGACCTCCTGTCCGTCTGAGTTATTAGACTAGATAGCAACTGACCCACATTTATGGGGCAGAATAATCCCCAGGGGTACAGTTATGGGATGAGGTAGTCTACCCTCACTCCTAAGGTAGCATAATAATAATAAAAAAAAAAAAAGAGAGACAAAACAAAGACACTTGGTATCTCCTGTAGGACATCTATTGTAAGGGGGGAGGAGATGTTATGTATTTTGGTTTACTACGGCACCCGTCGTAGTGCTTTGCTAAAAGCATTATGGGTAACCTGTAATGTCAGAGTGTGTTGTCGTTGGCCATGTGCTATGAAGTTGCTGCTACGCTAATAAACCGTTAACATTACGTCGATGGTCCGAGTTATTATTGTTATATTAAGTAACGTAAAGCGGTGAAAGATATAACAAAAAAACCCTCAATTCCAGAGGGCCGTACTTTTTTTTGGGGGGTGGGGGTAGTAGTATTAACTACTATCAATACTTTAATAGTCTGCATTATGTTCCAAATAAGGTTGGACATATTTCAGAAGCCGTGTGTCATGTTTGGGGTCGTCACCCCGAGCATGACTTGTGGCTGTTGGATTTAATTATTGATTATTAATTCCAGCTGATGGATTGAGCCTTGCTCTCCATCAGTCCCACAGCCATGCCTCCTCCTCACCAGGCATCCACCAGCGGCGTGGTTCACCACATACACACTCACACACTCATGCACGCACGCACACATACACACACAGTCACATTCACACTCATGCACGCACACACATATTGTTCAGTCACACACCGGGTGGCCACACAGCTGTGTCCATTTGCCCTCATTCTGGGTTTGTGTATTTATGGGGTAGAATGTGACCAGCTGTTGTGGCAACTTTGCAATGTCAACTCTGGATATCCAGGCTCACATCGGTTGGTTTTCCCCTGGACTAAAAGTGTGTTGTTCCCTCAGAGCCTTGCTGCTCTGACACCTTTGTAAGTCTTTCTTTTGTGCCTTTTCCCTCCACTCCTGTTTGCTTGGAGTGCGTTAGGCATTCCCTTGACCAATCTAGCTTGTAGCCGGGTGTCTTCCCTTCAGCTGTGACAGTATTTGGACTTTCTCCACACTTTCACCCATTGTAAATAAACACGTTACTTACTCTGCGTTTTGGGCTCATTGCTATTTTATATGTTCGCTGCACAGTTTGCGCAGTGAACATGACACCGTGAGCTTACCCCTCATTCACATGTGGGTCATTATAAAGTTCCTAATGAGATATTTGTGGCCTCTCCTCCTGGAATACAGTAGTTTGAATACCAGTGTCTGTACATCCAATCAGCAGGAGATTGAGCAGATTTTCATTTGTCAGCCTTTTTCTGTCTTTTGATTTGATGTACTTCATAGTTGAAAAGTTGCTCTCAGGGTTCTTAGTAGGGATGCAAGTTATCAATTAATTCATTGATAATTAATTAACCTTATCGATCGATTTATACTTGTTTTAAGCAATTTGATAAGTAAAATTTTCTTGCTCCATTGGCAGAAATTTCTTACTTGAAACCAGATTAAATTGCTTAAAACAAGGAAAAAAATCTTATAAATAGGTCAGATTTTCTTACAGAAAACTGCACGACAAGAAAAAATATCTTGTCAGACAAAAAACAAGAATTGTATCCTTGATTTCAGATATTTTTTCTTACCAAGAAGTCATTTTTTGCAGTGTATGTTTACAACCTCTTAATGATAACTTTATTCCTGCTTTTATCATTAGTGCTATTCTTTCCAGTCTCAGCATGCAATAGTGCTGTAACATTTGCAAATGATTCATTCAAATGCACTAGTTTTAATGGGTAAACATACTGTACTGAACTACTTATGGAAACTGTACTGGAAAGATTAGATCTGGTTTGGCCAGATGACATTGTTTGTCCCAGCCTCATTAACCATATTGTTGTGCCCTTGAGCAAGGCCCTTAACCCAAGCTACTCAATCACCACAGGTCAATCTGTGGCTGTATTGGGCTGCTTCCAAGTGTGAATGTGAACAGGGTGTCCTTGAAAAAGAGAGGGTGCCTCTCAGTTGACCTCCCCTCTATAAATAAAGGTTAAATAAATAAAATCACAAGTACTCATAGACACTTATGTGTTACATGTTTTCATTTCCATGATAATAAAACATTGTATGTATATGCTATGTACTGTATGTTTATAAAAGAAACTCAGCTTATTTCATAAACTTTTTAATAAACTTTTTCATGTTTATAAAAGAAACTCAGCCTTTTTTATAAACTCAGCCTCCCTGGAAAGGTCTATGCCAGGGTACTGTAGAGGAGAGTCCGATCACTGGTCGAACCTTGGATCCAGGAGGAGCAATGTGGTTTTTGTCTTGGCTGTGGCACATCGGACCAACCCTTTTCCCTCTCAAGAATCCTCAAGGGTTTGTGGGAATTTGCCCAACCAGTCCACATGTGTTTTGTTGACTTGGAGAAAGCATTTGACTGTGTCCCTTGTAGTCTCTTGTGGGGGGTGCTGTGGGAGTATGGGGTATCGGGCTCGTTGTTACAAGCTATCCGGTCTCTATACGACCGTTGCAGGAGTTTGGTTCGTATTGCCAACACCCAGTCAAACTTGTTTCTCAGTGAGAGTTGGACTCTGCCAGGGCTGCCCTTTGTCACCGATCCTGTTCATAATTTTTATGGACAGGATATCTAGGTGCAGCCAGGGATCGGAGGGTGTCATACTTGGTGACCACAGGATCTCTTCTCTGCTGTTTGCAGATGATGTTGTCCTGTTGGCTTCATCCAGCAATGACCTACAGGTCTTACTGGGACGGTTTGCCGCTGAGTGTGAAGCGGCTGGGATGAGAATCAGCATCTCCAAGTCCAAGTCCATGGTCCTCAGAGGGAAAAAGGTGAATTGTCCTCTCCAGGTTGGGGACAGGCTCCTGCCCCAAGTGGAGGAGTTCAAGTATCTTGTGGTCTTATTCACGAGTGAGGGGAGAATGGAGCGAGAGCTTGACAGACAGACAGACAGACAGACAGACAGACAGACAGACAGACAGACAGACCAGCCTCTGCAGTGATGTGGATGCTGTACCGGTCTGTTGTGGTGAAGAGGGAGCTGAGCTCTAAAGCAATGCTGTCAATTTACAGGTCAATCTACATTCCTACCCTCACCTATGGTCATGAGCTTTGGGTAATGACCAAAAGAATGAGATCGCGGATACAAGCGGCTGAAATGAGCTTTCTCCATAGGATTGCTGGACTCACCCTCAGAAATTGGGTGAGGAGCTCAGTCATCCAGGAGAGGCTCAGAGTAGAACTGCTGCTTCTCTACATTGAAAAGAGCCAGTTGAGGTGGTTTGGTCATCTGATCAGGATGCCTCCTTGACGCCTCCCACTTGAGGTGTTTCGGGCATGTCCCACTTTGGAGGAGACCCCGGGGCAGACCCAGGACAGGCTGGAGAGACTATATCTGTCACAATCTGAGCATGGGGGATTTCGCCGTGCTCAGTCTCATTGCCTTTTTCCATATTTGTATCGTTGTTGTATTTTTGAGTTCTAGTTTCTCTTATTTTATCCTTGGTTGGTTTTCACATATCTTGTATTGTTTCTTAATGTGGCTTATTTTTCATGTTTACGTTCATTGTAGTTTTGTTATTTATGTATTTGGGTTTACTTGTATTTTTCCTTCAGTCTTTATTTGTCATCATTCTAGTTATCGCATTATTATTTGTATTTTGCCGGTTCCTTCTCTCTCTCTCTCTCTCTCTCTCTCTCTCTCTCTCTCTCTCTCTCTCTCTGGGGTTGCAGCTATCAGTGGCACTTCCAGGTTTTACCCTGGTTGTGGGCGGTGCCCCCGTCTCCTCTCCTCATGACTCACAGCTGATTGTAATCACTTTCACCTCCTGTCCGCTCATGTGATTCACACTTGATGGCACTTGTGATAATTGATTGTTTGTCTTATTTAAGATGGGCCTGCTCATCTACTCTTTGTCAGAGTCTCATCATTCTCATCCCCGTTGGAACCCATCCCTGTTTCAACGTGTATTCCGATACTTCATCCCGTCTTCACCTTGTTGTAGGTTTTGTTCGTGCACTTTTGGATTTATTGTCTTCTTCATTAAATGTCACAAACTGCAGTTCAGCGTGTGGGTCTCCCTTCCTGCCCCGAGGGGTGATTCATGACAACGTCTCCCAACTGGCCTGGAAATGTCTTGGTATCCTCTTTAAAGAGTTGAAGCAGGTGGCCGGGGAGAGGGAAGTCTGGGCTTCTCTTCTTGAGCTGCTGCCTCTATGACCCGGAAATCCAGAAAAGCGGTAGAAAATGGATGGATGGATTTTTATAAAAGTTTCTTCAGATTATTTCAGATAGACGCTACATTCCATTTAGCACCAAGTTGTATCATGGTTGGGCACAGTCATGACATCTTGCACTATAATATGGTTATGTCACCATGTTTTTACAATATAATAATATAACGTATAACAATATATCATATATATATAATATACAATAATATGATTTGGAATTTTAAACAGGCACTTGTGTTTCTTTCTGAAAGTCATTTTTGACATAGTTTGTGCAAAAAACTGGTTACCCATATTCAAGTGGTCAATATAGGTATTACATCCCCAAATTTTCAATGTTAACATTTATTTTCATGTTCAGTATATCAATACGCTTCAGAAAAACACAATTTTGTAGATGGGTGGGGGGGCGGTGAGCAGTGACCCTCTCTGGCCCATGGTCTAAGCCTTAGACTCTAAGGGTTCTTAGGTTTTGATTAGAACACCCTATAATTACATTTTGAATGCAGTTCCAAATACGGTAAAAACATGGCACAAATAATAAACTGATTTTTGAAAATGGACTGGTGGTCCACACTGAATGAGGGTGAAGGCTGCATGTGGCCCACGGGCTGCCAGTTGCTCATGCTTGCCATAGTGCATAATTGGTAGTATACAGTACTATAGCATCATTCATCCATCCATCTTCTTCCGCTTAATCCTTTTCGGGTCGTGGGGGGGCTGGAGCCTATCCCAGCATCTTTGGGCGAGAGGCAGGGTACACCCTGGACAGATCGCCAGTCCATCGCAGGGCCAACACAGAGAGACAGACAACCATTCACTCTCACAGTCATACAATTTAGAATCCCCATTTTGATGCCAATCAAACAAACTATAGCATCAAGTGGTGCTTAATCATTCAAGACTTTAGGGGCATGTTCACCAAACACGTTTTTTCTGCTGTTGGTGACTATCTACTATTCATTCTCTATGTAGTCCAGCATTTACTGGGCTGAAACGCACTCGGCGGTGGCCGCTTTTTATTGCAGCACTCAGGGCTGAAAAAAGTTCAACTTTTCAGACTACAGCTGCACTTGTCAATGTCAGACCTTTCTAAGCAGCCAATCAGAATTAAGGAAGGACGGGACATAGGACGCTGTATAGGAAGATGAGAACAGTAGGATGACGAGGGAAAGGCTGAACTTTGCTGCATCAAGCAACTTGGTGCTCTTTGATCTGACAGTAAATGGATATCTTGATCAAAATTTGAAAGCAAATGCTTGGAGGAATGTGTCCGCATCTGCCGGCATGCCAGGTGAGTGTTTGTGCCTTTTTCATGGTCATATTTCTTACAAGTTTGTTGTGGTAGGTAATATAGATACTATGTGAATTTGCAGTTGATAACTGCAAAAAAGTAGAAATACCTCCAATGTGAAATGTGATTATTTACCGACAGTCATTTATGAGTTCAGGAAACAGTGTGTTGAGCATATCTCAGCGTGAGTTTTATGAAAATAGATGTAAAAATAAATGAAATTATGACCATAGACTACTCACTTCAGAAGGGCTCTCTGTAATTAGTCTGCATCCGAGAAATTGATGGGCCAGTCTACTCCAAAACCAGTTCAAACTGACTCCTAGTCAATCTAAAATACTCCTTGAAACGGGCACCGTAAAGGTGCAACTCCTGTACAAAAGTTTGGTGTCCGGTACTCCTGTACAAGTCCGGTTGATGTCTGCAGACTCCTGTTTTCTTTTCTGTATCATCATATTTTGCATCCAGAGCTGCTGCCAATGCTGGAATACGTTTCCTGTCCATTGTTATTTAGAGACTGCTATTAAAAAATACGTAGAAAGTCTGACCACAGGAAAAGCAGAAGTGCTGAGCTGTGAGTAACAAGCTGCTGCTAGGATACAGGGTGTAGACTTTTTTTCCAGAATGCAGTGCACAAGCACTGAAAAAAGAGGTTCAGGGCTGTCGGATGACAAAAAATGCGTTTGGTGGACACGCAGCATTTATGTGTCAGAATAAGGATATGCATCTTGTATGAGCTGTCTTTAGGACCCAGGATTAGATTTAATAAACTGATTCCTGACAACCACTAATATGTGCTGCTGCCATTACCTTCAGATAGAACTGAACCTCTCATTCTGGAAACTTAGAAATGAGAGCTTTTTTAAACATATAACACCCTCACACTATAGCCCTCTCAAAAGGAAGTGCTTATTCTACGAAAGCAGAGTTAAAATTAAAGTCATAAATGGTCCCACATGAGACCCAAACTCAAGTCTGGGGGTCAAACATGAGTACCATGCTTTTAATTTTTCGTCCACCATCCTGAAAAGAGCAGATTTGTTGAAACAAGGACGGAGTACAGTATCAATGAATATAGTAACTGCCGGTGCGATACGTCTAATACCCAACGCGTAGACCTCGAGTGTAATATTGCTTTTATGCAACAGTTCCACGAGCACAATTTATTAAATAACAGCAATACTGGACAAAATGTTACAATTTGCTCGTTGAACCAGTTATTTTGCACAGCTGAGAAAAAAACCCAGTCCCTTCTAAATGCACTCAGTAACTGTTGCTAAGCACCTAAATACATACCGGTCACCTGTTGAGTCTGTACCGCCGAAGGGCCCAGGTCAATGCCGGTGGCTCGTTAGCATGCTAGCGATTTGGCTTTGGCTTTTTTTGCTCATTTTTTCTTGGCATTTTCAGATGAAACAACAAGTCCATCAGCACAAAGGTATTGTGGTTTTCTAATTGAGTCAATAAATTCAACTCTAGCCTGTCTGTTTTGTTTAAACAAATATAAACTAGAAAAGCACTCGGAGAGCGCAGACCTCCGCCAAGCGCCACAGTTCCCCCCCATACAGTGTTTGTGTGTACGTTGTCAGATTCCTTGACCATGAAAACATCTGAGTAGCAATTGGATTCACAATGATAGGATTAGTGGTTCAGTAGTAAAAGCATTACCTCCTTGGCGGAGGTAATAAACTGAAGTGTTGCTGTTGTGTCCATGTCCTGCATCTGCAAACTCCCAGGCTGGGGGTGTTGCAATTGAATGAATGAATGAATTAATCTTTATTTCAAATAGATTAAGAGTACAGGTTAAAAGAAAGTGAATAATATAACAAAGGGGGTAATAAAATCCAACAAGGTCAAATTAGACAATAGCTCCTCTGATTATACAGTTCAACATAAGTTATCCGAAATATGTGATGGCTGAATCTGCAGCTTATATTGCCCACCCATGTTCCATCCAAGAATTCAAAAGAAAAAACAAAAGAAGTCATGACACAACTGCGTACAACCCACAGGCCAATGGGGTATGTGAGCGTTTTAGATCACTGAAAGCAGCACTGAGGGCTTCACTGACGGATGCCAATTAGGTAGACGGGTTGGCGTGGGTTTTATTCAAAATTCAAACGTTTATTTGAAACTCAGGGTTCATATTAAATGCAGAACTAAAAGGAGTAGAAAATAAATAAATAAATAAATAAAAGTATATACAGATCAGCAGACAGTCGGCGGTCTTGTAACAACAATAACATACAATACTGGACTCAGTATAAAATGGAACGCCACCACTTCCAAATGCTGAAGTGTGAGTGACGAGTTGACAATTGCTGATATAAGATGATTGTTACATGGCAGCAACCTTGTCATCAAACTGTAAACATCGTTACGTATCAACTCGCCAAAAGACGGAATGTTCACAGACACAAACATCTTGCTTGCAGTCGACCTTTGTGGTACATGTAATCTTTATCTTTATTGGGGTTGCGCTCCGCGGCCAAAGATGATTTGGAAAATTCCCCGGCAGAGAGCTTCTTTTTGCGGAGCTACTATGGCTGACCGGGGAATTTCTGCCAAATAATCCAGCGGCGGACAGCTGGCTGTCTGAGCTTTTGCAGCGTTGCGCAAACACAGGCACACAGCACGCTGCCGAGCAGCTCGTTTTTGCGCAGCACCTATGGCTGCCCGGGGAATTTCTGCCAAATAATCCGGCGGCGGACAGCTGCCCGTCTCAGCTTTTGCAGCGTCGCGCAAACACAGGCACGGTGTTTTCCGCGTGCTTTTGTGCCTAAAACGTTGAAGAAGGCGGAGTTTATGTTGGTCAGACACGATGACCAGCGCCCTCCATTGCGCCTGCGCACATGTTGAAAATAGCCGTATGTCACAGTGTTAAAGAATGCTTTAAAAAATTCCTGTATCCAGACGGTGATCCGGATCATCCCCAAAATTTAATCAGTTCTTCCTTGTACCATTTCCAACAACGCCTGAAAGTTTCATGGAAATCCGTCCAAGACTTTTTGAGTTATCTTGCTAACCAACAGACAGACAGACAGACAGACAGACAGACAGACAAACCCCGGCAAAAACATAACCTCCTCCTGGCCTTTTCGGCCTGGCGGAGGTAACTATATTGCCGGATGTTTAAAAGGACAGGACTTCCGGATCAGAAATGGCTGAGACTGTAGTTGCTTTTCAAACAGTGCCTCACTGTGGAAATTAAGGTATCCGACGCACAGTATTGCAATTCTCAAGTCTGTAGACTTAACAGTAAATTGCTGTTAATAATTAATGGTTACTAGAACTGTCACGGTTGGTGTAGAGTCTGGACCCAATCGCTGGACGTAAGTTTTACAATTTTATTGAGAGCTGGTCACCCAGACAGAGCTTGAGGGCTTAACAGAAAATAACACACAGCTCGGAAACTGCAACAAAAAGCTAAGGCAAACAGACTGGACTAGACAAGACTATGGCATGACAGGATACAAGACAGAAGCGTGTTGTCCACACAGCATGCCTAACAAAGACTAGACTGAAGCGTGTAATCATGCCGACATGACTAAAGAACCCGAACAGAACAGAAGTGGCAACAGAACTTAAATAATCAAGGGGGCAATGAAGACAATACTGAACAGGTAGATACAATCAGGAACAATGGAAACCAGTAATGACTGACAGCTGACACATGAGGCAAACAGAGATGACAGGATGGGCAGGGGGACACACACACACACACACACACACACACACACACACACACACACACACACACACACACACACACACACAATCACAAACAGAGGGAGACACAGAACATGAGCAGAGGATTGGGGCGACAAGACCATTGGTCATAATAATAATAATAATAATAATAATAGTAATAGTAATAATAATAACAACAGTAATAGTAATAATAATCACAGGACTAAGAACAGAATCAAGAAACTAACAAATAAATGCAGAAAATCTAAAAATGTAAACAAGGCAAGGACGAGGGTTGGGTCCCAAGCCAATGAAAAAGTAAACACACAATAACAAGTACACCTTTGAAGCGAAGTGATAATATCCAGTGAAATGTTGGAGTGCAATTATCGTGGAATATAGTAACTCCTAGAATCCCTGTTGTCCAGTCAAATTGGTCGGTTGGAACTAACTGTTGTACAATTAAGCATTATTACACGAGAGGGAGTACGGTATCAATGAATATAGTAACTACGGGTGTGATACGTCTAATAGCGGAGGGCATTTGACATATCACACCTGTAGTTAGTATATTCATGATACTGTAACAATCTCGAGCGTAATATTGCTTTTATACAACAGCTCTGCAAGCACAATTTATTAAATGACAGCAATACTGGACAAAATATTATGATTTGTTTGTTTAACCAGTTATTTTGCGCAGCTGAGAAAAAAAAAGTCCATTCTAAATGTAGCCAGTAACTGTTGCTAAACATTTCAATCAACATGAAAACGTTTATTGTCATTTTGCACACATGTAAACAAATTAAATATTGTCAAGTGCAAAAGTAATGTGTTTATAAAACATGTACCTGTTGAGTAGGTACTGTAGAAGATCCGAGATCAAAACGTAGCCAAAGTCAGTAGCTTGCCGGTGGCTAGTAGTTAGCATGCTAACGATTTAGCACACTTCACTCACTTTTCTTCACATTTTCAGAGAAACAAAGAGTCCATCACCACAAAGGTATTGCGGTTTGTTAATCGAGACAATAAATCAAATTCTAGCACTGCCTATTTTTTTTAAACAGGTGTGAAAAAACTTAATGATTTTTATCAAGCGCAAACTGTAAGCTGAATAACATTTCACCCAGAAGTCCCACCTTCTGGATCAGGTAAGAAATCTTTTCAAGCTGCGCATCACTGTGGAAATTAAGGTATTCAACACAGTGTTGCAGTTGTCACTGAGAGTTAGTTGGCAGTAAATTAGTGTTAGTAATTAATGGTTACATGAACACCTTTGAAGTGGAGTGATACATATCCAGTGAAGTTGGAGTGCAATTATCATGGATTTTAGTAACTCTTGGAATCCCTGTTGTCCAATCAAATTACTCGGTCGGAACTAATTGTTGTATAATGTACAATAATGAAGAGCTACTCTGTTTATCTCTCAAGCTGCTCTTTGTGCTTCCAGCATAATTTCTTTATTCACACAGCAGTTGAGCGGTGGAAAAAAGACATTCGTTATTCATTGGAAATCGACAGAAATTGAGCTTACTGAATTTAGCAGCTCTTGCCAACCCTGTTCTGTCACTAGTGTGATTATATTTGTTAAAATTTATTTTTTCAATGTTTTTGTGGACTCTCTTTGAGAAATGAGGTCAGTTGTTCTGCCATGGAGTAATTTTAGAAAAAAGACTATAATGCTCCCCACTTCGTTACTGCCAAATATATAATTCATCCTGCTGTCAGATATTGATTTTCAGAGAAAAGTGATGATAAACAATGTTTTCTTTTCCACCCTTATCCCTGTGGTAGATTAAAACAAACTGCTGAAAGTAATATAGATTGGCTTGGCATTAAATTCTGAAAATGCCCTCCAAGGTTTTATAAGTTATGACACAAAATATTATACTGTAAATATATACAACTCCCTCATGAAACAAGCTCTCCACACTTTTTATGCTGAGAAATTATGAAAACAAACATCATAAAGAAAATAGTGAGGCAGTAAATTATTTACATGCATTTGCATATGTATTTAGTGTTGTTTTCATCCACAGAATTTCAGTCAGTCCCACCACTGCACAGGCAACCTGATCTCACCAAAAGTAGTACAGATAACATGCTTTCTAGCCCCTCAAAAAAATATGCCATTTATAAGTAAGTCGTAAGTCGGCCTCCGTCGGTCTATGATGACCATGGAAGAGAATCCTAAACGTCTACTGTGCTGGAACAGCACCGCCTGTGGCTGAACCGGCCGATGCGCGAATGGCAGTCCCTGTCACACAGGTCGCACTTGTGGGTGGTCTCCGTGCTGCTGGAGCTGTGGCGGTTCTTCCTGCGGGTCCTTTTTTCATCTGCTGCAGCAGTCAGTCTCTCTTCACCCGCCTTGAGCTGTCTGGTCAGGGTGCCTCTCCATTTGGAGCGGTCCGTTGCAAGGTCCTCCCAGCGCTCTGTGTTGATTTCCAGGGCCTTCATGTCTATCTTGCAGATGTCTCTAAAGCGCAGCTGTGGGCGGCCAACGTCTCTCCTGCCAGTCGCCAGTTCTCCGTAGAGGACGTCTTTGGGGATTCTGCCATCCTCCGTACGGTGAACGTGGCCTAGCCAGCGGAGCCTGCGCTGCCTGAGTAGAGTGAACATGGAGGGAAGGCTGGTGCTGGACAGAACTTCTGTGTTGGGCACATTGTCCTGCCAGGATATGTCCAGGATACGGTGAATGCAGCGCAAGTGGAAGGAGTTCAGTCTCTTTTCCTGCCGGGCGTATGTTGTCCACGTCTCACTCCCATAGAGCAGTGTGCTGATGACGCAGGCGTTGTACACTGCCATCTTCGTCTTGACAGAGAGTTTGGGATTCTTCCACACTCGTGTGGTGAGGCGAGCAAGTGTGGAGGCTGATTTTCCAATCCTCTTGTCGATCTCTGTATCAAGGGAGAGGTTGCTGCTGATCGTGGACCCCAGGTACGTGAACTGATTCACGACCTCCAGCTCGTATTCGTCGATGGTGATGGTTGGTGGTGCTTCCGTGCCTTGCGCCAAGACGTTAGTCTTCTTCAGGCTGATGGTAAGCCCGAAGTCCTTGCATGCCTGGGAGAAGCGGTCCATCAGGGTCTGAAGCTCCTGCTATGTGTGGGTCGCGACTACAGCATCGTCTGCGAACAGCATGTCTCTGATTAGAGCCTCGCGTACTTTGGTTCTGGCTTTCAGGCGGGCGAGGTTGAAAAGCCTTCCGTCAGATCTTGTGTGCAGGTAGATTCCCTCTGTTGCTGTGCTGAAGGCATGCCTCAGGAGCATAGCAAAGAAAATCCCAAAGAGGGTTGGCGCAAGTACACAGCCCTATTTCACTCCGCTGTGTATGTTGAATGGCTCTGAGACGTTGCCGTCGTGCTGCACTATCCCCTGCATGTTGGTGTGAAACGATTCGATGAGGCTTTGTAACTTTGGTGGGCATCCTATCTTTGGCAGGATCTTGAAAAGGCCCTCTCTGCTGACCAGATCGAACGCTTTGGTGAGGTCGATGAAGGCGACGTACAGGGGCATGTTCTGTTCTCTGCATTTCTCCTGGAGTTGGCGGATGGAGAATATCATGTCTACCATCAATCGCTCAGTGTGGAAGCCACACTGAGACTCGGGGTAGACACGTTCGGCAAGCTTCTGTAGACGAACGAGAACAACTCGTGCATAGACTTTGCCAACAACGCTGAGGAGGGAGATGTCCCTGTAGTTGTTGCAGTCGCTTCTCTCCCCTTTGTTTTTGTAGAGGGTGATGATGTTGGCATCCCTCATGTCCTGTAGTACGGCACCTTCCTTCCAGCACTGGCAGAGGACGTCATGCAATGGCAGCAGTAGGGCGGTCTTGCAGTGCTTGATCAGGTCAGGGGGTATGCCGTCGTTGCCGGGTGCCTTGCCAGCGGCCAAGCTATCAATGGCCTTGTTAAGTTCGTTAATGGTTGGCTCGGCGTCAAGTTCGTCCATGGATGGCAGGCAATCGATGGCATCAAGGGCTGACGGTGTCACGGTGTTCTGTCTGGAGTAGAGGTTGGAGTAGTGCTCCACCCACCTCTCCATCTGCTTGTTCTTTTCTGTGATCATCTCCCCAGTGGAGGATTTGAGGGGGGCCGTCTTGCTCTGACCCGGACCAAGTGCTTTCTTGATGCCATCATACATACCACGGATGTTCCCTGTTATGGCAGTGGTTTGAATGTCTTGGCTGAGCTGAGTCCAGTACTCGTTGGCACAGCGCCGAGCAGTCTGCTGAACTTTGCTTCTCACAGCCCTGAGAATCTGGAGATTCTTCTCGTTTGGGTACTTTTTGTACTCGGCAAGAGCTGAGCGCTTGGCTTCAATGACGGGGGTCATCTCGGTCAACTTGGCATCAAATCAGTCCTGTGACTTCGAGGTCTTCCTCCCAAAGGTAGCCAAGGCTGTGCGGTGGATGGTGTTTCGCAGCTCTTCCCACTTCTGCTTTGCAGATTCTCCTTCTTGTGGTACACCAAGTTCCTTCTCAAAGGTGGAGGCAAACCGCTCAACAAGTTCTGGTTGGGCCATCTTGCTGGTGTCAATCCGTGCCTTTCCAGGCTGTCTAGCATGATGGAATTTCTTCAGCTGCAGCTTGACCTTGCAACACACCAATGAATGGTCTGTGTCGCAATCTGCACTCTGGAATGAACGGGTGATTAGCACGTTCTTCAGTGAGGTGCGCCTGGTCAGGATCAAGCATGCAAAAATAAGCAGCGATGCTGTGGTTTTAAGCAGGTTTTATTAATCATACCGCCGTCACGGGAATTCGGCTCCAGCCCATAGCGTGAGCAGGCTGAAGCCGAATTCCTCAGGCTCTCAGTGAAGAAGAAGAGAGGCGGACACGTGTGTGTCTACCAGTTGCAGGATCAGAGTGAGAGAGCATGGATTTCAGTCAGCTTAAATACCAGTTACAAACAATGCATGGAAGGCATTCACAGCAGGGAGTATGGCATTTGCATTTGAGAGGCATACATCACAATAGGCAGATTTGCTAGACTGTGCTCTAGGTGCAGAACAAAGGAGTTAACAGGCACATCTACATATTGATCTGAGTCTCTAGGTCACAGTAAGGACAGGACGCATGAACACAATACATGAAAGGTGACATTATCACAGTAGTGTAGCGGAAAAAACCAGGAGTAGCGAGTTGTCTGTCCTTAGTCTGTTTGTGGGGGTTTTCCCAAACCGCCACAGCTCCCCCCCAGAGGGCTCGGCAGGTGGTCGAGACCTTGATAGTGCAGCTTGGGCAGCGAGCAGGGAAAAGCTCTGTGCAGGAGGGGGTGGAGGGGGGTGGGGGTAGTAAAAGCCGGCCGGAGACGATGAAAACGTCCAGGCCGCGCAAAAATTGCTTGTGGGTCCGCGATGTCGAAGGGCTGGTCCCGTTGAACGGGCAGAGGTCCACAAGAAGAAAAATTAGTCACTGGCTCCTCTGCTTTGAGCGCGGATGTCGCCACTACATTTCATAGAATAAGCTCCCATTGAAAAGGACTGCTGAGTTATCAGTTAATTGACAACTACTTTAATTTAGTCGACTAAATTCTTATCAACAATTGATCAAAAGTCAATTAATCATTAACATCCCTAATACAAATTGGTACCTATTTTCTAAATAGCTGTTCTCACTGATAAATAACGTAAAACGTGTATATATATATATATATATATATATATATATATATATATATATATATATATATATATATATATATATATATATGTGTATATATATTTATATTAATATGTACATAAGTATACTAGCTGCTCTTGTTTTTTCTTGCCTTCTGATTGTTGCTCTGAGTGTTGCTATCCATGTGCTGTTGCAATCCTGGAATTTCCCCATTGTGGGACTAATAAAGGCTTATCTTATCTTATCTTATCTTATCTTTTCTTAAAAGATGCTTAAAATCACAAAACACTCACCATCTTCTCTGTGAGCAGCCATCAGCTCAGAGACCTCCTGGTATACTTTTTCGTTTCGGGTCACTCCGCTGAAGCAGGGCTGACGGGGTTGAAAAGTTCATAGTTGTCAAATTTGACCAAAATGTAGTTTATTTTTCAAGCACAGGGATCCAAGTGCTGCAACACCGATGGAAGACCTGTACGCACCGACGGGGAGACTGTTGAAAAATAGCCACATTTGCTCAAATTTGACCACTATATAAGCTTTTCAGCCCCGGCGTTGGTAGAGCATTGTGAAATGAAATACCAGGAGGTCTCCGAGCTGATGGCTGCTCACGGGGAAGATGGTGAGTTTTGTGATGGTGTTGATTTGTGTGTAGCCATTTATTTTGTTGATAATCACAGAAATAATAAAAACTCATGGCCGAATTTACAAATGCCGGTTTTTGAATCTTGTGAAGACGTCACTCTCCTCCTCTGACATTACACCCTGGCCAGTCAGTGGCCTGCAGTCTGTTGATGTCACATTTTCAGCTCAACTCAGCACGGTTGGAACCTCACTATTTATTTATTTAGCAAATGCAAAGTCCTTAAGCCAAGCAGTTGCCTCCTGGTTTGCTGTATGGAGGGTGTGTAATCCTCCTTCCAGTCTTTGGAGCGGGCAAGCCTCTATGATGTGTTCCATAGTTTGCTCCTCTCCACATGCGCACAGTGGGCTAGGGCTACTGCCCCATCTGTGAAGGCTGGCCAAGCAGGGGCCATGTCCAGTCCTGAAGCGATTGAGTGTAGACCACTGTCTCCTTGGGAGGTTGGTGCCCGGGACCTGTTGGTTGGGGTTTATCACCAGCTGTTTGTTTGGGACCTCCTTGGTTTCCCATTCCTCTTGCCAAGCTGTCTGGATGGTAAAGTCAGCTGGGGGAGGGTTTTTCCAAATCGGCCGTCTGGATGAAAGTCGGGCAGTGGGTGGGGTGTAGATATCTGCATGGATTGGTAAGTGAGGAAAATCTTTAACTTTTTGGAGCATCCTTTGAGTTAATGCTGCTCGCCGGATGTGTGGAGGGGCTATGTTTGACAGTACAGAGAGCCAGGGGAGTGGTGTTGAGCGGATTGTTCCAGTTATAGTTCTCATGGTTGAGTTGAGCTGGGTGTCTACATGGTGTGTGTAAGATGACCTGGACCAGACAGGGGCACAATATTCTGCTACAGAGTATGAAAGGGCCAGTGCTGAGGTGCGCAGGGTGGAGACTGCCGCCCCCCATTTTGCACCAGCGAGCTTGCAGAGCAGGTTGTTTCGTACTTTCAC
Organism: Pholidichthys leucotaenia; assembly: GCA_020510985.1. NCBI lineage: Eukaryota > Metazoa > Chordata > Actinopteri > Cichliformes > Pholidichthyidae > Pholidichthys > Pholidichthys leucotaenia. Next base: position 291,717,082 of record CM035846.1, read on the forward strand.
CTTAGCAGCCGTCCCCTTTAGATGTTCCTTGAAGGATAAGGTCCTATCAAGGGTCACTCCAAGATAAGTTGGATTTGGGGCATGCTTAAGCTTGAGTCCGCTCAGGTGGATGTTTAGTTCTCTGGCAGCTTTTGCATTGTGGAGATGAAATACACTGGAGACGGTTTTTGCTGGGCTTGGTTTTAGGCGCCAGATTTTGCAGAACTGGTCCAGTTTAGCAAGATCTTCCGTGAGCACCCGTTCCAGTGGTTCAAAGTCTGGTGCTTGGAATGCCAAACAGATGTCGTCTGCATAGATGAATTTGCGGGATTTTGTAGTAGGCAGGTCGTTTATGTAGAGGTTGAACAGAGTTGGAGCTAGAACTGAGCCTTGTGGGAGTCCGTTTTTCTGCATTCTCCATGCACTTGTGTTCTGACTGAGGTGGACTCTGAACCTTCGGTTGGTCAGCAGGGTTTTTATAATTGCTGTTGCCCAAGCAGGGATCGCCTTTATAAGTTTCAGGAGGAGGCCTTTGTGCCAGACCGTATCATAGGCGGCTGTAAGATCGAGAAACACAGCCCCTGTCTTCAGTCTGCTCTCGAAGCCATTTTCAATGAAGGTGGTTAGGGCCAGTACTTGTTCTCCTGTACTGCGGTCCTTGCGGAAACCTGCTTGATCCACACTTAGAATATCCTCTATTTCTGGGGAAATGCGTTGCAGTATTAGGCGCTCCATGATTTTGTAAGGAACGCTGAGTAGGGAGATTGGGCGGTAGCTTGCTGGTAGTTTGTGGTCTTTGCCAGGTTTTGGGATGGCAATGACCTTTGCTGTCCGCCATTTCTTTGGGATCGAGTTCGTTTGTGTGATCCTTGTGTAGAATTGTGTCAACCAGGTTAGGGCTCGGGGGCCAAGATTCTTCATGAATTCTGGGAAGATGTTATCGTATCCTGCTGCCTTTCCACATTTCAGGCCCTGTAGGACTTTCTCCAGTTCAGCAGCCTCGAAGGGTTCAGGGTTCGTTTCCTCTACAGGCATTTTTTGGTGTTTTTTTAGCTCAGTTGTAACTGCTCTTCTGGTGTCTTTGTCTTGGGGTGCTTTGGCGATAGTCAGTAGGTGGGATGCAACTTGGTTGGGTGTGACGGATGCTCGGCTTTGGCTAGGGGGCTTCTGTGCAGCTCCTAGGCGACGGATGAGGCTCCAACATTTCCTGCTAGAGTGGGTAAAGCTCCGGTCAGCAACTGTCTCCTCCCATTTCTTTCGCCGGGCTGTATTTAGCGATTCAATGAGATGGTTTGCTATCTCTGGGTCCCCTGATGTTTGATAGGATTGTAGGAGGGCAGCACTTTCTCCGTCCAAACATGGGACATAGAGGGGTCGGTAGCCTCGTGGGATTGCAGTATGGGCAGCCTTGAAGATTGCGTTGCAGAAGCGGTTGTATGCTTCATCTACAGTGATGGTGTGGAGTGGGATGGTAACAATGCTCCGGTCCAGAGTTTCACTGAATTTCTTCCAGTTGGCTTTGCGGAAGTTCCAGCGCATCTTCCTTGGGCTGTATATGACTGGAAGTTGTAGGCCAATGTGTACAAGCAGGGGCCGGTGTTGGCTGTGTGGAAAATCATCAAGAATGAGGATCTGTGTAGGATATGGCTCCCCATTCAAAGAGCTGACCCTCACTGAAGTAAACTAATGGAAAACCCTACAAACCGAGTAGAGTCGAGACAAGTAGGGCTGAGTACAGTCATGTGAAAAAATTAGGACTCCCTGTATAAGCCTGTGTGTGTGTTTTTTTTTTAACATATTTGGACATATAGATATTTAATATCAATGTTAAAATTACTGGGAGATTCGTGTAATACAATGAAGCAATTAAAAATGAATTAAAGACTTTTTTTTCGAATTTTCTGTAAAATGTAAATCTGAACAAATAGTGAGGAATAAATTAGGACACCCCCCATCTTTTTTAGAACACCCCCCACCTTTATTACCACTTAAAATGGCTAAAATAAACATTAAAAAATGCAAATAAAAACAAAAAACAAGGTTAGACATAGATATGTGAACATGTCTTAATAAAGAACTGAGTATTTAATGGGGTGTCCTAATTTTTTCACACGACTGTTGTCATATCAGCTGGACAAGCCACCTGAGCGCAGCATGCAATCACCAAGCGAACACAAGAGAAACGTTTGACCTTTTATTATAATGTTTGAATACAGCAACTTGAGAAAAACGTCAGTCCCTCGCCAGATTAGCAGGAGCCCTGCGGAGAACAAACAAGGCTGATTAGAGAGGAATGGAGTACAAGTGGGTAAATAGATTATGCCACTCACGTGGGAGATGGGAGGAGACCCGGACAGAACCCAGCGAAGGAGAAGTACCAGCAGGTGGAACTGCTGGACAAGGTAGGTGAATGGGTCTGACCGGGCGAAGAGGGAAGGTTGCTTAGAGGAGGAGCAATTGGTTGGCGAGTGCACCAAATCCCCACAGATGCACCGCTCCGTTGGCAGCAACCTGAAAGAGACGAAAAAGACAAAATCATTAGCAGATGTCATAGGAAGAGCACCGCTTATGTAGGGCCGTTTTGTTGAGCAGTATACCCAAACGAGCCAGCGTTGAATCACTGAAGATTACTTCCTTATAAGCGCTGGCAGGCAAGAATCAGCAGGTGCGTCTGATGAGGGAGCCGGAGAGCAGGAAGGAGGGGGCGAGTGCTTGCTGCACATGACAGTGCCCCCCTCTCAAAGAACACCTCCTGGCGGTTGCCCAGTCTTCTCTGTTTGAGCCCGATGGTAGTCCCGGACCATCTCCTTGTCGGGAATCTTGGACCAAGGGACCCATGAACGATGCTCCGGGCCGTAGCCCTCCCAGTCAATCAAATACTGGAACCTCCGACACCGATGTCTTACGTCCAAAATCTCCCTCACCGTGTGGGTGATGTGTCCGCCTGGGACCTTGGAGGGAGGAGGAGGCTTCGGCAGGGGGGTGGGCAGAGAGGGCTGGAAGAGAGAGGTTTAATCTTGGAGACATGAAAGGTAGGGTGCGTGCGGAGTGTCCATGGGAGCTGGAGCTGCACAGTAGAGTCACCGATGTTCCTGGTCACAGGAAAGGGGCCCACGAACTGGGGGGAAAGTTTGCGACCCTCCGTCTTCAGCGGTACCTGGTCCGCGGCCACCCAAACCTGCTGTCCTTTACTGTAGCTTGGCACTGGAACCCTCTTGCGGTCAACGTAGCGCTGATTGCACTCGGTGGCACACTGAAGCGCCGCTGTAGTGGATCTCCAGGCCCGGTGGCAGCGATGGAAATGATCCCCCACGGACGGCACCACACCCTCTCACTTGGCCATGGAAGGGGGGGGGGGGGTTGTAACCCACGGACGCCTCGAAGCAAGACAGAATACGTGAGTGTGAATGAGAGGGAGGCAGGTGCAACAGTAAAGATGGAAGGAGTAGCAGTAGTGAAGGTAGATGAGTTTAAATACCTGGGGTCAACCATCCAAAGCAATGGAAAATGCACAAGAGAGGTGAAGAAGAGAGTGCAGGCAGGGTACAGTGGGTGGAGACAAGTGTCAGGGGTGATTCAAGAGAAGAAAATGGAGGCGGGGGGTATTGCACTCGCCTCAGAGTGCTCTTGTTATAATTATGCCTTAGTTAAATGGAGAAGCATAGGGTAATCACTTTATGCGTCTGTTTGTGTGTGTGTGTGTGCGTGCGCGCGCGCGCGCATCTGTCCTCCTCTCTGTTTCAGCTTGCGTTGTCAAAATTAAGTGGAACTAAAGGCTTGCATCATTGTATCGCCATATTTTCCTCGGCTTTTAATTTGCCAGAATTCCGAGATAAGGCTTTGTTGTCAAAATAAACACAAATTTAACTCACCTTTAACGTCAATGAAGCCTAGGGAAAAGGTATTGTAATAACTATTCCATGCCACTAGAGGCGGCAATGTGACTTTTTTACAGCACAACACAGAACTTTTTTTACAGCACGAGTAGCTGGACTGTTATAAAATAGCGGTTACTGAAAAAAAAAACCCCACTTATTCAGCAACTACACCATTTATTCATCACATCAGTTGTTTTCACACTGGTTTTGCTGTTTTGTTTTGCAGAGGAAGGACAAGGTTAAACTTGTTTAAAAACTTGCTAAAACCTCCAAGTCCCAGCATTCCTCACCTGCAAATGGTCACAGTGAACTGCGCATGCACCCGGAAACTCCTGTCACAGGGAAGTACTTAAACCAACAACAAACCAACAAACCAATGCCGGCAAAAACATTACCTCCTCCCTTGATGGAGGTAATAATTCAGACGATCATAGGAGCTTGATTGTATTGGATATCTTGTAGAATGCAGCTCAAACCAAGCATACTGTAAATTAAGTCATTTAAAAGAGAAATCATCATCATCATTAGCTGCCCTGAGTCTTTCACAATGAAAGGGTTTCAAGAAATCAAAAACAGACAAACACAAAAAAAAGCTCTACTTTCTCAAAAATCTGCCAATAGTTTTGGTGGACATGTGGAAATATTTCAAACACAAAGCTAATAACAGCTTACTTTGGGATTACAGGGAGAAATATGATAAAAAAAAAAATCTTAAGTTTTGCCCTTGGTGTTAAAAAATTGCTGAAATTACCAGTGTACACTGAAGTAACACTGGAAGAATTGCTCTTAGGGTCACCCCACAGTTGTGAAACATAATTGACTGTTACCATTGTCATAAGTACTTGTTGCGGTGTGAGCCAGCTTAATTTGTTTACAAGCCGAAAGAGAAATAACCAACAAATTCAGAAGCATTTGCCTGAAAACAACCAAAACATAGAGGGTAAGCAAAAAACATATGCCTTACTAGTCCAATAGAAGCATGACCAGATCACCATTAGCCTTGCATCTCTTTATCTCTTAGTTCTTGTTAACAAGTGTGAGCTAGTCCAATAGTCACTCTTGCTTGGCCACTCTCTTGCTTTTTTATCTTCACTTCCTTCAACAAAACTTTGTTTGGTTTGTAATAGCCTGCTATGCAGGTTCTGTTGTGGTGTTTGTGTTTGCTTGTCTGTGTTTATGTTTGCAGGTCCAGTAGGCGGAGTCGTAATCTCAGTGCACCTGGCCAGTCACTGGGAATGGTATAAAAGGCATCGCCTGTTCCATCTCTGGGCTCCCCTCTACTGTTGCCACACTGTGTCACGCTGCACGTGCAACTTGGTTGTCCAGTCCAGCATTTAGTTTAGTAGTCTTACTGTTGTGATCAGGTGAACGCGCTCCCCCTCTCTTCTGTGGGAGGTCCTTCATCTATTTCCCAGCTCTGCAGGTCATCAACACACCTGCATGAGTGGACACACCTGCTGCCTCTTCACTGCCAACGCTTAAAAGGATCAGTTTGTGAATGCTTCAGCGCTGGATCGTTGGGTACTGCTGCCTTAAGCTAAGGTTGGAAATTATTTACTGAAGCTCCGCCTAATCTCCCTTCAACTCCTCCCTCCCCAGGTTGCTGCCATCTCAGCGGTGCGTGTCCGGGATTGCAGTCCACTCCCCTTCCTTCATTGCCATCATCTCCATGGACTGCCTACTCCACCTGGTCAGACTCTCCGCAGGTCCTTCCTTTCCTCACCTTCCGCTAGCGCTGCCCTGCTGGCTCCTCCAGTTCCTCGCTGGGTTTCCCTGCCGGGCTCTCTGCTCATCTCTCGTAAGAGTTATCTCACCATTTGCCCATTTATTCTGGTTAAACTCCTCTGATCTCATCAGCTCTTGTTTCTCTCCCCTCCAGGCTGTGTGCTCCCTCACCGCGCATCGCTTTCTTTACTGTTGTGTGTTTTTCAATAAAATTGTGTTCAGTGTTTTACTCCACGTCTGAAGTGTCTTCCTCTGGTGTTAGCTGCCTTCCATGTGAGCTTCTCACTACTAGTCATGACAGAACGGTCTAGTCATGACCGAAGCTTAGCAGGCGCGGCATCAGCGGAGCACTCCGCCCTCTACCGATTAGACACCACAGAGCGGCAGGTGGCTGTGCTAACTGAACAGCTGCAAATAATTACTCAGCAGCTGACCACAATCACCAACCACCTCTGCCAAATGTCTCGTTCAGGCTCCCCCTGTCCACCTGCCATCCCAGTGGGTGCTACCGTCCGCTGTACCATATCCATTCCTTCACCTGCCCTGTACATGGAGGAGGTCGGGGGGTGATGTAAGGGTTCTTGCTCCATATTTGTCTTTATCTGCAGCAGGTGGGCAGGGAGTACCTGGACGACACCTCGAAGATCCATTTTATGACCCTCCTGCTCCGAGACCAGGCACTTAATTGGGCTCAGTCCATTCTTGGTAGCACCAAGGACCCTAACTATTCCTTTGAACGATTTGTTCAAGAGTTCTCCCGGGCATTCGATCATTCAGAGAGCGAGGTGGAATATCACGAGCTGCCTAATGTTACTCCGACAGGGGAATCAGTCTGCGGCCGATTTCTCTGTGGAGTTCTTGGCCGTCGTGGCAGTCTCCGGGTGGAATGATGTTACCTTATGCAGCACCTTCCTCCTGGGTCTGAATGCCAACCTCCGTGATGACCTGGTGGTTCATGCGACCCCTCCTCTCTGGATGAGCTCATCGAGCAAGCCGTCAGTCTAGACAACCAGTACAGCGAGCGCGCGAAGGAGCAGAAGGCCTTCTTCAGTCCACCTGTCTTGCGTGCACACCCCCCCATCCTCCGGCTACTAGGTCTAACAGGCCTGATTCCTCCGCCGAATCCATGGTGCTGGGTTGAGCCCGCTTGATTCCGGAGGAGCACCAGCGTCAAAGGAAGACCGGTGTTTGCATGTATTGTGGCTCTTTAGAACATAACCTACCTGACTGCCCGGTGAAATCCCGTGGGGGGTCTGGCGGGAGGTCACTCAACTAATCCCCCCGGTAACTTTTCACTCCCAGCTCTTATCCAGTTACTGGGGGCTGAGAAGAAGGTCTCGGCATTAATTGATTCGGGGGCCGAGCAGAACTTTATTTCGTTGCGGCCCGTACAGGAGATAGATATACCCACTGTTAAACTGCCGGCTTCATTAAACATAGCGGCACTATCCAGCTGTAACCTAGCCTCCGTTACTGAGTGCATGGAGCCGGTTTCCGTCTTTCTTTCCAGGAACCACTGGGACTCTCTCTCGTTCTTCATTCTCTCTAGTTCATCCTTCCCGGTGGTCCTGGGTTACCCTTGGCTCCAGAAACACAACCATATTATCAAATCAAATCAAATCAAACTTTATTGTCATATTGCTGTACATACAACTGTAGTGCAGGCAAGATGAAATTGCATTTCTCTCGGCATCCATATAAATAGAAGCAGCATGATATAAGACACACTCACACATATCTTCACCCCCCCACCCCCACCTCCCATCCATTCACACATCCCTGAGACATACTTGGGAAAAACTAACTAACTATAATATACAAATAATATACATAATGTCCGTGGTGCAGTAGTGTGTATGAGAGATTCCGGGTCAACTGTTCAGCATCTTGACAGCTTGTGGAAGGAAGCTGTTGATCAGTCTGGTGGTTCATCCTCTGATGCTCCGGAATCGTTTACCAGATGGCAGAAGTCCAAAGTGTTTATGCAGAGGGTGAGAACGGTCCTTGACAATGTTCAGTGTCCTGCTCCTACAACGGTTCTGAAAAAGTTCTTGGACAGAGGTGTCTAATCTGGTTCCTATCGTGTCTGGATACACAGTCATGTGTTAGAAGTGTAAATAACAGTGGACTGAGTACGCAGCCTTGACGGGATCCGGTGCTCAGCGTGACAGAGTTGGAGATGTTGTTTCCAACCCGGACAGACTGAGGTCTCTCAGTCAGGAAATCCAGGATCCAGAGACATGTGGCGGTGTTCAGACCAAGAAGGAGTAATTTCTCCATCAGTCTCTGGGGAATAATGGTGTTGAATGCTGAAATGAAATCAATGTACAGGAGTATTATCAGTTTGGCACAGAATTGAATTTCCTACTGGAGTCCCTTTTGTTTATCCTCCTGCCTCAGTTCGGCCGCCTGTTCACCTTCACTTCCCATCACCTCTCTTCCAGTGGAGCCGCCAGATCGCAGCCTCATGCCTGTGGTCTACCATGACCTTGGGGAGGTTTTTAGGAAGTCAAGAGCGCTCTCTTTACCATCACACCGCTCTTACAACTGTGCTATCAACCTCCTCCCGGGTGCACGGTTGCCATCCAGCCGGCTCTACAGCCTTTCTGGGCCGGAAAGGGAAGCAATGAAAAGTTACATTAAGGACTCTCTGAATGCCGGCCTTATTCGGCCCTCTTCGGCCACTCTTGGGGCGGGGTTTTTCTTTGTTGGGAAGAAGGATGGATCCCTGCGTCTGTGCATCGACTACTGCGAGCTTAACGCAATAACTGTTAAGGATAAGTATCCTCTGCCCCTCATCAATTCTGCGTTCGAGCTTCTCCAGTGTGCATGGGTATTTACTAAGCTCGACTTGCGCAACAAGTACCATTTATTTCGCATATGCGAGGGGGCCGAATGGAAGACGGCATTCAAAACACATCTGGGGCACTTTGAATATATAGTGATGCCGTTTGGGGTCACTAATGTCCCCACCGTCTTCCAGCGCATGATTAACGATGTCCTCCCCGATATGGTTAATCAATTCGTTTTTGTATACCTCAATGACATTTTGATTTTTTCCCGCACGCCGGAAGAACACACAGTCCACATCCAGGTTGTGTTACAACGGCTCCTGGAAAATCAGCTCTTTGTGAAGGCTGAAAAGTGTGAGTTTTCCACAAGCTCCACTTCCTTCCTGGGCTTTATTGTAGCCAAAGGGTTGCTGAGGGCCGACCAAGCCAAGGTGAAGGCAGTGCTTGATTGGCCTACCCTGCAGTCTAGGAAACAGCTCCAATGCTTTTTGGGCTTTGCTAATTTCTACCGTAGGTTTATCAGAAACTACAGCAGGGTTGCTCAGTCCCTGACTCAACTGACCTCGACCAAAGTCCCCTTTAAGTGGTCTGAGGCAGCAGAGCAGGCCTTTAGTGAATTAAAAGCCCTATTTTCCAACACACCCATCTTGGCACAGGTCAACCCTCAGCTCCAGTTTGTTGTTGAGGTGGATACTTCTGACTCAGGGGTGGGCGCTGTCCTCTCGCAGCGTCCAGCCTCTGATCAGAAGCTCCACCCATGTGCTTATTTCTCTCGGTGGTTAACTCCGGCTGAGAGGAATTACGATGTAGGAGACCGAGAGCTACTGGCCATTAAATTGGCTCTTGAGAAGTGGAGGCACTGGCTGGAGGGAGCCATTCATCCCATCATTGTGTGGCCCGACCACAAAAATCTAGAGTACTTAAGGTTGGCCTGCAGGTTGAACTCCAGGCAGGCCTGTTGGGCCCTATTCTTCCTGAGATTCAATCTGACGATCACCTACCGGCCCAGGTCACGTAACATCCAGCCTGACGCTCTCTCCCGCCAGTTCGCCTCTGACCTCTCAGCTTCCTCTTCTCCTCCTGAGCCATTCAACATTCTTGGCGCCCTCTCGTGGGAAATTGAGCTGAGGGTTCGGCAGGCCCAGTCCTCTGAGCCCAAGCTCGAGGGGGGCCCTGACGATCGTCTGTTTGTTCCATCCGCCCTATGCAGTGATGTCATCCGGTGGGGGCATATCAGCCACTTTACCTGTCACCCCGGGATCTCCCGTACTATTAATCTGGTGCAGTGGGTGTTCTGGTGGCCTACGCTGCGGACGGACATACGGGACTATGTCAAGGCCTGCCAAGTTTGTGTTATGAACAAATCGGACTCTTCACCCCCTGCCGGTCTCCTGCACCCCCTGCCAGTTCCCAGTCGCCCTTGGTCACACATCACCATGGACTTCATTACAGGCCTTCCTCCCTTGCAGGGCAACATGATCATCCTCACCATCATAGACCGCTTCTCTAAAACCATCCACTTGGTGCCCCTTCCCAATTCCCTCTGCGTCGGAGATTGCCAATCTTCTCACCTCTCATGTTATCCGCCTTCATGGTATCCCTTTGGACAGTGTGTCTGACTGGGGTCCCCAATTCACCTCCCAAGTGTGGAAGTCCTTTTGCCGTTCTCTGGGCACTGCAGTCAGTCTCACTTCGGGTTACCACCCTCAGAGCAACGGGCAGGCTGAGCGTGCTAACCAATCCCTGGAGGCCACCTTGAGATGTGTGGCTTCCTGTAACCTGTCCACTTGGAGCACCCATCTAACCTGGGTGGAGTATGCCCACAACTCTGCCGTCTCTTCAACCACCGGGTTAATGCCATTTGAGATGCCTATGGGCTACATTCCTCCCCTGCTGCCAATGGTGGAGAGGGACGTGGCAATGCCATCCATGGGGGCCCACGCTTGCCTCTGCCGCCGCATGTGGAAATCCACCCGAGCTGCCCTTCTCCGTTCGGCCGAGCAGAATTGCCAGTATGCAGACCGCAGGCGGGTCCCTGTGCCCAAGTATGCTGTGGGTCAGAGCGTGTGGTTGTTGGCGGATCAGGTTCCTGTGAAGACAGTGTCTAGAAAGCTGTCACCTCGCTTCCTTGGTCCCTTTCCCATCTCGAGGATCATCAATGACGTGACAGTCCGTCTGAAACTACCGCCGACACTCCGTATCCACCCTACGTTCCACATATACAAGATCAAGCCCCTCTCCGCCAGCCCTCTCTGCCCCCCCCCCGAAGCCGCCTCCTCCTCCTCGGATCCTCAGTGGCCACACCACCTATACTGTCCAGAGGATTCTGGACGTTTGCCGCCGGGGCTGACAGTACTTGGTTCACTGGAAAGGCTACAGACCGGAAAAGAGATCATGGATCCCCGGTTCCTATTTCCACAACAAGGGAATGGTCCAAGCCTTTCACCGGGCTCATCCCAACAAGCCCGGTGGGTTGCCAGGAGGTGCCCCTTGAGGGGGGGGGCATTGTTATGATTGGGTGAGCGCGCTCCCCCTTCCTTCTGTGGGAGGTCCTTCATTTGTTTCCCAGCTCCACAGGTCATCAGTGCACCTGCGTGAGTGGACGCACCTGCTGCCTCGTCACTGCCAGCGCTTAAAAGGACCAGTTTGTGAATGCTTCAGCGCTGGATCGTTGGGTACTGCTGCCTTAAGCTAAGGTTGGAAATTATTTACTGAAGCTCAGCTTAGTCTCCCTTCTCCTCCTCTCTCCCCAGGTTGCTGCCATCTCAGCGGGGTGTCTCTGGGATTGCAGTGCGCTCACCTGCCTTCATCGGCATCATCTCCCTGGACTGCCTACTCCACCCGGTCAGACTCTCCGCAGGTTCTTCCCTTTCTCACCTTCTGCCAGCCCTGTCCTGCTGGCTCCTCCAGTTCCTTGCTGGGCTTCCCTGCCGGGCTCTCTACTCATCTCTCGTAAGAATTATCTCACCATTTGCCCATTTATTCCGGTTAAATTCCTCTCCTCTAATCAGCTCTCATCTCGCTTCCCTTCAGGCTGTGTGCTTCCTCGGCGTGCATCGCTTTCTTTACTGTTGTGTGCTTTTTCAATAAAATTGTGTTCAACGTTTTACTCCACGTCTGAAGTGTCTTCCTCTGGTGTTAGCTGCCTTCCACGTGAGCTTCTCAATATCAGTCATGACACTTATTTGCAGTGTACCTTCTTGTAGTAACACATAATCATACATCCATCAGCTGACACACTGATTTCACTTCACTACTGTTCACATTTTTGTAAATAAATTTCACTTTTGCCTCGCCTCTCCTTGCTTGCTGAGAGCCGGTCTTGAAAAGTTTCTTTGCTAGCGCTTCTGTGATGTCCATTCTAAAGATACCAAGCTAGATAGCATCCTCTTATAGGTAGCAACCGACTAGCACCCTACCCTGTGGTTGGCTACTGGGACACGCCGGCTGTAAAATGTTCCATTTGTAGCCTGTTGCAGGTGATTTGGAGCTTTGATGGAAGTGACAGTCACCCGGTCAAATGTACCATGAATTTAGTTTGGAAACATTATTTTAATGTGAAAATGTTGCAGTGTGTTGTTTTAAAATGTTTCCCTATGCAAACCTTCTCCACTGTCCTTCTGTGTACTGAAAACCTGACTTATCTGTGGTTGGGCAGTGGTTAGCAGTGTCACCTCACAGCTAGAATGCTCCCTGTGCAGTTCTTTCTATCAGCAGATGCTAGTATGTGGTTGTTTGTCTCTGTTGGTGATCTGTCTTGAGTGTGCCTCATCTGCCCTCACATGCTGAAAGAAGTGCAAGTCAGAAAATGGACAGAAGGAAGAAAGAGAAAAGAGGGGGCTGTGGCAGACAGCAAAGACCAACGAGAAACAAGATGTTAGGAGAAAGGCAGAGATAACAAAATATGTCGGACAGAAAAAGAAGGAAGATAAACGGGAGCAGCTGCATGGTGTGGTGATGTTTGCCATCGCCACTCATTGTTTGGCGGTGTGAGCAGTCTGTGGCCGGTAGTGAGCCCCCAAGCGATTCATCATGATTACGTGGTGGTGGGCAGGTAATGTCACAGCAGGCAGGACTGGGCACACCCGAGGTGGATGCTGCTGTTGTTTCTAAGGATATGTCCTTTCTAGACAGAGTCTGGTTGGTTGGACCAACCTTTGTTGCGTCTCTGCTGGAGCTCTGTTTTTTTGTTTGTTTGTTTGTTTTTTAATTGCCTTAATTTCTATCTAAATCTTTTAAAAACATTCAGTTTGTGGGTTTAATAGTTGTCCTGCAGGAGCCCAGCACGTCACTTGAAAATAAATGCTGTCTTTTAGTATTTTTTTGTGTTGATGCTTTTGGATTTGGCACTATGGTTGTCTACCGTACCATACATAGTTTCAAGGACTGATTAAAAATGTTTAAAACCATTTTGCCATATTAATGATCAGATTAGCCAACTCCATCTCCTCTGACTCCTCCCATGTTCTAAACAGTCAATACCAACTTCTTCCCTCAAACAGACGATTCAGAATCCCTACATTTAAACACAGTAGACTCAAAAATTCATTTATCCACCAATCTATTCTGCTGCTGAATCAGAATCGTTGAATGGCTGAATACCATCAAGCCCACAGTCTAAACATGTGCTATTATGCCTGTCCTCACTGTTTTATTTTTATTTGTATGGTGTGTACAACTGGTATGTGTTGTGTAACCGGTATGTTTGTCCAGTCTATGTGTTTTTATATGTTTGAAAACGGAGTGTCCTATGAACTGCAAAACAAATTTCAGTAATAACTGACATTAAAGTTGTATCGTATATGTAACCTCTTTTCCACTCAGGCCCCTTTTCTTCCTTTCATACATTCTGGGTATTTAGCAAATTTACCTTTCTAGTTTCTCTAAAATTTTCTGTAGCATTTAAAGTAATTTAAAACTTCTTTTTATTGTCATCTATCAACATGGCATACACAAGTAATTATTAGTTCCTCAGTTCACAGGCACAGCACAGGTGCATAATTGAGCAGTCTGTTAAAACAAGAGTCCAGGTAGCAGTCCTTTTATCTGTCCGTCCCTGCAGTGTACATATATTATACACCTCTGCAAGACCAAACAAAAAGGGAATGAAGGGAGAAAGCAGCTTAACAAGCAAATGCAAGAAAAACAAATGATACTATAAGTATCTCAGTAATAATAGATGCATTTCCCTCATGTTTTAGTTGTAATCTTGCAGTAATGCTTTCCATGTGGTAAACCTCCTTGACCTTTCCTCTCTATTGATTCACTGTGGGAGGCTGTGCCTTGAACCAGGAGACTGTGAACATCGGTTTAGCGATTAATGAAAGAACTCGCTAATGTTGACTTATTAGCCATGTTTACATGGGCACAAGCAGCCAGATTAAAAGCCTGATTGGAATAAAAATGCTTCATGTAAACACGCCAATCTGAAGATTCTGACCCGATCACACTCCTTTGGATCAAAATTTCCATCCGATCGAGATGGGTGGGTTATGCCAATAGTTGATCCAATTGATGCACATATATTCCGAAGTTTGGGTAGACAATATATTTACTGCACATGTCTGTACATCAGCCACACGATGTAACTTATTTCCGCCACAGGAGTGGCTGTGGTGCAGGTGTAGTGTGGCCGACTACTGATCGGAGGGTCAGGGGTTCGATTCCCGCTCTGTCTGCAGTCTGCATGTCAAAGTGTCCTTGAGCAAGACACTGAACCCCCAGTTGCTCCTGGTGGGTCAGGCCAGCGCCTGTGTGTGTGGCAGCTCTGCTGCCATCAGTGTGTGAATGTGTGCATGAATGGGTGGATAGCAGGGTCTGTAAAGCACTTTGGTCATCCAGAGATGAGAAAAAACGCTGTATAAGTGAACACCATTTACTTTACAGCAGCTAGCGAAAGACATGGTGGGAGTAAAACAGAACTGGTCTGTATTGTCCTGCTGTCTCCGTCTGTTTGTCATATGCAGAAGTATGTACTGCTGGACTTGTAGCTTCATTACGGAGACCAGCAGAAGCAAAAGTACAGTCTGAACAATACAACACAGGTCTATTTCAAAAAGAGAAAGGCGCACGAAGCTGGTTTGTTTACATCAGAAGTTGCTTCTTCTTCTACTATATCCGGAATGTCAGACAATTCTGTGCATGTCAAAATGATTTAGTCCATTCAAACATGTGAGGCATGTAAACGCACGTCATAATCTGATCAGCTTTTTCAGGGTCCATGTAAACAGAAAAGTTCTGATCTGAACTGTAATCAGATTGAAGAAATTTTGCGCATGTAAACATGGCTACTGTTACCTAATGTTAATCCTTCTGGAAATATTCCTAATAATATATAGCAAGATGGTTCCAAAGGTAGCACTACATGTAATCTTTGTTTAATTTCTTTTTGTGTGTCATGCAGTTATTTCAGTAATTTCAGACAGTCCCAAAATATGCGTGTGCGGTCTCCCACCAGGCCACTGCCCCTCCAGCACCAATCAGATCTGTTCCCAAATTTGGATAAGGGGTTTTAAAAATCTCATCCTGACTTTCCAGTCAGTTTTGTTCCAAATAGGGCTATTTGTTAATCTGTGTGCCTCTGTCCAAGCTAGCTCCCATTTTTGATCTGAAATTATAATGTTCACCTCTAGTTCCCATTTTTACTTAACATTTAGACTATTATCCATTAGTTCTTCTTGTAGGATTTTATATATGTGAAATAATCTTTTTACAAGTTCCTTTAATTGTTTGCATAAATTTTTTTTCTCTACTTGACAGTGGGTTACATATTTTGTCCCATTCTTTGTGTTTTTGTAAGAAATCTCCTAACTGAAGGTGTTTGCATTTGAAGTAATTTTAAGCTCTGCTGATTTCCACTGCTCCACCACCTTATAGCTCTTTCAGAAACAGCTCACAGTCTGCATTTTGATGAATGCAAATGCTTATTTGTCCAGATGTAAACATTTTTGTCTATGCAGTAAAACCAGTGTTGGTGTATGGGGTTTTGTAAAAATAATACACATTCTTACAGCTTTTTGTTTTTGGTACATTAGTTATGGATGAGTATTATTGAAGCCATGAAACAAACATGCTCACAAATCCATAAACTTAGTTTACTATTAATATGTGCACTTCCTTTACACAAAGTCTGTAATGTGCTGTGTGGCAATGGAGAAGCCTGAATGATTAATGATCGCCTCTGTGGTGTGTCTGCCAAGGCTGCAGCTAAAACCAGTGTCATTCTGTCATACTGCTGTCGCTCCATGAATATTGTATAGACTATGCTTTTGCTTGACTCAAAAGTAAGTCCATATTTGCTCATCAGACATCAGTCAGTCATGTTTTAATCTTTACAGTTATCTAGTCAGTTAACCTTTTGCCAAGTCGTGCCCCTCTTAATCACTGCTGCTATGGCTGTGAAGTCTTACGCTATAAATTTCTGGCCTTTTCAATCAGTATCAATAAGAGATATTCAAGGGAAGATCATAACATATATATTACAGCTCAGAAAATGGGGGAAGTAGACATAGTATTGTAAATTAAATGAATGGAAAAAGCGAAACAAAAATTCTTGCACAAAAAGGATTGAGACCGTTGTGACAAAGGTTAGTTTTACCCTACTGATGATGTCTTGTTGCATCTATTGGGTCACTTGCGCATTATTTTCATGACATCGTGTTTTAAATCCAAAGGCTAATTAGTATGGAGTTTGAGTAATTAATATGGACTTTCCATTTTTACAGCCTCTGCTCCTCTGGAATGACTTTCTACAAGATTTTGGAGCGTGTCTGTGGAAAATTTTCCCCATTAATCCAAAAGAGCATTTGTGAGGCCATGCACTGATTGTTGGACCAGAAGACCTGGCTCCAGTCGCTTCTCTAGTTAATTCTCAAATGTCTTGGATGGAGTTGAGGTCAAAGCTCTGTGTGGGCCACATAAATTCTTCCACACCAAATTCATCCAACCATGCCTTTATAGAACTTGTTTTGTGTGATTTTTTTTTTCCATTTCAAATGGTTTGAACACTTCCCTATTACCAAAATGGCCCCCCCAAAACTCTAGAAATGGTTCTGACTACAGTAATACTTTCAATGTTCCCCTTAATATTTACTCATAAGAAAATGTTATTTATATTGACCCCCAAACAGTTAAGTGAAATATCCACCAGTGTCCAGAATGTTTTGGTAAGATGAAAGATTAAAATTTCCTTGCAATAAAACACCTGAATTCAAAGATTATAAAAATCTTCAATGCAATAATATGTAAGGTATTTGACACTGTACATGCTTGGCATTTCCTCTTACCTTGCTAGCTGTACTAACATTTTATGAATTTGGATTATAAGGCTGCGTGTCCACCAAATGCGTTTTTTCAGCCGTGGGCGACTGTTTTCTATTCATTCTGTCTGTAGTTCAGTGTCTACAGCACTGAGCGCCCTCGGCGGTGGTCGCTTTTTGTCGCGGTGCTCAGAGTTGAAAAAATTTCAACTTTTCAGAGTACAGCTGAGCTTGTCAATGTCAGACCTTTCTAAGCAGCCAATCAGAATAAGGAAGGGTGGGACATCGGACACCGGTGCAGTCTGTACTCTGACTCCTGTTTTCTGTGTCATCATATTTTGCATCTAGAGCTGCTACCAATGCTAGAATACGTTTCTTGTCCATTGTTACTTAGAGACTGCTATTAAAAAATCAGTAGAAAGTCTGACCATAGGAAAAGTGGAAGTGCTAAGCTGTGAGTGACAAGCTGTTGCTGCGATACAGAGCACAGACGTTTTTTCCAGAGCGCAGTGCACAAGCGCTAAAAAAAGACGTTCAGGGCGGTCGGGCGACAAAAAACGCATTTGGTGGACACGCAGCCTAAAGCTGTTCTCGGTGATGTGGAAAATGTATACAGTTCATAAAGACCAGTTTTGTACTGTCTAAAAAATGATATCAATATTTTTGCAAATTTTCACTATAACAATATTGTTCACGACATCACAAATTTTTGTTTTTTTCTTTTTAATTTATGAAGAGCAGGTTTCCAGGCCAGCGTTATTTACCTTTAACATATTTAGTAAAAACAAAACAAAAAACTCTGTTATTTCTCCAGTTTATAAACAACAGCTCAGATTGAGTTTCAAATATTTTTCAAATATTTTTTTATTCTGTATCAAATATTACAAGTGTTATATGGTGTTGCTGACATGTTGTACGTGTGGAAAAAATGCAGGCAGATTATCTGCATTGCTGCACTTTTTTTTTAATACGGCAGCAGTCTGAAACGGCCTTAAAACTAAAATATTTCAACACAACTCGGTACAAACGCTCCTACCACAAAGCTGTAGCTTCTTGCTCCACGTTTGTTTAGCCATTTCTATGGTAACACACGTAACTTCCATCAGCAGCATAACGGTGTGATGTCATGATGCAGGAGACCTCAAATGTCGTGATATTCATTTTTACACCAGTGTCAAAATTTATATCACTATTCTCGTGAACAATACGATATGGCATACCACTATGCAGCAGTGTTAATTTTAGCTCACAAATGATTAATAAATTAGAATAGTTTTTAAACTATGGATGAAAATAAAGATAAAAAAACAGATATTCCCATTTTATATTAAAAATACCCACTCAACCTTTCACTTAAACTGGAGTGCTACAGTCAGTGTGTTGTCCATTGTAATCACATAGCTGACAGTCTGCCTCACTCTGAAAAGTATTAGCATGTCAGTGGGCTTCTGTGTTCCCTTAGGTGCTTTGGAATATGATTACGTCTACGGAGTTGCTCTGTCAGCACAATACTGGAGGAAAACAGAGCAGAAAGCCATTTCATTTTTATCCTTGCTTATTGTGCTTGGACAGCTGTTTAGCAGAATGTTCACACTTTGTTTCTCACTATCATTCACAGTGAAATATGTATATAGTGTTATGTTTATATTTGTATCTCTGTATTGAGCCATTTTAAGAACAACTTTGCTTCATCTTCTTCCAGCATCTTAAAGGTATAGTTATTTTTTTTTAATTGGAGTTATATGAAATGCTTTTGAATAGTTACTGAATTACCCTCAGTAGTTTGTACTCCAGTAGGGGTGGGAATGAAGAGGGACCTCGCATTTCGATTTGGATCGTGATACTTGGGTCACAATACAATCCTATCACGATTCAACAATAATCACGATATCACAATATCAAGTATCACAATCCCATATATTTCAATTTTTTCACCTTATTCAACCTCAAATCATGTCCCAAAGTAAAACTGCTGACATCTCTTTCATCAAGTATTCTCGGGGCTTCATTTTGTGCGGAGACGCGTCTCTGCACACAGGGAGGGCGGTGGACTTGTTTGGAATTGACTCGTGCTCCAGCTACATTTAGCTGACTCTGTGGACTCTTTTAAAAAGCAGCTGAAAGCTTTTTTGTTTAACAAGGGTTTCCGTTGAGTTTCAGTTTAACTGCTTTTTAATGATATGCAAGTCTGATATTTTAAAATTATTTTAATCTTGTGTTTTAACTTGTTTTTGTATTTTTAAAATTATTCTTTATCTATAACCTTCTTTTTATTCCATTTTATTGTACAACGCTCTGACTATGGTCCCTATTTTGACGTTTGTCAGTAGACTTTTCTGCCAGACTTTACGCCATATGCCAGTGTATCTTTAATTTCTGTCAGCGCATTGTCTGTTTTTTACGCTTTGCGTCATGCCATCTAATTACCAGTGGACGGTGTGCCCGCCTTGCGCTGAGAGGTGGAGGCTCATTTCAAAGAGCTGTGGCGGTGCACAATCTCAGGCACATTTGATCAGGAAAAAGAAGGTCTGTTGTCAGAAGTGCATTGTTTAATGATATTTCAGCGCTGTTACAGAAATAATTTCTTTTCTATCAGACAGTGAAACAGGTTGTTTTTACCTTGACATGTTTCGGCCACTTCTTGCAGCCTTCCTCAGAAGGGTTACATGATGTTGTTTTGACACTCAGCTGTTTCACTGGCTGTTTTATCCAGGTTTACCAGACAGCAGAGGACGACTACACCCCCTGCTGTCTGGTATCCTGTGGAGGACAGCATCCCATTTGTGGGACAGGGTATAGGATCCCTCATCCCTGTTGATGGTTCTTGGGGTCCGTTTTCTGATCTCATTGGCTTCAGTGATCCAACGGTGGTCTTTGTTGCTTTCTGTGTGGATGATGTTTGCCTGTTCCCAGTCCATGATAGGGTTTTCTCTTTTGCAATGGTCGGATACGGCAGATTTCAGGTTCTGTTGTTCAGCTGTTGCTTTTTATGCTCCTATGTACCTTGCTATTGTCTCTTGTTCACATTCTTTCCTGTGTTCCTTTTTTCTTGTTCCGAAGTTTCTTCCTGTTTCTCCTATGTAGGTTTTATTGCATGATTAGCATGGTATTTCATAAATGACATTACTTTTGTTTTCTGTGGGTATTGTGTTTTTGGGATGAATCAAGAGTTGCCTTAAAGTGGTGTGTGCTTTTACTGGGGTGTTAATGTGATATTTTTTCATTGTCCTCTGTATTCTTTCAGTGATGCTTCTCACGTATGGTAGTGTGACTGTTCCTATATCATTTACTTTTTGTGTGGTCCTTCCTTCTCTCCGTTTTATGTTTTTCATCTCCACTTGCTTCCTTCCCCTCTCTATGGTCCATTGGGGTAGCGGCAGTTTTTCAGAGCCTCCATTATGTGTGCCTCTTCCTCCTCTTTATCCTGTGGATTAGTAATGATGTTGGCCCGGTCATAATGTTCTAATAATGAAGAGTTTGTGGGCTGTGGTGTGTTCTGAAGTTCATAACAAATACTAACTAGAAAAGCACTCAGAGAGCGCAGACCTCCGCCAAGCGCCACAGTTCCCCCCATACAGTGTTTGTGTGTACGTTGTCAGATTCCTTGACCATGAAAACATCTGAGTAGCAATTGGATTCACAATGATAGGATTAGTGATTCAGTAGTAAAAGCATTACCTCCTTGGCAGAGGTAATAAACTGAAGTGTTGGTGTTGTGTCCATGTCCTGCATCTGCAAACTCCCAGGCTGGGGGCGTTGCAATTGAATGAATGAATTAATCTTTATTTCGAATAGATTAAGAGTACAGGTTAAAAGAAAGTGAATAATATAACAAAGGGGGTAATAAAATCCAACAAGGTCAAATTAGACAATAGCTCCTCTGATTATACAGTTCAACATAAGTTATCCGAAATATGTGATGGCTGAATCCGCAGCTTATATTGGCCACCCATGTTCCATCCAAGAATTCAAAAGAAAAAACAAAAGAAGTCATGACACAACTGCGTACAACCCATAGGCCAATGGGTTATGTGAGCGTTTTAGATCACTGAAAGCAGCACTGAGGGCTTCACTGACGGATGCCAATTAGGTAGACGGGTTGGCATGGGCTTTATTCAAAATTCAAACGTTTATTTCAAACTCAGGGTTCATATTAAATGCAGAACTAAAAGGAGTAGAAAATAAATAAATAAAAGTATATACAGATCAGCAGACAGTCGGCGGTCTTGTAACAACAATAACATACAATATTGGACTCAGTATAAAATGGAACGCCACCACTTCCAAATGCTGGAGTGAAGTGTGAGTGACGAGTTGACAATTGCTGATATAAGATGATTGTTACATGGCAGCAACCTTCTCATCAAACTGTAAACATTGTTACGTATCAACTCGCCAAAAGACGGAATGTTCACAGACACAAACATCTTGCTTGCACTCGACCTTCGTGGTACATCTAATCTTTATCTTTATTGGGGTTGCGCTCCGCAGCCAAAGATGATTTGGAAACTTCCCCGGCAGAGAGCTTCTTTTTGCGGAGCTACTATGGCTGACCGGGGAATTTCTGCCAAATAATCCAGCGGCGGACAGCTGGCCGTCTGAGCTTTTGCAGCGTTGCACAAACACAGGCACACAGCACGCTGCCGAGCAGCTCGTTTTTGCGCAGCGCCTATGGCTGCCCGGGGAATTTCTGCCAAATAATCCGGCGGCGGACAGCTGCCCGTCTCAGCTTTTGCAGCGTCGCGCAAACACAGGCACGGTGGCGGGCCCAGCCCACCAGTGTTTTCCGCGTGCTTTTGTGCCTAAAACGTTGAAGAACGCGGAGTTTATGTTGGTCAGACACGATGACCAGCGCCCTCCATTGCGCCTGCGCACATGTTGAAAATAGCCGTATGTCACAGTGTTAAAGAAAGCTATAAAAAATTCCTGTATCCAGACGGTGATCTGGATCATCCCCAAAATTTAATCAGTTCTTCCTTGTACCATTTCCAACAACGCCTGAAAGTTTCATGGAAATCCGTCCAAGACTTTTTGAGTTATCTTGCTAACCAACAGACAAACAGACAGACAGACAGACAGACAGACAAACAGACAAACACACAGACAAACCCCGGCAAAAACATTACCTCCTCCTGGCCTTTTCGGCCTGGCGGAGGTAATCAGTGTGTGTCGGTTTCCTGTATATTTTGATGTTGATGTCGCTGTCATCTGTGTGGGTGATTTTCATGTCCAGAAAAGATCTGGATTTGTTGGTTTCTTCTTCATGGGTGAATTTAATGTTTCCCGTGCTGTCCATCTGGTTTAAATGTTCAGTGAGCGTGGTTGTTTGTCCTTTGTTGATTATTTCCAGGCCGTTGCTAATTCTGCTCTGACACATGTGCTGGCCCGCATGTTCCAAGTGTTTTGTTTTTTTTCATGCAGCACTTCTTGCAGGTTGTGCGTCATGTCAAGGTCTTTCCTTCCATGTTTGTTATAAAATCCAAAAAAGGCCTGACATTTGAGCTAACTTTGAGCTAACTGCTCCTAACTTTCAAAGCTGGCTGCAAATCTCACCAAGACAAGCTATGATTTCACCTGACTGGGTGCTTGCTTGGCGCCATTCAGTGGACTGAAAATGCAACTGATTGAATACCCAAGAGCGTATGCAGTGTTTACATGAATATATACTGTATATAAATAATAAAAGAGCAATCCATGCATTTAGAGATCGGTGCATCGTTGGTAGTGTCTAGTACCACAATCCATCACTGAATTGATCTTTTGTCCCACCTTTATCTTCCAGTGCTTCACCAACCATTATTTCGGGGGGGGGGGGGGTGCCCCTCCTCCCCTTTAAAGGTCAAGTTAATTTTATTTAATTTTATTTTCTATATAGCGGTAGAGCACAACAGAAGTCAAAAGGTTACCTTACCTTGGTATTTTATTAAACAAACTAAATAGCCTTAAGTTATTTATCTTTTGTTCATGGCAACGTGTCATTTTCTACCACCCCAATGCACGCACGCACGCATGCGTACATACACACACACGGACGCGTGTGCACACATAGATACACACACTCCCACCAGTGGACAGAAAGCACGTGGTGGAAAATATGTCACATCATCCACCTGAAGAGTAGACAGAAATATCTGTGTTTTTGAAATGGTCCCACGGTGGTGAAGAGGGCAACACTCACCCTTTTGTGACTAGCAGCTGATGTAGCTCTCCTGCTCCATGTCCAAGTAAGTAAATACATGGACACCATGATTCCTTTGATGCCAGCTGCTACTGATTAGTTGAGAGTCACTGGCATTTTTACAAGTCTTTTAATTTTGTTGCCCCGTGTCAAGCTCAACAATAAAAAAAGACAGTGGACCAACACCAGCAGATGACATGGCTCCCCAAATCATATCACTTATTGTGGAAACTTCACACTGGACCTCAAGCAACTTGGATTCAGTGCCTCTTCAGTCTTCCTCCAGACTCTGGGACCATGATTTCCACATGACAGGACTTGACACCTGACTTGGGGAGCTATGTCATCTGCTGATGTTGTGCACCTTTCTAAACATTTTGTTGATGTATTATTTTTTTTTCTCCAATATTTGATTTCATGAAAGTACTGTCTAGTTCACCTTTAAGTCAGGTTTTACATATCTGCATAAAGTTGAAGGCAACAAATATTGTTATATATGACTGCAGGAAGGAGAAACTTTCAAAATAAAAGCTGAACTTTTACAATAAAAGTAATATCGTGAATGATAAATGAAAGTTCCGTCATATTTGCCTCTCCGGGCCAGATAGAAAGACTCACATGCTGGGTGACCTTTGAGCATAATTTATTATAAATAAATGCAGCACAAGAGCTGAAAACAACAAAACATAAGCCGTGGCAGCAAACAATATAACAAGTGCCAAACAGTGGCATGGAGAGTGGCATCAGATGATGGGTCAGGAATGGCTGGTGAAATGACTAGGACACTGTACTGAGGATAGGGCGTGAGGTGTATATATACTGTATATACGTATAGGGCAGGCAATAATTAGAAGATGAGGAACAGCTGTGAACAATGAACATCAAAAGAACAAACACATGAAGAACAGGAAATAAGGGTGTCAGAATAAAAGAAGACAGGATGATAAATGAAGGCAGGATAACAATACAAAGGATTAAACTAAGGTTGATAACAATAGTGATAACTAAGGTAGAATTATAACTAAGGTGAGGGCATGGCACAACCCATGCTCTGATCATAAGTCCCTTTCCTTCTCATGAATAATTAATAATTATTATTAATTAATTAATATTAGCATTAATAATTTATATTAAAATAATATAAATAATCAGATAAATTATTAGCCACACCGTGTCTGTATATGTACCCTCCCAAAAGACCAAAAAAAAAAAAATCCCTAAAAAACAAAAAAGCCAAAAAGTTCAGTAACCAAACATCCTGATTTTTTTTTGTAACTTTGTTTTTTATTCATTTTTCATATTATATATTACATTTAGAACACAGTCCGAAACTCTTTAAACAATAACATTTTCCATCTCTATATATTTAAGAAGGAACAAAACATACAAACAATCATAAAAAAGGGGGGTGGAAAGGGGGGGAACAAATTTGGGAGCATCAAGTTTTTAGTTTCCATTTCTAAGTTCTTCTGGTTTCTTCTTTGTCTTTGGTTATTCTTTCAATTTCTGTCTCGCTGTTGCGTTTTGTAGTTTGTCCAGTTTCACCATTTTTTTCATATTGTCCTTCTTACATTCTCTGTCGATATGTTAGTTTTTCCATTAGACGTATATTCTCAACAATACCTGTCCATCGCTCTTGGTTAGGAAGAACTTCTAAGTGCCATTTGGCAGCGTGGTGGCAGCGCGGTTAGCACTGCGGCAGCACAGCAACTCACCCTTGGCCGGGGGATCCCGGGTTCGATCCCAGCCCCCGACCAGCAGTGATCTGTGTGGAGTTTGCATGTTCTCCCCGTGTCTGCGTGGGTTTACTCCGGGATTTCTCCAGTTTCCTCCCACATGCCAAAAACATGCAAGTTAGGTTAACTGGCATCAAAACTGGGGATTCTAAATTGTCCTTAGGTATGACTGTGAGAGTGAATGGTTGTCTGTCTCTCTGTGTTGGCCCTGTGATGGACTGGCGATCTGTCCAGGGTTTACCCTGCCTCTCGCCCAAAGATGCTGGGATAGGCTCCAGCCCCCCTGCGACCCGAAAAGGATTAAGCGGAAGAAGATGGATGGATGGATGGATGTATGTTTTTTTTTACATGCAGTCAACATGATTTTTACTAGATATCTGTCCTCAGCCCGTATTACATTGTCACTTTTGAGATCACATAAATACATCAAGTTACAGTTCATTGGTATATTATATCCTAATATCCTCTGTATTGTCACATGAATAGATTTCCAGAATGATGAGATTTTGTTGCATTTCCAAAACATATGTGAGTGGTCTGCATTTTGAGCCCCACATCCTCTCCAGCACATAGATTTGGTATTTGTATATTTTCGTTGGATCTGTGGTGTAATGAAATAGCGAATCAGGTTTTTCCATCCAAATTCCCTCCATGTCCTTAAACTTGTAGATGTGTGTTGTGTTTTCCATATTTCTTGCCAGTTTTCTTCTGTTATGTTTAAATTTAGCTCTTTCTCCCATTTCTCCTTTATATAATTACTTGATTGTTTGTTAGCCATAAGTTTCTGATGTAGTTTTGAAATAATTCTGATTTTATTTCCTGCATGCGAGCTTAAAATAAATTGTATAATTTCTCACTCACATCTGTGTGGAGGTTATGCCTAATCCTTCTCATATAATAATCTGTCATCTGCAGATATCTGAAGAATTCAGTTTTCTAGTTTAAATTTTCTTCTCATGCTTACTAAACTCTCGAAATCTTTTTTTCCCATAATGGCCCATGCTGTGATTTCCTTGTTCACCAGATTTTTGTATCCCCTATCTTGCTTTGCTGGTTTAAACTGACTGTCAAATGCTACCCATTTCAATAGTTTTATGTCCTCTTTTATACTGTATTATACTTTTGTACTACAGTGATCCCTCACTTATCGCGTTTAATGGGGACCAGAACCGACCGCGAAAAGTGAAAAACCGCGAAGTAGCGTCACCCCCCCCCCCAAGGGCGTCACAAGCACTATTTTGCACAAAAACGCACAAGAGAACAGCGAAAAGTGCCACTAAGCAACATGAGCGATAAAGAACAATGAATGCGGTCTTCCTTCGCTGGGTATGGGCGCTCTGCAGGGAGAGAAGCTGGGTAAAACATCTCGGCCAATCAGCTTGCGAGGTAAAACGTCTCGGCCAATCAGCTTGCGAGATTCCCGAGTGGTGAAGAGGTGGGCGGAGAGGAGTGGAGCGGTGGTCAGAGAGGTGGATTTTGAGTTGTGCGGGCTCTCCGTGTTGATACCTGATGTTCTAATGTAGTCTCCCTGCCTTCTGCTAGCGCCCGGGCAACTTTCGTGCCATTTTTTCTCAATTTTGAATTTTTGATGAATATTTTTGAAAAATCCGCGATGCACTGAGGGCGCGAAACGCGAAGTAGCGAGGGATCACTGTATTTTATACCACAGTTCCAAAGTAAATTTAGTTATTGAGTCTATTTGTTTAATTTGCTTATACGCATCTTTAGCTCCCATTATGCTTTGCACTGGGAGTCCCTCAATTTCCCTTTCCATTTCTTTCCATTTTGCCCCATATCCTCCGTCACACCATCATATGATATATCTTATTTGTGCTGAGTAGTAATATTCTTTTAGACTCAGTAGACCCATGCCACCTTTCTCTTTTGGTAACTGGAGAGTTTTGTATTTCACTCTTGGGTTTTTGCCTCCCCAGACAAATCATTCTGTCCCACTTTAAGAACTGAGCACCAGGAATCTCTGTTGGTAAAGCTTGGAAGAGGTAAAGCAGTCTAGGTTGTATGCTGATTTTGACTGTCTCAATTTTTGAATTCAGATCAATGTTTAAGATTGACCACCTATCAATATCTTTTTTTTATTTCTTGTTCTAACCTATCATAGTTTGCTTTGTATTTTACTTAAATCTTTGGGTATGTTCACTCCAAGGTATTTTATTTCTTTTTCTTTCCAGTTTAGTTTGATCTTATTGGTTATCTGGTTTAAAGGGTTATAGTAGAATGTCAGTATTTGTGTTTTTGATATGTTTATCTTGTATCCTAATAATTTTCCAAAAATTTCTATCAAATCCATCATTTCCGTTATTGATGCATCTGGTTGTTCAAAATAAACTATAATATCATCTGCAAACAGCCCAATCTTGTGTTCCACTCCCTTTATTGTTACACCTTTTAATTTCTTATTTTGACGCACCGCTTGAGCCAGTGGCTCTACGAACAGAGCAAACAAGGTGGGCGATAGGCAGCATCCCTGTCTAGTTGATCTTTGTATATTTACCTTGTCCGTTAAGCTACCATTTATCTTGAAGCTACCATTTATCTTGATTCTTGCCACAGGTTTTTGATACAGTGTCTTCATGCATTGCACTGATTTTTCATTAAATCCAAAACGTTCCAGCACAGTATATAGAAACATCCAATTAACCCTATCAAATGTTTTTTCTGTCTAAACTCATTATTACTGCGCTTTTCTTTTCTTTATGTATTTGATTAATTATGTGTATTGTTCTCCTGATATTATCATGTGTTTGGCATCCCTCTATAAAACCAGTTTGATCATCTTCTATCAATTCTGTCAATAATGTCTTTAGTCATTTACAGATAATTGTTGTATATATTTTATAATCCACATTTAATAAAGAGATTGGCCTATAGTTTCCACATTGTTCCCTATCTTTTCCTGGCTTTAAAATAACTGAAATAATGGCTTCGTTCCATGATGGAGGTATTTTGTTGTTGTTTAATGTCCAATTAAATGACTTTAGTTGCTGTGGCATAAGTTCTTCTATAAACATTTTATAGAACTCAGATGGGTATCCGTCGCTACCTGGTGATTTACCATTTTTTAATGACTTAATCGCATCTTTAATCTCTTGTGTTGTTATTTCTGTTGTTAACTCTTCATTTTGTTGGTTTCCTATTGATGGCAAGTCCAATGTGTATAGAAATTTGTTTTATATCCTTAACATTTGTCTCTTCGGGTTGCGAGTATAGTTCTTGATAAAATTTATGGAATATTTCTTCTATGTTTTCTGGGTTAACTGTTGATTTATTTGTGATGGGGTCCCTATTCTTGTATACATTATTCATTGTTTGCCGTTTTGCCAACAATTTTGTGGCCTTTGGCCCCGTTTCATAATAATTTTGTTTTAAAAATCTATTTTTCTTTTCAATTTCATCTGTTAGTATTTTTTTTAATCTTTATTTTTTCTTCCTTAATTTCTTGATATATTTTTGGATCATTTGTGCTTTGATGTTTACGTTCTAATTCTCTCAATCTTTCACATCTTTGTTTATATGATTCTAGTTTAGACTTTTTTGCTTTCCCTGATTCAACAATTAATTTACCACTTAACACCGCTTTTAGTGTGTCCCATAGTATTGTTGGGTCCACTTCTCCATTATCATTCTCCTCAATAAACCTATTTATATTTTTTTTCCACAATATCTTTATTGAACCTTTTTTTTTTTTTTTTTTTAACAAACATGATACAAACAATCAAACACTAACACTAAAGTACTACAAAAAAAAAAAATGCACTAAAAACACTAACAACCACCAACAAAATCAAGTCTTCAACAATGCTCCTCTGTTTAGTCTAGACAATCCAATACATAAGTATACATATTATGTTCACCAGTTTGGAATTTACAAGGTCCACACACATCATTCACCTTCTTCTTCAAGAGTTATGTTTAAATTTTTTACATAATCAATAAAAGGTCTCCATATATTCTCAAACACAATTTCCTTTGATTTTAGTATATATGTTATTCTTTCTAATGGAAGGTTTGTTAACATCTGTCTTAACCACTGAGTCACATCTGGTCTATGAGTCTTTTTCCATAATAGTGCAATACATTTTTTGGCATTAAGCAAACTGAGGTCTATGAATGTTCTTTCACTTTTATTAAAATTATGCTTTTCTGGGTACAGACCCAACAAAAACAGTTTAGGATTCAATATGATTTGTTTTGAGATTATTTTTTCAATTGTTACCCTCACCTCTTCCCAAAACATTCTTATTAATCTACATTCCCATAAACAATGAAATAGGGTTCCTTTACTTTCCATGCATTTTGTGCATGTATCTGGTATATTTTTGTTATATCTATTTAACTCCTCCGGTGTAACATACATCCGCATTAACCATTTGAAATGTATCAATTTAAGGCGTGCATTTATTGATTTGGTTTGAGCTTCTGTACAAGCCAATTCCCATTGTTCCTCTGAAATTTCAATTTGCAGATCTTCTTTCCAGTAGTTTAATCTTTTCAGTGAATTTTCACTTGAAGATAGTGTCAGTGAGTTATAAAACTCTGAAATAATACCCTTTCTTTTACTATCTTTCATCATCATTTTTTCCAAGGATGAATAAATAGGTCGAGTGAGAGCTTTATTTTGATTTGATCGAATAAAGTTTCTAAGTTGAAGATATTTAAAAAAATGTGTTCTATTGAGATTAAATTTGATCCTCAGCTCTTCAAAAGACATTATGTTGTCTGCACATGGCAAATATAAATCCTGAATCTTTTGTATCCCTTTTAAATTCCATACTTTAAATACAGCGTCCGCTCTCCCTGGTTTAAAATATTGATTACCCCATATTGGACTAAATTGTGACAATAACTGTGGTTCTTTTAAGTAGTTTTTAGCTTCACACCATATTTTGATCATATGCTTTACAAATGGATTTTTAACTTGTTTTTGTAATTTTTTTGCCGAATCTGAGTATATGAATATGGGAAGAGGTAAAGGTAAATTGTATGATTCCATTTCAGTCCAGTGAGGGAGATCATTTGATGAAAAATAATATGTCATAGACCTCAGTTGTGCCGACCAATAATACAACATAAAATTTGGACATTTCAGACCTCCACGATCAAATGGTAAATATAATAAAGACAAACGTAATCTAGCCCTCCTGTTGTTCCATATAAATTCCACTAACTTTTTTTTTATTCTTGAGAATAGATCTAAAGGTGGTGATAAGGGAATGTATTGAAATAAATAAAGTATTTTAGGTAAAATATTACTTTTAAGTATATTGATTCTCCCGATCATCGACATTGGTAGTGACATCCATCTCTGAGTTAACTCATTGATATCTGACATTAAGGCTTCATAGTTGACACTGGCGACTGATTCTAGCTTAGGCATAATTTGGATTCCTAAATATTTAAACTGATTTACAACATTGAATTGATTTACCTCAGGGGCTGGGTAATTTCTCTGGGTCTCATTTAGCATTAATATTGAAGATTTAGTTTTATTTATTTTATATCCTGATATTTCCCCAAAATTCTTTATTAAATTCAACAAGGTTGGAATTGATTTTTTTAGATTCGACATAAACAAAATTATGTCATCGGCGTACAGGGAGATTTTATGTTCTGTTGGTCCAACTTTAATTCCATATATTTGTGAATGTAAACGTATCGCTATCGCTAAAGGTTCAATTGCCATAGTAAACAGTAAAGGTGAAAGTGGACAGCCTTGTCGACATCCTCTATTGATTTTTATTGGTTTTGAAATATTGTTATTTGTTAGGATTTCTGCTGTAGCATTATTGTATATTATTTGAACCCATTTTATGAAATTATTTCCAAGTCCAAACCTTTGTAGGACTTCAAAAAGAAAGGGCCATTCAACTCTATCAAAGGCCTTTTCGGCGTCCAATGATAGGAGAGCTGTATCCGGTGCTTCTTTATTAAAATAAATAATATTAAATAGTCTTCTTACATTATGGAAGCCTTGTCTACCCTTTATAAAGCCATTCTGATCTCGATTAATAATATTTGGTAAAATTTCTTGTATTCGTCTTGCTAAAATTTTACAGATTATCTTAAGGTCGGCGTTTAATAGGCTTATTGGTCTCATATTTTCACATTTATTAGAGGGCTTACCTGGTTTTGGCAGCAGTATAATTAAGGCATTATTTATGTATGATGGTAAATTATTATTTTGAAATGCTTCTAAAACCATTTCCAAAAAAGGTTTTATTAATTTATTCTTAAATTTTTTATAAAGGTCAACTGGAAGACCATCTGGTCCTGCACTTTTTCCTGATTTCATATTATCAATGGCTAGCCCAACTTCTTCTTGACTAATTTTAGACTCCGATATCTCCCTGTTTTCATTTGGAATACACGGTATAGATAGTTCGTTCAAAAACCCATTTAGTTTTGTTAAATCAGGTTCATTTTTGGTATCATATAATTTTTCATAGTAATCTCTAAAGGCTCTATTAATTTCTAAAGGATCTATAACTACCTGTCCCTTACTTATAATACTGGTAATTGGTGTTTTAATTTCCAATTGTTTAATCTGCCATGCTAATAATTTTCCTGATTTTTCACCTTGTTCATAAAAAGATTGTTTCAATCTTAGAAGACTCGAGGCAGCTCTATTCGCTGATTTTTTGTCGTATTCAGCTCTCAAAATCAGTAATTCATTCTCCAACCTTGGGTCACTTCCTGCATACACTTTTTCCTGAAGATTTTTTATTTTATGTTCCAATTTAGCTCTCTCCTCTCGAGTCTTCTTAGATTTTGATCCTGTATAACTAATAATATGTCCCCTAATAAAAGCTTTGAAAGCCTCCCACTTTACACATGCTGATGTTTGTGTAGTATTGATGTCAAAGAACTCGTCTATCTGTTTTTCTATATACTTGACAAATTCCTCATCCTGAAGCCATTTATGCTGAAATTGCCATCTACCTGATTCCTTTATCAATTTTTTATCTACATATATTAGACAACAGGGTGCATGATCAGAGATCACGATGTTATCATAAAAGCAGTTTTGAATCTTGGACCTTAATTCTGTGGAAATCAAAAAATAATCAATACGTGAGAATGTCTTGTAGGTACTGGAATAACAAGAATAGGCTTTAACTTGTGGTTTCATTTCTCTCCATATATCTAACAATCTCAATTCTTTCATAAAATGATTAATAGTCATCCTACATCCAATGTGCGTACAATCCAGTCCTGTTGATCTATCCACACCTGGATTCAATGTACAATTAAAATCCCCTGCTATTATATGTTGCCCTGTAAGTGATGATAAGATGAGAAATAAATTAGCAAAGAACTTCTGGTCATCTATATTGGGACCATATAAGTTCACAAGATTTATATTTTCTAATAGCAAAGAACCTTGAATGATTACATATCTTCCAAATTTGTCTCCAATTACGTTTTTCACTTGAAAAGGAACTGATTTATGTATGAGAGTCATAACTCCCCTGGCTCGGGATGAAAATGAAGAGGTGAATACACTTCCCTGCCATCTACTCCTAATTCTTTTAACATCCTCCTCTATCAGATGAGTTTCTTGTAAAAACACAATTCTTGAACCCATGTCCTTTATTTTATTCATAACTTGTTTAAGTTTTTTTAAATTTTGTAGACCTCTGCAATTCCATGAAGTTAAATTAAGATTAACACTTTGGTCCATGATCAATAGAGAGTTTGGGATTACCTTGCAGTGTAAACATGCTCATACAGAGAAGCAAAAACATGAGTGGTTGAACATTCATCCTACAAACTACACACAAACAAATTTCCCCTTCCCACACTTGTGGCAAACCCCCCAAAATCAAAAGAAAAATTCTGTCTCCCGATATAGCCATCGACCGTTCCACACCCACGGGGAACAGCCTAAGCCACTCCTTCTTCATCCTCCCAATCACCCTAACTCTACTGCTTTTAATGACGTAACATTAACTCTCTTCTGTAGTTTTCCAACTTAACTCCAAAATTTTTAACAACTTTGTACATCATAGTTTTTTTTTTTTTTTTGTTTGTTTTGTTTTTGTTTTGTTTTTTTTAATATATAATACAATCTATATTTTGTAAACTTACTATTTACTTCAAGTCAGTCAGATGCCTGTGCAAATGCTTAATTATTCTACCTTATATTTTGTTCATGCTTAGCTCCCACCAGTCTCTTCTTCTTCTTTGATCTTCTTGATGAACTCCTGCGCCTCCTCTGGGGTCTTGAAGATGTGGGTTCTGCCCTCATACGTGGTCAGCAGTCTCGCAGGATAGATTACACCATGACGAATCCCAAGGTTGCGCAGCTCCTTACGTACGGGATCAAACTGCTTCCTCAATTGCTGGATTCCTGTGGCCAAATCTGGGTAGAACCGCACCTGCTGGTCCTGGTGTTTAATCTCTCCTTTAGCACGTGCAGCGTTGAAGATCTTCATCCTGTCTCTGTTGCTAAGAAACTTCATAATTAAGGTCCTCGGCGGTCCCTTATCTCTCCGTGGGCCAATACGATGTGCTTTTTCCAGAACCACTGCTGATTGCAACTCCTCGCTGCCCAGCACCTCCGGAATCCACTTTTCCAGAAAGGAACATACGTCCCGACCTTCTGATTCCTCTGGAAGACCCACCAGCCTCAAATTATTCTGTCTCGACCGAGATTCCAAATCCAAAATATTATCTTCCAGAGATTTATTTTTTTTTTCCAAAGTGCGCACCTTTAATTGAAGACGGGTGACGTCATCTTCAGCACTAGCGAGACGGAGCTCCATCTGCGCCGTTCGTTCTACACAGTCACCCAATTCCTTTCTTATTCCTTCCAGCGCTGTCATAATCCCATCAAATCTAGAGGAAAAGTCCGCTCTCATTGAACTCATGGCAGCCATCAGCGCATCTGCGCCATTCCCCGCAGAAATCGCACCGCCGCCAGCCTCCTCCGCCATATATGGAGCCTTGTTTGCTGCGTCACAGACCTGAAAGTCCGTTAATTTGGACTGTTTCGGCGGCTCGCTTTTTCCTTTTCCTGGTTTTCCAGCCTTAGGCTTCGCCGACATATCCTCGCCCAAATGCTGGGATACGTTCTGTCCCAAATGAGAGAGTTATTTGCCGATTTTTTTCTCCAGGAGCAGAGCAGAGCGAGACACGTCCGTCCTACGTGGCAGCCATAACCGGAAGTCCAACCTATTTATATTTAACTTTATTCATACTTTTGTTTTCTCATCATTTAATAATCCCACATTAAGTTTCCATGTTGTTTGTCGTTCTCTATTATTTAAATATATTTCCATATATATAGGATTATGATCTGATATTTCTGCCCCTCCAATCTGACATTTTCATGATCCATGACAGCATTTAAGTCTCCTCCACAAATTAGGACTCCTTCACTGTGTGTTGCTATTATATCAAACAGATGTTGAAAAAAGCCCTTGTCACTTTCTGGTGGAGCATAGATGTTTACTAATGTGATCTGCATATCATCTGTTCTTCCCTTTACTATTGCATATCTGCCTTCTTTATCCTGGATTTCTTGTTCACAGTCAAATTGTATTTTATTTGAAATTAGTATCATAACCCCCCTTTTAGTTCCTCCTTTAAATGAACTGTAATAGGAGTTCTTATAGCCAAATCTCTTTAATTTCTCATGTTCTGTCTTGTTCAGATGTGTCTGTTGCATAAATATAAATTCGGCTTTTTTCCTTCTTGAATTTTCTAAGTATTCTTTCCCTTTTAACAGGTGAGTTCAGACCATTCGCGTTTAATGTCATTATCTTAAGATTTTTAACCATATTCATGTTTTTCCATTTTTTTTTAACTTGTGCTCCTAACCCCTTTAACAACAAAACTAACATGTATATGAATAAAAACACATTAAAGAACCTCGACCTCCGAACTTTTGGGTCTTTCTTCTGCCCATTGGTCCCTGTTGGAGGGTAGAGAGAATGTCCTCACCGAGTGAAGGGCCCTCCCTAGACCTGTAGTTACTATCCAAGTAATTAACATTAGTCTAGAAATGTCCAACAAAAATCACTTTAACCTCTCCCAGTCGTTTATTTATTTCTCTTTTACCTTGTCTTCTTGGTCTTCATTTATTCTACATCCTTCTTAATCTTTGATATAATCTAAGCTTTCCATTGAAAGCGTTGCAGTTTTTCTTGGGCTCGGTGCACCACGTCCATCCCCCGTCCTCTGCCGTTCACTTGCCTCCACTCCGGTCATCTTGGTGCGCTCTGTGCCGTCCCTGCTTCAGCCGCTTCCTCAGGTACGCTCACCACAAAGCCTCACTCCTTCATATCCCGCGCTGCCTCCCTGGCCGTGTTCTAGGTTTTCACGCCATCATCCCAATGAATTCGCATTTTCATTAGTGGCATTTGAAATCTATTTTTTTTCTCTTTCAGCAATTTTTTAATGTTGGCATATTTCGCTGCTGCACAATTTCTGTCGGGTAGCCATGATCAAAGAATACCTGCATGTCACCAACTCGTGTCTTTTTTTTCCACGCTTGTATCAGAATTCTTTCATTTATGTCGTATTTTAAGAAGTTTATCGCAACTGACCTGGGTGCAGAGTTTGAGTTCGGTTTCTATGCCAAGGCTCTGTGTGCACGTTGGATCTGTAGGTCTGTTTCATCGGGCAACTCAAGTTCTTTTTTTAGGAATTGTTCTATGAATTTCACCATCGAGTTGCCTTCAGTGCCCTCCGGTATCTCAAAGATATGTACTGTATATTGCTCCTGGACCTGCTCTCCAGGTCGGTTATTTTTTCCTGCATCTTCTGTGTTTGTGCCGTCAGGATCTGTAGCAGCTCGCTTGCCTCGGCCTTCCAGTCTTCCACGTCTGATATTCGAACTTGAGTTTCCGCCATACACACCTGTTGAGTGCGCAGCTCCTCCATGTTTTCTGCTAGCTTGCAGTCTATTTCTTTTCTGAGACCCATAATTTCCTCCTTCACCTCTTTTTTCAGTTCTTCCTTAAGAGTTGTTAAATCCTGTTGGAGTTCTCGCTTGAGGTCTTTTATATCCTTACTTATATTGGCGAAGCCAGTGCTCACAATATCGAGGTTGGCGTCCTCCATTTTCTCTGTTGAAGTCTCCTCGTTTTTGTTGGCCTTGTGCTCAGCGATTTCTCCAGTGTTGTTGAAGAGGGATTCCTTAGTTTTACCCTGTTTTTTTCCGTGTGCCCGGCTTCTTTGTGTTTTCATCCCTTGGTTTATTGACTTATTTATGTTGAGTTGGCCATTTAGCAAAGATTTTTAACCCGACTAGGGAGAGCTCTCTGTAAGTGTTATGCCTCTCCGCCATCTTTCTGGAAGTCGAAATGCCAAACATCCTGATTTTTATTTTTTTTTTTTTTTACCTGTCCTGTCCAGCAGCTTGGCTAGCAGAAGTGGTATCAGTGTCAGGGTCGACCTCCGGCAGGGGAGGAGTAATGGACTCTTAAGCAAGCTTAATCCAGTGCAAACACAATTTATTAACAAAGAACTAAATACAGTTCAGGGGCTGCAAATGTAACGTGAGTCAGCTAGGAATGCTAACAAAGTATGAGCGTACATATGTGACGAGAAGCTGAAGGGAAGTCCTGTATTATGTTGCCGCCCGAAGGATGAAAAGCAGCAGAGTAAATAGGGAGAAGGAAATTAACTAAACAGGGCACAGCTGAGACTAATAATGAACTAAATGATAACATAAGGGAAATGAAACCGAAACAGGAAATTGAGTTACGGTAAGACAGGGAAAAAAAAAAGAGCCTTTCACAATAAGAGATGACCTAGGAACTAAGGATGAACACGGACTACTTTCAAAATAAGAGCAGACATGAACTAAGAACAGACAAGGAATAATCTCAGAAATACTACAAAATAACTGAGGACATGAGAATACTAGAATAACAAAATGACACTAAAGATAGAATAAGTCCAAAAACAATAAAGATCGTGGCTATGGTCCGCAACCATGTACAGATCAGGATAGCCTGCTTGCCTTACTGTGCCAAACAGATTTGCTTTGCCAAAAGGAGCTTTGCTCATATTTGATACTGTATATGCTGTATATAAACAGTATTTATACACTCCTCTTGCTATATAATAACTTTAACACTTTATTTATATTTTCTTATGCTGGAACTGACAGGGAGAAATGGGGGAGAAAATTGAAGGGATATGAAGTGCTTGGAAGAGTTGAGGGGGTCAAGGAGTTGGGGGGGGGGAGAAAAACAAAAGAAGAGAAAGAACAAGAAACAGTTGCTGCCTCTGAGAAGATCTCCACATGGGCCTGATATCTGCACCTGAAAGAGAATAGATGACACGTGTGAGTGTGTGTGTGCGCGCGCACGGTGCAAGAGTGTGCGTGGCTTGCCAGGAAACATACAAGGAAAATAGAGAGGGTAGCAGGCTGCAGCAATGCCCCCCCCCCCACCGGACCATGAGCAAGCAAGGCAACACCCCCACCTCCCAGGCAACCCGCAACCCCGCCCCGCTACTAAACCCCAGGACAACCACGCATCCACCCCAGGAGGGAGGGCAAGAGGGGTGGGAAGTGACTGGGGCCGGATGCCCCCTTTCCCCCCGCCCCCAGCAGAGCCAAACACCAACCCCAGGTGAAGGGGTGCCCCCCCGCCCCAAGCCACAGACACACACCCCAGGATCCACCAGGTACCCACACCCAGGTGAATCAGTAGCAGCTAAATGTTTTATTGATGAACCTTACAGAGATTTGGATGATTTCCATCGTTGTCATATCAGTAACAAAGGTGATTATTGAGGTGGCTCAGTATTTGAACATTTTGTAATTGAACAACTACAATAAGTGCCAATTGGGATGTATCATATAACAAAAACATTATCATTTTTAAATAATGATTGCATTATTAATAAATTATTATTATTGAGTTTGTCTGGAAATGAATTAAAGCAGTCACGTCCAGTGTTGTTATCAACAGTAATCACAATTAGTCTGTGTGGAAATAATTTGCGTAATTAACCATGAATTTCGTTAAAGGTCAAGCATATAATTTTGCTGCTTTAGGAAGCTCCTGGCTCAGTCTACCCTTTGACAAAGAAGAAGAAAAATTTTGCGCTGAAACACCTTTCCTCAGTATTTGAGTCCAATTCAAGCAATGTATCATGCTGTATGAGTAAAAAAATTCTGTGAGACCCCTGCATGCTTCTAGTTCAGCAATTTATCATATTTGGAAGTCAGCCACATTTTTGTCTTCAAGCTGAAAACATGAAAAGGTCTAAGTGCATCAATGTTTTTAATAGATGAAGCACTTTTGCCTCAAGTGTCTAACAACTGTTTAACTACTCACAGTGCGTCACCCCTGTTTTGGCTGGAAATACCAAACCACCAGCATTAGAGAGTGACTCGCTGCAGCAGAAAGTGAAACACATTTTAGTCTCAATTTGAGCAGATACTGGACTGAAAATATTGTCACTCCATTGCTATAAAGACGCGTTAATGTCGAGTTTGCTTTCTTTCAGCATTAATGACAACATTTAATTTCAAACACATATGATTTAGGATGATTTAGAAGACACATAGGCGTCATTTTGGGAACTTTTCAATTCAATTCAATTCAACTTTATTTATATAGCGCCATTTCACAACAACAGTCATCTCATAGCACTATCAACTGTAACTAACTTTAAAACAATCTTCTGTGGTTACTTTTATCATAGTCATTTAACTGACCAATATTGGAGTATTTTCTCTGAGTGTACCTGATTAACAAGAAATACATTTGAACTGGTTACCTCTGTTGTTCAGGTGAAAGGGTATTAGCGTTTAGATTATAGCCAGTTTCTTTCATTTCTTATCCTTCTAATAATGACTTTACATATTATTTCAGGTTGTACCAAAGTAGTAAATTGTCCAGATATTTATTTGCTACATTGTATTTAGTTTTCAAATTTGAAATTTGAACTTTCAGCTACTAGCTTTCTTAAAAGATAAATGAATACAAATGGCAAACACATTTTATCTGTTCATTATTTTATTATTAATTACACTGTAAAATGTTGAATGATATGTGCTTCCAATACCATTGTCTCTCTTGCTAAACATCTACACCAAATTAGTGGGGTTCCATGCATGTATATTTTTTCCCACTTTCATTACAAATTGATGCTAAAGTTTCTCTTTCAGTGCCAATTTGAAGTTTAGACTCTCTAAAACAATTTAAGTTTGAGTGTAAAGCGCACAGACCCCAAATGGGGCTTCTGGTGAGTGGGGCCAAAATGAGCCCCTGAGAGGCCAATGTAAT
Organism: Pholidichthys leucotaenia; assembly: GCA_020510985.1. Classification (NCBI taxonomy): domain Eukaryota; kingdom Metazoa; phylum Chordata; class Actinopteri; order Cichliformes; family Pholidichthyidae; genus Pholidichthys; species Pholidichthys leucotaenia. The sequence continues at coordinate 291,755,898 of CM035846.1, forward strand.
GAATGAATGAATGAATGAATGAATGAATCTTTATTTGGATAGATAAAAGTACAGATTAAAAGAAACAGAATAATATAACAAAGGGGGAAGAAAATCCAGCAAGGTCAAATTAGACAATAACTCCTCTGATTATACAGTTCAACATAAGTTATCCGAAATGGGTGATGGCTGAAGCCGCAGCTTGTATTGCCCACCCATATTCCATCCAAGAATTCAAAAGAAAAACAAAACAAGAGCGATTACAATTCAGAACATAGCTAAGACAAAATGTGACAAAAAAGCTAAGCTACAACACAACGCAGACTGGATATGACAATCCTTATGTGATTTTACATGTCATCTTGTATACATGTTTGGAGTATTTCTTCCTTTAGTTTTTGTTTAAATTGTCCAAGCGTTGTACATGATTTTAATTCAGGTCCAAAATCGTTCCATAATCTGACTCCTTGCACTGAAACACAGTATTGCTTGGTGGTAGGTCTCACTGAAGGTTTTTGAAATATACATGTTCCTCTGAAATGATATTGTTTTTCTCTTATTTGGAACAACTTTTGGATATTTGCGGGCAGTGATAGATTCTTCACTTTAAACATTATTACTGCAGTTTTAAAGTCAACCAGATCTTTCAAATTGAGAGCTTTTTAATTTAAGAAAAAGTGGGTTTGTTGGTTCCCTGTAAGCAGCTTTGTTTATTATTCTAATAGCTCTCTTCTGAAGCATAAAGACTGGATATATGTTTGTTTTATATGTATTTCCCCATACTTCAGCACAATATGTCATGTATGGGAGTATTAATGAATGATACAAGGTATATAGTGTGGGTTGATTCAGCAAATATTTCACTCTGTGTAGTATTGCAATTGATTTGGATATTTTACCTTTAATATAATTAATATGTGACTTCCAACACAGTTTATTATCAATTATTACTCCAAGAAATTTAGTTTCGGATACCATTTCAATCTGTACACCATTTACACTGAGTTTAGAGACTAAGTTGTTGTGATGGTTGTTAAAAACTATAAATTTTGTCTTACTTAAATTGAGCGTTAATTTGTTTGAATCAAACCACAGTTTGAGCTTTCCTAATTCCTTTCCGAGTGTATCCAAAAGTTGTTCCAAATTGCTTCCACTGCATAATAAATTAGTGTCATCAGCAAACAATATTAAATCCATTTTTTCTGAAACTTTACATATATCATTTATATACATGTTGAATAACAATGGCCCCAAAACTGAACCCTGTGGGACTCCACAAGTAACCTTCAGTAACTGTGAGTTTTTGTTACCAACACATACATACTGATATCTATTCTTTAAGTAACTACATAACCAGGACAGTGCTACCCCCTTAATACCACAATTTTGTAGTTTCTTTAATAATAAATTATGATCCACTGTATCAAATGCTTTTTTAAGATCCAGGAATACCCCAACTGAATACTCTTTATTTTCAACGGCAGTTGATATTTTTTCTATAAATTCCATTAGAGCAAATGCAGTTGTCCTCTTGTGTCTGAACCCATATTGCTGCTCACACAATAAATTATTCTTCAGTATGAAGTTGTCAACTCTCTCATAGAATATTTTTTCAAGTATCTTGGAAAATTGCGGCAATAGTGAAATTACTCTATAGTTTGAGAATTCCCCTCTGTCACCCGTCTTGTATATCGGAATTACTTTAGCTATTTCCATTCCATTGGGAAATATACCTGTTTGGAGAGACAGGTTACAGATATACGTCAGTGGTTTCACTAAGCATTCAATAATAGTTTTGACTAAGAGCATGTCAATACATCACAGTCCATAGATGTTTTACTTTTTTTTTCCACAATATCTTTATTGAACCTTTTTTTTTTAACAAACATGACACAAACAATCAAACACTAACACTAAAGTACTACAAAAAAAATACACTAAAAACACCAACAACCACCAACAAAATCAAGTCTTCAACAATGCTCCTCTGTTTAGTGTAGGCAATCCATTACATACACTACCGTTCAAAAGTTTGGGGTCACTTAGAAATTTCCTTATTTTTGAAAGAAAAGCACTGTTTTTTCAATGAAGATAACTTTAAACTAATCAGAAATACACTCTAATATCTAATATACATTGCTAATGTGGTAAATGACTATTCTAGCAAAAAATGTCTGGTTTTAGGTGCAATATCTACATAGGTGTATAGAGGCCCATTTCCAGCAACTATCACTCCAGTGTTCTAATGGTACAATGTGTTTGCTCATTGTGTCAGAAGGATAATGGATGATTAGAAAACCCTTGTGCAATCATGTTAGCACAGCTGAAAACAGTTTAGCTGGTTAGAGAAGCTATAAATCTGACCTTCCTTTGAGCAGGCTGAGCATCTGGAAAAAAATATTATTTCAAATACAAATCATTATTTCTAACCTTGTCAATGTCTTGACTATATTTTCTATTCATTTTACAACTCATGGTGGTAAATAAGTGTGACTTTTCATGGAAAACACAAAATAATTGTCTGGGTGACCCCAAACTTTTGAACGGTAGTGTAAGTATACATATTATATTCACCAGTTTGGAATTTACAAGGTCCACACACATCATTCACCTTCTTCTTCAAAAGTTATGTTTAAATTCTTTACATAATCAATGAAAGGTCTCCATATATTCTCAAACACAATTTCCTTTGATTTCAGTATGTATGTTATTCTTTCTAGTGGAAGGTTTGTTAACATCTGTCTTAACCACTGAGTCACATCTGGTCTATGAGTCTTTTTCCACAGTAGTGCAATACATTTTTTGGCATTAAGCAAACTGAGGTCTATGAATGTTCTTTCACTTTTATTAAAGTTATGCTTTTCTGGGTACAGACCCAACAAAAACAGTTTAGGATTCAATATGATTTGTTTTGAAATTATTTTTTCAATTGTTACCCTCACCTCTTCCCAAAACATTCTAATTATTCTACATTCCCATACACAATGAAATAGGGTTCCTTTACTTTCCATGCATTTTGTGCACGTATCTGGTATGTTTTTGTTATATCTATTTAACTCCACCGGTGTAACATACATCCGCATTAACCATTTAAAATGTATCAATTTAAGACGTACATTTATTGATTTGGTTTGAGCTTCTGTACAAGCCAATTCCCATTGTTCCTCTGAAATTTCAGTTTGCAGATCTTCTTTCCAGTAGTTTAATCTTTTCTGTGAGTTTTCACTTGAGGATAGTGTCAATGAGTTATAAAACTCTGAAATAATACCCTTTCTTTTACTATCTTTCATCAACATTTTTTCCAAGGATGAATAAATAGGTTGAGTGAGAGCTTTATTTTGATTTGATCGAATAAAGTTCCTAAGTTGAAGATATTTAAAAAAATGTGTTCTATTAAGATTAAATTTGATCCTCAGCTCTTCAAAAGACATTATGTTATCTGAACGTGACAGATATAAATCTTGAATCTTTTGAATCCCTTTTAAATTCCATACTTTAAATACAGCATCCGCTCTCCCTGGTTTAAAATATTGATTACCCCATATTGGGCTAAATTGTGACAATAAGTGTGGTTCTTTTAAATAGTTTTTAGTTTCACACCATATTTTGATCATATGCTTTACAAATGGATTTTTAACTTGTTTTTGTAATTTTTTTGCCGAATCTGAGTATATGAATATGGGAAGAGGTAAAGGTAAATTGTATGATTCCATCTCCGTCCAGTGAGGGAGATCATTTGATGAAAAATAATATGTCATAGACCTCAGTTGTGCCGACCAATAATACAACATAAAGTTTGGACATTTCAGACCTCCACGATCAAATGGTAAATATAATAAGGACAGACGTAATCTAGCCCTCCTGTTGTTCCATATAAATTCCACTAACTTTTTTTTAATTCTTGAGAATAGATCTAAAGGTGGTGGTAAGGGAATGTATTGAAATAAATAAAGTATTTTAGGTAAGATATTACTTTTAAGTATATTAATTCTCCCGATCATCGACATTGGTAGTGACATCCATCTCTGAAGTAACTCATTAATGTCCATCATTAAGGCTTCATAGTTGACACTGGCGACTGATTCTAGCTTAGGCACAATTTGGATTCCTAAATATTTAAACTGATTTACAACATTGAATTGATTTACCTCAGGAGCTGGGTGATTTCTCTGGGTCTCATTTAGCATTAATATTGAAGATTTAGTTTTATTTATTTTATATCCTGATATTTCCCCAAAATTCTTTATTAAATTCAACAAGGTCGGAATTGATTTTTTAAGATTCGACATAAACAATATTATGTCATCGGCATACAGGGAGATTTTATGTTCTGTTGGTCCAACTTTAATTCCATATATTTGTGAATGTAAACGTACCGCCATCGCTAAAGGTTCAATTGGCTGCACGGTGGCGCAGTGGTTTAGCACTGTGGCAGCACAGTTTTACCCTCGGCCGGGGGATCGCGGGGATCATGAGATTGTGGGTTCGATCCCAGCCCCCGACCAACAGTGAGCTGTGTGGAGTTTGCATGTTCTCCCCATGTTGCGTGGGTTTACTCCGGGATTTCTCCGGTTTCCTCCCGCACACCAAAAACATGTAGGTTTAGGGCGCTCACGCACGCAGCGACCAGCAGCCGGTGGCTTGTCACCAGACTGCAAACCAAGTCTACCTACGGGTACAAATAAATAACAAAAAAAAAAAAAACAAAAAAAAATTGCCATAGTAAACAGTAAAGGTGAAAGTGGACAGCCTTGTCGACATCCTCTATTGATTTTTATTGATTTTGAAATATTGCTATTTGTTAGGATTTCTGCTGTAGCATTATTGTATATTATCTGAACCCATTTTATGAAATTAGTTCCAAGTCCAAACCTTTGTAAGACTTCAAAAAGAAAGGGCCATTCGACTCTATCAAAGGCCTTTTCGGCGTCCAATGATAGGAGAGCTGTATCCGGTGCTTCTTTATTAGAATAAATAATATTAAATAGTCTTCTTACATTATGGAAGCCTTGTCTTCCTTTTATAAAGCCATTCTGATCTCGATTAGTAATATTTGGTAAAATTTCTTGTATTCGTCTTGCTAAAATTTTACAGATTATCTTAAGGTCGGCATTTAATAGGCTTATTGGTCTCATATTTTCACATTTATTAGAGAGTTTACCTGGTTTTGGCAACAGTATAATTAACCACTTGCACTCCGGGCAATTTTCCTAAAAATGCCAAAAAATAACGTGCCCAGAGTAAATCGAAAGCTGTTATTCAACCCTTTGCAGCACCTTCATGGGGTTGGTCTCATTTAAAAGAAAACACTTTGAATTTTTTGGCAAAAAAAACATAATCTCTCTACGTGCTCCGGCCACTGAGTTACAGTCATCTAAACATACTGAACTTGAAGAAAAAAAAATTGGACACAGTGTTTTTTGGATACAAATGCTTGTAAATAATACACAGCTGTCCGATCCGGCTGGAAAATGCAACAGAAATGTAGAACCAAGTGTTATCCAGCTGTGATCCAAATTTGGTAACAATACCACAAAAAATGAATATTTTACACAGCTTTGTTCTCAGGCTGTTCCCAGGCGTTTTGGAACTGTGCCAAATTGTGCCAAATGGCACAGTTTGGAAAAACGTCTGTAACTTTTGAATAATTCCATGTAGAAGCTTCATTTTAGGCTCTAATGAAAGGTCACACTCAGGGCTGTGTCTGTGTGTGTGTGTGTGGGCGGGGGGTCGTTTCCCCCCCCCCCCCCGCTACCAAGGACCGACTTCAGCCCTCGCTACAGACGGATTACACTCCTTGCATGTTTTCACAGCGGCTCCCCCCCCCTCGCTACTGTGTGTGTGTGTGTGTGTGGGGGGGACCGTGAACAGACCGTGAACGCCCCCCCCCTCGCTACAGAAGAGGGCCATCGCTACATGATGGAATAGACTGATATGCTTCCCCCCGCGGACCGGGGTGTGTTCGGACCGTGAACGCCCCCCCCCCGCTCCTCTTCTGCAGCGGGGGGGGGGGGGGGGGGGGCGTTCACGGTCCGAACACGGCAAATGAACCGTTTATCGCGGCGCACGCACTTCGTAATTCGTGCGCAGTACAGTTGTAATTTACCGATCGGTCAAAAGTCATTTTTGGATTACAGTTTTCAGGGATAAATAATAATTTAGCTTATAACACCTTACCTCTTCAAAGCAGCAGAGTCATGGTGAACAGCTCTTCCCACGCGTCAGACGAACGCGACGCTGCTCCGCTCGTGGATCCCGATCAACATAATTCCATTATTGCCGTTTTGGCGAATGATTTACGACTTTTGTCGTCGGCCTCCGTCTATTCTGCTGCAATGAGTGCAGGTCCCACTTGTGGGTGTTCTCCATGCTGCTGGGTCTGTGTCCAGCGTCCTTTGTTTTCATCTGTTGCAACAGTAAATCTTCTTCACCCTGCCTGAATTCCTGTGCTTCAATTGGCTCCTGCGTTCACAGTAGGCGGGTCCTCCTTCCTAGATTTTCATTCATTGGCTCCTCAAGGTTTCAGAAACCCAATTCAAGGCTCTTATTAGTCGAATGAGAGGTCAATCAGATGAACTAATCTGTTCGCGGCTGTCTCTGCAGTTTTTTTTTGAGTGGTGCTTGGACGCCACTACATCACCATCACCACCATCATGCGTCATGCGTCCAAGCGCGCACGAGGGCGCTCTCGTGCGCCCTCGTGCGTCATAGGACGCAGAGACTTGCCCGCCCGCGGAACAACGGAGCGCAAGTGGTTAAGGCATTATTCATGTATGATGGTAAATTACTATTTTGAAATGCTTCTAAAACCATTTCCAAAAAAGGTTTTATTAATTTATTCTTAAATTTTTTATAAAGGTCAACTGGAAGACCATCTGGTCCTGCACTTTTTCCTGATTTCATATTATCAATGGCTAGCCCAACTTCTTCTTGACTAATTTTAGACTCCAGTATCTCCCTGTTTTCATTTGTAATACACGGTATAGATAGTCCGTTCAAAAACCCATTTAGTTTTGTTAAGTCAGATTCATTTTTGGTATCATATAATTTTTCATAGTAATCTCTAAAGGCTCTATTAATTTCTAAAGGATCTATAACTATCTGTCCGTTACTTATAATACTGGTAATTGGTGTTTTAAATTCTAATTGTTTAATCTGCCATGCCAATAATTTTCCTGATTTTTCACCTTGTTCATAAAAAGATTGTTTCAATCTTAGAAGACTCGAGGCAGCTCTATTCGCTGATTTTTTGTCATATTCAGCTCTCGAAATCAGTAATTCGTAGATGTTTTACTTTTAAACGATTTAACAATTTCAATGACCTCTCTCTCGTCTGTGTTCTTTATGAAAATAGAGTCTTTTATAGCAGTGTTTTTGCTTATTGTTTCACCTGTAGGTGCCGTAATGGGTATTTCTCGAGCCAAATTAGGACCAATGTTAACAAAAAAATTATTAAATTCATCTGCAGGTGAAACTGCATTCACACTCTGAGTCGTTTTATTTTTTGAAAAATCGGTTGGGTAGCTTGTATTTCTGTTTTTATTTCCTTGAATATTGTTAAATATTGTCCATGTGTTTTTAATATTGTCTCTGTTTTTCTCCAGTTCTTTACTGTAATAGTCTCTTTTACTACATCTTATTATATATGTCAACTTATTTTTGTATGTTTTATACCGCTGCTCTGCTTCTTTTGTCCTTTTCTTTAGGAAAGCTTTATATAATAAATTTTTCTTTTTACACGCCTTTTGTAATCCTTTGGTTAACCATGGCTTATCGGCAGATTTATGTTTAGGCTTTTTCTTTACTAACGGACAATTTTTTTCATAAAGAGTGGTTACAATGTTTATAAATGTGTCATAGGCTTCATTTACATCTGATACGTAGACTTTTGTCCAGTCCTGCTTCAGCAAGTCCTCTTTAAAAGAACTGATTGCATTTTGTGATTTGTATCTGAACGGTTTTAAAATTTTTTCTGTATTGGCCCCCATGTGGCCATGGATAAGTACAAAGGTTGGCAAATGGTCACTTATATCATTTATCAATAATCCACTTTCTATTTTCTTATCAATAATATTAACAAACAGGTTGTCAATCAGTGTAGCAGTGTGAACTGGGATTCTACTGGGATGTGTTATTGTGGGATATAGACTCATGCTGTACATAGAATTCATGAACTCTGTAATTACATTTTGTTGATATGGATTTAGTAGATCAATATTGAAATCTCCACAAATTACTACCATTTTCTTACTAGTGATATTATTGTACAGCTCGACTTATTTATCTCTGAATGTCTCAATGCAAGTTCCCGGCGTTCTATATATACAACTTATAATTAGATTTTTTGTTTTATCTTGGTCAATCTCAACAGTAACACATTCCAAAATCCCTGGTAGTGCAAAGGACATTCCATTTACAAGCTTACACCTATACAGGTCATCAATATACAGTGCAACACCACCACCCTTTTTTTGAGATCTGTTAATGTGAAACATCTGATACCCCTCTACTGCCATCAGAGGAGCCTGCTCTTCATTAAGCCAAGTTTCAGAGACTGCGATAGCTGTAAATTTTCTGTCCAGCTGTTTTAAATAGTCCTGAATCTGTGGAAAGTTTTTGTTAAGACTTCTGCTGTTGAAGTGTATTATTGATAGTTTACCATCTAGTTGCACTTGACTTTTGAATTGCTTTTCAGTGTAATATTCACAATGATTATGAATATTATTGAAAAAGTGGTTATCAGGATCAGTATCATTCTGTGTATATTATATAGTATATTCTGTGCTTGCCGTGCTATTTCAGCATTAGTTTTTGTTAGATGTTCATTTAGGTAAACTTCTGTTCCCCGTAGCTTTCTGGCCTGCCTCAGTATATCATTCTTTACCCTTCTGTTCACAAAGCGCATCACAATTGATTTCTTTGTTTTATTATCCTTTCTGGGTAAAGCATGACAGGCTGAAATTGCATTTGCTTCGACCTTTATATTTCTACTATCAAGGAACTGAAGCACCTGGTTTTCCAGGGAGACTGATTCACTTGCGGGAGCATCCTCACCTCTCAATCCTGCTGTAGCATGAGCATATGATTGGTATTTAATGTCTAGTCCACTTATAATTAGATCATCCATACGAGAACATTGTTCAAGATCCTCGACGCGTCGCTCCAAGTTTGAAATTTTTTTGTCTTTGTCCTTAATTGTTAATTTTAATTCTCGGACTTCTTCCACTAGCCCTATTATTTTAGGCTGCTGACTTGCCACTTTGGTCAGTTCTTCTGACAAGAAGTTCAGAGATTTTTTGATCTCTTCCATTTCCTCCTTCTTTGGTGGCATTTTTACTAACCTGTTGATAGTAAAAACAATCTCTGCTGGTGTCGCCAGTATCCGATCCAACCAACCTCGAATCCAGCTGGGCCTCAGCTAGCCCCCTCCGCTGCTAGTCCCATTGCAATTGAGCTCCTGTCCAGCCGGGCTACCGGCCGCTCCTCCACCGAGTCCTGCCGCCCGCCGCCGCTGTAGTTGAGCTCCGATCCTGCTCCTGTCCAGCTGGGGTCTCGGTAGTTCCTCCGCTGAGCCCCGCCACCTACCGCCGTCTTCCTCAGTAGATCCTCTGCTGAGCCCCGCCGCTGTAACTGGGCTCCGACTCAGGCTCTTGTCTGGCTGGGGCCCCAGTGGTCTGTTGCCTCGGTTAGGTCCTCCGGCGAGCCCCAGTCACCGGGGACAGAGTTGCTTCGTGTCGGTGTTAGGTGCTACGACTAGCGTTAGCTTAGCAAACACTTTGGGTAAAGCGTAGCAGCGAACCACGAAAAGAAACGCTAATCAGTTTACTCACAGAGCCCGGTGAAAGGCGAATAAAGGGGTATTTCAACCAAGGTGGAAATTCAGCCCGTGCGTGTGCGTCACAAATGCCGATCAGATATTCGCTGTTGGTTAGTTATTTTAGTGGCAAAATCAGCAACTTTGTCTCAGCACTGAAAAAGTGTGACCATCCCGGCCGCCATGTAGAAGAAGAATGAAACATGAAAATTATTTTAACTTTTGACTGAATGGTTGGATTTGAACTTAGGAGACATCTATGGATTCAGAATCATGAGGGGCAACTTGTCCTTTCATTATGCCCATCAGAATGATATTTTGTCAGATATCACTATGATTGTACAAAAATAGGACCATGGGTCCAGTAGCTTACTGGCAAATTTGGTATTCAGGAGTGACTGCTTGGATCCATCCATTTTCCATTTTCTTCCGCTTAATCCTTTTGGGTCACGGGGGGGCTGGAGCCTATCCCAGCATCTTTGGGCGAGAGGCAGGGTACACCCTGGACAGATCGCCAGTCCATCGCAGGGTCAACACAGAGAGACAGACAACCAGTCACTCTCACATTCATACCTAAGGACAATTTAGAATCCCCAGTTTGATGCCAATTAACCTAACTTGCATGTTTTTGGCATGTGGAAGGAAACCGGAGAAATCCCGGCGTAAACCCACGCAGACATGGGGAGAACATGCAAACTCCACACAGACCACTGTGTGGCCTAGGATAGCCAGCCCGGGCCGATGTTGGAAGGGCCCTCGCGACCGGGCTGGGGATGGCCGGAAAGCGGCCGCCCCTCCCCGCTCACAGATGCATGTTCGTGGAGAACCCAGTGCTAAATACTTACTACTGCTTGGATATTAAACATAAATTTAATAAAATCATAGAATGTTGGAAAATTGACAACTACATTTTTAACAGTGAGGGGGGACTAAAATATAAGCTTAATTTAAGATTAACTGTATTCAAAAGTGGGGCAGTGAGGTGGCGGAGTGGTTAGCACTGTGGCAGCACAGCAACTCACCCTTGGCCGGGGGATCCTGAGTTCGATCCCAGCCCCCGACCAACAGTGATCTGTGTGGAGTTTGCATGTTCTCCCCGTGTCTGCGTGGGTTTACTCCAGGATTTCTCCAGTTTCCTCCCACATGCCAACATGCAAGTTAGGTTAGGTCCTTAGGTATGACTGTGAGAGTGAATGGTTGTCTGTCTCTCTGTGTTGGCCCTGCGATGGATTGGCGATCTGTCCAGGATGTACCCTGCCTCTCGCCCAAAGATGCTGAGATAGGCTCCAGCCCCCCCGCGACCCAAAAAGGATTAAGCGGAAGAAGATGAATGAAAAAGATGAACGAATGTATTCAAAAGTAGGATGAGAAAATTTTGAGATAATTCAAGCAATACATGGTCTATTTCACAGAATATATGCACTAAGTTTCAAAACAATCTAGATATAAATGCAAGAATAGTAAAAGAAATAAAGTGTCAACACCAGACAATACCAATAGGTCATCAGACTTCACATGTTGATATAAAATGTGCTTTAATGGCCCACTGAACAATAATGGAACAATTTAGATATTTCTTTCATTTTAATTACCTTAAAAATATTTTAAACAGAAATGGCAGTAATTCCTTGCTGACATGTTTTTGGGTCCAAATTCAAGCTATTTTTTGCATTTGCACTTGCAAAGATGTGTGCACTTGAACTTGGCTTTCATGTACTTGCATAGAGAGCATTGGTTTGTGCAAGAGCACTTAACATCCAGATAGAATAGTTTGTTGGCGGGGGTCAAAAGGGTCCAAACTGGAAGGATCTTACCAGCTTCTTCTTTCCACCCATGATCAGTGGGGTTGTTGACAGGTATCAAGGACATATGGGCTGTTGTCCAGATACTGGCTTGGTAGACATTTCTCATAACTTGAAGATCCAGAGCGTTGCAAGTTGGAGGAATTCTCTGTACGTCCATGGTTTTCTGAGAAAAGTTCATTAAGAGAAGGTCAACATTGCTGTCCTCTTTTGACTTGCTGGAGTGGCGCCTACAGTGTCATGTTTGCCCCTTCGGGGTAGATAGAAGGACTCAGTTGCAGGGCGACCTTTTAACATAATTTATTAACGGAAAGCAGCACAAGGGCTGAAAACAGAAAATAACACAAAAGATACAAAAGATAATGGAGTGATGTGGCAGGTAATGACTAGGACGTCGTACTGAGATAAGGTTAAATAAGGGTGAACATAACTAGGACGATGAGGCACAGCCGAAAATAATTAACAGAACAGGAGTAACACAGGGCGAGAATAACACAAAGCGATGTCAACATCAATACAGAATCTATCATTGCTGTCAGAATCAATACAGAGATAATGTGGAGGACAGGCTATAATGATAACAATACAAAGGATGAGGACATAATAAACAATAATGATAGCTAAGGTAGACTATAACTTAAAGCGAGGGCATGGCACAACCCATGCCCTGATCATGATAGTTCCCCCCTTTAATGGTGGATTCCAGACGCACATGGCAAAGAAAAAAGGGGGCCCCCGACCCAAGTGGGTTGTGTGGGACTCAGGACTGGAGGGTCCAAAACACTTGTCCCCCCCCCCCCAAAAAAAAAAAACACTGTTTGGCACTGGTGCGGGAGAAGGTCCGTCGGGTGGCCTGCCAGAGTCCATGGACCAGCCGACAAAGTGAGACAGTATGTGGGATGGTCTGCCAGAGTCCATAGACCACCCGGCGAAGGAAGACAGTTCATCTGGGGGCTGGCCAAGGTAAGCGGGCCACCAGATTGAGGAACACCAGTCAGGAGGCCAACCAAGGTCCTGAGCTGACCCGGCTGCCACAGTGGCAACCCCAGGAGGCTGCTCTGGAGGCAACTTGGTGGTAGGAGCGCGAATGTTACCCTTCTGGGGCACAACCGGTAGGGTGTGGACCTCCTGCAGTGATGTACAGTGGTGTGAAAAAGTGTTTGCCTCCTTCCTGATTTCTCATTTTTTGTATGTTTGTCACACTTAAATATTTCAGATCATCAAACAAATTTAAACATTAGACAAAGATAACACAAGTAAACACAATGAATTGAATTAAATGAAGATGTTTATTATTAAGGGAAAAAATCCAAACCTACATGGCCCTGTGTGGAAAAAGTGATTGCTCCCTAAACCTAATAACTGGTTAGTCCACTCTTAGGAGCAACATCTACAATCAAGCGTTTGCGATAACTGGCAATGAGTCTTTTACAGCGCTGTGGAGGAATTTTGGTCCACTCATCTTTGCAGAATTATTGTATTATAGCCATATTGTAGAGTTCTCAAGCATGAACCACCTTTTTAAGGTCATGCCACAGCGTCTCAGTTGGATTCAGGTCAGGACTTTGACAAGGCCACTCCAAAGTCTTCATTTTGTTTTTCTTAAGCCATTCAGAGGTGGACTTGCTGGTGTGTTTTGGATCATTGTCCTGCTGCAGAACTCAAGTGCGCTTCAGCTTGAGGTCACAAACAGATGACCGGACATTCTCCTTCAGGATTTTTTGGTAGACAGCAGAATTTATGGTTCCATTTACCACAGCAAGTCTTCCAGGTCCTGAAGCAGCAAAACAGCCCCAGACCATCACACTACCACCACCATATTTTGCTGTTGTATGATGTTCCTTTTCTGAAATACTGTTACTTTTACACTGGATGTAATGGGACACACACCTTCCAAAAAGTTCAGCTTTTGTCTCGTCAGTCCACAGAGTATTTTCCCAAAAGTCTTGGGGATCATCAAGATGTTTTCTGGCAAAACTGAGACGAGCCTTTATGTTCTTTTTGCTCAGCAGTAGTTTTCATCTTGGAACTCTGCCATGCAGGCCATTTTTGCCCAGTCTCTTTCTTATGGTGGAGTCATGAACACTGACCTTAACTGAGGCAAGTGAGGCCTGCATTTCTTTGGATGTTGTTGTGGGGTCTTTTGTGACCTCTTGAATGAGTTGTTGATGATCCCCAAGACTTTTGGGAAAATACTCTGTGGATTGACCCATGTCAGGTCAGGCATTGGTTTGCTTGCTACCGGATAACCATGAAAACTGGTACTACCTGTCTCATGGGTCGGGCCGTCGGCGACTCAACCGGCAACCCCACCCTTCTGAGGGTGTGGAGGGTTAAACTGGGCATCCTGGCAGAACTCAAAACAATATCTGTCACAGGTCTGTGGTGGACCACGCCCAGTTACATGGGGTGAGACTGGACATCCTGGCAGATAAGCACATCTGTTGCAAGGTCTGTGGTGGACTTTTGCCAGTCAGTGTATCGTGACATGCACTATACAAAGAGCAGAGATAAACAAAGCTATCATCTGGTCAGTCACTGCAACAGATACTAGAGTCAGTTTGTCTTGGCCTGTCCTTGCACTGATAATACCACTATCTGCTAAGAATGTGCCGCTAGTCCAGCAAAAGCTAGTGGTACTCAAATACTTTGCAAGCAGTTTCATGAAATGGTCAGTCAGAAAGCAACTCATACCGGCTTGGACGTCGCCTGGGTTAACAAGGCCAGGAGTTCCTGGCAGTGAAGGGCGATGGACAGAGCTGCGTGGAGGAATCTGATCAAACCTAAATAAAACAGTCATTGTCACCCCCGACAGACTGCTATGATGATGATGGATGAGTCGTTGCTGCGCTATTGGGGTAATTATGGTCGGCCGGTCACTCCTGGAAGGTTCACCACTGTTCCATGTTTTCGCCATTTGTGGATAATGGCTCCACTGTCGTTTGCTGGAGTCCCAACACTTTAGAAATGGCTTTATAACCTTTTCCAGACTGATAGATCTCAATTACTTTGTTTCTCATTTGTTCCTGAATTTCTTTGGATCACAGCATGATGTCTAGCTTTTGAGGATCTTTTGGTCTACTTCACTTTGTCAGGCAGATCCTATTTAAGTGATTTCTTGATTGAGAACAGGTGTGGCAGTAATGAGGCCTGGGTGTGGCTAGAGATAATGAACTCAGCTTTTGAAAGATGTGATAAACCACAGTTAATTTATGTTTTAATGGGGAGGGGAGAAATTACTTTTTCACACAGGGCCACGTAGGTTTGGATTGTTTTTAACCCTTAATAATAAACACCTTCATTTAAAAATTGCATTTTGTGTTGACTTGTGTTATCTTTGTCTAATATTAAAATTAATTTGATGATCTGAAACATTTAAGTGTGACAGACATACAAAAAAAAGAAATCAGGAAGGGGGCAAACACTTTTTCACACCACTGTAGATGGCGACAGTTGAGCACCCTGGGGCATAGGAGGCAATGGTTGGGCCCCCTGGGGCACAAGGATTGATGGTTGGTCCCCCTGGGGCACAGGGAGTGATGGTTGAATCCTCTGGGGCACTGGAGGCTACATTTGGGTCCCCTGGAGCACTGGAGGTGAAGGTTGACAAGCGGCGTTCTCAGAGGGTGGAGAATGGGGAGTACTGACCACAGGATGAGACGGATGGGATGCGCTGAACTCAGGATGAGACAGCTGGGGTGGATTGACCTCAGGATGAGATGGCTGGAGCGCATTGACCTCAGGATGAGATGGCTGGGGCACATTGACCTCAGGATGAGACAGCTGTGACGTGCTGACCTCAGGAAACAGCAGCTGGTATGACCCAATCATGGAAGACAGCAGCTGAGGGGGGTCGACTGTAGGCGACAGCGGCTGAGGTTGGAGAGCGTCTGGCCCAGACTCCCGGAAATCCAGCCACCTCGGACAGGGAGTAAGAGGTACAGGTTGGAGTAGGGACCACACCATAACAGCCAGCAGAAGAGCTTTGGCGGGGAGAGCTCAGAAGCAGATGGAGACTGCAATTGGGTCTCCCCACCAGCAGTAAGACAAGCCCTTTTTAAAATAGATGTAAAAAAAAAAAACAAAGAAGAGGACTTGCCTTAACCCTTTCACTGTGAATATATCGCGCAACCCTAGTGGCACAGCGCAGCACTACGTCTGTCAAGTTGTAATCATCTGCCAAAAACACTGCCAGCTCTATGGACCATTTCGAACTTCCATATCGAAGTTCGAACTTCCGGCGCCACACGAGTCAGCTGCCTTTTTGCAACAGCAGCTCAATTCTGAGTTTTTTCTTTACACACTTTATACTTTATACACACTTTATACATCACGGACACACAGATCGCCCCAAATGTCTCCTGAGCCGGCGGACGGAGCCACTGTTTACAGCAGGAGACAGTACAGCAGGGAACAGCTGCTTGCACTTAATCGCCTCTCGGTGCTAACGGAAAAACTTGACATACCGGGAGAAATAAGGCAAAAACGACATGGTTGTCGGGCTGGTGTTAGACGGCGGACAAGGAGTATAAGGTACAGACCCACCCTCCCATCCGTTGTTATGGGGAATGTATGTTCTATATTGGGAAAGGTAGATGAGCTAGCGGCTATCTCCCGCTACGACTGCTTATACCGGGAATGCTCCCTCCTTTTGTTTACTGAGTCGTGGCTATCTGAACTAGTAGCAGATGCTAACATTGAGCTGGAGGGTTTCCACGCGATGCGGGCAGACCGAACACCAGACAGTGGCAAAGCAAGGGGCGGTGGAGTGATGATCTATGTTAATAACAACTGGTGCAGACCGGGACACATCACTGATAAACAACAGCACTGCAGCAAAGACATCGAGTTGCTAGCTGTTAGCATGCGGCCTACATATCTCCCGAGGGAATACTCACACGTGATCTGCATTGTTATTTATGCAAATCTGACGGCGAACGCTGGGGCAGCGCGTGACGTCATCCACTCAGTAACTGGCAGGCTGCAGACAGAACACCCAGATGCTCTTCTCCTCATCTCAGGTGATTTCAACCATGTTTCACTGTCTCCCATTCTACCCACGTTTACCCAGTATGTCACATGTCACACTAGAGACAATAAAACACTGGACTTATTCTACGCAAACACTAAGGAGGCGTACACTACTCCCCCCACTCGGGAGATCAGATCACAACTTGGTTCATCTCTGGCCGGTGTACAAACCCCTAATACACAGACAACCTCCGGCCATGCGCACAGTGAAGTTATGGTCTGAGGAGGCAATGGACACTCTAAAGGGCTGTTTTGAAACCACCGCCTGGGAGCAGCTCTGCGATTCACATGGTGAGGACATCGATGGCCTCACTCACACCATCACGGACTATATCAGCTTCTGTGTGGACAACACTGTTCCCACCAAGACCATACGGTGTTGCTCAAACAACAAACCCTGGATCAACCCTGAGATAAAAACACTTCTGAGAGAGAAAAAGAGGATCTTCAGGTCAGGGAATAGGGAGATGCTGAAGTCCGTACAGAGGGAGCTGAGGAGGAAGATCAGAGAAGGCAAGGGCAGCTTCAGGAAGAAGATGGAGGACAAGCTGCAACAGAGCGACATCAGCGGGGTCTGGAGAAACCTTAAAACCATCTCTGGGCTTCAGAATACCTCCCCCCAGGCCACGAGGGGCAGGGAGTGGGCGAACAATCTGAATCTGTTTTTTAATAGGTTTGACCAACCGCCCTCCCCCCCGACTGCACAACAACCACTGCTGCCACTGAAGACATCAAGTCCTGCTGCCCACTCCCCACTCCACCATCACCCCCCCACTCCCAACACACAGCCCCCCAACATGACCCTCACTAAGACCCAGGTGAGGACAGAGCTGAGGAAGATCAAGGCGAGGAAGGCGTCGAGACCGGACGGCATCAGCACAAAGCTCCTCAAGTTCTGTGCCGACCAGCTGTGTGGGATTGTGGAGTACATCTTCAACCTGAGCCTGAAGGTGGGGAGGGTACCACAGTTGTGGAAAACATCTTGTGTGGTACCTGTACCAAAGACTTCCCACCCCAAAGATTTGAACAGCTACAGACCAGTGGCCCTGACGTCCCACATGATGAAGACCCTTGAGAGACGGCTCCTTGCTCACCTCCGCCCCCTGGTGGGTCCAGCGATGGATCCACTTCAGTTCGCCTACCAGCATGGTATTGGGGTGGAGGATGTGGTCATCTTCCTCCTTCACCGTTCTCTGTTCCACCTGGAGAAGCCCGGGAATACAGTGAGGATCATGTTCTTTGACTTCTCCAGTGCTTTCAACCCCATCCAACCGATGATCCTGAAGGACAAGCTGCTGTGCGCAGGGGTGGACCAGCACCTGTCATCATGGATCCTGTACTACCTCATAAACCGGCCACAGTTTGTGAGAACCCGGGACTGTGTGTCCGACACGATCATCAGTAGCACAGGGGCCCCACAGGGAACGGTTTTGGCTCCCTTCCTGTTCACCCTTTATACTGCGGACTTCTCACACAACACAACACACTGCCATCTACAGAAGTTCTCTGACGACTCTGTGATCATTGGCCTCATCTCCAACGGAGATGAAGCTGAGTACAGAGGGCTTATCCAGGACTTTGTGGACTGGTGCCATCGGAACTGCCTCCAGATCAACGTGAGGAAAACTAAGGAGCTGGTGGTGGACTGCCGCAGGCAAGGACAACCCCTCACAGCACCAGTAAACATCCAGGGAACAGACATTGAGATGGTGACATCCTACAAGTACCTAGGTGTTCATCTGAACAATAAACTAGACTGGTCTCACAATACTGACGCACTCTACAAGAAGGGACAGCGCAGGCTGTTCCTACTGAGGAGACTCAGGTCTTTCGGTGTACAAGGGGCGCTGCTGAAGACATTCTATGGCACGGTGGTGGCATCAGCCATCACTTTTGGAGTGGTCTGCTTGGGCAGTGGCATTACAGCAGCTGATAGGAAGAGACTGAACAAACTGATCAAGAAAGCTAGCTCTGTCCTGGGGCAGCGCCTTGACCCAGTGGAGGAGATGGGAGAGAGAAGGACGGTGGCTAAACTGTCATCTCTGCTGGAGTCCGAGTTCCACCCTATGCAGGACACTCTGAACGCACTAAGGAGCTCATTTAGCAGCAGACTACATCATCCTAGGTGCACAACCGAGAGGTTTCGCAGGTCCTTCCTACCAACGGCTGTCAGACTGTATAACCTAAGCAGGGCTGCTCGCAGAGATAGCAAAAAGACGTGACAACCTAATATTATTGAATGCAAAAGACGCAATAGACTTACACAATGGTCCCCTCTGGTATACAACTAGGAAAATACCGGTAGCTACGGAGGGTGACAATATGTATGAGTACATAATCATACCATGTAGGATAACTAAGTAGACGATTATGCTGTTTCATTCCATCTAGCTGCAATGCTCCACACTGTGTGTGTTTGTATATTTATATATTTATTCCATCTAGCGACAATGCTCCACACTGTGTGTGTTTATATATTTACATATTTATTCCATCTAGCTACAGTGCTCCGCGCTGTGTGTGTTTATGTGTTTGCATATTTGTTCCATCTAGCTACAATGCTCCGCACTGTGTGTTTATATATTTGCATGTTTGTTCCATCTAGCTGCAGTGCTCCACACTGTGTGTGTGTTTATATATTCACATATTTATTCCATCTAGCTACAATGCTCCGCACTGTGTGTCTATATATCTATATATTTATTCCATCTAGCTGCAATGCTCCGCATCGTGTGTCTATATATTTATGTTTATATGTACATATGTGTACTTGCTGCTCTTGTTTTTTTCTTGCCTTCTGATTGTTGCTCTGAGTGTTGCTATCCCTGTGCTGTTGCAATCCTGGAATTTCCCCATTGTGGGACTAATAAAGGCTTATCTTATCTTATCTTATTTGTCCTTATCATGCCCAAACCCAAGATGGCAGACACACGTTGGAATACACAAAATACACCACAGAAGAAGAATTTTCTTCTTTAAGAAACAGAGAAGAAGAAGACCTCCACAGTTAAATATGACCAGTCGCCAGTGGGACGATAGCGGCGTTTATGAATAAAATTGCAAACAATCACAGCATTTATGATTGAAATTGCAGTGGAATAAATAACAAGATTCATGTGAGTCTTTCTGGATGTGGAAGAGAAAGCAAAATTGCCTGGCAGAAGACAAAATAAGGAACGTAGATGACGAGAGTGGACAAATGAACATGCCACCAGCGGGTAGGTCTGATTGTATTACGGTTTGTGTATATTCTACTTAATTTCTGGCTCATATACTTTAAATACTTTAAAGATAAGATAAGAAAAAAACCCAAACAAGAAACGGTGACATAAAGCAGAACCATTCTTTGTGTAAATATGTCCAAAGTCCACTTTTGACCAGTTATGAATTAGATATGGCTGCCGCTTAATTATGCAAATTAGATGCATAAATTTAGTACTGTCTGAAACTTTGGCTCATATTCTACATCTTTCTATTTGACGGTAAGCCATTATCTCTTCCCACTTTAAAGTTATAGCCTTGGAAATCTCTCTTTCAATATTTTATTGAAAAAAATCATTACCACTCCTGACCGCTAGGGGTTATGTCGCACTTTGGCGACATTCACAGACAGAGGGTTAACCCCTGCTCTTCTGCTGGCGAGGACCCCGGTGGGTCCATTACTGGTGTAGGAGTGCTGGCCCCTGGATGAGCTGCAGGAGTGACGGCCTCGGGATGAGCTGCAGGAAGGGCAGCTGCTGGAGCTCCCTGAAGATGAGGAGGTGCTGGAATGTGCATGTCCTTAAGAGCTGGAATTGCTAGAGTGTGCATGTGGAAAGGAGCGGTCTCCGCTGGATCATGCACATGAAGAGGAGCTCTGGCAGCGGTTGAGCTCACTCTCCTCCTGGAGAGGAGCCGGAGCTGGCGCTGGAATGGGAGGCTCGGCGGTGAAGTCCGTCTGGAGCATGACTGGGGAAGAACTGGGAGACACTGCTGGGGACACCAACAGAGATTCGACTGGGAGCATCCATGGATCCACAGCTGGGAAAGCAGGCGTGGAGACCAAAGAGGAATCAACTGCGGGACACCCTGAAGGATCAGCCATTGAGCACACCAGGAAACAAGTCTTGATAGCCCGAGGGCGCTATTTCCTTGACCCTCTCTTGCGCTCAGCCTCCCCGAACGCTGACCAACTGCCACCGAAATCCCTCAACTCCACAGGATTAACAGTCACAGGCGGGCAGTCAGCTGGCTCCAGTGAGGAGAAGGCTGGTGGTACTGGTCGGGCTGGGAGAGGAAGCCCCTGCACCCAGGGAAGGGAGTGCAGGCTCGGGTAGGCTTCCAGGATGTTGGTGACGACCCCCCAGGAGCATTCAGTGTCTTCCAGGAAGGGAAAGCTACGGGCCGAAACGATGAGGCTCTGCAGCACCTCCGTGGCCGGCAGCTCTTCCCCTCTCTGCCTCCTCCTCTTTTGGTCACCTGTTAGTCCAGTGTTGACGGCGTCCTACTGTCAAGCATCTGGTACAACTAACTGTTCATCGAGAGAAGTCGACTCTTGTATACATTTTGGAATGCTTAAATGCTCCAAACACATGAGTGGAATGAAGAACCTTATATTTTACGGTCTAATCGTTTTTGTTTCATTTTCATTTTGACCATTCAGTTTTCAGGGCACCAGGAGTTAGGAGGCATAAACTTGGCATAATTAACTAAGACACATGGCGGTCATCTTGGATTTTTGTACACTGGAATTCCTAAAACATATTTTTGCACTCCTATTGGTTACTTGTATATTATTAAATAAAATATTGCAATACAGTAGTGTTTCGAAGCTCAGAGCTGTAGTAACTACAGAGGCATAAAGTTGATCAGCCACACTATGAAGATATGGGAAAGAGTTGTTGAAGCCAGGCTAAGAGGAGAGGTGACAATCAGTGTTCAGCAGTATGGTTTCATGCCAAGAAAGAGTACTACAGATGCAATGTTTCCTCTAAGAGTGCTGATGGAGAAGTATAGAGAAGGTCAGAAGGAGTTGCACTGTGTCTTTGTGAATCTAGAGAAAACATATGATAAGGTGCCAAGAGAGGAAGTCTGGTACTGTATGACGAAGTCAGGAGTGGCAGAGAAGTATGTGAGGGTTGTGCACGACATGTATGAGGACAGCGAGACAGTGGTGTGGTGCGCTGTAGGAGTGGCGGATGGATTCAAGGTGGGGGTGGGGTTACGTCAGGGATCGGCTCTGAGCCCCTTCTTGTTTGCCATGGTGATGGACAGGTTGACAGACAAGGTCAGGCAGGATTCTCCGTGGACCATGATGTTTACAGATGACATTGTGCTCTGTAGTGAGAATAGGGAGCAGGTGGAAGAGCACCTGGAGAGGTGGACGTATGCTCTGGAGAGAAGAGGAATGAGTCAGTAGAAGCAAGACAGAATACATGAGTGTGAATGAGAGGGAGGCAGTGGGGAAGATGGAAGGAGTAGTGGTAGTGAAGTAGATGAGTTTAAATACCTGGGGTCAACCATCCAAAGCAATGGAAAATGCACAAGAGAAGTGAAGAAGAGAGTGCAGGCAGGGTGGAGTGGGTGGAGATGAGTGTCAGGGGTGATTTGTGACAGAAGGGTAACAGCAAGAGTGAAAGGGAAGATTTAAAGATGATAGTGAGACATGCTATGATGTATAGTTTGGAGACAGTGGTGCAGACAAAAAGACAAGAAGTGGAGCTGGAGGTGGCAGAGTTGAAGATGCTAAGGTTTTTATTGGGAGTGACTAGGAGGGACAAGATCAGAAATGAGTATGTCAGAGAGACAGCTCAGGTTGAGCGGTTTGAAGACAAAGTAAGAGAGGCAAGACTGAGATGGTTTGGACATGTGCAGAGGAGGGATAGTGGAGATATTGGACAAAGGATGTTGAAAATGGAGGTGCCAGGCAGGAGGAAAAGAGGATGACCACAGAGAAGATTCAAGGATGTAGTGAAGGAGAACATAGAGAGGGTTGGTGTTACAGAGGAAGATGCAAGGGATAGGGTGAGATGGAATCAGAATCAGAATCAGATTTATTGCCATTGTTCATGTAGTACACAAACTAGGAATTTGTCTCGGTGCCATGCTGCAACATTAAAAACATGATGAGAAAAAGGGATAAACTAAAAAACTAAAGGACTAAAAACTTGCAATAAGTGTAGAAAAATAAGTAATAATAATAATAATAATAATAATAATACTAGTAATAATGAGTAGTACTAGTCAAGGCAGTTTTAAAAAATTAGCAAGTAGCAGATAATGTGAAGTACCACATAGTGCAGTCGATAATGCAACAGAAAAACAGTGATGAATGACGTGAGTCTGGTTGAGCTGCTGTACATAGTGCACGAGAGTCAAAAAGTCACTTAATGTTCAGCAGTCTGATGGCAGAGGGGAAAAAGCTGTTCATGTGCCGGGAGGTTTTAGTCCGAATAGACCAAAGTCTTCTACCTGAGGGGAGGGGGGCAAACAGTACGTGACCAGGATGTGAAGGATCGGCTATGATCCGGCCAGCACGCCTCTGGGTCCTGGAGATGTACAGGTCCTGGAGAGATGGGAGCTCGCAGCCTATCACCTTCTCAGCAGTGCGCACGACGCGCTGCAGCCTTAGTCTGTCCCTGGCAGTGGCTCCTGCATACCACACAGGTATGGAGGAGGTGAGGATGGACTCGATGATGGCCGTGTAGAACTGCACTAACATCTTGGTGGGTAGCTTGAGCTTCCTCAGCTGCCGCAGAAAGAACATCCTCTGCTGGGCCTTTTTGATGAGGGAGCTGATGGTTGGCTCCCATTTGAGGTCTCGGGTGATGGTGGTGCCCAAGAAGCGGAAGGAATCTGCAATGGTGATGGGAGAGCCTGTGATGGTGAGGGGGGGCAGGGGGGTTGTGACTTTCCTGAAGTCCACAATCATCTCCGCTGTCTTCAGAGCATTCAGCTGCAGGTTGTTGTGGCTGCACCAGGACACCAGCTGGGCCACCTCTTCCCTGTAGGCGGACTCGTCGCCGTTGGAGATGAGCCCGATGAGGGTGGTGTCGTCCGCAAACTTAATCAGCTTAACAGACTGGTGGGAGGAGGTGCAGGAGTTGGTATAAAGGGAGAAGAGTAGGGGGGAAAGTACACAGCCCTGGGGTGATCCAATGCTGATGCTAACAGAGTCTGAGACAGACTTCCCCACGGCAGATGATCCA